>OX465277.1:124978925-126228925 GCA_949987645.1 Tachina grossa | reverse complement strand
CTACGCCCACCTTTGCGCCGATTTTTTAAATTATGTTTCACCTTCCACATAGTTTTTAACAGATTTTATAATATCATAGAGCCATTTGTGGACCATTTCTAAAAAAAAAAAAAAAAAAAAATTGGCAATCGAAAATGTCATTTAAGGACGAAATTTTAAAATTTTATTTTGCATATAAAAAGGGTCTACATTTAAATTTTTCTTTTTTTGTGGAAATTATAGGGGGAGGCAAAGTGCCCGCCTTTAACCTTTATGTCAACAGCAGAAATGCTTTACGCACGTCCACAGCAGCATACCTGGGTATGTACATACGTTTTGTATGGGGAATGGTACGTAGTTAGCATAAAAATGCTAATTACGTATCTACCTGGTTTGTTGGAATTTCCGAATTATTTTTTTAGTTTGTTAGAAATGGACAAAAGGCTAAAAAAATTTTATGATAACCAATTGCATCCTCATAGTCATTGTTTGTTGAAAAAAGTGGTTGTATAGGTAGACGACATACGTATATAATAAATATATAATATAGGCAGGTAGAAACATTTATTGTTGCGGAAATTTCATTCTTTGTAGTATCGTCAGAAAATTTTGTTTACATTTGTGATTCGAAGTGAAAAGACGTTGCTGTTTATTTTGTGGAAATAAAAAAATATTAAAAGTGAAATGGCTGATGGTGAATGGCTTACTCCGCGACAACTAAGCGCACTTTCGTACGAAGAACAACAAGCATATATTCGGCAAGCGCTTGAAGAGAGCCAAGAAGAAACAAGTGACCACGATTCAATAGTTGGTGACGAGGCTTTAGGTGATATTGGTGGAGATGACTCAGACGTTGAAGAACCCATGTTACCAGAATATGACCCAGAGGGCGACAGTGATTCTAATGAAGATCTTGAAGATGCACCAATTGAAACTGGCGAAGTTTTTACTGCCAGAGATGGTAATGTTTGGTCCTCGATACAACCACAACCTGTAAGATTCCGTACGCACAACAGTCTAAGAAGTGCAGAATCTGGACCAGTACGGGCAACGCAGGGTTTGACCATTGCAGAAACGTTCCAATTGATAATGTCAAACGAAATATGCGACATAATTATTCGTGAATCAAATCGAAAGGCAAGGCAATTTTATGATATTGACAACGCAAAACATCCAACAAGAGAACCGAGATCATAGATTCCCATAACAAAAAATGAATTTGATGCATATTTGGGCCTACTTTTGCTAAGTGGCGTTTCGTGCATACGAAAGATTTGTGGAAAACTACTTCACATCCACTATATCGTGCCGCAATGAGTGTACGACGATTTTGGGAAATAAGCCGCTTCATACGTTTTGATAATGGAAACACACGCCAGCAACGAAATCAAACGGACAAAGCAGCAGCAATATCGGACGTTTTTTTATGCTTAACAGCTGTCTTCGTAGATATTACGTACGTGGCTGGAGCCAACGTCACCGTAGATGAACAATCGTATGCTTATCGTAGCGGAACTGGCTTCACGCAATACATACCATCAAAACCTGCCATATATGGAATAAAAGTGTGGTGGGTGTGCGACTCCATTTCTTCCTATCCATTGCAGGTACAATGAATATTGTTGAAAATTGTTGAAAATCTAAATAACTAAATTGAATATAATTTTTCAATGCAGGGACAAATCTATACAGGAATGGCACCGTCTGGTGAACGTGAAAGAAACGTTTTCGGAAGAGTAGTAAAGGATTTATGTGTCAAACTTTTTGCTGGAAGTGGAAGAAATATTGTATGTGACAACTTTTTCACTAGCTACAACTTGGCAAAAACTTTGATGTTAGACAATAATTTATCTATATTGGGTACTTGCAACAAAAGGCGTACATTCGTGCCAGCAGCATTTGCCAACCCGAAACGACGTGAGGCTGAATCATCAATGTTTGGGTTCTGTAATCACGTTACGACGTGCTCGTACGTTCCCAAGAAAAACAAGGCAGTTGTAATGTTGTCCACTACTCATTATACAACAGAAACGAATGGTCCTAAGAAGAAGCCATTGCTTATATTGGACTACAACAAAACGAAAGGTGACGTTGATAACATGGACAAGTGCTTGTCCGAATTTAGTACGAAGCGGCGCACAAATAGATGGCCTTTGGCTTTCTTTTATAATATTGTGGACGTTTCTGCGTTTGCTGCATACGTAATATACATTGACAACAACACTCACCTGAAGACATCTACAAGCCGCCGTAGGATGTTTCTCCATCAGCTTAGCGAGCAATTGTGCAAGCCAGAAATGGAAAGAAGGGCGAATAACAGCAGAATATCCAGAGATTTTTCAACGCGCAACGCCATCGAAGCCATGAAAGGTGGGCCCATCGGAGTTGTGGATGCTGAGGCACATGCATCGGAGGAACGTGATAGTATGGGCCGGCTAAAAGTAAAGGGGGATTGCTACATCTGCTCGAAACGACGCCCTACTCGTAAAGCATGCACATTATGCAACAAACCAGTGTGCGCAGAGCATTCCAAAGACTTACCTCAATGCGATAGATGTATTTGAATTTCAATAATTTTATGCAAAAATAATTAAAACTGACATTATATAATAATAATACAAAATAATTACAAAACTTAGCTCAAAATAAACTATACTTTTATATTATATTATCATATTTGCATGCGTTTTACTATACATACCCAGGTATGTATTCTGTTGACTTAAGGGTGCAACTATGTAAATGGGCTTTATCTTCCGAACGGATGATCTAATCCTAACCAAACTTGGAATTATTGCGTAAAACAGTTTTGACTAGGATATCAAGAAATTTCAAGTCGATCCGGTTATCCAGTTTAGAGCTACAGCGTTTTCAAAACTAAAAACATACCCAGGTATGTTGCCGTTGACATAAAGGTTAAGAAGGGATTATCAAATAACTTCGTCATATGTGGCGCAACTCTCAAAAATCTTCTTTCATATGGAAGAGGACTACTAAATTTTTTTAATTGTTGGGGAGGGGGGAAGGGGAAATGTTTACACCAAACATATACATTATAAATTATTTGGCGATTATGAACTAAGTCTTAAGTCTTTTTTATATGGAAAAGGTCAACTAAATAATTTTAAATTTTTGGAGGGGGTGGGGAAGCAAAGTGCCCGCCCCAAAAATTTATGTCACATAGCTTTGTTATTTTATTATTCGTGTACGGAAAAGGTTCACTAAAATTGTTTTTTTTTTTTTTTTTGGAAAATGCGGGAGGGGGGTAAAAAAATAATTATAAAATATTTATGTATGTAAGCCAAAATTTTTTTTCGCATATGGAGGTTCATACAATTTTATTTTAAATTGTGATGGGCGTCGCAAACTGCCCGGCACCAATAATTAATTATCAAATAACTTCTTCATTTGTTGACCAATTTTCAAAATTCTTGTTGCATATTCAAGAGGTCTACTAAGTTTTTTATTTAATTTGCAGGAAGCGAAATGTGCCCTCCAAAAAATGGACCAGTTCTCAAAATTTTTTTTGCTTATGGAAAATCTTGTGTTTTTTTAATATGGGGGATGGGTTGCATAGCACACTGAATTAAACTAGTTTTGTATAAAAAACAAATATTTACTAGATTTATATTCTTATAAGTTCCTAACAGATTATTATTATACCGATTTTTGTAAAGTTTTGAGTTTGTTTTAAAATCATAGATCTGGTTTCTCTGCTCACAACCCCATGAACATACATATGCATTAGTGTTGTCATTCGAACAAAAATTGTTCGGATATTCGGACAACTTTTTATCATTTTTTTTCGAACGAACAAAAATATTGAATTTAGAATAAAAAATTATTCGAATCATTTTTGTCGAATATTCGAATATTCGAACAATTTCCTTAACTACTTTATATAAAAAGTATTTTACATTTCATTACTTTTAAATTTGTTAACAATATGATATTGAGTAATCAAATTACTCCTAATTATAAACACTTGTGTAAGCTTTGTTTGTATGTGCATATGTATGTATACATACATATGTTCGCTAAACTCATCTTTTTTCTTTTTGGGAAAAGGTAATGCTTTTTTTCATTGAATTAGAAGGTATCTTACAATTTCTGATAAAGAGATTAGAAAAAAAACAGATTTTCTCTAATGAAAAGCGTTAAAAATCGAATTATTAAAAAAAGCATTAAACACCAACTTTTTAAAATACGTCACAAAAAGAGAAAAAAATTTATAAGTTTGTAGTGTGTGTCTGTGTATCTGTTTGTTTTTACAAGTCCACGTACAGACTAGGGATGCCAATACCGAAATCCCGAATACCGAAAACCCGGGATTATTCTAAAAAACTGAATCCCGAGTCCCGGGATATTTAAGCAGAAATCCCGGGACTTTGGTAACACTAAAAATCTGAAAATTTTTTTATTAAATGCAACTATGTTTACGTTTGTATATAAACATGAGTTTCCCAGTTAAAAATAATTTTGAATATTTGAAATTTAATCATAGTATCCATGAGTCAAATGCTTTTTACTGGTTATAAAAAGAAGTCGTAGGCGAAAAAATTATTAGTAATGAATTTTGTACCACACAAAACAAAGTCGGAAGCTCGGTTTGGTGTTTTTTTTTAGTGGATGATAATGGAACTACGAACGCAAAAAGCAAATTTTGCAAAAAGGTATTAAAAACTTTATGGAGATTCTAGGTGCAAAGGTCTTTTGACACATATTAATGTAATTATACTTTGTCAGATAAATATTTGAAATAAAATGTTTTAAATATTTTTATAGACCCATGATATTCAGCTGGAAAAACGACATGAGAAGGTTGTACCTCAACCAAAAACACTAAAAATTACTAACTTCCTTGGCCCACAAAAAGAGGTGTCGCTTGGCGCTATCAAATAAAACCCAAGGAAATAACGGCCAAATAGGAAAATGAAATAAAGCCCAACAAAATTAAGGAATTTCTAATTGGGCTTTATTTCATTTATATTGGGTGTTATTTCATAAATTTGCTCTTTGCCTCAATTAATTTGTTTTTTTGGGTTTTATTTTATTAGGCCTTATTTCATTTCTTATTTGGGCGTTATTTCCTGGGGCCTTATTTCAGAGCGCAATTACAATACCAAACGAACGTTGTTTTTCGTATGCAGCTTATGTTTGCACTAAAATAAGATCTCGATTGTCGGCTGCCACCCTAGATGCATTAATTTGTTTAAGAAGTTTCTTAAGAGATACGACTTAATATACAAATATTACTTCCATATTACTTTAAATTATTCCTACCAATAATACATTAAAAATGTTTTATTTGGTTCTGTAATGAATTTAACTTTTTTTCATGAATTAAGAATTTTCTTTAATACTTATACTTACAATAATAATAAATTATAATTCTAAAAGCTAATAAATGAGATTATCTAATATATTTTAGTTTATAAAATGCCGAAAAATTCCGATCCGTCCCGGGATCCCGTTTTTTTTTAATTCAAAATCCCGAATCCCGGGTTTTAAAAAACCTAGTCCCTTTTGGCATCCCTAGTACAGACCAAACGGCTGGACCGATTTTGATTTATTTTTTTCTGTTTGAAAGGTGACTTGATCTAAAGTGTTCTTAGCTATGTTTAAAAAAAATCGGTCCAGCCGCTTAGAAGGTATCACATCGTTTTTAGATATACTCTGTTAGATCTGTGTGTCTTTGACGCCGTAGCTCCCGAACGGCTTAACCAATTTTAATTTGCTTTGTTTTCGTTTGAAAGTTGACATGATCGTATACCCTCTAATTTATACTTGAAGAAAATCGTTCTAGTCGATTGGAAGTTATCTTAAATTTTCTATATATTAATTTAGTCTCTTCTTTTTTGCGATTCTGTTACTTCAATAGTATTAGTGGAACATAGAGTTCTTAACTTATACTACAGCGTCAACTGAGGCAAAGGTTCTTAAAATGTTTAAGTTTTGTTATTAATATTTCTAAATCTGTTATTGAAATCATATGTTTTTCGTGTGTAATGAATAATTTTTCGTTGGTTAATAAAAAAAAAACTAAACTAATACACATACGTGTCGTTTTTTGCAAACTTTTTTAAGGTTATTCGAATATATTTTTTTATTCTTTGTTCGTTCGAATATTCGAACAAAAGTACAAAATTATTCGTCTGTTCGAACAAGAAAAAAATCATGAAATTTTATTCGAATAAATATAAAAGACGAATAGTTAACAACACTAATATGCATGCAATACCTTAAAACTTTATAGATTATATTTCTGTTAAAATGCAATCCATTTAACTAAAGCTCTTATCCCGCAAGTAAGTTGGAATTGAAATGTACCAGTTGCAACACCGTAAACGCTTCTCAAACACAAGCACCTGCATTATTGCACCAGTACATACAATCTCAAACCACAGATACACATAGACTCAAATGCTCTACAATACGGGCAAGTTTCATTCAAATACACACACACACATATACCCACAAACACACACATACCCACAAACACACACATACACACACACACATAGACACACACTGTTGCACCTATAAATATCTCATACTTGAGTCTACGATTTCAATTTTAAATTTGTAATCACATCACAAGTTTGTAGTCAAATATTTACTTAAATGTTCAATGCTTAGTGTTTAACTTGAATAATTTAACTCATTTGCAATAGCAAATGAGTTTAAATGAATTTTTGAACATTCTATTATGCAGAGCCCTTGTAACCGCTGGATAAAGGGAGAGAGAAATGTGTGTGCAACAAACATATCGTAAGCAATACACATGCATACTTTAATTGCAACATGTTGAAAATTTACTTTACCAGTAGCAAATGTACAAAATACAGATATTTATATGAGCATATATTTTTTTTTTATTTTTATATCACAGACTACATCATGGTTTTTCTTCAGCTTCATCATTATCAGCATAGACCAAGAGTGTTGTTTGCTAAAAATCTGCTATTTGTATTTGATGGACGTGCAACAACTCTCATCAGCAGCAGCAGCCAACAACACCTTTCTCTATAAGCAATTCTAAATTATATATTTTATAAGCACTTCTTTCTTTTTTTGTCCAAGTTTTTAATACTTAAAAAATAAAATATTTAGCAGTATAAAATATGTGAATACACTGCATAAAATGCTGGTGTGTGAATCAAAAAGGATGCAGCAGCAATTGCTGCATATTTGTCTTTCACTTTTCGTTTCTGGTAAGAGAAACAATTTGCTTTTCGTTAAAAAAAAAAAAAAAAAAACTATTAACATTTTAAAGTGTTTTCTTTTAGTTTTCAATCTAACATTAGAAGGCTAAATTGTTTAAGCTTCTTATTCGTGTTGAGTGGACGGACGTTTGCTTTTCGGGGTAAAGTACTCTATACTTTAGTTTGTAAATTTAATATAAAATATTGCTCTAGTTTTAAAAATTAATTAAATTCTTGCTTTCCAAATTGTTTGATAGTTAAGCAATTTATATTAAGCAATTAAATTTTGAAAAGTTGGTGCAAAAAAAAAAAGAATCTTGATTATTATATTTTCTTTCTTCCCTGTTAAGAAATATTTAAAAAACTGTATTAATTTTAAAAAGTATATATTAAAAGCTATTCTTGAATTTATATATTTGATGGGAAGTAAAAAACCTTGACAGCATTGTGTCCCTTTTTTTAATTTGCAAGTGCAATAAATATTTAAAAAAATAACAGGCCGTGTTACACTATTCTACACAATCGTGCGGTTTTTGAGAATATACAACAATGCAAATTTGCAAAAGAATATAATTCATCAGAACGGACTTTCATCTTATCTTCGTTTGGATATGAAAGTGGGTTTGAAGCATTCCTCAATCTTCCGCAGTTTTCCGGCAAACTCTTTCACGTCTCTGGGCATCGAAAATTGCAGCTATTGCAATTACTGATATTTCCAGTATTCATAATTGAATTTTCTTCAATTCACTAAAAGAATTGTTAACAGGGAACGAAGCCGGTCGGCTCAGAGCCGGCTTCAGGCCGCCTCCGATATTTATCGGCATGAGCACCAGGAGCCACCGCTGATGCATACGGCTTGCATCGACTAAAATTTCCAGTCGACGACACCGGCTAAGCCTCTAGTTTTTCATCCAAAGGTATAAATATTTTAGTAATTTCAATTAAAAAAAAAAATAACAGAAAGAAAATTTATCTATTTTATTTGCGCAAAAGAAATAAATGATAAATAAAACGCGCAGTTTTAGCCGATCGCCGCCGTAGTTTTTATTTCTTAGCCGACATTTTTCGGCTTGAGTGGACTTTCAGCCGCCGCCGTAGACTATTTTGTTCAGCCGCCACCGGTCGACAAACCAGGTGGGCTTCGTTGCCTGATTGTGTCTTTGGTATTTTGTGTTGCTCTTCCATTAATAATAACCTTCTGTTTTGTTTTAACCAATATTGCTAAAATTAAATTGAAAACAATCGAATGCTTGTTCGGAATGATCCAAATCGATCGAAATCTCGAGAGGGTACACAACAAAATCGATCGAAATGAAAATTTGCAATCCAAACAATTGCGATCGATTTCTGTGACAAGCCTTTATAACTTGTGACAGAGCAAAATATATGTACATATGTACATATATAATAGAGGGAGAGAGAAAACTGTGGACATTTATTTTTCTTTAAATGTGAAAGTTAAAAAAAATAACAAAAAATTGTGATTTTATTTAAACTTCCATTTTATATATTCATACATTTGAATTCGTAATAACTCCCTTTAGGAATAAAAGGTTTAATAAACAACAATGAACTTCCTCTAATTGTCTCTGTGCCTCACACAAACACACACATATAAGCAGACAATACATAAATTCGCACGCACATTCGCACATTTAAATAGATTCCCAGTAACAAATATATGGATTAATCCATAGTCGAGCAATAAAGGAGTAATGACTTGTACATCCATTTTGAGTAATAAGCGAGCTATCGAAACTTTTTGTTTTGTTTTGTTGTTTATGCCTCGCTTAATACTCCAAATGGATCAATGAGGGATGTATCAGTTCGTTTTTGGTTTTTTTTTTCTTTGACATAACTGTTAATTGTTGATGTTTTCGTTTTGTTTTTCTATTTAGTCAGTTTAGTTTTAAAAAGTGAAAGACGTGTTATTAAAAAAAAGCGAAAAGGTACGGGTACAGTAACAAATTGTTAAAAATCTGTCAAAATTTAGTTTCTAAGCGTCATTTAAGACGACCAGTTGAAAAAGGAATTGAAAAATTCTCAAATAAAAAAAAACGATTACTCCCTTTATGCTCTTTTAGGAGACAAAAACGATTACTCCCTCTGTCGTCATTTTCAAGATGAAAGGGAGTACTCCATAAGGAGCTAAAAAGGAGTACTCGTGTCTGCGGACATGCTGTGTTAAAAATCCAATGAGGTCCGGAGTTTTATAGAGTAATCAATTACTCACAAAGGAGCGCTCCAAGATTACTTTTTGGATGATCCTATTTTTTACTGGGTTGTTCCACTCACACAAACACACACACACACATACTCATTCATAGACTTGATGAGGTGACATTTGTGACAAATTAAAAATAAAGTGTCAAACCTATTGTTTGTACAAAGGCCAGGATAAAAAAAAACGTGCTACACCACACACTAACAAAGCCAGACGAATAGTCATTTTCCCATTTATACACAAATCCACACACACACACACACATACACACACACACACACACACACACATGCATTAACGCCCATACACACACTTCTATTATGTGGAGCAGTGATGGGAAATGTGGCACAATTGTGCCATTTTTGACACTATTGGATGTTAGCTGGCACCAGTGTTGCCAGAAAATGATGATGGGAGAATGCTAAATTGGTCAAAAAATTCTGCTAAAATGTTCTACAGAACAAAAGTATAATGCCAGATTTAAATGAAGAAAATTATTTAAATGGCTGTGAATTTCATGTTTAAACAAACTTATTAGTATTTACAGGTATTTTAATAGCACATACAAGCATAAAATAGTTAATAATTGGTAATTTTTGGATATGTTAAATTACGTTTACAATTTTTTTAACGCACTAATAATCTCAAAATATTATATTACTTATTCAATAAAATATTTTTTTTTTATTTAAAATACATTGAAATTGGTTATTGAGGGGGGCAGTAGTGAAGATCATCAGGGAACCTTAACCCTGCAATGCATATACACTCTAAAACATTAGCTCAAATTTAGGATTATATTTTGTCTAAATTGTTGTTGAAATATTCTTATTGTCTAAATTTATATCGATTGTGTAGTTATTTGTATCAAAAAAACAATATTTGTCTCATTTCATACAAAAATATAGATCTGCTTTTAGATGTGTTTATTTTTAAACAAAGTGTGCTTAAAAAACAGCTAGATATGCCTAAATAACGTCAAAATGTTGAAAACTAAACATATGTGCGTAAAGCAGCAGAAATATGTTTAAAAAGAAGAAAGAAGAAAGAAGAAGCTCAAAAGTACACATGTTCTAACAGAAGCACGCCATGTATAAAATTAATTAAAATTATATTAAATTATTATATTATATATTAAAAATAGTGATAAGTTAATATTGTAAATAATGAGTAAAAAAATTATTAAATTAAAGCTTTGAGTTAAGACAGTATTGTTAAACAAGTGCGATATGTATACATATGTACTTATGTAAGAAACAAAATTACTCAAATTTTAGAAATTTATTTTTAATTTTAAATCGAATTCTAAAAATTATATGTAAAATTTAAAGCAAAACGTGAATTTTTTATGTTAATTCAGTAAACCTATTATGAATAAATTTAATTAAGCACATGTATTAAATGCATTTTTATTTAAAAAAATATATATTTTAAAATTAAACACAAGGGGGAAACTAAACACAAATTGCGTAAAATTGTTGAACATATTTTGTTCAAAATTCAACAAAACGTTGAAAAAATATAGCTGTGTAATTTTAGGTCGAAAGTAGTCTGTAAAGTGT
Organism: Tachina grossa; assembly: GCA_949987645.1. Taxonomy (NCBI): domain Eukaryota; kingdom Metazoa; phylum Arthropoda; class Insecta; order Diptera; family Tachinidae; genus Tachina; species Tachina grossa. The sequence goes on along the minus strand of OX465277.1, from coordinate 126,217,955 downwards.
TGCCTACTATTATCGACGTAATTTTCAACAAAAGTGTTTTAGAGTGTATATTTATGAGAACAATCCTATACGCAGAATATTTTTAAAAAATTAAAATTTTCTATTGTCAACAAATTCTGCCAGAAAGCATTTAGTAGAATTTTTCAAAAGTTGACTGCTTTTTAACTAATGAAAATGCCAGATCTGGCAGTGAAAATGCTAAAATGGCAACAATGGCTGGCACTGTGGCGCTCTCGCTCCTTTTCTGGCACTTTTTGTCTATTCCAGCCATAACCGCCAAAAAAAGCTTCAGCGTCATATTTTTTAAAACTTCGTTTTACGAAAATCGATTACTTGCGATCGTAACTAATCGATTTTTGTCAAAAAATGAAGGCCGAAAGTCATTTGTTTAAATTTTTTGGCGGTTTGGCAACTTTTTTTATCCCAATAAAAAGTATTCTTTTATTTAAGTATTCTTTCTTTTTAGTATTTACGTTGTTAAGTATTGAAAACTTACGGCCTTTTTCACAACGTGCAATTAAAACCTAACAGGGACTGTAACGGCTATTTTTGTATGAAGAACTTGCAGTTAAATTTCATTTCCAGTATTAATCATACATTGTGAAAAGGGACGTTAGTAGGGTTTGAGGCTGACATTTGTTCGCTTATGATGGGGAAAAGTAACGGTGTTCAATGAATGTTTGTTACGAATTATTAAAAGAAATAACAGCTGATGTCGTAAACTTTTTATAAATATCCTAAAAACGTTGATTGTTTCGTCAAACTATTTTATATATAAATGCAATGATAAAACTTATGTTCTTAAAATAATAAATGATATTAATGTCGAAACTATCTGAAAATGTAAGAGTACATTTAATTTTTAGGAGGCTTTTTTTTATTTCGTCATTTGTGTCTAAATTTTTTTTAACAAAATATATATGTATTAATGATAATAATATACATACATATACATATATGTATGTCGTTCTAAACTCTCACCATCTTTAAACCGAAAATTTCAAGCACAAAGTTGAAGAATTCAAAAACAAAATAGTATTTTTTCTCTTTTTGTCATATTGGAAAACTAAATATATCTTCAATATAGCTTCAGAAAATGTTCTCAGTAGAGATATAAATATTACTGTTCCTTTTGCTACGCAAACGTTTACAAATTAAAGAAAACATACTAAAAAGTTAAAAGTGGATACAGATCTACACCACACTTTGAAAATTTATAAAATTGCTTATCTCAAGTGAGAGTGAGTTTTGGAAAAATATCGGAGACGTGAAAAAAGCAATGTGAGTCCGATCACAGAGAAGATGTGTAAACATCTAGTAATGAAATTTTTTTAAGTTGGAAGTTCTTATGCTTTTAGTATCTTTTTTTTAATTAATTAATTAAAAGTATCAAAACTTTCAATATTGTAAATACATATTAATTTGTTGGTTTTTGTTTGTTTTATTAAACTTATTTGGTTAGTAAATGGGCACACTGCAGTATATGTAAAGGGTTTTTTTTATTGAGGTATAGAACTTTAAGTTGGCATCACTTTTTTAACTGGCGGCCATTTTGTCAGCTGTCAAGTGATTAATATTTAGTTTGGTTTGCCATTTCATCATGAACAGGTTGACAAAAGAACAACGCTTGCAAATCGTGCAAATTTATTTCGAAAATAATGGTTCAGTTCGCGAAGTTTACCGCAAGCTCCGTCCATTTTATGGTCGACATAATCGTCCATCAGAGCAATTAATTCGGTTATTCGGAATGGACCTGTCAATTGGCCACCAAGATCGTGTGATTTGACACCATTGGATTATTTTCTTTGGGGATATGTGAAGTCGCTCGTCTACGCCAACAAACCAGAAACGTTAGGGGACTTGGAAGCCAACATTCGTGGCGTTATTGCCAACATACGGCCCCATATCCTCGAAAAAGTGGTTGAAAATTGGACCTGTAGAATTGGCTTTATTCGAGCCAGCCGCGGCGGCCACATGCCCGAAATCATATTTAAACATTAATGGCATAAAATTATCCTTCCAATAAAGCCAAATTGATGGACATTCTTGTGTTTTATTTCAATTCGAAGTTATATACCTCTAAAAAAACACCCTATTATTGTACTGTTTTTGTACTGTTTTTATATATTAATTATGATCAATGTATAAGAAAGCCTGTCATACGGGAATGTTCTGCATTCCACGTGAAATTAAAACGAGTGGAATTGCCATACAATTGTTGTTGGAAATATGAAATTATAACAACAATGCTATGGCAAATTCCACTCGTTTTAATTTCACGTGGAATGCAGAACATACCCGATAGTGTTTATTTATTTTCTTTGAATCACCAGTGATCTTTACTTTATGTTCGCTTTAAGGCGAATTTATTTTCAAAGTGGTATCCATATAATGCTCGAGCAAATTCTGCCAAAACTGTCAGAGATCATATAAATTTTAGTTTAATGTTAATGTTAATTTTATTGAGATTTTTTTAATTTAAATTTGCAAGAAAGATTTGCTATAAGTGATTTCTGATACATGCAAATAATGAATTTAAAGTTTCTTTTTCGAAATTTTTTTTTGAAAATATTATTTTATTAATTACATATGCATTGGTACAAAGTATACATTGAATTCATGTTTTGTTTTAAGAATGGTTAAAGCTAGGAATGTAACGAATATTCGCATTTGCAAATTTTTCGCTTATTTTTGCTATTTGCATTTGCTAAAATGTATGCGAATATTTAAGACAAAAAAATTTTGTACTTCTTTTATGAAAAAAGTTTGCCATTAACAAACGTCAAAAACAAGAAAATTATTTTAAGCCAGCATGAAAAAGATAAATATAGGGTACGTTCGTAGATTCAGCAAATTTATGCAGAAGTTCTGCGAATTTTTTTTGCGTATGCGTGATCAACTGTTGCACATGCTTTGCAACAGCAAACAATTTTTAACCCGGCAAGTAATTTTGTTTAAGAAGGTTGTCATCTCGTCGATGTGAAAGCACAAAAAACTCCATATAAAATTTTGTACATTGTGCACATGACTTGGACGTAGCTGACTTATAAGTAAGGCATTCTTCAAAGCTTTATCAGAAAGCTTTTCTATAAAAAAGTTCTCATAAGCATCAAAATTAAACTAAAGTCCAGCGGTGTTTGAAAATATAACTATTTCATTTGTATTTTCGGCAGCAGTATTTTCTACTTAAGACTAGTCTGTTAAAACTTTTAAAAAATGTTTTGAGCAGCATTCATTACTTCGTACAAACAAATTTGAATCGCAAACAATATTAACTAGTCATTGTTGTCGTAAATTCCACGCGAAACAAGTGTCACTCATTAATTTCATATACAAACATATGTATGTATCTTTCTGTTTTATGATTTCGTGTTTTTAATAAATTAATACATATTTGCTCAGTTTAAATTAAATGCTATATGTAGTACATCCATGTACATATGTAATACAACTTCATGTTCTTATATAAATTTAAACTAGTATTAGTTACATTCCTAGTTAAAGCCTTTTATATTGAAAAAATTAATGTACTGATTTTTTTTTCAATTGTACTGATTTTTTTTTTCTCTCATGTACTGATTTCTACGATTTCAAAACTGGCAATCCTATTCATTGTAATTATTAATGAAAATCGTTACATTGTTTAAACGAATTTTCTTTTTGGCGAATTTGGGGCATATATAAATAAGTTCCAAAAATTTGTGTCTTCTTACTGTATACAGTTTGTCAAACATAAATAAATCAAAAGTTATTTAAAAAAAAAATATTTTCTATTTCTTATTTTTTCTGATCCCTTTTAATTTCAAAGCAGTATGGACACCATAAATGCAATGAAATCAATTCATTTATACAATGTAATATTCTTCATTGTATTTTTTTTTATCCATTCACGTCCCTCACCACTATACAAACGCAAGAAGGTTGTGCCAAACATCTTATAAAGATGCTTGTTTTGTTAAGAGTTTAGTTTGATTCTTTTAAACTTATATTTGTGTATTGTGATTCTCAACAACATATTAAGAGTTTTACTATAAACATGCAAGTTTTTCGGCTTACTTAAACATTATTTGGGTTGAACTCTACTGATCAGTTCCTTAAATTTTAAATGTTTTACGTTAATTAATACATACATATGCGTATATATTAAGTATATAAGTATTTGTATATATTAAATAAAATAAAAAATGTATATGTCTTTTATTAAGTAGGTGGTTTGGAAGGGATATGATGTCATGTTTTTAATAGATAGTCCTCATTATTTACTGCTATTATATTTCATTATATTTATGAAATTTTCTTTATATTAATGAATAAACTTCATTTATAGTATGTAAAAATTGCATTGAATCAATGAAACAACTACATTATATTCATGAAAAAGTTTCATTGAACTAATGAAATAGTTTCATTCTATTTATGACATAGCCAATAAAATTAACTTCATAAATACAATGAATCATTCTTCATTGATCCAATGGAGGGCTTTATTAGCTGACTTTTAATGAAACATTTCATTAATACAATGAAGAATTTCATTGCATGAATGAAGGTTTTCCTTTGAGTGAAAGAACAAAAATTGTGCGGCTTAAGAAGTGTTTTCGACCTTCACCACCTGTCTTCTCTATCACTATCCCTCTGTCTTTTAGGCATTCATTGCTTGAGTGTTACTTCTCTTAAATTTATTTTATTTTTTTTATTTTTTTTTGCAAATAGAGAAAAAGTAGTTCCTGATTAATTACCTCCAATTTATTCACTGGAGCGATGTATCCTTTAAAATCATGTTTTGTTCAATTATGTAAAGGACTAGTTGAGACCAGGGTAGCAAGCCGACCAAAAAATTTCGGCGGGGGCTGAAAGACAAACATTTCCGGCGGCGGCGGCGGCGGCTGAACGGCTTAACGCCGATTTGTTTACATAGCGTCTACAACTGCGATTAACTCTGACATAATCAGGGCTATCATGAATAAAATTCCGCGTGAAATTATTCACGGGGAATAATTCCAACTAATAGCAAGTAATAGGGAAAACAAAAAATTCATGTTGGAAAAGGGAGAAATTTCACGTGGAATTTTATTCATGATAGCCCTGAATATTTGAGAGAACGTCGGCAGAATAACAAAAATAAAATGCCGATATTTCTCTTCATCTCATACAACAGGAACACGAAATTTCAGTTTTCTTATAACATTTCATTTAATGCAAATTCTCATCGAGTTAACATTCATTTTCGCATTTTCTCACAAAATTTAATTTATGAATCAATTAAACACATTTAAACATATAAAATCCCAGAAATGTTGTCCAAAACATTGTTTTTCATTTATTTTAATAAACACACACATGCATACTAATTTACTTTCAAATACGTGTGTTTTTTGACACTTCATCTCATAGGATTGTTGTTATAGGATTTCTTATAACAACGCTCTTATAAAAAATCTTATACGATTGAGATAACACTAATTTGAAGTCTACACGTAACATGATTCGCTCTGCGATTGAATTTGACGCTCTTATCTTACATATTATGTTAGGTGTAGACCATATGTTAAGCATATAAAAATTTTTTTGAACCCAGTCTGTTTCTAAAAAATAGCACTTTTCCACACTCAAAGTTTACTTTGCAAAGGCAATAGTTTGAATATTGCAATAATTGATGTCCTAAGTGCCAATAAAAATAACTTCGTAAATAATTTGTTAAACCATAGAAACTAGACTATACATAAATTTCATTTATTGCAACCGTTCTACGGATGAACGAATAAAAAGCTTTGATCAAATTATAAAAATTCGTCTGACTGCTGCAACAAAAATGGTCTATATAAACGTGCATGGATTTGGGAAGGGACTCCAATAGAGAACGTAAGTGTTGCAGCTACGTTAGTCCCGGTTCATACACAGCTGTAAGAAAAAAAGAGATATTTGTACTTTTTCCTTCGTCTCTCTTACAACTGAATTACGAGTTGATCAACAAAAGTTGAAGTGTGTGAACCGGGACTTACCGTTCACATACACATTCTCTCTATGTGGAAGCGATATCAACCATTTTTCAGGGACTCAGGCTATCATATTCAATACGAAATATAAATAAAAACTATAAGCAAGTGGAATAGACACAATATTAAACATAATTCAAAGTATAAAAAATAAAACACAAAATAATATCGGCTGAGTACTAAGCCGCCAATAAGCCGAGTGGTTCGGCGGCGGCTCGGCTTGTTGAAAAAAAACGGCTGAGCGGCTAGCCGCCAGCCGCGCCGTTACGGCTTGCTACTCTGGTTGAGACCACTAAACGTTGCCTTGCTATCAACAATTTTATTTCCGTCATATGTTTGTTTTATATATACATACATAAAAAGCCTTTGTTTCCATTTTCATAAAAATCAGTTCAACAGCCACTTTAGCATTCGGTGAGGTGACAGTCGAGCGGACAGATATACTGGAGGCGGAATGTAGGGTGAACAGCGAATTTAGGTTAAAATAATTTAATTTTTCTTTTCAGTACGTAAGCTATTGCTTTAATAGATCTCTTCTAAAATGATAATTCATATTTTCTAAGTATAGGAGATTTAGCTCCCGTGGACCCTGACTAAGGCACATAAGTTGAAGTTTACCTAGCCTATGTCCGTAAGGAGGTTCCATTCTTCATTTTGTTGAAAAAAATTTTAAAATCGAGCCGGCAGTTTCGGCGATTAGCTTTTACAAACATATAAACACGCAAACATAGAAACTTTTACCTGTTTAGATCAGTTAGTTGTATTTCTTGTAAATAAGTAGAAAGTATTAATAAATTATCACATACATATGTACATATGTGTGTAAACCACTAATTTTGGAACGTGGTTTTTGTGATATTCATGGAATTTTTTAGCTATACACAATAATGTATCATTAAAGGACCATAGTATACTAAACGAACAGCAAGTGCCAACATTTATATTATATAATACTGGTTTGGCACTATTAAAGTGATTTTGGCCCTATTTAGAAACAGATTTGGCACGAAATCAAGATATCCAATTCCCATCCCTGATGTGGAGAGATAATGGAAATAAACAAGTGAAAATGAAAATATAAATGACAAATAATATAGGATAAAAAAATATTACACCAGAGACTGTGTGGTGTCCTTTGTCCCACTGTCTCTCTCTCTCTCTCTCTCTCTCTCTCTCTCTCTCTCTCTCTCTCTCTCTCTCTCTATAAAAAAACAGTGCTTTATTTAGGAGTATTAAACGAAACACAAAAGGAGTTTATGCCTGATTGTGCGTGCAACAAGCATACTGGGAGTAGTAGAAAAAGTAAAACTTTCAATACGTAGTATGCATATAAGTATATTTTATTTATTATTTGCAATAAAATTTATTTTATAAACAAAAAGCCTACAAGTAATATAAAGGCCTGCAAGAAACATACATATATTTAAAGTGAAACAGAGCAAAATTGACAAAAACTGATACATCAATTACACGCATCAGTTGTTCATTTGCTTACTTTTTGATTTTGTATGAGAGAGATGAGAAAGTAATATAAATTACTATTTTATATAAAAATATTTTACTGTCTCATCTTGAAATCAAAAGTAGAGCAATAAAAACTGTACCTGGATTCAGTAACTTTTTGCCAACCGAAAATCGTAATATTTATCGAGATATTTATTCGCTTGCGATAACGATAACGATAATGTGATTCTGTAATATCTTTTTAACGATAGTCTCTCGCTTTATCTTATTCACCATTTAATTAAATATTATGTGGTAGCTCTGTATAGACATGTGAAAATTAGCAAAAAGCACAAAGAATATTAAAGGAAAACTCAAAAAATTTGATTTTGTGACTTTATTTTTTTCCTCCAACCGACAGCGAACACTGTTAAAATATGTTACTGAATAGCAAAGTCGATAAATTTTGGTTATATTTATTATAACGAAACGATTATCGTAATAAAAGTTACTGAATCCAGGTACTGATGTGTGTGAGACCCTACCAAAATGTATAATTAATCAAAAAAAAAAAATTATACGTGAAGTATTGTGATTCATCGTATCAAAATTTTTCGAAAAATTTTTGGTACTGAAAGCTGAAATTTACTATCACTAATTTACAAAAAAAAACTTGCATATATTTCCACATTCTGTGGAAATGTCTACATATTTGTATATAATTTGGCTTCATCAAATTACGACCTTTAGCCTAACTAAAGCAAATAATCAAATTAATATATCCAAAGTTCTATCTGAGATCCTAATTTCATTCAACAATTTGCATTCAATATGCGAATAAAAATTTTTAATCGAATAAAATTATATGTTCGAATAAAATTTCTTTCGCAAAAAAACTATTTATTTTTATAAACTTATTTTGAATACAATTTAATACTATTAAAATTTTTAATCGATTACAAAATTTTATACGATTGTAAATTTTGTTTAATAAATCGTGTTAAAATTTAATTTTTTTTTCAATATTTTATTTTTATTTAAAGCGTGTCAAAAAGAAAACGAATTAAAAAAATTTTATTCGAGCAAAAACTTGATTCGTTATAAGACTTTTATTCGAGCTTTATTTTGTACTCGAATAAAAACTTCAGCTGAGTAAAATTTTTTCTTCATACAAATGCAACTTGACAATCTTTATAATTGGCTGACTAAATGGAAAATTCTTGTAAATACTCAAAAATTCTAACCACTTTACTTTTACAACACGAAGAGAAAACTGTCCCGCCGTAAACCTAAATGGTACTGAAATTCCTAATGGGAATGTAGTAAAATATCTTGGTCTTTACTTGGACCGGCGACTTAGATGGAAATTGCACATAAACGCAAAAGAAAACAACTTAATAATAAACTGAAACAAATGTATTGGCTACTGGGGCCAAAATCTCAAGTATCACTAGAAAACAAAATTCTATTATATAAAACAATTCTAATAGCTGTATGGGCCTACGGAATCGAGCTATGGGGAACTGCCAGTAATTCGAACTTAGAAATCCTACAAAGATTTTAGTCGAAAAATCTGCGAACAATCACAAACGCGCCCTTCTATGTTACAAACAAAACTTTACATAACGACCTAAGAATACTGTTTTTAAAATCTGAAATAAATAAATTTAGTTTCAATTACTTACAACGACTTAGTAATCACACTAATATATTAGCAATTACACTATTAGATGCAACAGATGATCTTCCTTTCATATAATTCAAATTAAATTGTAAAAATTCCTTAATATTGTTAATTTATCTTATCAACTAGCAATATATATGCATTAGACTTGTGCTGTAAAAGAACGAACTAGTTCAATTGAACTATTTGCATAAGTGAACGATGTGAACTAGGAAATATCGATATTGTAGAACCAGAACCAGAACCAAAACAACCTAAAATTTACTAGTGAATCTTTGGTGTCAATGTCCCCATGTTGTCCCAAAAGACCTACTTAGTCAGTAGTGCTACAGTCTAGTGGTGGATTTTCAATGACAAGCTAATGTTAAATATCAATAGATGATTAGATTGGCTGGGGTACACCTGGTCAGTAGTGCTACTGACAATGTCACAAGTAAATCACTACAATTTCACTATTCGCACTTTCTGCAGGGTGGTGGTGTGATTAACCACATACAACTAATGTTAATGCATGTGTGTGCCTTTGCATGTGCGCAGAAAAATAAAAGATCATACACACATACATGCATGACGTTTGTACATGCGCTTATGCGTAGAAAGAAGCTAGTATCACAAATTATTCCGTCACGAAGTGTTTTCTTCTTTACTCCTATACCTACAATACTCCAAAAAAAATTCTTGCAAACAATGTTGTTAACGTTTGTTTTATAAGATTTCGCTGTAGTAAAGCATTTGAAAAATCCCTCATGTCTTAAAAGTTCTTATAAGATATCTTGTGCAGGAGACTAGTATGTACATATGTGTGTATGAATTTGTAGGCATGTTTGCAGAATTATGTATGTATGTGTTTGTATTTATTTATACTTTTTAGTAATTTAAAACCGTAAAGTGTCATACATTTTGATGTTATTACCACAGGCACGCAATTATTATACGGCTTGAATGTGGTATTGTGTGTGAAAGGTGGGCTAATTGAAAATTCATTGAAATGTTGGATGCTTTCTCATGAACTGAAATACATATTGGCATGTCAAAATTGACACAAATTATAATAAGTTTGTTTGTTGCTGGTTCAGCGCTCACTGTGTTTGTAGCTTAGCACGAGTAATTCTCAATGATTTATTGGGAGTCTGTCTATAAGCATTGGGGTTTTGCAAGGTTTTTTTTTTTTTTTTTTTTTGGTGGTTGTGGAATTCTGCTGATAAGTTGTATAAAAAGCAAAAAAAAAAAAAAAAAAAAATTAAGGAATCAATAAAATAAAGTTTTTTATTTCATACATAACCTCCTGTTTCCAGAATACGAACGGTCGACTTGAGAAGAAAATTTGTATGTAGAGCACTCATTTCTTTGACTGACTAGAGAGGAAACAAGGTACAAGTATATTTGCAATTTTATATTCTACTTAAGCAAGTAGAATATAACTAATTAATTTCCGTGAAAATACAGGCAACACCTTTGATTGAAAAAAAAAATAAAAATGCTCAATTAAAAATTTAATTGGGTTAATTCAACTTTTGTTTAATAATTTTATTGATTGAAAGTGTAATTAATAATTTAAGTGAGTCTGTTAAATTTTTGTTTATAAATTCAATTATTCTTTGTTTATAAAAATCAGGTAGTCAGTTCGTCTACAAAATTTGTATTTAAATCATTCAAAAAAATTTTGATTTTCTTATAAATTTTCAACTCAAATCGACCGGCTAAGTTATGTAAACAGTGCAAGCATTTACCACTTTGCTTATTAGTGAAAAAAGTTTTTTCTTAAATATTTAATTTAAAATCAAATAGTTTTTGCTGGTTTAGCACGTCTAGATGCATTTCGTTGCTCAGGAGACTTCAAACTCAATTAAAAAAAGCTTACAAAATAGCAATGTTTATAGAAAAATTCTCAGTAAATTATTGAGAATTACAAAATTACAATCATAGTAGGCTAACAAGAGTTGCCTAGCTGCAACGAAATGCATCTAGACATACTAAGCCAACAACAAATAATTTTTTTAAATTTGTATTTAAAAAAAATAAAATATTTCATGAAAAGTGTGTTTTTTTATTGAGTGACACAAGTTTAAATCATAATACGAGTAAAATAAGGAAATATATTTTTAACATCAATGAAATGGGCTTTATTGTATAAAAGTTGATGAGATGATTTACCCCCTGTTTGTGCAAGACATTTGAGTTCGAAATCTTGGCGTTTCTGTAATAGATTAAAGAAAAGTTGTACAAGTTTCCTTTAATCTATTACAAAAACGCCATGATTTCTAATTCAAACGTCTTACACAAACAGGGGGTTAATGTTTTAAGGTACGTGTAGTTGTCAGTGTATGTATGGCCTTATAGTCTTTTGTATAGACAGGTAGACCAGGGGCCTAATTCCTGCACTCGTGATCGGAATTGCATTCCGATTAGAAATTAATTTCGATGGCAAGAAATTTTCCGATGATGTCACTCGTTACCAAACGAATCGAGTTTTTGTTTCAGTGTTGGAAAAAGGCAAATATATTTATATATAAATTCATTTCACAACACTGAATAAATTGTAAGCAAAATCATATGTTTGTATATGTGTATGTGTGCAAAAAGATATGTATGTACGTACATACACACGTACTTATATGCAGAAAAAAGAAACGAATATACTTAAATGTTATTTTGATTTTAATTTAATTAATAACTTAAAAAAAAGTAGTGTAAAGTTAGAGAATAGAGCACTAGCCACATTTTAGATTCTTTTATTGGTTGACCAGAAGCAGTAAATTTGTTATTTAGATGCTCCCAGAGTTGGTTGATTTTTTTTTATTTTCCCCAACAACTCTTAGGCAAAAAATTTTTTTGCCAAGTCAGTGTGTTTTGTTATATTTAAAGTCAACTAGAAATTCTTTAATTTGTATTTTTTTTGTACCTACATTTGTGCATTCATTCACTTATAAATAAATAAGTCAAATATTGCACATGCGTTTTCTTTTTCTTCGCTTTTTCTATGTTAAACATGATTTCGAACGCCTTTTTGCATGCGAGTAAAAACACGAACGGTTGCATTCGAATGTATGCAGGTTATCGAATGCTGTCATTAGAAATTTCGATATGTGGTATTCGAAACCGAATGCGAAAATCCCAAAAGTTAAAAACTTGGAACATTCGAATAATAACTCGCTCGCAATCGAATGCGGGAATTAAGCCCCAGCTCAATGAGTAGGCGCTCGAAAGAGGTGCCAAAAGCTTTTTTGAGAATTTAATTTCAAACAAGGCAAATTATTGTCAGTTTACGTTTATAAATAAAAATGAAAGTGTGCCATCTTTTAAATTTTATAATGTAAGCGTTTTGTTAATTATTACAAGGAACTGTGTTACAATGCAATTATACTATGATACAGTGTGTTGTAGTAAGTGAAGTACACTACAATTGGAAATAAAATTTCATGAGATTAATGTTTAAATATAATTTCTGCCATGTGACAGCCACCGGCTGGCGCGTAGAAGGCACAATCTGGAACACCAATTTTCAAAAACTTTTCTCTTCGAATGTTGATTTCCATGTGTTCAATTGTTTGTGGCTACAGCTTCTTCAGTGCGCACTGTTCGGCATCTCACTGGATGCACATTATCAGTAATAGTATATGTGGTCCGAAAACGATCTATTGTTGTTCGAATTAGCCATAAAATGGAAGAAGTGCACGATGATTTTAACAAATAGAATAATTATTTTGATTAAAAATCGATTCATAATGAAATTTCAAACCAGAGTAAACAAAAAGCCACTATCAGCTGTTAAATGGTTACTAAAATAAAGCGGTGATGCCAACTCAAACTTGTGACACTCTAAAAACAAACACGTTTTATAAGCGAGATAACTGCAACATTAATGGCAAGAAATTGCCACCCACGTATTTTTTTATTCAAAATAATTTTTTCCGGCTTTAAGTTCAAGTTGCTTTTGATTTTCTTTGTTTTCACAGTGCAAAACGTTCGAGTGTTGTTGCTGTTGACAATATGCAAATGATTTTTATGCGCAAATCATTGTGCTCTATTGTATGAGTATGTTTGCTAACTTGGCATCTACAACAATTATGTAGAGACATATGTATATTTATAAACGACATTATATGTGACTTGTCGTAAAATGTATGCGTAAGAGGGGCCTATAATATTGCAAAAAAATTATTATATAGGAAATGCCTATAAATTACGAGTAGTATCATGCTGAGACCCCTAAAAAAATGTAGTTAGAGAACTATAGTTAGCTTTAGATTAACTACTTATCAGTCCAATTGCCAGTATGCTCTACTTCCTTGTTAAAAATTACTTTCATATAGCGAATTTTTATTTGAGATCTGGCAATGAATTATAATTTAAATTAACTTATGTAACTAATTTGTTGTGAGGCGAAAAGAAAAATGAAGGGAAAGTACGTCCTTTCCGCTATTTTCTCTAGACAATTTCTTATTAAAATTAATAAGAAGCAGTATTATCAAAAAAAAATAAAAAATTCTAGTTATGCATAAGGCCAGGACAACTTCTCTAATTTTACCACTGTGGACCAGTATTTTTTATAAAATATTTCTTTTTGACCAAAAAGAGTCTTTTAATTTGAGCTATTTCTTTTAATATTTCACAAAGAAAATCTTGATGCATTAAATTAAAATATTTTTATTTTAGATGATTTATCCTTATGCTTAACACTATGTATATGTATATGTATTTTCATAATTCCCACCTGAAAAACATTTTATAAATAAATAGACATGCACCTATTATACTCGTATCATACATTAATATGCACACATTCTCTTTATTCGCATGTGCGTGTATTTTGTTTGTGTGTGTGTTAATAAACATTAAAAACAACATCACTAACAACAGCGATTATTTATTTAAAGCAAGCGTTTAAATGTTATTTACTCTCGCATGCGACATTTTCAATTACGTTTTCAATTATATTATAGTTTGTTTATAATTTTCTTTTGCCGTTAAGTATGCTTCAGTTATCAATGTTTGTATTACTTTTGAGTTCGTGTGTGTGAGTACATGTGTGTGTTTGTGTATTTGTTAAAGAGTTCGCTAAGTATGCGGATATTTGAACGCATGTGTACACATGTACACACAGTCATAGATTACGCTTAAGTATGTTTACTATCGTAATATTATAGCAAAAAAAAATATATAAAAAAAAGAGTATTTGCACTTAAACAAACGTATCATATTCACTGTAATTTGAATTATTAAATAAACTTGTGAAACTTTTAATTAGCTTCTTTGCTAATCGATAAAAAAAAATTAAATATATACTCCCAGACGCAAGTGTTTGTTTTAAGGTATTCTGGAGTTTATTAAGTAAATCTTTACTTTTTAATATATTACATATGAACTTGAAATTTAGAAACGCATTCATGCGAATCAATGCAAAGTCTGACAGAAATTGTTATACAAAAACATAAATACACAATAAACATTGTGATTTAACTTTTTTCTTATATTCAGTGGCTTTAATTAAAGAGTAGTTTGGAATTCAAATTTTAAATTAATATCGAAATACTGTTCTGGGATAAATTTAATTCTTTTTTGGGTTTGCTTTATATGTATATATTTTTGGTGTTAAATTTGTGTTAAAATTAATATAAAAAAAAATGTTTACTGTGTAAGCTGCAACATATAAAAATTTTGTATTTAGTTCGTATCCAGCGTTTTGAGTAAAGTAATTTTAAATTTTAATATATGTGAACTTCTCCGAGAAAAGGGACCTAGTGTGTCAAAAAACGGAGTGGATTCTAGTACCTAAAAGGGCTGTAGAATAAGATGAAACGAGTTAGATTTCTGATAAAAATTTATTTACCACATAAAAACGTAAAAAAAATGCATCTCCCAACGCGTTTTTCTCAAAAGTTTATTTTCACACACTAGGTGCCTTTTCTCGGAGAAAGTCACATATAGTATGTATGTTTGAATATCGTTACCTTAATATAGAAATGCCCTACGTCATTATTTTTTTTTAAATAAAATTTATTGGATTAGTGTTTTTTATGGGTATTGTTAAAATTTAAGTTTAAAATTTTTAAACGCACTAATAATACCAAATTAATATTTTACTTATTAATTAAAATATTCTTTTATTAAAACACATTGAAATTGATTATTGAGGGGTTAAGCTGGATCCTATGCGTATTTCACTGTTGCTAATGCAGATCATCGGGAACCTTTACCCAAAGCTTCTTAGACCAACTAGAGTTATTATATTATAAACTTTCATTTAAACAAATGAGAAGCTCAATAACAAATACCAAAGTTGGAACAAGAACTCAATAATCAACATGTTTTTTATTTTCTTACTTTATCATTGCTACATTGGCTGACTTTTTATCAGCTTTAAATTGTATTGGAATTTAAGTTCCTTATGGCGCGCCATACATGTAAAACAAACGTTTTTGAAAATGAAAAAATACTGGCAAATACTGGGGTGCAACTCTGTATTTCGAAACAAAAGAAAATGCTTTCGAATTTACATATTATAAACGTAAAAATTCGAAACCATTTCCTTTCGTTTCGAATAATACAGTAGACCCCCTGGTGCTGAAATTTTGGGATTTGAAGCCTAGTGTTCGGGAATCTTTAATATGGTTTGTGCCTTTGCTAAAACGTTAGATTGACACAAACGTTATATGTATTTTTTTTTAACTAGGAGCACGATGGCAAGTAGGGAGAAATTTCTGCCTCTCAGAAACTGATTTTGATGAAATTCAAAATATAGATATATTGGAGTACAAAAGAAGACATAGGCTATACATTTTTGCAAAAATAGGGCGAGGGGAAGTAGGATGAAATTTCTTTCTCTTTAAAACTATCTAATCGATTTTGATAAAATTCAAAATATAGATATCGTCCCTACCACGTCAAACTATCCAATATGCAAAATTGTTTTTTTTAGATTCGTTATCTTGGTACCCTAATTTTAACAATATGTCTGGTTTCAAAATGCTGAAACTCTTACTCTCTCTCAATAAGAAATATTTTAAGCTTGGTACTTTTAGGATGACGATGACTTTAAATTCATAATTGACGGGTCTTCTGAAAAGTTCAAATTTGCATATTGGATAGTTTGACGTAATAGGGACGATATATCTGACAAACGCTATACATTTCATCAAAAATGAGCCCACTGTGGGGTTAAGGTGCAATTTCAAAGGTTAGTAAAACATAATAAACTATGTTCCTTATGGGAGAATCTCCCATTAATAATTGAACGCAGTACCGAATTCTTTATATGAAGTTTTCCATCATCAATTCGTACATTTGTGGCGGTATATCCTCGATAGATTCATTGGCCATAGACTTTAGCTTTCAAGTAGTCCCAAAGGATAAAGTTTAAAGATCTCGGTGGTTCGTATCGCTAATTTTATTACACGCAGCGCCGTCATCCACCACAATATCTTCCGCTTCCGGCAACAATGATCCTTAGATTATGCGACCGCCAAATGCCACAATTTGTTTCAGCTGTTAATAAGTATAATAATAATAACTGTTTAAGTGGCGGGCTATTCAAAAAGAAACGCCTTATTGCAACACCCTGTGTAACACCATTAATATGTCTGCCGCGGCTTCGCTGGGTGTCACGCCTATGATATATAAAATCTTCTATTACTCTGGAGCACAAATCAGGGCGAGTATGATCCATTGCCATATTTTTTAAAGTTTAATATCATGAACATGATTTCGGAATCACTGAATGAGTATCAAAAAATAGCATTTCTTGATATCACAAGCCTATGTGAAAATAACTAGAAATTAACCAAATTTGGACTACTTCCGAACCATAAGATCAGGATATTAGAGACTTCCTTGGAAGCTCTTTTTTTACTGGGTATATACATATGTACGTAGTCTGATAAGCACAACATCCTTCTTTGTGTTGCGCGGTCGGGTACAAAAAGTAATTTATAAAATCATTTTAAATACTTCTGGAAAACTTATTATTTGTTTTTAATATCTGTTTGCAAAAGCAAAAATATTTTGCAATTAAAACTAGACAAGAAAAAAGTAAGTATGGGCATTGCAATAATTGTTGAATAAATCATTAAGTATGGGCAGGTAAACCCAGCCAGATTGTACAAATAGAGCGCATACAAACAACTTAATGTTTAAGCAATTAATATTTTGTTTAACTTTTATGAGAATACAAAAGCACAAGTGCACACAAAAGACTTAAAATCAATACAAATGATAACGATGGCGTTGGTGATGCTGATGTCGATGCCGCTGACGATGATGTATTTAAACCAATAAAACCACATCAGAATAATAACAGAAAAAACAAACTATAAAAATTACTCAAAAATTGTAATTATTGCATGAATAACGTGTTTTATAATTACAGATGACTCCCCCTCTCCTGCTCCTGCTCATGCTCCTGTGCTCCTTTGTCAGTTATTATTTTCTCCATTATTTTGTAGTTTATGTCTGTATGGAAAAATAATGGAGCAACATCATATAGATAAAAGGCAATTGCAACAGCAACAGCAACACCATCAGCATCAGCATCAAAAACAATGTCGAAATTAAAAGCATCAATGCTTCATTTGTAGACAGCCGACCAGCCATCCAGCCAACCAACCAACCAACCAACAACAAACCAACCAACTCATTTGCATTGTTATACATTTATTGACAACAGACTTTGAAACACGCAATGCAATCATATCATCATTTAACAGCCATAGAAGAACTCATCTTTCGAAGCTGGAAGTAAAAGGAGGAGGGGGAAAATCAGCATTTTTGAATGTCAGCAAAAATAAAAAGCCAGTGAAATTTTCCCTAATACACGGTATTCCAAATTTTGAAATGTTAAGCTGAGTGCAAGTGTAGTAGTTGTTTGTGGTTTTAAGGACACTAATATTCATTATGAAAAATGTTGCATAACGCAGCCATTAGCCAGCAAACGAATGCCATCATATGTAATGCGCGCTAAAGATAAATTTCAGCATAAAACACCAGAAGTTTTCGTAACTTAAAGTCGTCACGGTACAGCTAGCTACATTTGAAATTTATGGTAGTTTGTCATATTTAAGAAATTTTTATTTGTCTAACTGAGAAATATTTAAACAAACATATTTAGAATAGCAGTTTGCAAAAAAGTGAGCAATTGCCAGACAATGACAATTTTAAAGTACACAGCAAGGTTTTAACAACTGATCTTGATGTGAACACCAATCCAGCATATATCAATGTATATTGAAGTTTTAAGATAAGATACATAAATTCATTAAAGTGCGACTTTGAGTCGCACACGAAAGATTCCATACGGACACATTATATATAATAATATAAGAACTTTAGCATTTAAGAAATTTATTATTCCACATAATGGCATAAGTTTATTTTAATTTGAAATTTAATTTATGGTGGGTTGTAAATGTTCAAAATATGTGGTTGAAGTCTACTGACGATTTGTTAAAGCAACAATGAAATGCATATAGACAATGCTGAACTACCAGCAACCACATTTCAAATAGGAATATTCACACAAAAAAGTAATATGAATAATTTTGTAATATCAATTAAAATATTACAAATAAAAAATTAAAAGATTAATTAAATTTTCACTTATAAATAAATTGATAATATCAATTAAGTTTTTCCACTCAATTTGATTAATACAATTACAAATTTAATTGAATCAATTAAATTCTTAATTGAAAACATTTACTAGTGAATTCTTTTTTCTGTGTTGGAATGTCGTATCTGATGTAGACATTTTTTCAAAATTTTTTTTTGCTTTGGCGTTTTTTTTAATTTAAAGCTTTTTTTCGTTTCGACGATATTTTTTAGCGATTTTGTTAGTATTGGTGCTTTTTTGTTCTGGCGGCAGAGATTTAAAATTTTTTTTTTGCACTTTTTTTCGTTCAGTCGATTTTTTCGGTTGTGGGCATTTTGTTTGTTTTTTTTGGCATCGAATTTAATTTTTGGTGATTTTTTTACATTTTATCAATTTATTTTTCGTGATATTTTTTAATTAAATACTTTCTCATTTTTGCGATGATTCGTTTCAACATTTTTTTTTTTAATTTTGTGATGTTTTAGTTTTAAATTTTTTGAAAGTTTCAAGAGTTTGTTGCCATTTTTCGGTTTTTGGCGATTTACTTCAGTTCTGGCGATTTTTGTTTTGTTTTGGCGATGTTTTTTGGTTTGGCGATTTTGGGATTTTTTTAGTTTTACCAATGTTGAAAATTTCAAGAGTTTGCCTCTTACGGTTTGCAAGATACAGCAAGTGGTCAAAATTACATTAACTGATAGAATACCCTTTAATTTTAATTTTTTAAATTTTAGTTTTCATTTTTGTAGTATGTATATAAATTTGTCTTTTCATTGCATTACGAATTCAACATGTTCCGTTGCACTCTTTAGAACACCTTTAGTATTTTACTGTAATATATTTGTTGTTGTAGCGTACAAAGTTTTATATATTCTGTGAAAATTACAGGTGAGTAGCTTTTACAGTTCTCCAGAAAACAGCCTGTGACATACACACACACGGACGGACAGACAACGTAGCGAAACAATAGGTTTCCTTTTTAACCTTTGCTGTACAGATCCTTAATATACATATATATATAATCACTAAATCCGGTGAAAAGAGGGGATGAGGGATTTATTTGAGGTCCAATTCATAGATTTTTGCCAAAGAAACTGCACTTTAGTACATGCTTGTATTAACCTTTTCTGTTGTCTTCTCCAAATGCGACCGAATTTTAAATTCTCGTTTAGTCGACTAAGTTGGCTGATAGTCGCTATTGATTGTATTACCCTGTTGATATACAACAGTGGAGTAGAGATGAGCGATCCCCCGATCTTTTAATAATGTTGCTCCTAGTGAACGTGATTTCTAAATCGCTGTTCTTTTAAACTGTGGTAGTGATCATAGTTTAGCAGTATTTTGTTTGTAGCTGGTGTGTTACTATGAGAAATGCTTATAAGAATAGTAGCAGTTAAATTAAACAGTGACTGCTCGTCTGCTTTAAGATTATTTATTAGTATATATACATAATTACTAATAAGAAGAGAGAAAAGAACAAACAATTAGCAATCAACCCCTACCAAATATTGAATATTGTCGTAAAAGAAACAGAGAGACATTAACAAATGTATATAGATAGTTGCCAGAAAATACGAATTGACACGATTTTATAAATTTTTCTCGACAAGGGCTGAAGGTATAAAAAAATTAATGTGGTCGCCTTATTAGCTGTAAAGTAAGCATATGAGAACATTCACAGTTTGTATGAAGGAACTATATTTTCAAAACCTGTTGCTTGATAAATTCAGTCGCAGTTGTAATAAGTGATTTTTCAATCGCTGTGAAAAAGTAACAGCTACAGAAATATCGCTTATCTTTAGTGTGAAGTATATCGCGTAGATCTAAAAAAAATGGTCGCCATAACTTTAATAGATGACAAATCTATCTTGGACTGCTCTTTTTTAAAGGCTATTTAATAGTCTCTGGTGCTCTCTCGTGTGTTATGAACGAAATGGCACAAATACTCACTCACATATTCGACTATTCGAACAATATTATTCGAAAAACTCTTTATTCTTAATTGAAAAATAATTGTTGGTTCGAACTAAAATTATAAAGACCTATTCGAATAATTTTTATTCGAATGACAACACTAATATAAGAATATTTAAAAAAAAATGTATAATATCAATTAAAATTTTGTAATATCAATGTAAAAATTAATTACATTTTTACACGTAATCTATATAATAACATCAATTGCTTTAATTATAGCAATTAAAAATTTTATTGATTTAATTAACTTCTTTATGGAAAATATTAATTGGTTAATACTTTTTTCTATGTAAGTAGTCATAAGTTTAAAAAAAAAATTCAGTAGTGCGACTATGAGTCGCGCACGAATGGTTCCGTACGAACACTAGATATGTAATTTAATACAAACTTCATCCTATATAATATATAGTTTTGGCATTTTTTTCGTTTTTGGGGTCTTTTCGGTTTTTTTTTGTTTTGGCGTTTTTTGTGTTTTTTCGGTTTTGGCGATTTTTTTAAGTTTTGGCTCTTTTTTAGTTTTGACACTTTATTTTCTTGTTTTGGCGACTTTTTTCGGTTTTTGGCGTTTTTTTTTCATTTTGGCGATTTTTTTTATTCTTGGCGATTTTTTCATTTTTACGATTTTTTTTTTATTTAAAATTTTTTTTTTTAGTTTTGGCGACATTTTTGCGTTTTGGCGATTTTTTTCCGTTTTTGGCGTTTTTTTCATTTTGGCGATTTTTTCGAATTTGGCGATTTATTTTAGTGTTAAATTTTTTTTCTTTAATTTTGGCGATATTTTTTCGTTTTGGCGATTTTTTTTTTTTTTTTTTGGTTTGGCGATTTTATAATTTTCGGTTTTTTAGTTTTACCATTTTTGAAAATTTCAAGTGTTTGCCTCTTACGGTTTCCAAGATATAGCAAATTGTCAAAATTACATAGTCAAAATTGCATTAACTGATGGACCACCCTTTAATTTAAATTTTTTTAAATTTTAGTGTTAATTGTTGTAGTCTGTATAAAAATACACTAATTTTACAAATTTCAAGTTTCAATATACATATGTTCACACAATTGTATGTATATTACCTGGGATTTTAACATTTTTCGTTGCTCGTTTTGGAACACCCTTTGATTTTTAATTCTCATGTAATTGTTGTTGTAGCGGTCAAGGTTCTACATACTCTGTCCAAATTTCAGGTCCGTAGCTCTTACGGTTCCTGAGAAAATACCATGTGACGGACAGACGGACAGCGTAGCGAAAACACTTTTGGTGTACGGAACCCTAAAAACACACACACACACACAAATTAAACGCAAAGTGTCTACAACTGTTTAACACACGCAGACTGACAATGAGTGATTGATGAAGAAATGCACGAACTCCTTTTAAAGAATAATTATTAAACATGATGAACTTTGAGTTTTTTTTCTTATATTCTACGACACATGTAACCAATTTGTACAAAAATATGGTTTTTTTTTTTTTTTTTTTTTTTGTTCAACTTTCATATTTAATAAAGATGTAATTTAAAGATAATAATAATTTTTAGCATTAAATGTCTTTAGGTATTTAAGCAAGTTTTTCTTTGCCAAATATGAACTAAGAAAAAAATTATATACTCTGGAGGTTGCACACACAAGTCATTTGAGAAAAAGCAATTTTTTTTTTAAACAGAAAACTAAACAAATGAAAGCCTGAAAAAGGTGCCATTCAGTGTTTTTATAACACAATTTTAAGAAAGATAACAAGACTGTAAACGTTTACAAGTCCGTTTTTTGGTGGAAGTAGTGTCCAATTAAATACTCTGCTTTTTATTTTTTTGGGCTAAGAGAAAAGAAAAAGTGCCAAATGAAGGCTTTAAGAAGCTGTTAAACAATAAGTTAAGCATTACTTAGCAATTATTGCAGTTAGACATAGATAGATGAAAACTAAACCGAAACGAAACATTACAAGAGGAAGATGCTACAGCTGTATAAGGATACTAGCACTAAAGATTCTACTTTTTAGAGTCAGCAATATGTTGGGTGTTATGCTCTAGTGTGAAGTGTGCTTGCTCGCTTTTGGCTAAGCATCATTGGGAATGGCAAGCAAGAAATCCATAGTGTTCAATCGACCATAAGATAAGAATAGAAGCAATTCGAAAAACAACTAAAACAGAAACTAAATAGAATAAGTGTTAATAGCCCCACACAGCACATTTTTTGCTTTCGTCGAAGACTTCGTACGTATGTATGTATAAGGTGTTACGAACATAGTCAAAATCACACTTAGAACATGTTTAAAAAGCTACAATTGTAAACTTTTAAGCAACAATTGATAAAAAAAAGAACAACAAGATTTTTTAACACAATAAAATACAAATAAAAAAATCTACTTTTATTTCATTAAATTCTCCTACAGCAAATTTAAAGTTTTATTTTAGTTCGCAATAATGTTTGTGGTGTCTCAAAGAGATTGAAAATGTACCAAAAGAAATAAATAATTTTTTATTTTTAATAAAAATTTAATTGTATCAATCAAACTTTTAATCAAAATTTTAATTAACTAAAATAATTGTTTAACTAAATCACTTGAATTTTAAGCGTTTAATTTTGCATCTTCAATGCAAAGATCTGATAGAATATTTCCGAAAAAAATTTATGGGATATAAAATTAAATTTTAATGGGCGTGCCATCGCCCATTTTTTAAATGCAAAATTGTCTGTTTATCAGAGCTCATGGTGTGTGTTAAGTTTTGTAAAAATTGCTACAGTAGAACCACTTAAAATAAAATATTAAATTTTAATGTGTGTTGTGTCTATTATGTCTATTTTTTAGCTCAAGGTGTGTGGTAAGTTTAGTAAAAATCGGTTAAGTGAAACCACTTAAAATCTAGGAATACATTTTAATGGCTGTAGCCCGGCCCATTTTTTTAACTTTTTAAAATTGTGTAACTACAAGAACCAAAAGTGTTTTCAAGGTTTCGCAGCCATCAAATAAGTAGAATATTTTAAAATCAAATTAAAAAATTTTTGGGCGTGTCTTCGCCCAAATTTTTTCACAAAGGGGCCAATGGTAAGCTTTACCCTCTCAGACAACAAAAGAATTTTTTCGATCGGTCTTATATGAACCGAGTTATGAAGTAACACACTGCCAAAAAAAAATTGAGACGAATTTATAACATCCTCCTTTTTTTGAAGTCGGTTAAAAATTAATTGAATTCAATTTAAAAAGAGATTGAAGCACATTGTAGTTTTAATGATATATACTATACTAAAAAAAGTTTTCCAATATTAAGCATTTTTTAGGGTTCCGTACACCAAAGGTGAAAAGGCACCCTATTGTTTTCGCTACGTTGTCCGTCTGTCGGTCTCACGGTATTTTCTCAGGAACCGTAAGAGCTACGGATATGAAATTTGGACAGAGTATGTAGAACCTTGGCCGCTACAACAAAAAATACATAAGAGTTAAAAATTAAAGGGTGTTCCAAAACGAGCACCGGAAAATTTTAAAATCTTATGTAATATACATACAATTGTTTGTACCTATGTATATTGAGTCTCAAAATTTGTAAAATTAGTGTACTTTTATACAGACTACAACAATTAACACTAAAATTTAAAAAAAATTTAATTTAAAGAGTGGTAAATCAGTTAATGCAATTTTGACTATGTAATTTTGACAACTTGCTATATCTTTTAAACCGTAATAGGCAAACACTTGAAATTTTCCAAAACGGTAAAACTAAAATATCCGAAAATTATAAAATCGCCAAACCAAAAAAAAAACACCAAAAATTAAAAAAAAATCGCCAAAACGAAAAAAATCGCCAAAATAAAAAAAAATTGTAACACTAAAATAAATCGTCAAAATGAAAAAAAACGCCAAAAATCGAAAAAAAATCGCCAAAACGCGAAAAAGGCGCCAAAACCAAAATAATTGTTTATATGAAAAAAAATCGCCAAAATGAAAAAAAGTCTCCACTAAAATAAATCGCCAAAATGAAAAAAACACCAAAAAACGAAAAAAGAAATCGCCAAAACGCGAAAAAGGCGCCAAAACCAAAATAATTGTTTATATGAAAAAAAAATCGCCAAAA
Organism: Tachina grossa; assembly: GCA_949987645.1. NCBI lineage: Eukaryota > Metazoa > Arthropoda > Insecta > Diptera > Tachinidae > Tachina > Tachina grossa. The sequence continues at coordinate 126,193,214 of OX465277.1, read as the reverse complement.
TGAAAAAAGTGTCCAAATTGAAAAAACGCCAAAAATCGCCGAAACGCGAGAAAGGTGTCAAAACTAAAAAAATCGCCCAAATGAGAAAAAACGCCAAAATGAAAAAAGTCTTAAAAATGAAAAAAATCGCCAAATTGAAAAAAACGCCAAAAACCAAAAAAAAAAATGCCAAAACTATATATTATATAGCTGAACCCTTCGTGCGCGAGTAAGAGTCGCACTTTACTGAATTTATTTTTAAAATTTCTATTAAAATTTTATTTTGTCAATTAAAATTTGTGAATATTTATGAATTTGAAATTTTATGATTTGATCAGGCTGAAGTTCGTATCGCTTTGTAAGCCAAAATTACATGTGATAATTATTAATGAATATAGAACACCAAAGTTAATTGTAAATATTCTGACAAACACGTAGTAGAACGCAACAAGTAGCTATTTGAAGGCCACTACACCTTCGTCATCAGTGTTCTTTGTGTCTGGTCCACTGTGTGTGGTGTCAGTTCATGTAGAATTCTGCTTTATATACTTATTGCAAATGGAATATGTGAATTGTTTTGATTCATTGTATTTCAATGTGCTGAAAGCTTTTTTCTAATGAAAGCTCAACTTTACCATCTCTAAATTTACACCTAGTAGGAATTTTATTTAATTAAATTTTTAAGCTTTTAAAACTGAAATAATAAAGTAAATAAAATAACTTTAATTAACTAAAATAATTTTTAAACAAAAGTTTAATTGAATTGAATTAAATGTTTCAAGTGATTATTAGTAATTTTTTCAATTAAAGTTGTGAATTGAAGAAAATAACATTTATGCGAAGTCTCGAGAGTGAAAATGCAAAAAAATCAAAAAATTTAATTTTGCCCATTTCCAATTTTTTCTTCTTCTAAGTTTAAATACTACAACCTATACTATTAATTTGTATTTTCTTAATTTCAACTTAAAATATGTGTAGCATGTGTTTTAATTTAACATGCAAAAACGATATTTTGTGTTTTGGAATAAAGACTCCCTGCATCATTGTGTTAAGACATCCATGATTAGCCCTCAAGGTTCAACGGAATAACTCTACTCATATATAAATTTGTAGGGTACTAATGTCATCTTACCAGATTTAACTCTTTAACAGCTTTCCAATAGCTACGGGAGAAAATATCTTCTTGAATTTTTTGAATAAAAAAAATAAAGGTTTTACGAACTTCACACACGACTTTCATGAACTTCCACAGATCGGGCACAAAAACAAAAGTATTTCTTTTATAAAAAAAATTCCAAGCCAATGCATGCCTTATATATTCGTCCTCCTTTCCAAATAGAAGAAAAGTTCATTAAAAAAAAACGAAGAAAAAATTAAATAAAAAAATCTAAAAGCAACACATTTTGTCACTATCGCCACTTTGGAATCTTAAATTTTGGTTTGCTTAGAACTATAAAAAAATAAAAATAAAGAAATAGCTGCTGCTAAGCCCTACGCTCAATACTTGAAGTGTTACGTAAAGAAACAAAAAAAATTAAATAAAATCAGCAGAAAGCTCAGCGTGTTTGGCGAAGTTCACATGGCAGCCGATAATGGATGTGTCCCTTGGGTGCACTATTGAATGCGACATAAGATGGTGTCTAGTCAAAGCAAACACATGTAACGGCCATGTACCGCTTACAATTCTTCCCAAAAACAGCAACATCGCCAGCAACAGCAACAGCAACAATTTTAATAACGCAGTACTTACAATTCTTAAGTAGGAAGTGAGCAAAAGATGGCAAAGAAACTTAAAAAAAACCAGCATACTATGTTTTCTTTTTGTTTTAGCTGCACTTCTAGACGACAACTACCAAATAGCAATATCGTTTACATTTTTTTTCAAACTCTTTTGCAAGCTTTTATCCAGTTGTAGTAGTGTTTATGACTAGTGGACATAATAAAGCCAAGTATACCACTAGATGCCTACTGTTCTATATGAAGGTAAGTTTTAGTTTAAAAAAACTGTATATAGTAAAATATATTTATGACTTTTCATGGTTTTAGCAAAATAAAAGAAATACTTATACTTCCTTATACATATAATGTTGGAGAGAGAATACGAGGGGTACTTTGGGAATTAAAGTTTACATTATAAACAGGCAACACTTTGCAAAGATCTACTAATAATAAAACATAGCAAAAAAAAAAAAAAAATTAAAACTGATTGTAATGATCAAATTGCTTGTATCAATAAAAAAAATTATCAATTTTGCACCATGTCAGTATAGGAACTTTTCACGTTTTTTTTTTTTTGCCAAAACTTAAAAGCCTAATATTGAAAATTCACAATTATTTTTCCTCAATACAGTTGAACCTCGATTATTTGCCGCACACAAGGCTGGGCCTAGCACGAAAAATCGATAAACACGGTTATACAAAGTCATAAAAGAGCTCGGATAATAGAGGTAAAATCACGGATAATTGAGATCAATATATAAAGAAACAGTATGCCGGCTAATAAAGGGTGTCCCAACAAGAACGCAAGATTTAAACTTTAAATAAAACACAGATATACTTAATTTACATTAAGCATTTTTTTCATGAAACTAGTTGCATGAAAATTTTTTATTTGTCAATAGGAGTACTGTAGGAGCAACTTATATCAAAAAAGTTGTAAAATATGCATCAAAGATTCATTATACGCCCTTTTTTTTATATAAAAATATCTTTTATAGCGCTGCAATTAGCAAATAAAAAAAGTTGCGTGCAACAAAATTCATGAAATTTCATGAAAAAATGCTTAATGTAAATCAGGTAATATTAAAAAAAAAAATAGTAAAACTGTATTATATCGTAAAGTAGACAAAATGAGGTTATATGTGGAACAACAAATCGGGCAGATGGCCGCCGCGGCCTTGCTGGCACACACGCGATCTTTTAATGAAATTTTCAATGGCCGTTTCGCATAAATGCTGCGGTATTTCATTAATGCAGCGTCCAATTTCCTCTTTTAAGGCTTGAGTCGCCGACGGCTTATTCGCGTAAACCATCGACTTCAAAAAACCCCAAAGAGAAAAGTCTAATGGTGTTAAATCGCACGATCTAGGCGGCCAATTCTGGTCTCCAAAACGCGAAATAACACGACCGGGAAATGACTGATGTAGCAATTGAATTGTTTCTCTGGCTATATGACATGTGGCGCCGTCTTGTTGAAACCACATGCCCTCCACATTCGTTTCTTCAATTCTAGGCACAAAAAAACTGGTTATCATTTCACGATACCGAACACCATTGACTGTTTGCGCTTGACCTGCGTTTGAGCGACATCATCACGTACAGCTGCGACATTTTCGATCGATCGCCCTGGCCGAAGGCGCGTTGTTGTCTTTACATCACTAACAGACCCAGTTTCGGCAAATTTATCCATTAATCTCTTTACAGTTGACTCTTTTGGAGCATTATTGTGACCCCAAATTGATCGCGAATTTGCGTAATGTAGCAGCAAAACTTTCCCCATTTTGGTAAAACAATTTCACAACGAGAATGCGTTGTTCATTCGTGTAGCGCTTCATTTTTACTAACCTCGTACCTTCTACTAGCAAACAATAACAATTGTTCAAATGTAAAACAATTACACTTCGAATGGCGCCAAATTTAAATCTTGCGTTCTTGTTGGGACACCCTTTACATACAGATACAACCGGATAATCGAGAATATAACAACTTATGTCCCTGTTACATTTTTTCGCCACGTTGCTTAACACCATAACAGTTCTCTATGAAAATCGATTATATTTCGAACTAGAAATATTTTAGCTGTAAATATGTGCAATTAAAAAAACTATATCTCTACACTAAGGGAAAAAACGTGCTAAAATGAAGATTTTAAGCTCGAAATCATCATTTCAATCTTAATAGTCTGTTTAATTCGAAAATGTGACTGTTCAAAATATGTGGTTGAAGTCTACTGATGCTTTGGCAAAGCACCAGTGAAATATATTTAGACAATGCTTAACCACGAGCATGTTAATTTCAATTAAAATAAACTTGTCATATTAAATAAATTCAGCAAACTGCGACTTTGGTGTCATTTTCAAAATGCGACACAACGAAAAATATTGGAAATGACATACGTTGCCACTAGTATATTGTATTGCGATGTCACAAAATGCGACACAACCAAAAATATTGGAAATGACATACGTTGCCACTAGTATATACTATTGCGATGTCACAAAATGCGACACAACCAAAAATATTGGAAATGACATACGTTGCCACTAGTATATATTATTGCGATGTCACAAAATGCCATAATGTGTGCTTTTCGGTTTTTTATGATTTTTTTAGGGTTTTTTTTAGTTATGCGGTTAAGCGATTTTTTTTTATATTTTTAGGGTATTTTTTCAGTTTTTGTCGTTTTTTTCAGTTGTGACGTTTTATTTAAATTTTTGGCGATTTTTTATTTTTTTTTTTTTTTTTTTTGGTGTAGCGATTTTTTTAGTTTTGGGAATTTTGATCGGTTTTCGACGACTTTTTCGTTTTAGCGATTTTATTATTTTAGGATATTTTTGTTTTAGCGTTTTTGAACATTTCAAGAGGTTTCTCTTACGGTTTCCAAGATACAGCAAGTTGTAAAATATGCACAATCAATATTACATTAACTGATAGAATACCCTTTAATTTTGAATATTTTTATATTTCTGTTTTAATTGGTATTCTGCATAAAAGTAACACAAAGTTTGAAATTTCAAGGATTTAAAAATTTTTCGTTGCTCACGTTGGAACACGCTTTAGTTTTTAACTGTCCTATATTTTTTGTTGCAGCGGCCAAAGTTTTACATATTTTGCGAAAATTTCAGGTCCGTAGCTTTTATGGTTCTCGAGGAAACACCCTGGCAGACAGACGGACATCGCAAGCAATACGATTCCGTAAACCAAAGGTGGAAAGCATATTTAAAAGGTTTTAAACTATTTAATATAATATATAAAAAATATAATAAACGCAAATTTGTAAGTTTAAGTTTTAACATTTAAGTATTAATGTTTATTATTTAAATTTTGATAACCCAGCTAAAAAAATATGTATGGAGCATATATGATATCCCATATATAGTTCGGATTCGAAAAATGAGGGTATATGGACATATGTATATGATAATATATATTCATACATTTCCATACATGAATGTGTATTCCCTATATAGTATGCAAAGTTCATATTGATTCAACAAGCGCACTGCTGTCCAATAAATTAAATTATTAAAATTATTTTTTTGTAAAATTTTTTACAGAAAGGTTGTGTTTAATGAAACATTTGTTCAAACAAAATAATACAAAACGAACTAAAAGACATTTCATTCGACATTTTAATAGAAAATGTGAATCGATTATTAAAAAAAAACACAATACACACATTCGCACACAACATATGATCAGATTAAAAACTTATGCAATTATAAAAGAAAAATTAATCCGTTTTTATACTCTAGTGTTAGTATAAAAACGGATTAATTTTTCTTTTATAATATTAATATTATTTTTTTGCAGTTATATGAATTTTTTTTCTTAAATATATCTTAGAATTCTGTTACTTTTTATAAAATTAATGACTGAATTATCTTTTTGATTATTTGATTTATTAAATAGGCCCACAATATATAAAATCCTACAAGTACGATTTTTTGGTTGCACGAGTTTTTATTTTTTAAACCTTGAGGCTCTACGCATATTAACTTTGCATCCGCTTATGTATTTTTTAACAGACTTCCAATTCACCAGTGATTAAAAAGAGGGAAAAAGATCGAATTAATAAAATTTAATCTTTTTTGATTGCAAATGCGATCTTATGTGATATATCATATATGCATACATTTTTATATGTCACCATATACAGGGTGGGCCAAAAGAAAGCAAGGGGTGTAAAAGTTTAATAACTTTTTTGTTTATTAATTTTTTTTTATTTTTTCTTTCAGATTATATAATATACAAAATGGAAATTTTTTTACACTAAGTATGAAAAATGATGTCTCTTAAATGACCACCGTTTTCAGCTTCGCACTGATGGGCTCTTTTTATAGCATTTTTCAAAACTTGTGGCTGTAGCGTTCGAATTTCTGCAACAATGTTTGCCTTGAGTTCAAGGATTGTCTCTGACTTGTTCACATACACTCGCTCCTTCAAAAAACCCCAAAGAAAATAGTCGGGTGCTGTCAAATCTGGCGATCTCGCTGGCCAAATAATTTCCGAATTTCGAGAAATTATTCGCTCTCCAAAAATTTGACTTAAAAGTGCCATTGTGTCTCGGGCAGTATGGGCAGTGGCTCCGTCCTGCTGAAACCACATACCAGGTCTGTTTTCAAGAGCAGGACGTAAAAAATTTTCTATCATAAACCGATACCGCTCTCCATTTACGGTTACAGCACTTCCATCTTTATTCTCGAAGAAGTAGGGCCCAATGACATTTTCAGATGTGATCCCACACCATACTGTACACCTGATGGGGTGCAATTGGCGTTGATGAATGGCTCTTGGATTTTGAGAACCCCAGAACCTACAGTTCTGCTTATTAACAAAGCCATTCAAATGAAAATGAGCTTCATCACTCATAATCAAATTTTCAATAAAGTTGATTTCTGGTTTAAATAATAAAATTCTTTTGTTCTGGTTCTCTGTTCAGTTGTGAACCTCTCCATTATAAATTCTCCAAGTGTTGTCTATATAATCTGAAAGAAAAAGTAAAAAAAATTAATAAACAAAAAAAAGTTATTAAACTTTTACACCCCTTGGTTTCTTTTGGCCCACCCTGTATAACATCTTATTTCTATATATGAATCACATATGAAGAGCTTCATAATTAAAATTTCCATATATGAGTTCATATATTATAATACATTTCATATATTAGTCCATATATCAATTCATATATAATGGTTTTGCCATCTATAATCCCATACATTTCCATACATGAATTCATACATTTTCATATATATTTATATACATTCATATATTAAAAATATATGGACCATATATAATTTTTTTAGCTGCGAATAGTCCTCGTATAAAAAATTTACTTTTAATACTCTATGACAACATAGCAGTTGTCGTTTTAGCTGGAGTTGCTGCTGTTGTTCTTGTAGCTGTTGGTGTTGTTGGATGTAACACCATTGTCATAGACGACATCATAACTGATAGTTATCGCCACCTCGAAAAAAAAACTCCAAACCAAAGATAACTTCTAAGCATATGTACACACTACATACATACATAAATACATACATAGTGCAGTTAAATTTCGGTATAACGAATCGCTCTTTAACGAAATTACGATACGAGCGAGCGTCCAAATTTTTACAAATTCCTTAAACACATTCCGCACAGCAAGTTGACGAGTAATAGATGTCAAGGATAAAATACACATATTTATATGAGAATGATTATTTTGATGGAAAAAAAGACAAGGGGCTGCAGTGTTGCTACATTAGTCGTTGTAGCCAAATTAAAGTAATTCATATTTTTGATGGCTACAAAATAAAAACAGTGTTGATAATATAGCAAAATATGTATGAGGGTGGCGTTGGCTGGAATAATTAGCACATTAGCTACAAAACCAAAGTTCCTGGCTTCAAGCCCGGTCTCCAACTGTCATCAAATAATAACACCAGGCAATTTTTCCGTTGTGCATTAGTGTTCCTGAACTATACCGACTTCTGTAGATACTAATCCTGATGTCACAACAGAGTGGCCTCCTTCGTTGTGTAGCAGAATCATTTGCGAAGCAAAATAACCAACAAAATAGCTACTAAACACATCTTTGAAAGATTTAATACGCTTCATTGACACCAGAGGCGCCGCAACACTGCATTATTAAAAAAAACGTGCAAATAGCACGTTAGCTTTCCTCTGTCTTTTCCTTCACGGCCTGTCTTCACTATCACTATTCATTTCTTAAAGAAGGTAACACCTATTAATAGTAGTAGGTATTCATTACCAGAGTGTTATTTCTCTTTACAAAAAAAATAAATAAAAATTAATAAAAATATTTTTATTGCAAAATAAAAAGGAAATCGACCACATGTTATTGTTAAGTAGATTAGTAATTATATTTTTACAAAGCAAAAAAAAAACGATAATTTGCGAGAAGTTGATTAAAAATAGCCAAAAATGTAAAGGATAGAAAAAAATTCTTTAAAAATCGCGAAAATTCGCAAAAACTTACTAACAGCGAGATATTAACAAAGTATAATATTTAAAAATCGGCAAAACTATTGGGAAGCTCAAATCATGATACAAGTTTTATTTACAAATACACTTAAACTAAATTACTCAAGAGCTTAAATACACTAATACAACTTAAACTAATAAATTACACACAAATATTCACAACTGGTTACCACACGCCTTCCTCGCTGTCGTTTACGCACATGTCTTAGCTGGCTGCGCAGGTATTCACGTGACACCTCTTTGTCTGCTGCTCGTCACCTACGAGACTCACTCTGCCGACACTCACAGTTGATACACCAATAAAGACTCACTGGCTTCACCTACACCCTTACACACGTCTGTTCGCTGCGCTGTTCCCTTTACTCCAGTCGACAGGATAGACTCCACAATAATCTCAATTCCACGACAGACTTTGCTGTCACTATAGACTGTCCTATAGTTTCTCCTTTTCCCAACTTTTCACGTGTAAGGCACAGACTGCTCTTAACTATCAACTCACCACTGTATCGCAGACTATTATTAATTCACAACTTAATTATCAACTGACTAACGAGTTCTTAACTTGACTACTTTCTGATTAGCACTAACTCAACGATATTAACTTGACTTGTTCACTCGCAACTGATTGACTGATTGCAACTCGTTCACAATACAACAATAACTGACTCGCAACTGACTCGCAACTAACTATAACTGTTCGCGACTGACTTACAACTGCAACTAACTAACTCATTGGATGCGTTACCTCTTTTTATATCTCACACAAATTCCACTAAAAGTTTCAAGCAATGTCTAAACAATCATTATCATCTTATATGCTGCCTAATTAAGTTCATGTGGTAACTATGTACATACATGTGTGTGTACATCATTAACTAAGCAATACACGGTGGTTGTTTATCTTTTGCTTTTCGTTTGAATTGGCATGTATGTATGTGTGTAAATATGTGAATCTTCTTAATAAGCAGACGCTTTTTGTTGTTGCTTTTGCTTGTTTACGTTTAATCAAGCTGCGTATGCTTATTTAGTTGTTTGCTACTATTCTACATTATTCGTTACACTGACCCTGTAGGAATATTTTCGCGTAACACTTACATTAACTCTGTTGGAATATTTTTGTGTAATGCTGCTTAACATTGTTGACGGCTATTTTCGTAACAATATTATATACCCTCAATAATCAATTTCAATGTATTTTTAATAAAAAAAAAATATTTTGCTTAATAAGTAATATATTAATTTGGGATTATTAGTGCGTTTAAAAATTTTAAATTTAAATTGTAACAATTCCATAAAAAAACCCTAATTATTAACTTGACTGCACCCGGTCAAAAAAATACTTGTGCAGCAACACTCTATTCTTAAATAGCTGTTGTTGTTATTTACATTTATTTTCTTTTTACATACTTTTACAACTACAATTTGTAGCTGAAAAAAGTCAGCCAATTTATTAATGGTAAAGTAAGAAAATAAAAAAACATGTTGATTATTGAGTTCTTGTTTCAACTTTGTTATTTGTTATTGAGCTTCTCATTTGTTTAAATGAAATTTTATAATATAATAACTCTAGTTGTTCTAAGAAGCTTTGGGTAAAGGTTCCCTGATGATCTGCATTAGCAACAGTGAAATGCGCATAGGATCCAGCTAAACCCCTCAATAATCAATTTCAATGTATTTTTAATAAAAAGAAAATATTTTGCTTAATTAGTAAAATATTAATTTGGGATTATTAGTGCGTTTAAAAATTTTAAACTTAAATTGTAACAATTCCCATAAAAAAAATAAAAATAAAAAAAAAACACCAATATTATATACCGTTGATTACACAATTATGTCTACTATTGTAATAACATAGAAAAAATTAAGAAACGTTTGAAGCAAAGAAAACGAGATCAATAATTTAGGAATAATTAAAAAATGTAGAATTTTGTAATAAAAATTGGATTTTGAACATTTTGAAAAGTATTGAAGATATGAGAATAATTTTTTTCTTTCGGTTTACAAAGCTAAATGTATACTATTGAATTAAATTTAAATGTTTCCCAATACATAATTTTAAAAAACTTTTTTTTATAGGGAAAAATTGTGTTAGAAAAATTTTAACATTTTTAGAAAATTTCCTCCCCTGCCTGGATGTCAAGAGTTGCTTACGAGTTACTATCAACAAGTTTATTTATAATAAAAAAACAAAAAAAAAAAATACATAAAAGAGCGTGTAATTTTTTGCCACATCCAAAAATTTGATTTTTTTCAAAAAAAAAATGCTAGTTTTCGAGCAATGCTGGATGTAGGGTGCACCATCAAAAATCTCTAAAATGTAATTCAAAGTCTTTTTCAATGCCTTCTCTCTCAGAAACAATCAAAGTATTTATCAAATACTCAACAATTTTTTTAAATATTCAAAGAAAATTAAGAATACTTTTTTCACAAAATATTCAAAATTTTCTCATTATTTTCAAAAAAATCCAAATTTCAAAATTATTCCTTGCTACAATTTTTGAGATATCAAAAAAAATTATTTTTTCATATGAATTTTAATGAAGTTTTCTTTCAAATATAATAAAACCAACTAATTTTTGCCAAGTAACAAAGAAGTTATGTACTAACGATTGAAAAAAGTCAGGCCCAAAAATTAAAAAAAAAATTAAGTTTAAAATTGTTCAAGTCAAATAACTTGTTTTTGTTTTGGTGAAAAAATTATTAAGATCGGTCGATATTTATAAAAGTTACAAGCTACGAAAGAATTTCGATATCTGCAGTTTCCATTTTGAGGCTCTCTGGGGCTAACCTGTCTTACAACAGGGTGCCTCCAAATATACTTTCTCAAAAGTTCAACACTTCTTCTTTTCAAAACAGTTAGTTTCATCGAAATCGGTTCATTACTTCAAAAGTTGCGGACTTTTTACCACTTTGTTTTATTTCACGCCACTGCGCTTTGTAACGTTCGTTATAGCGGGATTTGACTGTATGTACATTAATACGAACGCTTTTGTAAACACTCCTGATACTTGAAGACACACATACATTTATACGCTGATACGTTTAAATATACACCTCATAAACCATAAAGAATTTTATTGCAAAAAAAACCCCAACATTTATTTATTAAAAACATGTTTATGTTTAAACAATAGTTTTCAATTTTTTTATTTTATTTTTTAACTTTTTTCTTTTCCTACATGATTTTTTTCGATAGAATTTTGTTTTTAAATTTCTGCCTGTTTTGAGTGAAATCGTGTATCTTTATTTTAAAATCTTGTCTTAAAGTCGTAAAAGCTTTTTTTTTTTTTGTTAAGCAAAGAAAAAAATCCTTATCATATTTTGAACATCATTAGACAAGAAAACAAAGGCAAAGACTTGAAAGGAAGGAAAAAAGCAACGACCATGATTAAATTTTATATTTAACATGACAGTTGCCAGCGCTTCTTTCTCTCGCTCTTCCGGTCTATTACGGCAGTGTGAAATTACATCATCCTGAACCGGCTAATCACCTGCTTAAATTTATTATTCAACAATACGAGTACTTCAAAAACTTTAGTTTAAAAGTAAAACCTAGTCATTTAAGCCTGGTGCTCTGTTCAGAATTTCGTGCGAAATGCTGTCAAACTGCATATAAAAGTATTTGGTATGAAATATATGCGAAATAAATTCGCAAAAGTAGTAGTCTGTTCTTGTTGTGAAAAACACGTAAAATCATGTCTTTCCATGCAAAATTAGTCTGGCATCATTTTAGTTTAGTTGCGAAACAACATGAGCAGTGCTTTTTTCGCACGGAATTTTGACAATTTTGCATACTTTCAAGCAATAAAAGCGAGAAATTTATAAAAAAAAAAAAAACCGCGAGTTGGGCTACATTTAGTACATGTCAAATTTTTCACGCGAAATAACCAATGGTGCTGAAATTTTTTCGCAACTTTGAACAGAGTACCAGCCATTAATAAGTAAAATTTTTTTTATTAAATGTCACTTCTTTTCCATGCAATTTTATAATGTTCAATTACAATTGCCAGAGTTGTTGCTCATTATCGCCTTTTTATTGGAATCGCCCCTCCTTTTTCGCTAAAAGAAAAACAAAACTAAATAAAATTACTTGTTGTACAATAACATCGTGATGTTGCATGTTGTTTGCTGTTACATACAAGTACTACAAGTGTTACGTGTGTGGTCTTACTGAATCTTTATGGTTTTTATTAATTCTGATTTGATGTTTTTCTATTATATAAATAAATCACAACGAGGTGTTCTTAAAGTAAAACCGGCAGCACAGTGTTTCTACACTTATAAATTTAAATGAAACTGTGGATGATTAGGAACTTACGTTTCTCTAAATGTAATATATTGTATAACACAGAAATATAAAACAAGGTTCTAACTACAGATTCAAATAGAAGGAAGGAAACCACACAAAAATTTATGCAAGTACACAGCAAAAATTTAATCATTAATTAATAGTTTCAATTAAAACTTTAATTGATATTAATGCAGCCTGCTCCACGATATCGAAAGAAATGTTCGTTCTACAGTTTTAGTACAAAAACCAAACAATAATGTTTTTTTCTTTTTTGTTTTCAATAGTTATTGAAAAATAACATTTTTTTGTGAAATCGCAGAGTGGGATTTTTTTTCGACTACCCAGTTTCAAAAATTTAATGATGTGTCTAATAAACTTATTTTTTTAATTTTATACCTACATATGCATATATATATTTTTTTTAACAGAAGTAAGAAATGACTTATATTTTCTTGCAAATCTGTGATCCATATCAGAGAACAGCAATGAGTAGTGAAAAAGTGAGTAAAGTTATATCATGACCTATAATTTTTTATACTTATGCGCACTCATACTTATTGCAATGTTATCTATGAATCATATTCACCCGAAAAATTCAAGTGTGCATCGAACTCATACTACATTTATGACTCTCCCTAGCTCAATGCCTATGAACGATACAAAATAAGTATGATTCACAATGCGAACTTCGCATACGAACATTAAAGTTCTCATTTTAAGATTATGTGTTTCTCTGTTCCTACTACAAGATTACGCCAGTGCAAAAACGAATAGTAGACGTGTGACGTCACGCACGCTGTGTTTCTATTGGCTGATAATTTGGTTTATTTTTTTTTTATAAAACTCTTTAAAGCTATTTTGACTGCAGGATTGCCAACCACTATACAAGTATTGGTTTTGCTAAGTTCGGTGAAGAAAAGTGGACATATAATAATTCCACTTTTTTACTTGTGCAGTTACTTACGAACAAGAAGACAAAACAATATTGTTTTTGTTGTAGGTATTTACCCTTTTTGTTAATATTATCCGTAATTAGATAATTGATTTTTAACCGATATACAAATTAAGACCCGTGAACTTTTAAGCAGTTCAGTTTTTGTGTGTTGTTAGCAGGTAACCAAAAGTATTTGTAACAACTTTTCCATGAAAAATGCTAAAATATTTTTTTAATAATTAACTGACCGCTATGTGTATGTAAGTATGTAGATGTTATGTTTGTATGGATATACACACTACATACGCATATTCATATGTATATATACATATAGTATGTATGCAATGCAAAGCTGGTGCATTGGGTATTTATAACCACAAAAAATTAGTTTAAGTATTATATATTGAAATATACATTAGAGCCGCTCACATAAAAAATTCTTGTTATCCCTCCCAGAAATTCAGTGTGAACTATATTAGAAAATAGCTATTTAAAAATATATCATAATTAGAGTCTTTAGTTTTGGTATGTTTCGATTTGATGCTACATACTATGTATTAACACAGAAAACATTAAATAAGTAATAAAATTCAAAATTAGGCGCTTTGTTAAGATTAATAAAACAAGTTTAATTTAAAAAATTAAAAGAAACTCTCAACAACAAATAAGAAAATATTTTGTAGAGAAAATAAAATAATAGAATATTGCGATTTCTTTGTTTAAATTTCTTAGTTTCCCATACTTATGCTTTAAGTCTTTCATTTGATTTTTCCCAGCCTTTATGGCAACTCTTACAATAGACGTGTGACGTCACGTCTAACGGTAAACTCTCTGATTGGCGCAATCTTGTAGTTTATCATTCTTGATTGTATACTACTTGCAAACTGTTTAATGACTAGGGCGACAATTTCAATGCAAATGCATATTTATTATCGACACCTTAAAAGCTATTCTGAACAATTTTCTTTGCGTTTCATAAGATTTCCTGTAAAATGGCATGAATTTGTTTTTGCATATTTTGCATATTTTAACAAAAATCTAAGTTCTGTGCATATTTTTGTAATAAGTGCATATTTATTTGCATATGTTCCAAGTTTTTCACAGCTTTAACAATATCAAAAAAAATCCTCCATTTTCTCAAACTTGCACTGAATACTTTAATATCATTTCTGAAATAACCGCCATTTAATACAAGATACAACGTCCATACTATGGACATACATACATACATATGTACATATTTAAATGTTATTCATTATACCAGCTGATGCGGCAATGCCGGTGAAAATTTATGTAGCCCCCTTTTTAAACACAAGAAAACGCAGTTTAAAAAAACGAACGATCGAACATTTTCGATGTACAAAAAATTTCTGCGCCCCAACAGGCACTTTACATATGAAAATTTAAAAAACTGTATTTATTTATACAAAAAAAATTTATGTTAATACTACTCGTTTAAATGTAAAAATTCTATGAACTGATTTTATTTTTATATTTTAATTTTTTATTTGATTGTGTAGACTGGATTTTATTTTTTGTATGTTATGTTATTTTGTTATGTTTTAATAAATCTAGTAAAAAATTAATTGTTTTTTGTTGCATATATTTATTTGCGCATATTTTCATTATTTTGGTACATATTTTGACTTCTATGGTGCATATTATATGCGCATATTTTTAATTTTATAGTGCATGAAATTTGTCGCCCTATTAATGACTAAAGGCTCAGTTAGCCGACTGTAATGTAATGTAACTGTAACGTAGAAAACAGCTGATCGATATTTTTATATGAAAAGCAGGTTACGTTACATTACATCTCTATAACCATTTTCATTACTTTTCACATAACAATATCGATCAGCTGTTTTTTACTGTTGCAGTTACTTTACATTATTGTCGGCTAACTGAGCCTTAATAGACTTGTGTCCAACAGTTCTTTTTGAACTAGTGCGTTTGAATTAAAAGTTGTTTCAAACCCATTTAATTTTCATTGATGTTTTTGATCGGACTTGTGTCCAACTGAACGAACTAGTTCAAAAAGAACTGTTGGACCCAAGTCTAATGACTAAACTCTTAAATAAACATAAATGCATAAGTTGAGTGAGTTGAATCAATGTGAGTAGTATAAGTATTTTCCTGCAATTAGAAATCAAACTGAGGTGAGTTAATTTATGTGTGTGAGTGTGGTATGACTATGATGTCGACGTCGCATTCATATTTATTTCAACCTATACTTACGAGTATAAATCAATGTCATCGTGCGTATGCGTATATCAGAGTATTTGAATTTAAATGATGTCTACTTACTTATATTCAAAATTTCATGATTCAGTATGAATGTCGAAAAAGCGATTCATTGTCGATCACTGGTCCATATACTATATAGAATTTTCTAAATAATACTATTTGACTTTAATATATTTGAAGTCTATAGCATTTCTCCTTAAATATCGCTTTTGTAAGGAATAAAATAATTGGAGAAAAGTTAGATAAAATATGCATGTAGAGCTCACGGGAAACCGCTTTGAAAAATAAATATGATTTGATAACCAAAAACCTGTGTTTCATTCAAAAAGCCACGGTCCTACCGAGCAGCACTTTGAATTTTTCCTCCCATTACCGCCGTTGTTTAGTGTAGTATTTAAATTTAATTAATTTATTGATTGATCCCATAATTTTCTTGACTGAATAGGAAAGATTTACAATATTTTTTCAATAAAATTTTTATGGATTTCTTAAACAACATTTAATTAAACAATTTTTATTAAATTTTTTTTTCATTATTACTGTTCGAACTTAATTTCTCTCTATATTTATGATTTTTTTAGGCTAATGTTCGTATCGCTTTGTAAATTAAATTACATGTCATAATTATTAACAAATAGCACCAAAGTTAATTGTAAATATTCTGACAAATACATAGTAGAACGGAACAATTAGCTGTTTGAAGGCTACTACACCTTCATCATCAGTGTTCTTTTGTATCTGGTGTCAGTTGATGTAGAATTCTGCTTTATATACTCAGCCGTTATTGCAAATAGAATATGTGAATTATTTTTATTCATCTTATTTCAATTTGCTAGCCATTTTTAAGTGACTTAAAAAAAGGAGGAGGTTCGTTAGTTAATGATTCTTACTTCATAACACGGTGACTTGTAGACCAATTTAATTTTTCTTTTGTCTGAGAGGGTGCTATTTGGATATTTGGTCCCATTGTCAAATAATACTTTGATTTTATTCTTAGGAAGCTCATTAAGGCTTTCGTAAGGACATAAGTTGAAAAAGTGGACCGAGCCACGCCTATTAACACTAAATATTATTTTTCACGTGCTTCTACTTGACTGATTTTTACGAAATTTTTGACACACCCTAAACTCTAAAAAGGACACAATCTTGCATTCAAAATAGTAGGCGAAGCCACGGCCATTAAAATTTAATATTATATTTTACGTGCTTGTACTTAAACAATTTTTACAAAACTTGTCACACAATTTAAACTCTAAAAAAGACACAATCTTGCATTCAAAAAGGTGGGCAGAGCCACGCCCATTATAATTTAATAAAATATATTTTTTTTAGAGCTTGTACTTAAACGATTTTTACAACACTTAGCACACAACTTGAGGTTTTAAAGAGACACAATCTTGCATTCTAAAAAGTAGGCGAGGACACGCCCATTAAATTTTAGTGTAATATTTCTACTCTTCTTATTTTTAGGACACTTGACACACATATTGAGCTCTGGAAAAAAACTTAATTTTACGTTCAAAACAGTTGGCTGGGCAACACCCATGTTGGGTGTGACCAGAGGTCGGATGCCTCAATGATAAATTTTGAAGTGTTCACTTGTTGATTTGTGCGTCCGAAACGATGAAAATTAATTATTTTTATAGTTATAGTGAGCACTAGTGTCAAAATTTTTCTGCTTAAAAAAATACAGTAAATTATGAACAGTGAAATCTCATGGTTGTGGAATCCGGCCCAGAAAACATAAAATGGGTATTAAAAGTTTGCAAGTAAAACTTAAAAAAATGACGGTTAAATTTTTTTAAATATTTCTTACAATTGCGATGATTGATATATTGATGATTTAGTTGATAAATGCTTAATCGATTTGAAATTAATTGAATTTTTTATTGATTGAAACAATTTGATAATCAAAACCAATTTAAAAATTTTTCTGTGAAATAAACTTAATTTTTTGTAACAAAATCACTGTCACACATGTTTTAAAGCTAAATATAATGTACATATGCATATCGTCAGCTTAAATGCAAACGGGTGTAACTACACAAAAATTCGAAATAGAGTTTTTGACTTCTGCGATAAAAAAAAATTACGACTTACAGGGAACGTAACTTAAAAAAATTAAATATACATAAAAAGGAAATAAATGATTAAAAGTAAATTTTGAAAAACATTTTCAAGCAACTTTATTATTATTATTGATTTTAAAACGATTTTTGGTTTCTCCTGTAAAAAAAATTAAATGTAGTTACCTACGTTTGCATTTAAGGTGACGATATGTAGGCATGTAAATTCATTTGAACACTCTTATCAGCACATTTATATCGCAAACTGGGAAATTAAGAAGGAAAAAAACCAAAAAGTAATAATAATAAGTGCACACGCTTGTCATTTACTAGTAAAGTTATCACAACTTGTCAAACAATCAGACACACCTTGAAATTGTATTTCTTTTTTTTCGACTATTCCCGTTTACTTACTACGAATATGAAAAAAATAAATATTTACATATTTATACATACAAACCGAAAGTATTTAACATGACACCTGAAGGTCTTCATAGGGGAAACTCCAGGTTAAGTTGACAAATTGTTATTAAAAACAGACAATACGAGTTCATACATTTTTGAAAAGAATCAATTCTCAATTAAGATTAAGGTGCAAAAATTTAACTGATCTACATTGTAAATAAAACAACAAAAAGCAACTTTGACAAATGATGGATGTAAATGCGTTGGCGTTTGTTTGCCAGCCCGCCAATGTGGTGGCTGTGGAACTGCTGAAGTTATGAAGTGATGCTTTATGAAAATGAAAAATTAAAGAATCGATTATAGATTTTAGATAAGGCCAAACCCAGGATTATATGAGCCTTAGTACACACTTATAATATTGTAAATTTGTATTAGAGGCCTGCATAAACAGTCTTGAAATGTAAATATGTCTTGTTTTTTAAATGTATTCTCGTGGCATGTATTATACTAAAACATGGCTGTCCATTTCACCAAACAATTGTTTAGAAGGCACGCCTCATTTTATTTTATGCTCTTTAGTTTAGTCGTACATGAGACAGCAACGAATGAACATGCGTAGCAGCTATATTGATATTTTTTCAAATACAGTGGCTAATATAAATGTTAGAATTAAGAAAATATTTTTTAAATGAGACATTTTTGGATTTAATTGAACTGTAGTTAATTTTAATCAGAAATAATTTCTTATTCCGGCTTAAGTTCAGTAATTTCAATTCTTATTGAATGAAATATTATTATTAATTAATATGAGTTTCTAAAGAAGAGAAAATACTTTTCGATATACAATGCCCTTAATGATGCCCAATGTCTTTTATGTTATCAAACATATACGATGCAGTGTTTGTTATTTAGAGACATTATTAGACTTTTTATATCAATATGATTAGGGATAATGATTAGTGTTGTTAAAGTATTGAGTATTTGAGTACTGAGTACTCAATACCGTGAGTTTTTCCCGGTACTCAATACACAAAAGTAACTACTCAATACTTTCAGGGTTGCATTTTGTAGTATTCAAGCGAAAATCTTCCTTTAAAATACATCAGAATTATACAACTCTGTGAGCTTGATACAAAGAAATATGACTCTGAACCTCATGGAGTTAGTGTAACAAACAGCCACTAAGAAAAAGTACTACAAAATGTATTATTAAACTACTTCAGTCATTAATAAATACTATTTGACAGAAAAAGTGACCCTTTAGAATAGTGGAAGGAAGACACGTGATACAATATAACAAACAAGTCAGCTCCTCACAAACATGAAAAATATTTTAAATTCTTTCGATGTCGGTAAAATTTTATTTCTACATTTAAACTATGACTAAGTAATAACATCAATTGTGAGAAAAAAATGTTTATTAAAAATATTTGGAAGATAATTTAAGAGATTAATGCACTAGAAGTGTTAAGAGTACGTTAAAGAATTTTTATGTACAAAAACTAATCTTCAAACTTATTTATTTTCATTTGTTATAAATTAATTTAAATATACTTGTATTTATATATAATCTTTGTTTTTCCATATTGCATTATCAATAAAATAATATAAATAATAATTTTTAACTTCCCATATACATACATATATAAAGAATTGAGTAGTATCGAGTACCCAATTGAAAAAGTATCAAGTAGTACTAAGTATTCAAAAGTAGCCGCTTTTTACAACACTAATAATGATGAGCAAAAATTAGGAAACTGGTTGCAAGGGAAGAAACTAATGAAAAAGTTATATTTTAAATAACGAAAATAAATTTCAAGCGTAGTGAGCTTATATATTGTTATGGAAGGTAGACATTTAGCGATGGAGTTTTTATTAAAGAATCTACCATTTGTTTAATTGATAAATTTAGGAAATTTTGTTTTTTAAAAAGTTTAATCTTAAAACAGCAAAAGGTATTGAAAAGTTTGTCATTTTACCAAATCGAAAAATAGTAAATTCAGTGTGAACTATATCCTATTACCTTTTTACAACCAAAACAAATTCTTGTGATTAAAATTTAATTAAGATCTTTGTGTCACTTTTTCGTTCTACTGTAAATTCAGTGTGAACTATATCCTATTACCTTTTTACAACCCAAAGAAATTCTTGTGATTAAAATTTAATTAAAATCTTTGTGTCACTCTTTCGTTCTACTGTACTTCAAATTCTCTCACCAATACAGCTGAAAAACATTTTTGGACAGCCATCCCAATAAACCACTCCATAAGCTAAATATAACTGCAATGGAGAATAAGCTTATCATAAACACTTTTTTGTAAGTGGTATCACTGTTTGCAAGTTTTTTTTTTTTTTTTTTTTGTTGTTTATGATGTCCAGTGTAGTAGTGTTTTTACATAAATTTACATTTAAAAAATAGTAATTATTATATTATAATATAAATTTTAATTTTAAATATGCCTACCATAAGCATGTTTAGAAAACTATTTTCCTGGAAGCATATTCTATAATTATAATTATAAGCTTGTTGTATACTATAGGCTAGCAATATTATCGCAAGGGTTCAATTTTCTTTATAAAATAATTGTTCATAAACCTTTCACAATAGTATGCACAACACTTTTCTAAGCTTGAGGCTTATGGTAGTAAGTTTGTTATAAACTATTTCCATAGCGTTTTGGTTTTTTGGGATGTACTAAACCAATAATAAATGCTGTCGTTTAATTAGCGCAGCACGATGGATGTGTTGATGTTCGAGTATATGAGTGTTAACAAGCGATGTCGGGAAGACTTCTTGTTCATAACAAACAATCAAAAGAAGTAGCTAATTTTAATTATTATTCGAACTCCATTTGTTTCTATATTTGTGATTTGAACGGGCTAAGGTTCGTATTGCTTTTTAAGCGAAATTACATGTGATAATTATTAATGAACAAATAACACCAAAGTCTGTTGTAAATATTCTGACTAACAACACATAGTTGAACGGAACAGCCAGCCGTTTTCGAAGGTCACTAAACCTTCATCATCAGCGTTCTTTTGTGTTTGATCCACTGTGTGTGGTGTCAGTTGATGTAGATTTCTGCTTTATATACTTAGCATTATTGCAAATGGAATATGTGAATTGTTTGATTCATCGTATTTCAATTTGCTGAAAGCTCTTTTGTATTGTAAGCTCAATTTTACCATCTCTATATTTACAACAGTCTTACCATTGTCGTTTGGTTCTTGTACTAATTATACACATGTTAGTTAATTTGCTTATTTTTTGTTCTATTTAAAACAAACTTTTTTGGTTTGCTACTATTAACCCCCAGTTTTTAACTTAAAAATTAAGTACGTAATTAGCTAATTTTTATTTAAAATTAAGTTGTAATTATTTAAAGTTATTTAAAGTTCTTATTAAATTACGTTGAAAGTATGGTAGCACTGCAAAATTTCCCAGTATTATTGAAGGCTTTTCAAACAGCAGCTGTTTAACGTAAACAAAAAATTTAGGTTATTAACATGTGGAAAATTAAATTGCATAAAAACTCATTTTATGAGACCAAAAGAACATCATAATGCTTTTTTATATTACTTTATTCCATGATATGAAACTTTGTACTGTATATGTTATATATTTATGAAATTTAAACGCAATTCTTTTTAATATGACCGCATGATGCTCATGTGCATGTTTTCAGTAAACACACGCACGCATAAAAACATATGGTACAATCATAAAACTTAAGTAGTGTTTAATTTCGCAAGGTTGGGCATTTAATTATTATTTAAATAAGCACTCAAAAACACAATTTCGTATTTAATTAGAACTTAAAAATAATTAGGGTTTGATTACCAACTGAAAAATGGGCTTAAGTATATTTTTATTTAATTTTTGCCACAGGCCCATGGCCCAGAAGTAGCGTTGATGCGTGTATGCTTGTTATTTTGCATATTGTACGTTTGAGTGTGTGTGTGTGTGTGTGAGTTAGATGTAGATGGTTTAAGGGTGGTTTTTTAAAGCAAGCGCTCACAACTAATTTCAATGCACGTGTGCGTTTGTATGCGAGAAATAAAAGATCACATACACAATGTGAGTGTGTATGTACATGCATGATGTTTGCATACGTGCCCATGCGTATGAAGAAGCAAGAATCACAAATTCTTCTGTCACAAAGTATTTTCATCTTTGCTCCTATACCTGCAATAACTTAAAAAAATGTATTTGCCAACAGTGTTGTTTAGCGTTTGTTTTAGAAGACTTCGCTGCAGTAAAGCATTTTGAAAAATCCCTCATGTCTTAAGAGTTCTTGCAAATGGTCTTTTGCAGGGGTATAATTTGTATGTATGCCTTTGGTACCAAAAAATGTGATTGGTAACATTAGAAGACCGCCACTAAAAATTATTTTTTTTAAAGCAAAGGTCAAATAACGGTTCCTGTACCCGAGATCCAGCTGAACTAAAACAACTAAGTATTGCAGACAATATACTCGTGCAAACGTGGAATACATAGCAACACCTACGCTTTTTATGGTTTTTGTGTTTATTTTTTTTTTTCAGAAAACTACATTAAAATGA
Organism: Tachina grossa; assembly: GCA_949987645.1. Taxonomy (NCBI): domain Eukaryota; kingdom Metazoa; phylum Arthropoda; class Insecta; order Diptera; family Tachinidae; genus Tachina; species Tachina grossa. Next base: position 126,170,524 of record OX465277.1, on the reverse strand, counting down.
TCAAATGTTGTTTTAAAACAAAACCAACAACGCAAATATTTCTTGGTCTCATTGTCTTGCCATATATATTTACGAAAGTTTGTCTGCAAGTCTTCAGTTTTGCTATTTTTTTTTTTTTTTAATTTTTGTTGTTTGTTGAAAGTTGTAAGATTACAATGTCTTAATTAGATTGCCATGTATGTTTGTTTAAAACTCTTTCATTCGTGTGTTATATTCTTTTTTGTCTGTCTACCAGCCTGTATGTCCATATCCGCGCAATTGTTTTCAAACTATTTTGGACATACTTGACTGTGAGGCTCTTTTGTGTGCTAAAATTGGTATGCAACTAACTCTAATTTTCATTTCTTTTCTATAAAGATATCAAACAGTTCCCAATTCTGTATATTTACCTTTCTTTAAGAATAAAAAACATATATATTTAAAGAAGAAAAAAAAAACTTACTTAGAGATCACAAACAAAACATTTGTTGTCCGCCTTTGGTCAAACAAAGAAACAAAACCGTCAGCACTTAATCTTTTACTGGACAATTGTCCGCTGCAATTGGATGTGTATGCAAACAATCATGATCGTAAATAAACATGCAGCGCGCTTGCCTTCTTTCTAACGTCGCCAAAGATATATCCCAATACCGGTTCATTTACGTCAAGTTTTGTTGCGGCAATTTACTAACATGCCCACAGTCTCAGCAAATTCCTTTTTTTTTTTTTTTTTTTTTTGTTTAGCTTAGAATAAGTTGTTGTTTAAAATTACAAATAATGAAACGAAACAGAGAAGCATGTGTGAAATGGGACCAATGTAGAGAACAATGCAAACGCGTACGAATGAAATATGTGTGTTTGAAAAAAATTTTCTATCTTTTACAATTCGCTTTCACAATTCTAACGTCAATTTGGTAAAAAGTTTTTATACTTTTTAAAATGGCAAATACAAATGATTATGTTTGAAATAAAAAAAACTACAACGTTTTTACTATTGGCATTTTTTTTTTTTTTTGCTTTTCGCTGAAAATAATATTAATGAAAAGAGTTGCTAACGATGCATGGACCCTCCTCGTAGAAAAAAAGTATAACGGAAACTACATTTAATTATCAGCAATGAAACTTGGGCTTTTCTTAGCTAAATTTATCTGTCCTTTTAATCTGTAAGCCTGCAAAGTTATCTTTTAGCACTTTGTTACTCGTATCTTTTTTTAAGTTTCAAAATACAGTTTAAGCTTTTTTAAGTTTTAAAATGAGTGTGGCTTTGGTCTTTGAAGTATACAAAAAACTATTTCCATGTTCCCTCCAGATTTATCAAAATGACATTACTTATAAGTAATGTCATTTGAGGTATGCTACTCCTATTACTGAATAAAATCTTTTTTTTCGAATTATATTTTAAAAAATTACTTTTTGCCAAAACTACACCCAGACAAAAACAGCTTAAAAAAAAATAAAAAAAATCCATATTGAATTAATAAGAAACATTAGCGAAAATCTAGTCATGTTGAAATTTCTTATTAGAATATCGAAAAATATTAATTTACAATATTAATTTATTAATTTTATATATTTTTAAGTATCTCAATATACATTTTCTATTATATTGAAAATTATTGAATTAATGTGACACGTTCTTATTTTTAAGCTGCAGCTTTTCCCTGAGCGTAGCTCTATGACAAATATACCCTTAAAAGAAGCATACATATTCAGAGTAAGACAAGCTTTTGACAAATATACATATCAAAAAATTTTTAATAAATAGTTACTCTTAGGGCCATTATTACAACTTAAAGTTAGTTAAAAGTAGGATTTTATCGGACGTATAAAAACTTTATCATATGCAAAATTTTACTTTAACCTAAAGTGAGCGATAAATTACAGGCAAGTTTATCCTACTTGGTAAGTTAAATCCAATTTGCAATAATGGAAAGCTTTTTATACGTCCGATAAAATCCTACTTTGAACTAACCTTAAGTTGTAATAATGGCCCTTAAAGTTCCTTTTAAAAATAAGTACTTTTAAATAAGTTCCTTTAAAAAAATTATTTTTCAAAAAAGTATCGTTAAAAAAGTATCTTTAAAATAAATACTTTTTAAAAGGCATCTTTAAAAAAGTACCTCTTAAAAGGCATTTTAAAAAGAGTACCTAGTACGTTTTGAAAACAGTACTTTTCAATAAAAGTGCCTTATAAAAGGCACTGCTTAAAAAACTAACTATGTATTAAAAAGTGCCTTAAAAAAGTTGTTTTAAAAATTACAAAAATTAAGAAAAACAAATAAAGGACATTTCAAAAAAGTATCTTCTGAGAATAGTACCTTTATATAAGTACATTTTAAAAACGTTTCTTCTGAATATAATAACTTTAAAAATAAATATAATTCGCAAAAAACTTTTGTAAAAGAATTATGTTTACAAAAAGGTTTTTAAGAGATTTACTTTAAAACTATCCTTTTAGAGGTTTTTTTTTTTTTTTTTTTTTTTTTTTTTTTTTTTTTTTTGATAAAGTACCTTTTGTACAAAATACCCTTTTTGAAAAAATCGAATTCAGCTTGATATTTAAAGGAACCTTTCACAATTAAAAAAAGTAACAAAGTAACTATTAAAAACGTGAGAGTGCTTTGTTAAAAAAGTATCTTAAAAATCATTTTGAGAAAAGTACCCTTTAAAAAAACTTTTCAAAATTAAACTTAAAAAATACATTTAAAAAAGTACAGGGCCAAAAGAAACCAAGGGGTGTAAAAGTTTAATAACTTTTTTGTTTATTAATTTTTTTTTATTTTTTCTTTTAGATTATATAGACAACACTTGGAGAATTTATAATGGAGAGGTTCACAACTGAACAGAGAACCAGAACAATAGAATTTTATGAAATCAACTTTATTGAAAATTTGATTATGAGTGATGAAGCTCATTTTCATTTGAATGGCTTTGTTAATAAGCAGAACTGTAGGTTCTGGAGTTCTCAAAATCCAAGAGCCATTCATCAACGCCAATTACACCCCATCAGGTGTACAGTATGGTGTGGGATCACATCTGAAAATGTCATTGGGCCCTACTTCTTCGAGAATAAAGATGGAAGTGCTGTAACCGTAAATGGAGAGCGGTATCGGTTTATGATAGAAAATTTTTTACGTCCTGCTCTTGAAAACAGACCTGGTATGTGGTTTCAGCAGGACGGAGCCACTGCCCATACTGCCCGAGACACAATGGCACTTTTAAGTCAAATTTTTGGAGAGCGAATAATTTCTCGAAATTCGGAAATTATTTGGCCAGCGCGATCGCCAGATTTGACAGCACCCGACTATTTTCTTTGGGGTTTTTTGAAAGAGCGAGTATGTGAACAAGCCAGAGACAATCCTTGAACTCAAGGCAAACATTGTTGCAGAAATTCGAACGCTACAGCCACAAGTTTTTAAAGATGTTATGGAAAATGCTCTAAAAAGAGCCCATCAGTGCGAAGCTGAAAACGGTGGTCATTTAAGAGACATCATTCTTCATACTTAGTGTAAAAAAATTTCCATTTTGTATAGTATATAATCTGAAAGAAAAAATAAAAAAAGTTAATAAACAAAAAAGTTATTAAACTTTTACACCCCTTGGTTTCTTTTGGCCCACCCTGTATCTTGTAAAGAATTACACTTTGAAAAAAGTACCTTTAAAAATATGTTTTGAAAAAAGTTCCTTTAAAAAAAAAAGTATTTTAAAAAACTATCGTTTAGAAAAAAGTACCTTTTTAAAAAAGTACTTTCTGAAAAAAGTACCTTTTGAAGAGTACTTTTTGAGAAATATTTTAAAAATATTTTGAAAAAAGTTCCTTTTGAATAAGTACCTTTTGAAAAAAGTAGCTTTTCAAAATAAGTACCTTTTCAAAAAAATTTCGTTTAAAAAGTACCTAGCAAAAAAATACGATTTTAAAAAAACACCCCTTGAAATAAAGCTTTAACAAAGTGGTTTCTAGGAAGGTGCCTTTCAAAAAGCTACCCATTTTTAAGAGGTACCTTTAAGAAAATTTATTTTCAAAGAGGGTATAAACCTGCAAAAAGTACCTCACAAAATAACTTTCTTAAAAAACGCCTGATAAGAACGTTCCTTTAAAATGAAATCATTTAAAGTTAACTTAACTAAAAGTTCCTTTAAATTGCTAGAGGTACGTTTTTAACCTTTTGAAAATAGCTACCTTAAAGAAAGAGTCCTCGAAAAGGTTTCTTAAAAAAACACCGCCACAACAAGTATGGTTTTAATTTAAATTACATACTTTGAAAAATTACTTTTAGAAAAATTGACTTAAGCCACACAATCATTATGAGATCGCGAAATATGTATAATCAATAAATAGTCTGGATCAACGTGCTGTGGTCAAATTTATATGGCAGCAGATAGAACTATGACCAATGGATAATAAAGTTTCTGGTGTTGTGACCTGTGATGTTTTGTCATACACACTTTTGTTTGAAAAATTAATTCTTTGTAGATTGCTTTAAAACACTGAAACTAACTTTTTAATTTCAAGGAATTGATAGAAGTATTTCTGAACTTATTCACTTGCACAAAACTCAAATCAATCACAAAAGAAGATATCTCATAAAATTATTTTTGTATTGAGTTATGTGTTATTTACAATCTTTTTTTTTATTTTGTATTTCAATGATATAAAATTTCATTGTATTGCATAAATAAAATATGCTCAATCCAGGGCAACAATTGTGCAACTCGACTATAAACACCAGGCTTATTGGGTTGAGCGCAGCCAACGCCCCACGACACGATGCCAATCTGTTTGCCATGGGCTATTAAAGGTCCTCCAGAGTCCATTTGACAGGCATCTACGCCGCCATTTTTGAAACCAGCGCATAACATTCGTTTGGTAATTAAGCCATTCATTTGACGGTTACAAGTTGTTTGGCGCACTATGGGTATATTTGCCATCATTAAGTAATCGGCTACATTCCGATTTTTTACATCTGTAAAACCCCAGCCCAAGACAGTGGCATAAGTGCCAGGCGTTATTTTATCTAGCTGTGTGGCCAATTTTATGGGTTTCACATTGGGACCAAATGTGAATGAGCCAATTATTCTCACCAAACCTACATCGTAATCTTGTGTATTGCTAGTCCATTTTTCGTGATAGTAAATAGCCTCAACACCGTATACTGCTCCCTCTTTTACCTCGCGAGACTTTTCACCCACATGAACTTTAACGTTCGAAGCCGATGTAAAAGACAAGCAGTGAGCTGCTGTCAGAATGGTGCGTTCATTGATTATAGAACCACCGCAACTATGAAAACGACCGAATATTGTGTCCGTCAGTATGGAAGCTACAAAAGGATAATTTCCCTCAGCCACTCGGCCACCAATAATTCTGGGTTGCACTTCATAGCGTTTAAAATTTGACGCGTACGTGGATGCCAACAAAAAACAAGCGATAATTAGACAAACGTTCTTCGACAGCGAAACGTACATAATGACTTGTCGACTGCTGAATGTCAAGCTCAAATTCGGTTTTCTCCGAACTGTAGAGTTTATTTGCCAATACAAGACAGTTAAATAGCGTCACAACGATAAGAATTCGTTATTGCGAGCAAACAGTGATTTATTGATATTTAATTGTTTTTCGAAAAATAAAAATTATCTGCTATATTTTTGCGTCATCTTTGAGATAAGGAAGAAACTTGAATATATTTTTTTTAAAGTTAAGGTTAAAGTTAAAATTATGCTTTGAAGTTTTCTTTGTTTTATTTTATTTTATCAGTTAATGTTAGATTTATTTGTTTTTAATTATTTTTTGAGTTTAGAGTTCATAAAGTTTTAAAATAGTGGAGGAATATAATTTAATTAATAATAATTAAAAGCACTTTCAGTAATTCTTACATAAGCTTAAAGTTTGCAAAATAATTTTCTTCAACTACTCACTATATCCATATTTCTATTCCTGATATTAATTAGGAATGATTTATTTTTTATGGTCTCTGATATCTGTGATATAATCAAGAGACCTTAAGCTTTATAAAATTAGGGATTATTGTAAGTTTATAACCACAAAAGGCAAACAAATATTTCCATATTTAATCTACAGAGAAAAAAGTAAAATGAAAAATTTTTGCAATGTCAATTAAGATATTAATTAAATTTTCACCTGTAAAGAATTTCATAATATCAATTAAGTTTTTCCACTCGATATAATTGAGGCAATTAAAAATTTTAATTTAGGGATTTACAAAAAAGCTTCCAGCAAATTGTAAATACGATGAATCAAAACAATTCACTTCTATATTTGTGATTTGAACGGGCTAAGGTTCGTATTGCTTTTTAAGCCAAATTACATGTGATAATTATTAATGAACAAATAACATCAAAGTCTGTTGTAAATATTCTGACTAACAACACATAGTTGAACGGAACAGCCAGCCGTTTTCGAAGGCCACTAAACCTTCATCATCAGCGTTCTCTTGTGTTTGGTCCACTGTGTGTGGTGTCAGTTGATGTAGATTTCTGCTTTATATACTTAGCATTTTATTGCAAATGGAATATCTGAATTCACATATTTTATTCCAACTGAAGACTGAGGATATAAAAGCAGAAATATACATCAGCTGACACCACACTCATAGTGAGCCAAACATAAAGAACGCTGATGATGGAGGTGTAGTGGCATTGGAAAACAGCTAGTTGTCCCCGTTCTACTACGTGTTTGTCGGAATATTTACAATCACGCAGAAAAAAATACCAATGTAAAATCACCATGCAAAAAATTTAATTCAAATTGATTCAAATCACATTAAATTTACAATAAATAATATGTTGCTTAAGTGTGTTGGTGTTTTTTTTTTGGTTTGTTCATAGCCGCAATACCCCTGCAAATAATATTGGAGTACGTGGTCCAATATAGATGAAACAGACTAGTTACATCATGGTCCCATTTAATGCAGCCATGGAGCAAGTCGTTTTCATATAAGCATTCAATGCTGCACGACAAGTGTTCGTGTTTAAAGGAATATGATCGTTTTTCTTACACAGAAAAAAGTGATTTTTATATTTGAATACGAAAATCGTTGATTCAATAAAAAAATATTTCGAATTTTCTGTGATGACGATTTTTGCATTATTGATAAATAAAATTGTATGCACGTTTATTGAATATATTTTTTTACAGCCAATAAAGAAATTTAATGAATGAAAGAAATAACAAAAATTAAAAATTTTAAAAACCCCCGACATTTTTCAGAAAAGATGTTATATCTTCTAAACGTCTCGACCGATTTTTTTCAAACATAGCTAAGAACCCTCTCGATCAAGCCATCTTTCAAACAGAAAAAACTAAATGAAAATCGGTCCAGCCGTATGGCCTGTACGTGGACACAGACAGACACACAGATACACAGACACACAGACACACAGACACACACTACAAACTTATAACACCCCTTTTTTTAGTCGGGGGTTAAAAAGTTGTTGACTGAAATTTTATTTTCAGTGATAATTGTTATTGTGTTGTGTGTGTGGATGAATGTCACATTCTTCAACCCCTTTTTGTTTGCTTTTGCTTGGCTGCTATTAAAACTAAATGTGTTTGGGATGAGTCGAACCGGCAATCTCTTGGCTAATAAACTAACGTACTTACCACTCAGCTAAAGAGCAAATCGTTTTTGAATACGCAAATAATGAATACACGCAAAACATGATTTCTTTTGTTTCTTCTAATCTAAAAATAACTTTGTTGAGTAAAAAAAATAAACAAGCCACGACGTTTTTCGGCTTCTTGTCCAAATGCACACGTATACAACACCAACAATCAAAATAAACAACAACATCAGCACATGACCAGGTTTAGTCCAATCAACAGGCAAGGAAAACACCAACACAAATAAATGACATTGAATGATATTTTAAAATGTGCGGAATTGATAATATTCAAGTTAATGACAAATATTATTGAAACTAAAATTTTATTCAATAACATGGTTTTATTGAAAATAATTCTTGTCAATTTTTTGCTGTGTAGGCACTCACAAATTGTATGCGAGGGGTAGTTTTGGAGTTAGTACGATGTAATGCAAAGACATCGCAATGTTAAATCTACTACCTTTTTTTCATATATTTGGAGTAGTTTTGGAGTACTTCAACTCCTCTTTGGACTAATCCTTACATGCATGTATGGACTAGTCGCATTATCTGCAGGGACATTTTCGTGTTTAGTTGTGTTAGTTGTTTTTGTATTGTTGTTGGTTTTTATGTTTGTAAATAGCCGACAAACTGCTGCTGGCTGGTAGGCAATGTGCTAGTCTTGGAGGATCGCAGGTTCGAATCCTGGAGTCAAGTCAAAGTATTTTTTTAACTAAAACTTTTAAAGTCAATGTATTTTGTTTAACTAAAACTTTTCCAATAAATTGTTAGTTAAATGATCAATGAAATAACATTGAATTAAAAATTTTATTTTATATTATGATGGTAAATATTTACATTCTTATTTATAAAAATTATTAAGGCTTTATAAAGGCTTTTTAAGGAAAATTTTCTATGAACATTTGTTTTAAAAACCCTTAATAAAGCCTTAATAAGTTTTGTAAATAAGGCTGTTAGTGTGTATCTAAAGAATATTTAAAGTTGTTGTGGCTGCAGGTGTAAGCACGTTGACTACCACGCGATGAGTTCAGAGTTGAAATATTGGCCGGGGAAGCCAATTTATGTACAAACAAACATTTTTTAATGTCTATGTCAAACACACGTAAGTTAAATACTTAATAAAAGACTTTTACTACATTAAATTAAATTCACGTTGTAACAACTTGAAATAACTTTGATTTAACATGATGCTTCACTTTGATTTTAACAGTACGTAAATGTTAATTTAACGTTAAATAAAGTTATTTCAAACTGACAAATTTTCTTTGGAAATTATTATTAATCATGTTAGATTCACATGAAACACATATGAAGCAAAATCATTGCCGAAAGAGATTAGATTAACCTTATTTACGCAGATTTTAAGTTGAAATTTTTCTGTGTGATTAGTTTTATTGTTATTTGTTCATTAATAATAATGTTCATGTAATTTGGCTGACAGAGCTATACGAACTTTAGCCTAATCAAGTCATATATATATATATAGTTAAAAATTTTATTGAATCAATTAAATTCTTAATTGAAAATATTAAGTGGCGAACATTTTTGTTACGTGTATATTATAAGTATTAATACCAATAATGTTACTTATAGATTTTATTATCTTAAGGTATGACTTAATGTTTTATATAACGTGAATTATGACAATTTCAAGGCAAATGGTTTATACTCGTATAAACATGCACAAAACCGAGATATTTCTGCAAATTTAAAGTCATACAAAAATTGTTTATCTTATAAAAATGTGTAAAAATGGCAAATGTTCACAAGACAAAGAGAAAAGCTAAACAAAAAAAAATTGTTATAAAAAATAAAAATAAAACAAAATAAATAGAGCGAAAGTACAAAGGGGGCACTCTAATGCAGTAACAATGTTAAACATACAAAACGGCGACTTTATAGTTACAAACAATTTAGCCTTTTTACGTTTAACTCGCTGTTATTAAATTGTAAATTGAAAATCTAAAACTAGCAAATATACTCGATTTTTTAGCAAAATATATAACCCTGAATATGAAAAAAAAACAAACACAGTGTAACGGTAAAAAAAAACTAATAAAACAGTCATGACAACAATGACAAGCAATTCCAATCCAAAGGATCATAAAAAAAGCTTATACAGAATATATTGCAAGTCATGCCTAATAAAAAAAATACAGTGGAGTCTGCTTATAACGAATTAAAGCGTATAACCAACAACACAATCCATCTTAAAATAATAGCAATGATATTTAAAAGGAAAAAAATATTACACTTATAATAACTTTTGTAAAGAATTATTTTTTTAGCTATGTAAACAAAACTGAGTGAAAATTTTTACCGTTTATACATCTTTTAAGATGTTAACATCCTAAGGCGACGGTGCAAAAAAAAAAAACGTGTAGCCAAATACATGCAACGTCAACTCAAGAAAGTTAACTTTTCAGTAGAGCGAAAAAACTGCTTAATTCGCTCATTATTGTAAAAATATGGTTTAAATATGCTAACTGCTTTATAGGTCTGCAAAAAATATATTATTTTGCACTGCTTTGAGTAGTTTTATGAGACATCATATTTTATTCGATCAAGAAACAAATATTTTCTTAAGAGTTAGCATATTTTGTCGGAAAGAAATTTAATTTGTTTTTAATATATTTATTTTTTAATCAATTTGTGAAATCTTTTACTCAATACTAGATATAAGAATTGAAAAGCTACAAGAAAAAACTTAAAATACCATAAAAAAAAACTTAAACCTGACTGAAAGCCTCTTAAATCTCGAGGTGGCCAGCTTTAGCACTCTCTCACTCACTTTCTAGTGTAACATGTTCACTCCAAATTATCAATTTCGAAAGCTTATGTCATTGACTATAATCGGTCCATACATAATGTTTCTATTCGATTAACAGTTTAAAAGTTATCCATATTTATTACCGATTTTTTTTATTGGAACCCCTCTGTACTAATATATTAAAAGTGACTATATCTCAAAAACTAGGCATAGGACATCAAAATCCTTACCAGATTCGTGTTCGGCATGCCAAATGCAATCAGATGTGAGGTAGATTTATTATAAATTACAAATTTTTTAAAAATATTGGAAATTTACATGGGAGTTAGCGTTTATTTTCACCAAAAAAAATTATATAAGAAAAATTTATATAAAACGGGGAAAAAATAATTGTTTTGATTCGAAATTTTTACTATAGATGAATATTGCATAGGGGAGCTATTTGCCATCGGGAATTCATTTTGACCAAATTTGAGTTGACGTGTTTTGAATATAGGCTCTCGATATATAAAATTTAGCGATACGTTCAATATCTTTAAAAAATTGTGCATGTTGAAAAAAATCCAAACATTTGCTGAGTAAAACATGCAAGTAGAGTGAATATCAAAAAAGTTTATTAATAAAAGTACAAAAATCCATTAATTTGCATAAGAAAAATAAAATGAAGTTTGAACAAATTCGTGCAAAAAATCATTTGTTGTTATTATTGAACCGTGCTATTTCAAAATCGTGTAAAAAAAGAGCTGAGTGATTGAATTATGAACATCCTTAGTAACGTAGAAAATTCTCAGCTCCCTCGAAATTCGTTGTAACCGAACGTCACTAAAGTTTCCAGCCTCAATATTTACTTGGGGGCACAGTGGCTTTGGCAACAATGCATTATGCTTCAATTTCAACAAAAAAACTTACCATTCCTAATCGTGGCTTAATACGAGTATAAGAAGACAGCCTAATTTTTGGGGTGTTTTTTTTTGCAAGCTTAACATGTTTATGTCAATAGAAAAATATCTGAAATAACATGTACATTGTGAATTATTTATATATGTATATTACACATTTTGTTTTAAGAATTATTACCAAAATCAAAAAGTTCTTAAATCACTGTACTACGTGAGGCTCATATGGATCAACTTTTATACGAGTAAGCGAGCAATGTTCTTCATGGTGAAATATTTGTTGGTATCTTTTTTTATGACATGCATTTATGTGAAAATGAAAGCAAATTGTCGACATATTTTCTAATTTCACTAACACATGTGCAAGCACACACACACACACACACACGCGCGCGCGAGCACACAAACAAGCACTTATACAAGTGCTAACCCAGCAAACACAAAATGAAGAATTTCAACGGAAAAAATAATTCAAACACCGCCGAGAAAAGAAATCTCTGAGTTTCTTTTGAGGGCGCAACCTTGGTATATGTTGTATTCTTTATTTTTTCTCCAAGTCGAAAAGCTTCTCTTTTGTCATGTTTGTGAACTGAAGTCAGTTCAAGGTGACACTGCCACTTTACCAGTTACGTAGCAAAGCTACTTAATTTTAATAAATATTTGCAAGTCCTTTCCTATATTATTCCAACGATTGGTTACTCTCAGATAAGATTTATCTGTAACCAGTCAAAGGAAATATGCCTAAAAGGCTAGTTTAGCCAGACTAGGGTCCGCGAGATCGTCACACCCGTTATCTCAGGGAGATACCCTTGCGGGAATAACTGGTCAACAAAAAAAAAAAAAAGTTGTGACGTAAAAAGTTGCGTATCATGAAAGATTTTTTGCTGCTTTTCTTTTACTAAGTTTGATTCGCCACGCCTCCTTTTTACATATACAAAAAGAAATAGCAAAAATATTATAAACTAAATTCAGGATTACACAAAAAAATTCTCATCATATCGATTTCTTAGATTTCGAAAATGTGGCAGAAAGTTTATAAATTTCCGACTATTGAGATTGGCGGGAAGTAAGAGGAAGTGGCTGTGAGATCAACTGTTTTTCACATATTCTTCGACTTTTCGACCTCGACCCGTTCCATTCGAATTGAAGATTTTACTATCTAATCTAACATTTTATGGTTTAAAAAGTAATGTATGCCACGCCCATTGTTATTTAATGTTTCTCAAGCACTTGTCATCAACTGATTTCTATAAATGCTCTATCATATATAATTTCTATAACAAATGGGCCTAATTGCGAGTGTAATATTCCGACTTTGACTATTACGATTGTGCACTAAACTAAAGAACATTGCAATACTTTTTCTTTAATCTAGTACAAACTCGTTGTAGTCTAAAGCTACGGTCACACTTGTCAAACATTTGCCCAAAAAAGCGTAACCACTAAATGCTAACGAAAAATATTTCAATTCAGTCGAAAGTTTGTCAAGTTAAAGATTATCCAATATTGTTGGATTCTACGACATTGTTTATTAGTTGTGTTCGAAACTGTTTAATATGATAAACAAGTGTCTGGATCAAAACTTTTTTCATTGGTGTTTGTTGGTTACGCTTTTTTGGGCAAATGTTTGACAAGTGTGACCGTACCTTAAGTCGAAGTCGAAATACGACACTCGTAATAAAGCCCAATATCTTATATCTTATATAATTTTTTTATAGTTGTCGTTATAGCATCTATAAAGCCAATTCGGCGCTGAGGCAATAAACAGTATTATTGTAAATAATTAATCGAAAATAAATAGTTAAAAATAAATAAATAAAAATTTGCATACTGCTAAGATGTAATTTTGATATTAAAAACGTGAAAATAAAAATTTTAACTCATTTGAACTTTTATGAGAAGTTTCTAAAATTCTCAAACTATTTTTATTTTACCCCGTTTGTGTAAGACGTTTGAGTTAGAAATCTTGGCGTTTCTGTAATAGATTAAAGAAAAGTTGTACAAGTTTCCTTTAGTCTATTACAAAAACGCCAAGATTTTTAACTCAAACGTTTTGCACAAACAGGGGGTTAGACTTAAAATATTATTGCTAGATTTTAAAATAAATCATATGCTGTTGTTTACTGGGAGTACATATTCTCATCAATAATTGAACACAAGCAAACGCAAACACACACACACACACACATATACAGGACACATATAAAAACATATTGTACTATTACAATTTCATTTTATTCTTTATTTTTTGCGCATGATAACACCAACTGTTGTTACATCAAAATTCGAGGAAAAAATTAAATTTTTATATACAGTTGGGAGATGTGTTGCATACGAGTATTAGAGATGTTAACTACGCTTGGAATATATTTATTTTAGTGTAGAAAAAAGTTGAAAATATTCAAAACTAAAACTTCAAGTATCAAATGGAGGTAAGAAACTTGTACAACTAACTATTCGTTAGCAATGTTGCGGAAATAAAATGATTTTATCATCTCCTCGTTTTTCGGGTTCCTTACATAAAAGTTGAACAGGAACCAACCCTATTGTTTTCGCTACGATGTCCGTCTGTCTGTCCATTACAGGCTATATTCTCGAGACCGAGAACTCTACATTTTTATGCAGAGTACAGTAACTGACACTGAAATTTAAAAAATCAAAATCATAGTCATTTTGACTATGAAATTTTCAAAGCTCTCTGCAGCTTGGAAACCGTAGGACTCTTGAAATTTTCCAAAAAGCAAAAAATAAAATATCTCAAAATTAAAAAACCCGCCAAAACAAAGAAAATCGCCAAAACGAGATAAAAAGCGCCAAAGCTAAAGAAGCGAAAAAATCGCCAAAACGAAAATAAGCACCAAGACAAAAATATCGCCAAAACTAAAATAAACCGTCAAAAAACGAAAAATCGCCAAAACAAAAAAAAAAACAAACGCCAAGAATCGAAAAAAATCCCACAAACGAAGTAGCGCCAAAACTAAAAAAATTGCCGAAATTCGAAAATAAGTTTACCGGGTAGAATATTCGAAAAGCAAAAACTAAAAAACTCCAATATTAAAAAAGTGCCCAAACGAAAAATTGCCAAAACGAAGAAATGCGCTTGTCGTAAAATTGTCATTAAAAATCAAATAAGTCGCCTACATGCAAGAAGAAATTACCAAAGTGAAAAGGTCGCCAAAAAAAACGAAAAAAATCGCAAAAAAATAACACAAAAAGCGCTAGAAAGAAAGAAAACGCTAGAAAAAGTATAATGCAATTTTTTAGCTGGCAATGTTTTGATTCATTGCCACATAAGAAATATCAACTTGGTTGCATCCAAATTGACTCGATATCGTGTGACTGGCTTCCGATCGCTTAACTTTTCTGGCAAAATCGTTGGACAGACAGTATACACATATTCAACAAACCAAATAAAGAATATAATAAAGTAATTTTCAATAATATGTTTGTTAAATTTAAAACCCGATTATAATTTTTTCGGAGATTTTTTTTTGCAATTAAAGAATCATTACCAAAATGTTTTTGAATAAACAAGGTAGATAACATATGTAAGCAAATATAATGCTTTTTTGTTGCATATATATTCAGGGGTATCATAAATAATAAAACACCGCGTTAAATTTTTCCAGGGGAACAATTCCAACTAATAGCAAGTAATAGGGAAAACAAAAAATTTTAATTGGAAAAGGGAGATATTTCACTCGGAATTTTATTCATTTATAGCGCTGTATATATTTATTCCCGTCGTTTCAAAGTGGAACGAAGCGCCGTATGGTTTCATTAATCGTATGGTTTAAGGATGGGTGGATGATTGGGCTGCCGCATCCGAGTCTGGTATTGGGGGTGCCAATTACAGCCTCCAGACAGGCGTATGGCATTTATGGTATTTTGTTACACAATTTTAACTTAATTCGTTATTGTTATTGTCTTTTTTCATATTCGCATACTTACAAATTTTTTTTTTTGAAATATTAAAAATTTTTCCCTAATTTTAATTTATGCTGCGGTGAAATTTTTTCCAGTGTATGCAACTAAGAGTTGTCAATTTTTAACAATATATATTGTTTTCTTCAGATTTATTACACACATATAGAGATACAAGAGAATTTTTAGTGTGCCCTTAAAAACACATTCACATAGATTTAAATATACAAACTATAGGAACTTTTGCATTTGAATCAACATACACACACCCACACCCACACACATAAAAAAAATTATATAAATCATGTTGCATGTGTATAAATATGTATGTATTTGTATTTTTTTATACTTTATAGTATCTTTTTTTATTGCTGTTTCTGCTCATTTTAGCACTATACAAAATGAACGACAAGGTCCTGACATCTTGTACATGTTTAGCTGTTGTTGTTTCAGCAGAAATATTGGTGGTGGTGGTGGGTGAATGGCCAGAGAGGCAAGAATTGTTTTCCTCAAATATGTATATGTACTATATGACAAGTAATGGTTGGCGAAAATAAACACGTACATATGTAAGTAAGTATGTATAATAAATACATATATGCGGGCAACCAAAGTTACAAATTTGAGCTCTTATATAAGTTGTATGTCATTCCAACAATCGACATATTTTCAACACTGGCTTTGACAAATTTAATATGAATTTTTTATACAATTCACGTTTATTTAAGCTGTTATATCTCTGCTTCATTTTTTATTTTGATAAATACTCGTACCATGCCGATTGAGATTTATCATTAAAATATGTTTAAAAAATGCTAGAGAAAATATGCTAAAGAAAAAACTGGGTCACTTTTAGTGAGCGAAGCGAAAATTTAGCAGTGCCAAGAATAATAAATTTGATCCAACAACCAGTTATTTTTTTTAGTGTATACAATTTTTATTAAACTATTTATTAACAGTTAAAATAAAATTTTTGCAAAACAGCATTTTTTCCACTTAACACCTTTATCTGAAAGAATTACTAATAATCAATAAAAAATTTAGTTGAGTTTAATTAAATTTTTGCTTAAAAATTTAGTTGATTAAAAAATTAATTAGAATGTAATTGAGTCAATTAAATTTAAAATTAAAAAAAAATCAATTTTTTACAAAATTAATTAAATTTTTCTATATTTTTGATTTGAACGGGCTAAAGTTCGCATCGCTTTTTAAGCCAAATTAAATGTTTTTTTTTTTTTTTATAATGCATGTATTTATTTATTGTATCTTCATATGTGAACTAACAATAAGTATTCAAATCTTAAATCTATAAAAAAATTATTAGGCCCGACCAGTGTCGGACATAAACTTAGTGATAGTTATAAATAATACATTAGTAGTGATAATCAAAAAAAAAAAAAAAAAAAAGGGGGGGGGAAAGTATTTTCAAGTAGTCCCATCTGGAGTGTTAGGTATAAGAGCCCGTGTGTCCCTCTTTTTTAAGCGGACGTGTCCAGTAAAGTTCAAAATATTATGAGCAAGCGGATTAGGATGTGATTCGAGTTTTGTTAAATATTTGCCTGCGTATTTTGCAATTTCTTCAGTCACTAGTGGCATATTTAAATCACGATGTATAATAGAATTTTGGATGTACCATGGAGCAGATGTTATTAACCGGAAAATTTTGTTTTGCCTTCGTTGGATTCTCTCGACATTGGAAGCTGAAGCAGTGCCCCATAACTGAATTCCGTAGCGCCATATTGGCTTCAAAAGCGACTTGTATAATAAAAGTTTGCAATCTAGGCTGAGTGTTGAGTTTCTGCCAATCAACCAATATATTTGAGTTAACTTAAGTTTCATCTGAGTTAACTTAGAGTCAATATGATGTTTCCATGTAAGTCTTCGATCAAGGTGTATACCAAGGTATTTCACTTGGGAATGTTGAGGAATATTTTGATTGTTGATTCGAATGGGGGAGCAAGTATCTCTTCTTAGGGTGAACGTTATATGGACACACTTTTGTTCATTGACTTTAATTCTCCATAAGTTAAGCCATATTTCCAGCTGGGTGATATGTTCCTGGAGATTGCGGGATGCCTCATAAGGATTTTCGTGCACACTCATACAGGCTGTATCATCGGCAAAAGTAGAAATATGGATATTATTGCTCACAGGCATATCACAAGTATATATTAAATACAAGACAGGACCCAGAATACTACCCTGGGGCACACCAGAAGATATAGTTTCGAGCACACTCGTGAACTCTCCTTCCACAACAGTGAACTTCCTATCAATAATATAACTTTTCAAAAGCTTTTGAATGTTTATTGGCAGATATGTCTTCAATTTTAAAACTAGGCCTTCGTGCCATACTTTATCAAACGCCTGAGAAACATCAATAAAGAGAGCAGAACAATACTTCTTTTCTTCAAATATTCTTCTTACAACTTGGACCAGTCTATGCGTTTGTTCAATCGTGCTGTGCTGACTTCTAAAGTCAAATTGATGGCCTGGAATGCACCCATTATCAGTTAAAATTTTGGACAATTTAGTCATGAGCAGCTTTTCGAAAAGCTTTGAGATTGTAGATAGTAAGCTTATAGGCCTATATGACTCAGTCTTGGTAAGATCTTTGCCCGCCTTTGGAATCATTTTGATCTTGGCCAGTTTCCAGTTATGTGGAAAATACTGCATTCTTAAAATAGCATTAAAAGTAAATAGCAGGACTCTTATTGCAATATGAGGCAAGTTCATGAGCATTTTGTTACTAATGCCATCAATACCTGGAGCTTTCTTCGGGTTGAGTTCAGCAATTACTTTTTGTACTTCACGCATCTTAAACCTTAAGGGACGAGGGGGTAGAGAAACTACACACGGTAAATCAGCAGCACCCGTACATGAATTGGGAGTGAATACAGATTTCAAATGCTCAGAAAATAAGTTACCTTTCTCACTATCACTTCTTGCCCAGCCTCCGGTCGCAGTACGCAATGGTGATTTAAGATCAACGGGTCGTTTAAGATTTCTAGTAGCGCGCCATAAAGAGTAATTAGATGCGGACGTTACATCAAGACCTTCTAAATACTTTTGCAGTAGTGCAGTTTTTTCCGACGATAGCAGCTCTTTGAGTCGTTTAGTACATTCTTTAAGTCTGATTTTATTTAGGGGTGATCTGTGTTGTTGCCATTCTCTTCTAGTTCTCCTTTTTTTACATACAAGACGTTCAATTTCCGTAGAATAAATTCTGTTAAAGCCGGTCTGCGGATAGGAGGTAGTGGCGTGTTCAGGAGCCTGTTTAATATTTTCGTTAAGATTGGCAATGTTAAATTCAATATCATCGCATGATCTAAGCTGAATGTTTTCTACGCAGTGACTACTAAGATATTTTTTGAATGCCAGCCAGTTGATTCCATTAATCATCTTCACATATGAGTTAGTTAAATCACTCCTTAGTGGGTTGAAAATTGTAACTATTGTTGGAGAGTGATCGGAGGACAGATCTAGAGAGGCCTCTACATGAATTAAGTCCCTATGAATATTTTTAGTGACGGCAAAATCTATAACATCTGGAATTTTTCTTATGTCAGTAGACCAGTAAGTAGGCTTTCTACGAAAATATTCGTTGCTTGCAAATATTCTTCACTAACGTTGTCAAGGACATAGTGCTTGAGTCTTGACTTAATCAGAATTGCTGATCCACCACATGCTCTCTCTCTCGGGTCCTTTGTATCATATAAAGTGTAACCATTTATTTTAAATAAGCTTCTTGAGGTCAAATGAGTCTCAGAAACCAACATTATATCAATATTTTTTTCCATGAGGAAGTGCTCAAGTTCATTTTTATGTTGGCGAATGCCGTTTGCGTTCCAGAAACATATTTTTAACGTGTTCGTGGTTTATTAACTAATGTTTGAAGCAGTGTATTCTGCATTCGCAGCATTTCTTGCATCATACTTGTCATATTTGTAGTAAAGTTGTTTATAGTTAGCACCAGATTCTCAATAGTAGCTTCAAGGCGACTAAAGTTAAAGCTTGAGTTTGAATTCGTTGAATTATTTGGCGGTGGAACATTTTGCGTGGGAATTGAACTAGTCTTAGCAGCATCAGCATACGATACACGTGAAGTAACTGGTTGGCTGATTTGAGCAAAAGTGTCGGAGTTCGGAGTTACATGTGATAATTATTAATGAACAAATAACACCAAAGTCTGTTGTAAATATTCTGACTAACAACACATAGTTGAACGGAACAGCCAGCCGTTTTCGAAGGCCACTAAACCTTCATCATCAGCGTTCTTTTGTGTTTGGTCCACTGTGTGTGGTGTCAGTTGATGTAGATAAAGCGATACGAACTTTAGCCCGTTCAAATCAAAAATATAGAAACAAATGGAGTTCGAATAATAATTAAAATTAACTAATAATTAAATTTTTGTTGGGATTTTTTTTAAATCTAATTAAACAAGAAGTTTAATTGCCGCAGTTAAAATTTTATTTAATTTTTTTTTGTTTTTAATTAAAGCTATTGATTGGATATATATATTTTTCTGTATAACAGTTATAAATAAAAAAAAGACATTTATGTTCCTGCTTCTTTATAAGTTTTACTGCTTTGAATACTTTTTTAACGTAAATTTCTAAGTCACAAAACCTGCAAGTTTTATCCACCTAATTAACAATAATTCTTACTTAAATCATAAAAAAGCAACATTTTACTTTTATTGTATGATAAGCCTAGAAAAACATAATTATAAATAAAATCCAAAAGTAAACACGACATTTTGGCCCACCATCATTTTTTTTTGGATGCCTGGCAGTATAAAGTAAGTGAATACTTAAAATTATTGTAGAAGATGTGACGGATAGCAAAATTGTCTCATCAGAGAATGATGAACTTAAATCACGTTCGTTCATAAGCTTGTTAATTGTCAGAAGTTAAGCTAATATTACAACGTCTTGTTTAATAAAGAAGCATAAAAAATATTTTGTACAAGTTCAGGTGGATAAGAGACATACGAGTACATATATAACCAAAAGAAATTGGAAAGCAGGAAGCAAACTTTATTAAAAAAAAGTGAAAATAAAAATTAGAAATGTTTTACACAGGACGAATTAAGGGGAATTCGAAACCAAAGCGATTCAACCCAATTCTAAAACCCAGCAAAAAGTATTGATTTCCAGAAGCGTGAATAAGGCATTCTTGTTTTTTCGAGATGAGCCAGCTAGAAGCACTACATTCAGCTTCCAAAAAGCCATGAATTTTCTGACTTACTAAAGTGCTTCATAGCAGTAATACTTAGATGCAAAAATTACTGGGTTTCCAAATTTTCTGTGATAATTTTCTTTATACGTTAGTGCTTTTCAGTAGCATTTTTCGAAGCTTGTGTTCTCAAGCAAGCAAGCCATGGTTTCCCTCAGTTCTTCCAAGTCAGATTTTTTTTTTTTTTTGCTGAAGTAATGCCCGGAAAATAATTCCCAAGGACTTCCTTTTTTTAAGTAAAATTTTTATCTGCAAAAAAGATGGCGAGGCAAATAAAAATTGAGAGAAACTTTCCAATTTTCGAAGTCATCTATTCTAAGTATCAGAGTTGTAGGATATGGCGATTTCTCGCCAATCGGTGCTATTTTTCAACTTATTTGGCGTCTAATTTTTTTATTTTTCCGGACTTAAATATTTTTTCGGCTTTTTTATGGCTTTTTTTTAACAAAATTGAACTTCGAAATTTTTGTAACTCATGAAAATTATTTTGCTTAAGAATTCGTTTAAAAAATAAATTCTATCAAAAGTAGTCTTCAAAACAATTTGATTTCCATGATTTTTCTTATATTAATTATAGTTATTAATGAGTTTTGAATTTGGGTGAGAAAAATTTACGAGAAATAATTTTGATGATTTTATTTCTACTTTTGACGATTTTCTTCTAAATTTATATTAAAAAAGTAAAAGTTTTACATAAAAATAAATTTATTAACGAATATGCATTGAGAAAGACTACATAAAATTAATTTTGGGAAATTTTGGTGATTTTTAAAATCAATTTTTTTTCGGAAAATAATTCCTAAGGACTTTTTTCCAAATTAAAATCCTTCTGTATTTAACAGAAATAACTTAACAGAAATAAAAATTCAGAGAAACTTTCGAATTATCGAAGTCATCTATTCTATTTTCAATTATTTAATTTCACATGCAAGTTTTCAAATGATTTTATAAAATGGTGGAAGAAGGAATAGGAAAGAATTTTTGGGGAGTTGTTATTCAGAATAGGAGAATAGGACTGATTGTTGGAAAATAAAAAACTATGCAAACGATTCTCTTGAAAAATATATGGGAATCGGTTGACCCTGCAGACCATCCCTGAAACGTACCGCCAATAATTAAGTTAAACAAAAACAATTAATGAGCATTCATAAATAAAATGCAAACACTTTTTTTTCGAAAATTTTCGGCAACGCTATATCTCGATCCATTTGACTGATTTTAGCTTGACTTACGGCATTCGATACAGTTTTTAAGTCTATAAAATTATCTAAAATTATATTGACGCAGACATCTGAAGTTATTAGAAAAAAAAACGGTTTCTTCATACATTTTCGTCGACGTCTCTAGAATAAAAAAACTGATTTTAATCAAATTGACAAAAATTGAGCAGTTTTTTTTGAGGTGAAGAGGTGATTAGATTTCGAGTTTGAGCGGCTTAGTAGTTTAAAATTTATTTAAAAAAATAAGTTTGGTAAAAATTTTATTTTCGAAAATTCTTGAAAGTGATTTACTGTCTTACGACATTTAGTGAGCTCAACATCTTTTGAATGCGTCATAACTGCTTTCGACCCATTTTTAAGCTACGAGATACTTACATCCGAAAACAGTCAGAATCGACTCCCAGGACCTTAAAACTTTAAAATATTATTCAAACTCGATTTTCGAAATATTAGGTAATATTTGTAGCTTCCTATAGCAGGAAGTTAAAAATATGTAAAAGTGAATCAGTTAAAGAAACAATAAAACCCTAGTATTTTAAGGTACCAGAGAAAAAAATTCAAGATTGGTTTTAATCATCCGCTTGGTTGAATCAATAACCAGATAAGCAACCGGCGGGGGTGAGTAGTTAGTTGGCTTCGAGTCGGTCTCTGCTTCCTACTGTGGAAAAAGTTTAATTTTATTTTAATTTTAATTGACAGCATTTTACGTACATATACTGAGTATAAACTAACGGGTGTTTTTTTAGAGGTATAGAATTTCGAACTGAAATAAAACACAAGAAAATCGTTTTAATGTCCATCAATTTGGCTTTATTGGAAGGATAATTTTATGCCATTAATGTTTAAATATGATTTCGGGCATGTGGCCGCCGCGGCTGGCTCGAATAAAGCCAATTCTACAGGTCCAATTTTCAACCACTTTTTCGAGCATATGGGACCGTATGTTGGCAATAACGCCACGAATGTTGGCTTCCAAGTCCCCTAACGTTTCTGGTTTGTTGGCGTAGACGAGCGACTTCACATATCCCCAAAGAAAATAATCCAATGGTGTCAAATCACACGATCTTGGTGGCCAATTGACAGGTCCATTCCGCGAAATTATGCGCTCATCGAATGTTTCCTTCAATAAATCGATTGTGACGTGCGCTGTGTGGCATGTAGCGCCGTCTTGTTGGAACCACAACTCATCCACATTCATGCCATCCAATTCGGGAACAAAATAGTCGGTTAGTCGGCTCCAATTGCTGTGCACGGTGGCAAATCGATTCATTCGGGTCCTCTTCAACACTTTGCTCTACAGCGGCAATTGTTTCTTCGGTGCGCACTGTTCGACGTCTCTGCGGATGCGTATTATCACATAGAGTAAACGTAGTGCGAAAACGATCCATGGTTAACCGAATTAATTGCTCTGATGGACGATTATGTCGACCATAAAATGGACGGAGCTTGCGGTAAACTTCGCGAACTGAACCATTATTTTCGAAATAAATTTGCACGATTTGCAAGCGTTGTTCTTTTGTCAACCTGTTTATGATGAAATGGCAAACCAAACTAAATATTAATCACTTGACAGCTGACAAAATGGCCGCCAGTTAAAAAAGTGATGCCAACTTAAAGTTATATACCTCAATAAAAAACACCCATTATTACTCGTAAGGTTGAGCAATATTTATACGAAAATTTTCGTTGGATTCACTGAACCATTAATAGATATTTTGGTCCTAAAGAAAATCATTCTGTGACGAAGTGCCTACTTAAACTTTCACTGGCTTAACCAAACGATAAGCAAATAACCTAAATTTAATAAGCACAAAATCACAAAATCAAAAAATCATATGCAGATTTTCATCAAAAGACAAAAAAAAAAGGTAAACGTAATGTCATAACAGGAAAGCCTTCAATAACTCACTCACTTATTGACACCCACACTACCAAATTGGAAAAGAAAAATAAATGAAGAATACAATTATCATGTTTTTTTCTTCTCTGCTACAATGCAAAATCAAATATATAGGATGGAGTTAAGATAGGCAAGGGGCGACATGTACGTATGGGGAGACAGTATGGGGTATCAGCATCATCAACACATGGCGTTAAGCAAACATGACAACTGACATTTCCCTTTAGATTTTTTATGTGTAACAGCGACTTTTGTGTAGCTGTTTATATATGAGAGCGTATACATCATATTGACAGTATTTCAAATATTGAATAATTCAGATGAAAAACAAATAAAACAAAATGTATAAATTATAGAAGAAAAATTTACTAGCATAAAAAGAAAGAAATATTTTTAACAACGAAAGAGGGTACAGAATATTTTTTTTTTAAAATATCAACCAAATAAAAAGAGAATGACAATAGTAATCCACATACATACAATTACACTTAAATACATTTATTCATACAAAAATACCCAGCTACTAGCATTAAAAGGAATATCATCGGCTTAGAGTGTAAACCTGCCATTTCACTTTAATCGAATTTAAGACAAGAGGTAAAAAACAGTTTAACATTTGCCACACCTAACTTAAGGAATTACACTCAGAAAAAAGCATCCTATTAATTCGCCAAAAGGGTCCCTATTAATTTAATAGGGACAAAATTTGTTCCAAATCACATTAAAACAATAGGAATTGAATAGTGTTGTACTATTGAAACAATTATTTTGAAACTATTATGTATCAATATGAAAAACTATTAAAGTAATGTGATCACCATATTAAAAATCAGCGAAAACGCAGTATCAAATTAATGTGGTGTCCCTATTAATTTTCAATGGGACATTTCACATTATATTTTCTATAAGATATACAATTATTTTAATAGTTTACACAAAAATCAATGTTAATCCCATTGATTTAATAGTTTAAACATATGAAGTTTAAATATCAATGTGAAAAACTATTAAAATAATGTGACCACCGGTTAACGTTATGCGCCAGCCGTGTACAGATGCTTCTTCGCGTTTTTGCAAATGTCTGTCTTTGACTTTCTTTTTTATGCATTCTGATTTTCAACGCGAAGAGTGAAGTCGAATTTTGTGTTGCTCCAAAAACAAAGTGTTTATTTTATGTACTTTATGTTGTTCCAAAACCTAAGTGTTTATTGTATGAATTCTGCTCCAAAAAATAAAAACAATTGAGGTACAACCATCGTACGGCTTTCCGGACTTAACAGCAACCAGCACCACAACCATCGCACGGAGTTCCGGCTTTTCCACAACCAGGACCACAACCATCACACGGCTTTCCGGCGTTGCCAGCAGCTAGCACCACAACCATCGCACGGCATTCCGGCGTTCCAGGTTTCCAGAACCACATCAGAGGTAAACAGTATATTCAAAAAACTAATGAGTAGTATATTCCTATTAATTTAATATGGTATACTATTAAATCAATAGGATCACTATTAATTTTACCGCTAGTTTTTTTTACTACTTTAGTAGTACATACACACATTAATACATTTACTTTACATGATGTCGACGAATTTGACGGTCCTCCAATTCATTTACATCTTCTAAAAGATGGAAAAAGGGCTTTCAGGCTAAAAAAAATTATATATCAAATGTACTTTAATAAATATAATAATTCTGTTATTTAAAGAAATGTTTGTTTGATTCAATTATTAAAGTTTTTGAAAATTTCAGGGTCCAATTGAATAATGCGTTACGCCATTTGAAGTAATATTTCAATCCTATTAAATATAATAGTACATCTTATTAAAGTTTAATGCGAAGTACTATTTCTTTAATCGGGATATAATATAGAATAAATAATATACTACGTTTATATAATATGACAATCCTATTAAAACAATAGTTGCTTCATATATAGTATTTTGCTGAGTTTTGATATGATTTTCTTATTATTTTTAAAGGAGGTCCCATTAGTTTCTAATGATCATAGCCGAATTAAATCAATACGGTTCACTTTAAATTTAATAGTACATACTATTAAAAAATAATTCGGTGTACTATTAATTCAAAACTATAATAGTATTAAAATAATAGTAGAAACCGACTACTGATTCAATAGTTTGAATATTATTAATTTAAAGTGATTTATCCCATTGACTAAAAACAATTGTAAAAAACTATTAAAATAATTATTATTCTTATTAATTTCATAGGATTTTTTTCTGAGTGTAGCCCAATAATTTAGAATTCTATTTTGTATATAGAGTCTTGAGCTAAACTAAATATACATATATATAGCCCAGTCGAGACGGCGAATCTTTCCCTTTGAAACAGCTTTAAAATTTCATATATGTTACATTAAAAGTGGACTTAGCCGGGTTTTACTCTAAGCCTGCAATATGATAATTTAACCTGCTAAAATAAAAATTTAACATATAAATTGACTTTTTTTACATGCAGGCCGTAAAGTTATTGGGAAACACAACAAATACATATCAAATTCATTCTGAATCTTAAAATTTTATCCTTTTGCACTCGTCGCTCTGCTCGTTCTCTGCTTCTCTGCATCTTTACACGTATGTCATTAAATTTCTAATAACGTATATTCATGGTAATAAAATATATTTTTTTATTTTATTTGTTAAATCATCATGTACCCCTTTCGAAGTCCTTTTTTATGTGATTCATTTTGAAAGGATTTTATTTGAAATTTATATGGTTTTTAGTAAATCAATCCATGTCATGTAAGAGCATTAGCAAATGAAAATTTATAGATATTTAATGCAAGTAAAAAAAAAATTAAGTCAAAAAATTTCGAGTTAAATTTGCTATAAAATTGTTCTTAAATTTTTAATTTATTTTTATTTTTTTTATTTTATTATTATTTTATTGCAGAATAAAAATATATTTACAAAAAAAAAAAAAAAAAAAAAAAGAATTTGAGGGCCTCAGCGTCGGTTGGACATTTTTGAGGCAAGTTGGCAAAGTATTATAAACATTAATTCATACAATAATTTACGATATTGAAATTTTGAATTTATGAAATAAATTTATGTAATTACATTTTGTTGTTTTTGATGTTCATAGGAAGTTTATTGAGTTCAAAACCACCCACGTATTCTACTCGTTGCTTAGTAGTTTCTAAACGGCATCTAACTGTTCTAATATTCATATTATTTCTTGTATTTAACACTGTTTGATTTCTTTGAAATGATATCGTATGGTACCCAATATTGTGGAGTGATTTAAAAACATAAAGAAGTAACTGCAATTTGAATAATCGGTATACAGGTAAAATTGTTATTGATACATCACTGTATAATGAGATCGTAGAAAAAGTTGACGACTTATTATTAAAAACAACTTTTAGCGCTTTATTTTGAGTTCTCTGCAAGGATTTTAATTCGATGGTTTTTTTGTATGCATATAATTTAAGTGGCTGTGTATCAAAGATTGAAAAATTATTAATTTTGTTTTTTTATCAAACTTATTTTTGAACTTGTAGAGAGAGCATCCCAAGTACAGACATTATTTTGGATTTAAGATTTTGTATATGAAGATCCCAACATAAGTTACTCTGCAGGCAAATTCCAAGATATTTTGTTGAGTAGCTTTCAAAAACTTCCTTCCCGTCAACAAAGATACTAAATGTACTATTATTATTTACATATGGCCGAAATTTTAATAGTATGGTTTTTTCAGTATTTATGATAAGTTTATTTAGTCTAACGTACTCAGATATTATTGAAGCGTCATATTCCATATACGCCTTTACAACAGCGTCATCTTTATATGGATAGAAAAGACAAATGTCAGCTGCATACATATAAAGTTTACCAGATAATTGTAGATTTTTAATATCATTAAGGTATATGGTAAATAATAGTGGACCCAAAACACTACCTTGACGTACGCCATATTCAACAGTACCTATGTAGCTTTTAGAATTATCAACTTCAACGAATTGTTTACGATTAACCAAAAAATTTTTCATCAGAAGCAATGCAGTTTCATGAATTCCATAATAAAGCAGCTTTTGTATTAAAATTTTGTGGTCCACCAAATCAAAAGCCTTAGAAAAATCATAGAAGATACCACATACTCCGCTAGAACCGTTGTCCATTCCTTGACAAATGTTGTTGACCACATTTACGACAGCTTCTTCAGTTCCACATCCTTTTTTAAACCCATGCTGACAACTATCAGAAAATTATTGCTTTCAAAATAAGACAGTAATTGTTTGTGAAGAATTTTTTCAAAAACCTTATCAATTATTGGTAACATAGCTATTGGTCGGTACTTTTCCGGTACTGCAGCATTCTTTTCTTTCGGTATTGGTACAATTTTAGCAAGTTTCAATTTATCTGGATATGTACATGTATCTACAATTCGATTAAAAATTTTTGAGAGATGTGGTGAGATAATATCCTTGCAGTTAAATAACATTTTTGAAGATGATATTCCATCACTCCCACCACCTTTCGATAGATCAAGATTGGATAAAATTTCTTCAATTTCAAAATTATTGGTATAAGAAAATTTAAATGTTGTTCCACAATTACGCATCGTTCCTAAACTATTAATTGAATCGCCAGGTAATTGATTAAGTTGTTGTTTTAATGTTCTTGGAATTTCAAGAAAATATTTATTAAGGATATTACTTTTTATCTGATTATCTTGTATTACAACTCCGTTAGGATCTTTTATAATTATCTGATCTTTTGCTTTCCTGCCGAGACTCTTATTCAAAAATTTCCAGCATTTTTTTGGTTCTGTTTGAATCTTTTCTAAGTTTTCATAGTAATAATTATTTAGAGACTCGCGGTAAGATCTCTTAATTATATAACTTATTCTCTTCAATCTATTGCTTAGCTCCCTACAATTATTTTTTCTTCTTAGTTTTAAAAGTTTCTTTTTGTTAATTAATCAGGACTGCTAGATTGGCTCATTTTTTAAAACCCTTTTCTCATTTTTCTCAGTAGTAGCATTTTTTGTTGCATCTGTAATATATGATATTATTTGGGAAATATCTTCAGAAGGGTAACCAGTTTCTTTATAAAAATTTAAATAATTATTAAGATTATTTCTTGCTTCATCATAGTTACATATTTTTTTTACAATTTTTTCATATTCAAGACTAACCATTTGGCTCCTGAAACCATATAATGGTCAGTTAAAGCACATTCAATTGTGTCAATAAATAGATTGTCTCCAATATTTCTGTAAGCATTATCGATTGATGTACCAGATTCAGGGCGAGTTATCATAGTATGGCAGTTATCGTAATTAAAACTTTGTAATATATTAAGTACTTCTTGTGACGATGTACGGGATAAGAAATCAATATTTGAATCACCGACTATAATATGTAGTAGGATATCTCCCGTAAGTAGCAGCTAAATGTTCAATAAAATCTTCAAACTTTTCAGAACTACATAATTTTTCTTCAGGACTTGGCTGTGGCTTCATTTTTGTCATTGGTGACTTTTTAATCCCCCATCAAATTTTGGCCATCACTTACAGATGGCACTTCGCATCCTTACCCCTAATGTCAAATTTATTACATGTGGCAAGATTTGGGGGACTTTCTTAAAAAGTGTGAAAAATTGGATTTTAGGGAGAAGGATCCGAGATGCCAAAAGTGGCGTCCAGAATTTGATGTCGTATTTAAAAGTCTTTAAAAGCAAAAACGAAGCCATGATCAAGACTTTAAATGGCGGCGAAATACATAATAAATAAAAAGTTCTGTATTTTGGGGCGTGGCAAAAAAAAACCTTTTTTTCCTTTCAAATCCAATCATCAATTTCTGGATGCCACTTATGTCTGATCCTTGCCCCTATATGTAAGTTATTTGCAAGTGGCAAGATTTAGAAGAATTTTCTGGAAACGCACAAATAATTAGACATTACGGAGATTGATACGAGAAGTGTGCTGTACAAAACTATTTATAAGACCTTTCAAGGCATGAGAGCCTTTTTCAAATGCTTTACTACAGCGAAATATTCTAAAAGAATCGCTAAACAGCATTGTTGGCAAGACAAACAACCGAAAAACAACTTGAATTTGCATATATATATGTATATGTATACAAGTATTAAAAATTTTGCCAGCCTTTACCATATTGATCTCGACAACGAAAACGGAATTAACTAACTATTCATAATGATACTTACCAATTGCTACTTTAAAATATCTGCAAGCAACCTCAACTAAATACACACCTGCATTTGCGCATAATACGCAACATATAACATATTAGAGAACTGGGCAAACAGTTTTGAAATGTAAATACGACTTGTTTTTTAAATGTGTTGTTGTATCATATATTATTATACTAAACCAATCACAAATGATGTCGTTTAATAAGCGAAGCACTATGGATGTATTGGTGGGCGTGTATGAGTATTTTCAAGCGATGTCCCGAAGACTTCTTATCTCTAACAAACACTCAAGAAGTAGGGTTGATGCGTGTATGTTTATTATTTTTCATATTGTACGTTTGATTGGAGGTATAGGAGTAAAGAAAACGGAAGAATTTGTGATGCTTGCCTCTTCACTGTTGGCAAGACAAACAACCGAGAAAATATCTTGCCAACAGTGTTGCTTAGCGATTCTTTTAGAATATTTCGCTGTAGTAAAGCATTTGAACAAATCTCGCATGTCTTGGAAGGTCTTATAAATAGTCTTGTGCAGGGCACTAATACGAGATGGCATAAGTGGCACCCAGAATCTGATGTCGTATTCAAGAGTAAAAAAAAAAACAAAATAAGCTATAGTCAAGACATGAACAACGATATGAAAGATGTTATGATCGGACTTTAAATGGAGGAGCTATGTATAAAAAAATTAAGTTTTACATTTTGAGGGTGTGAAAAAAAATTTTTTTTCTCTGTTTCAGAAACTTCATTTATATATTTTTCATTTTAAAGGGTGACTGGTACGAGGGCTACTATTTATATTTCGGGAATAGCAAACAAATATTTTTAAATTAAAATGGATTTATTGTTTTTCGAAAGTTTAATTGACTTAAATGCAATTTTAATTAATTTTTGGTTTTATTTTCAATTGAAGTTGCTTATTGTAGGAATATTTTTTTTCAGCGTACAGTCTTGATTGGTTATATAATAAATTCTTCTTGTTTCCCAATATCAAAAGTAAACTGTATGGTCAACACTTTACGAGCACCGAAGAAGAAGTTGAAGCGTTCAAAAAGCCATGTTTTGGAAGAGTCTCAAGAGGAATGGAAAAACTGCTATGACAAATGGTTTGAACGAATATGTTGAAAAATAATAAAGCCATTTTATTTTTATTATATTTTATTTAAAAATGTTTGTTATTATTTGCTATTCCCGAAATATAAATAGAAGCCCTGGCATATTTTTAACAGAGCTACGGATATGCCACACCAACTTTTTTCTACGATATGAATGAATTTCAGAAAAGGCATTCCGTGCACTAGAGAACTGATTGATATATTATGCAATTAAAAATTTTTCTCCATTTATTTTTGAAGGTCCTGGGAATCACAAGGAGGACTCCATGATTTCCATGATAAAATATTTTTAATCAAATAATTTAGAAAATGAATACCATATTACCTACAGTTGGGTAGGTAAAAAGTTCAAATTCGCGGTTGCTTAAATTTGAAGGACTAGGAATACTAGGGTTAATATAAACACGTTTGCTGCCGCCTTACACAGAAAAAAATATCATCGAATTGTAACCAACAAAACAAATTGTTAATATTTAATTTAATAATTAACAATGATCATTGTTGATATAACAAATTTTGATTTTTGTAGTCAATTAAATTACTTAACAAAATTATTTGTTAAATTATATTATAACGGAATGCACACATGTAGAAGAAACAAGAAATCATATTTTGTATGTATTCATTATTTGCGTATCTGATAAAGTGTTGCTCTCCAGCTGAGAGGTAAGTAAGTTGGTTTATTAGTTTTGAGGTTGCCGGTTCAACTCCGCCCAAAGACATTTAGTGTTTTTCGCAGACAAGCAAAAAATCGTTTCGAGGATTGTGATTGTGTTAATATAACAACTATGATAATCAAAATTTGTACAAAAACTCAACAATTCGCATTGTTAATATAACAATAACTTTAACTGAAATAACTTTGAAATCTAACAAAAATTAATGTTGAAAAAATAAATGAATTTCAACAAATTATTTGTTAATAAATTTAATTGAAAATATTTTTCAGATTTTCCTTTAACTTACAATTTCGTTAATTGTATTTACAAAAAACGTTGTAGGTTCAAAATCAATTAATTATTTAATTGATATAACAAAAAAATTAATTGTATTTACAAATTATTTTTTTCTGTGTATATTAAAAAAAACATTACGATTGTGCCAAAAGTTTTTTTTTTGTTTGTTTTAAAGTATATGTTAAGTGTTAGTGAACCATTCCTCGTTTTTAGTTTCAGTTTTGTGTTGGTTTTTGTGTTTTCAGAATTTGGCCACCGGTGGGTGGGTCAGGCGGCAAGTGTTACAGAAGGGCATATGGTACCATGTAACCCACCGATGGTGCACATGGCCTCACGGAAGAAATTTTAATATTTTTTTAAATCCAATCCATCCATCTTTGTAAATCTCTCTTACGCCAAGAAACGTCTTTTGCAATTTTTAAACTATTTTCTTGTTAGGCTGTTAATAATTTTTGGCCAACAGAATTTCATTTGTTACCCATAGTGCATTGGTGCAGTTTAATTGCTGTTTGTAGCACATCCACTCAAAAGTAGTTGCATCAGCAACAGCAGCAGCAGTACCAAAGGAATTTCGCTGGTATTTTCCAATAAGAATGAGTGCAATCAATGGAATAAATATTTTAAATATTAAACTCATTGAATAATGTAACGAGCGAGGTACTGCTCCAAACAGACTTCATTTTTAGTATTCTTTTAGCTGCATTTACACCCCTTTTACACACGGAAAGTTTACTTTGCAAAGTCTTAATTCAGCTGTGTGAAAGACAGAGGCAAGAATACTTTCTCTTTCTATCTTTCTCTCAGCTGAATTAAGACTTTGCAAAGTAAACTTTCCGTGTGTAAAAGGGGTATTATTGTTGCTGTTGATGATTCAGTTGTTGGGGTGTCGTTACATAACACAACATATAAATCGAATGTAACACAGTATTGAAAGCGCATTCAATATAGTGCTGCAACATTTGCAGCTATTTGATACATTTACAGAGGCGAAACCTTAATATTTTGCATACAGATATATACGCGCAATGAGGTAAAGGAAAAACGGACACGAATTGATACGCTTTTATTTGTAATCTTTTTATTTATTTTTATTCATAAATGTAAGTATTTGTTAATCTTTATACTCGTATGTACATATGTATGAGTGTATATAAATTACAAAAAAAAAATTCTGTTGACTTAAAACACAACCAAATTTTTTTTTATATATTGATGAGAATGCAGATAATATTGTAATAACTTTAAAATTTCATTTCAATATGGAACGTGCGCTTTTAACGCAATAATTCTTAAACTTAAGATCAACATACGAGCAAAATGTTTCGTTCCCTGCAGAAAGTGCGAGTAGTGAAACTGTAGTGATCTACTAGTGACATTGTCAGTAGTACTACTGACCAGGTATACCCAAGCCAATGTAATCATCTATTGACATTTAACATTAGCTTGTCATTGAAAATACACCACTAGACTGCGGCACTACTGACTAAGTAGTTTTTTTGGGATCACATGGAGACATTGGCACCAAAGATTCACTAGTAAATTTTAGGGGCTCTGGTCTACAATATCGATATTTCCTCGCTCGTTCTCAATAGTAAAATTATAGTTATTTTCTAGTGACATTGTCAACAGTGCTACTGACTAGGTGCACCCCAGCCAATGTAATCGCCTATTGACATTTAACATACGGTTGCCATTGAAAATCTACCAGTAGACTTTAGCACAACTGAGAAGGTGGTTATCTTACGACCATATGGAGATATTTGAACCAAAGATTCACTCGTAGATTTTAGTGACCCTCGTCTACATATATTTATTAAATATTATTGCACAACATAATAAAAAAGAAAAACAAACTATTGACGCGTTCATTGACAATATCACCAGAAATACACTGGATTTGTTGTCTTTAACGTATCTCTACTCACGCATAAAAGGAAAGTTGTCGACATTTTAACTAGTGCAATTGTCGCTGGAGAAAGTGTATTTACATAGAGATATATGGTTCTATGCTGACTAGAGGGTTATAAAGCAACACCTTGATTGTATTAGTTTTGGCACACATATTCCTAAAGTTCTTATTTATTTGCTCAAAAGCCAGAAGTGTTTCCTTTTTCTAATTTACTTTGAATTTATTGGGCTCTTTTCTTTTCGTTTTTTTTATTGTATTTTGCTATAAAGTTTATAATGATTGTATTTCATTATGGAAAACTTTTTGAAAAGCATATACATTGTGCGAAACACACACACACACACACAAACACACACACACACATTTGTCAATTACAGAATATCCTTCCCTAATGCAATTTATCGTCTTTTGACCCAATTGTCCACTGACAATTTCACACTCAATCGGTTTGGAATAGTAGATGGGAAATAAAAATTATGATAGAAACGTTTTTACTTTTTACCAATACACAGAAAAAAATGATTTGTAAATACAATTAATTTTTTTGTTATATCAATTATATAATTAATTGATTTTGAACCTACAGCGATTTTTGTAAATACAATTAACGAAATTGTTAGTTGAAGGAAAATCTGTAAAATATTTTCAATTACATATATCAACAAATAATTTGTTGAAATTTATTTATTTTTTTTCAACATTTATTTTTGTTAGATTTCAAAGTTATTTCAATTAAAGTTATTGTAATATTAACAATGTGAATCGTTGAATTTCTGTATCATAATTGTTATATTAACAAGCTTTTTATACACAATCACAATCCTCGAAACGATTTTTTGCTTGTCTGCGAAAAACACTAAACGTCTTTGGGCGGAGTTGAACCAGCAACATCAACACTAATAAACTGACTCACTTACCTCTCAGCTAAAGAGCAACACTTTATTAAATACACAAATGATGAATACACACAAAATATGATTTCTTGTTTCTTCTACATGTGCGCATTCCATTGTTATATAATTTAACAAATAATTTTATTGAGTAATTTAATTGACTACAAAAATTTAAATTTGTTATATCAACAATGATGATTGTTAATTTTTGAATTAAATGTTAACAATTTCTTTTGTTGGTTGCATTTCGATGATATTTTTTTCTGTGTACATACTTTGCAGTGAAATCACAATACAGCAAGAAATTTTTAGATACATATTTTTGAATTTAGAATAAAGAAATTTTAATACAATTTATATAAAAATACAAAAAAAAAAATTAAATATTTTATTCGATTATCAAAATTTAGAGTCAGCAAGTTTGAGTTTCATTTAATTAGCATTTCTAGTTTCTAGCAAATATTATTTACTTCTATCTTTTTTTCTCTCAGTGTCCGCTCGATAAAACTTTTAAGTTTTAATTTTTGCCTCCCATTCCAATTCCACAAATCATAAAAATAAAAGAAAAACTTTATAAACTTGACAAAGTATTATATTTTATCTGCGGTTTTGCAGCCACAAGCACCAATTCAATTCGTATAAAATAGGAAAAATAAAAAAAAAAATAACATAAAACTATGAATAAAACAGTTCAGAAACAGTTCAGGCTAGATAGAGAGACAAGCCAAGAGGAAAAGAAATGAATAGAGCAGGCAGTAAGCATGGTTAAAAAAAAAGATGGGAATTAATCCAGAATGAGCGTTAAAAGTCTATGGGGGAGAAGGAGGCCTGATAAGAGAACATGCACAAACAATTTAAAATTTCATTTGAATGCAACAAAAGCCGCTTGAGTTCGTTCATAAATTTGCAATTACGATTTTCCATTGTGATGAATTTTGAGCGGATGCAAGCTAAAACTGCACTTCCGATGTAAAAAAAAAAAAAACGAAAGCAGTAAAAGAAGAAGAGCAGAGTTGACGAATGGAGTAATGGAATATGGAATTATTAAGGGAGTGTGTAGGCCTGTAATGTAACATGGAAGTAGCAGCACTACTAAAACCACTGTCTTATTTCATAACATTTTGCCTGCCAAATATGATAAGTAGTTACGAGTAGTGATAATGTTGGTTGCGCCTGATGCCTTCTCACAAAAGTCCTATTGAAGTTTATTCAAGAAGAAAATTTCTGCTGGTGTTTTGTTATTTTCATTTTTGTTCTCTATATATTCTGTCTTCTTTTATATTGGGTGTCCAGAGAGATAACATGAATAAAAATGTAAACAAAATGCAATTGGGTGACAATAAAGAAGGCCTCTAGTTGTAGATGTGTGAATCAGTGATCTGCAATGAGACGTTTTTTTTTTTTTTGCTATTCATACTGACTCATGAAATTTTTAATATAAGTGAGTAGACATCATTTTAACTCAACAACTCTGATTTACGCACACTCACATAAAATTGATTTATAAGTATAGGTTGAAATAAATATGAATGCGACGTCGAAATCATAGTCATACCACACTCACACTCATAAATGACCTCAGTTTGATTTCTCACTGCAATGAGACATTTTTTGCTATTCATACTGACTCATGAAATTTTTAATATAAATGCGTAGACATCATTTTAACTCAACAACTCTGATTTACGCAAACTCATATAAAATTGATTTATAAGTATAGGTTGAAAAAAATATAAATGCGACGTCGAAATCATAGTCATACCACACTCACACTCATAAATGACCTCAGTT
Source organism: Tachina grossa (assembly GCA_949987645.1). Taxonomy (NCBI): domain Eukaryota; kingdom Metazoa; phylum Arthropoda; class Insecta; order Diptera; family Tachinidae; genus Tachina; species Tachina grossa. The sequence goes on along the minus strand of OX465277.1, from coordinate 126,134,131 downwards.
TGATTTCTAATTTCAGCAAAATACTTATACTACTCACATTGATTCAGATCACTCAAGTCATGAATGTAAGTTTATTTAAAAGTACATAATATACAATAATAGTAAATCGTATGTGAAGTTCGCATTGTGAATCATACTTATTTTGCATCGTCCATAGGAATTGAGTTAAGGAGACTCGAAATCAACAAGCGTCATAAATGTAGCTAAGTATAACTTCGATGCGCACTTTAATTTTTCGAGTGAATATAATTCATAGATAACATTGCAATAAGTATGAGTGCGCATAATTATAAGAAATTATAAGTCATGATTCAACTCTAATCACATTTTCACTACTCATTGCTAATTTCTGCTGTGAATGCACTCCGGCTGTTGAAATTTAAAAGAATTGGCCATGACTTCAAGTTGAGATGTACACACACACACAGGGAAAGTCTCTGTCAGCAGTGTCTGTTGCATTTAAAATTTTATTCTACTGCTGCTGACGATAAGAGAGCAGGAGGAGTATCTTGGGTTCGTTTGTTGTATAAATTCAATGATTTATCAAATCCTTTTATTGTTGCGGTTTTGGCACTCGAATATTTCACTATTTTATTATTATTATTATTATGCATGCTGATTACTAAACCGCATCATGACATCATTTACAGCGATTTTCAGCCATTTTTAAAATAGTGTGTGTGCGCGTGTGTGTACATGCAAAATTTATGCATATGTGGGTCAGTGGACATTAAAGGGATAAAAAAAATTGTAAATTCTAAATGAAATTATTGGTCCCCAATGATTAGAACTTGTTTGCTTCTTCTTGTAGTTACACAGATTCATGATAGTTGTTTTATTTTTATTTTACAATATTCTAAGTGTGCAAATAATTTAAGAATAAATTGCAATATAATAAATCCAGGAGGACATAATTTTTATAGAACTCAAATGCCAGGGCGGATCAACAAGTCCGTGACTTCATTTAAAAAAAAATTTATTTTTCAACATAATCTGCTTTTAACTCAATACACTTAGTCCAACGTTTCTTCAGTTTTTGTAAACCTTCCAAAAAATAGGATTTTCGAGGTTCTTGAAACAGAGATATGTTTGATCAATAATTTCATCGTTGGTGCTAAATCTCTTTCCAGCGAGCCATTTCTTTAGGTTTGGAAATAGGAAGTAGTCACTAGCGGCTAAAGCCGGAGAATATGGCGTATGGGGTACCAGTTCGCAGCCCAATTCATAGTTTTGCAATTGAGACTGCGCACGTATGCACTCGAGCATTATCTTGATGAAAAATAACTTTTTTTCTTGCCCATATGGGGTTGTTTTCTTATTGAAATCCTCATTAAATCGGTCTAATAAGTTGGCATAATATTCGACGTTTATTGTTTTTCCTTTTTGAAGGTAATCGATGTGGATTGTCCCGCGTGCATCAAAAAAAAAAAAAATTTGCCATCACCTTATTGGCCCACAAACTCACCTTGGCCTTCTTCGGAACAGGTTTAGGCTGCTGCTTGGTCTACGGAGTACATTAATGGATTCATGTTTTATCAGTAGATACAAAACGCTGCAAAAACTCATTCGGATTTCTGTTAAACAACTCTCAACAATCCTCACACGTTTACGTTTATGGTCAATTGAGATCAAAGGCGGCACCCATCTTGCAGACAACTTTCTTAAACCCAGCTTATCATTTAAAATCGAAACCAAATACCTATGGTATCAACAGTCTAACGCACTTTTACTCTTCGATCGGCCAACACTATAACATAGATTTTTTCAAAATTTTCGGGTGAACTGACCTCAATTGGCCGTCCAGAACGTTCAGCGTCATTTGTACTTGTGCGACCAAAAAGGAAAGTCATTAAATCAGTTTTTTAAATTGAAATCGATGGTGCAGAGCCCCATAGTATTTACCGAGCTTTTCCTTGGTTTGATTGATAGTTTCTTTTTCGCAAAAAATAATGTTTAATAAGCACACGAAATTCACTGTTTTCCATTTTCTTCTCAAAAGTAGTGATGGCACGATTAATCGAAAAATTTGTAATAATGAATTATTTTCCTTCAATTAACGATTTAATTGTATCGTGAATTTTCCTTCGATTAATGGAATTAATAGATTATTTCAAATAATAATCGATAGACATCCAGGAACAAAAAAGATTCGTCGCCAGGGGCCCAGCGTATTCATTGAGTATTGACGGCTGACGACGAAAGGCCTAGAACTGCAACCCTAGTTATTAACGGCGTTAATTTAACCGTCGCTTTAAGCAAATGGAATATTCATTTCTATTGGCAGCATCAACTTTACTAGACCCCAGGTTTAAAAAAATTCATTTTGATGATCCCTTAGCTTTATCAAAAGTCATGAGACAGCTAAGAAATGAAATTATAGAAATTTCTCATATAAATGACAGTATTGGGAGCGGCAGTGAAACCTCTTCTACTGGTGATGCTGAATTTGAGTTATGGGCGCACCATAAATCTTTAGACCACAAACGAAGAAGGAAGGACAATGATTCAACACTTCCTCAAGATGAACTAAGCTTCTTTGTCAATGCTCCAGTACTAGAATTAAAGCGCAACGTAATAGGCGCATAGGAAGAAATAAGATCAGTCTAACCTAAGCTATACTCTCTTGCAAAAGATATGGCTTTTTGATTGGTACATCTGTACCATCAGAGCGGCTTTTTTCCAAAGCTGGTGCAATAATAACGGAAAAACGGAACAGATTAACCACGAAACGGCTATCAAAGCTCCTATTTTTAAATTCTGTACTAAACAAATAAATTATTTTTTAATAAATTGAATGAACAGAAAATTTTGTAATTAATTAAATAATATTTTTTTTTTATTTATGATAATTTAAAATTTTAGCTGAAAATATCGATTAATCGATTAATTGTTTCCAATTAATCGCGATTAATTATTTGTCCTTTCGATTAATCATATGATTTATTAATCGATTATTCTTTTTTTTTTTTTGCCATCACTACTCAACAGGCGAGGTAGTCTGTTATCAACGACTGCCAAACGCAAACTAAATGATACAGCTTGTTCAAATTTAGACAGGAGTCAACTGACAGTTGTCTTTTGACAGGAGCAGTATTGCCATTTCAATCAAGAGGCGGGCGGAAAATTCAAAACGACAATGAGTTAATGATCCACCCCCGTATTAAGAAATTTTTTAAGCAAACAAAACATAAATTCGTTAGTTAGTAGAAACCCTTTTGAAACCAGACATCTGCAGTGGGCAAGAATTGACAACGAAGCATCCATCAGCTTTTAGTGGAATAATTTCTTTGAAGCTCAAGTTGTACAATTATTGTTAATGAGGGAGTATAATTTTTTTTTTTTTTGGAATTTAAACATATTTTATATTTTATACTTTTTTGTATTTTTTTTAAAGTATAAAAAAATTTTTCCTAAGTACACACACAATAAGTAAAAGTTATATTTTCTAATAATATTTTTGAGGTATATTTTTTTTTCGAAGGTAAAAAAAGTTGCTGTTGTTAAGCATGATGAGTTGAAACTTTTTGCATTAATGTTGACTAAAAAAAAAAAATATGTTCCCTGCACTTGAGCACGAAGGTTTGTGTATATTTAACCCGCAATCAAAAAAGCATCATCATCTTCAACTACAACAAAATCATCAAAATCGAAATATAAAAGGATACAATAAAGAAAAAAAATTTTGAATATTTTTCTTTTACGACTTTCTCAAAAAAAAAGAAAAATTTGAACCATTCAAGCTAAAAGCCCCATAATATCTTTTAAAACTAAGAGATGTTAAACAAAAAAATGCAAAAATTAAGCAGAAAAAACAGCCATTAGACCAGAACAAAAAGAAAAGAAAAGAAAAGAAAACGCACCCAAAAGCAAAGTTAAACTTTGTTATTCTAGCGAAACAAATGGAAAAGAAATAACAAAACATTTTTCCTTTTTACAACCATTCTTTAAATAAATAAAATTAAAAATAATGGAAAAAAAAGAATCTTGTTAAGAAATGTCTGAGAGGTTCCACATTTTTTTTTTCTTAATTTTTGTGTTTTTTCCAAAAGGAAGAAGAAATGTGCGTTTTTGACTTTTTTATTTTATTTTTTTTTTGGAAAGAAAAATGGCCGCATGTAAGAGAGAGAGAGAGAGAGAGAGAGAGAAAACTTTCGCTTTAAAAGATTTTTTTTGGCTGTTAAAAAGTTAAAATCGCATTTTATCCTTGATGCTGCTGCAACAAGCAACTGCCATTACAAGCTTGTACAAACTCCCTCGTTTTTTGTTCTTTTCCTTTTTTTTTTGTTTTTTTGTTTTTTGAACAAGACGGCCAACACTTTAAATGGAATTAAGAATGTATATACTACTATTTGCCTTTAATTTGAAATCAGACGCACAAAATATTTGAAATATTTTAAATGTACACACACACACACACGCTCATTTACATAATTTTCTAACGACAAAGAAATTAAAATCCATTTCAGCACTTTTAAATGGAATTTAATTGAAGTTGTTTTTGATCCAGCCAACACGGCTAAGAAAGTTGCAGTAGAAACTAAACAAAGATGAATTGTTTACACTAGCAATAATCAAATTTTATTTTAATAAATGCTATACAAAAAACTACTGAATATTTTCTCAAATTTCTTTTTTTATTTGAAAGTACAATCCTTACGGTTAATAATGAAAAATAATTTCATTCAAATGGCTGCCTCGGCTGGCCATGCAGTAGCCTACACGATCGGTCCAATTTTTAAGCACATTACACAGAAAAAAATATCATCGAATTGTAACCAACAAAACATATTGTTAATATTTAATTTAATAATTAACAATGATCATTGTTGATATAACAAATTTTAATTATTGTAGTCAATTAAATTACTCAACAAAATTATTTGTTAAATTATATCATAACGGAGCACACGTAGAAGAAACAAGAAATCATATTTTGTGTGTATTCATTATTAGCGTATCTAATAAAGTATTGCTCTCTAGCTGAGAGGTAAGTAAGTTGGTTTATTAGTTTTGAGGTTGCCGGTTGAACTCCGCCCAAAGACATTTAGTGTTTTTCGCAGACAAGCAAAAAATCGTTTCGAAGATTGTGATTGTGTATAAGAAACATTGTTAATATAACAATTATGATAATCAAAATTTGTACAAAAACTCAACAATTCGAATTGTTAATATAACAATAACTTTAATTGAAGTAACTTTGAAATCTAACAAAAATTAATGTTGAAAAAATAAATAAATTTCAACAAAATATTTGTTGATGAATTTAATTGAAAATATTTTTCAGATTTTCCTTTAACTTACAATTTCGTTAATTGTATTAACAAAAATTGTTCTAGGTTCAAAATCAATTAATTATTTAATTGATATAACAAAAAAATTAATTGTATTTACAAATCATTTTTTTCTGTGTATCGATTATGAGCAGCTGTATTTCACCAATGGCTTCACGAATATTGTCCTTTAAAGCATCAATTGTCTCTGGCTTGTCGGCGTTTACACTTATCTTGCCCGTCACCTCACAAATAATAGTCCAACGGTGTAAAATCGGAGCTCCGAGGTGGCCAAACGACATCAGCTCTGCGGCCGATAATGCGATCTTCAAAAACAGGGCGCAAAACATCGAGTGTAGCTTCGGCTGTGTGGCACGTAGCGCCGTCCTGTTGAAACCAAATGTTGCCAATATCCTCCTCTTCAATTTTTGTGAACAAAAATTCGTTCAACATGGCCCGATAACGATCGCCATTGACTGTAACGACCACTCCTTGCTCATTTCCGAAAAAAATGGCCCAATTATGCCTCTGCACCAAAATCCGCACCGAACAGTGACTCGTTTTGGGTGCGTCGGCTTTTCAATGTATGCGTGCGGGTTTTCTGTGCCCCAAATGCGACAATTTTGCTTGTTTACATACCCGCCAAGATCAAAATGAGCTTCATCTGAAAAGATGATTTTTTTTTTTGCAAAATCGGCATCTCCTGTAAGTCGATCGCAGACCCACTTAGCGAAGCGTTGTTCAAGCGTATACACAACCATATTCGTTCAGCGGAAGGATAAAACTAATTATCTGTCAAATCAGACATGAGCTAAGTGTTACCATTCACGAAATAAGCACTAGTTGAAAAAAAACGTTAGATGGCGGACCCTATATTAGGCATTACACAGAAAAAAATATTCCTGCCTTAAACAACTTTAACCACAAAACAATTAAAAATTAATTTAAAAATAAGTCAATTAAAGTTTTGTTTGACTCAATCACATTTTTAATTGATTTTTGCAGGAATTATTTTTTTTTCAGTGTATCCATGGAAGAAATAGGAATTTATTTTTAATATTTCATTTCATTTTATTCCATTTCATTTCATATTTCAAGAACTAACATATTTTATAGCCAATTTGCACAACTTCCGCAACTCGGAAGATATTTATTGCTTAATTTCACAATTTTTTTTTCAGTGTAGGGAAATGTTTAAGTGAAAGAAAACTCCATTAAAATTTTTTTCAATAGTATTTGCATATATTTCTTTCTTTCTCCTCTTTGTCTTTGTGTGTGTGTGTGTGTGTGCTCGTTAACTACTTTTCTTTTTCCCTGCTGAATTAATTTTCTTCCTTCATTATTTGTATCTAATGCATGTCGTCTCTTTACAACATTATCTGACTTACAAAATTCAATTCTTAGTTCACATCTCTTATTTCCTTTTTTTTTAGTTTGTAATTTAAATATTTATTTGCAACACTTTAATGATTTTTATTACATCCGCTAATGGCACATTTATTAAAGGCAACATTTTGGCGGTAAATAAATGTTCAAAGTTTTATTTCGCTCACATTAAAATGGGAAGCTTAAATGCTGTGAAAAATAAAACAGAAAATCGCTTATAAAATGAGTTTCTCTCAAGAAAAAAGAACTTAAAAAAAATGAACCAAATAAATTTAAGAAAAAAAAAGTTTATTTAATCAAAAACATTTTAAATATAAAAATACCAAGCACAAAATGGATATAACTTTAAACATGGACGAACGAGCTTTTCAGTTCAATTTTAATCTTCTTGCTCCTAAACGGAAATTCAGATTCCTAAAACAAAGGCAACTAAAATGAACGTTAATAAGCAGTTGATAAAAAAAACGTTCAATGAAATAAATTTAGCTGCTGATTGATGAATTGCTTGTCAGTCATTATTGATCATTAATTAAATTTTTTGCCTTCAGTTCAATTTGCTAACGCAAACGGAACACAAAAAAAAAATATAATAATATTCCATGAATAATTTAGCATCTTATTTATGACCTTTTCAGTTTTTTTTTGTGCCAAAAAAGTTTTCTTTTCATGCTCTTTTCATATTCATTAATTAATGAAATCTAAGTGTAGGAAAATTAGAAAGAAAAACGAGGAAGGCACAGCTGAAAAGTAATTAATATTTATTTAAGTTGTACTTGCAGTAGTAGCAGCAGAATGAAAAAGCTGCTTCATGATATTTTTGTAAATGCTAAAATAAAAAGAAATTTTATTGTTGATGCTCAACAATTATAATGGGAATAGTGAAGATATTTTCTATATGTATATAGAATTGCGTAGATAAATTGTCTTAGACATGATTTATATTATCTTAAAATATATTTCAGATTCTGAGGCAGTAAAGAGCTTTAATATGTTTGTTAGGTAGTTCGAAGGACCATATGATAGAAAGAAATAAACAGGCCTATGTATAAGAAACCAAATAACAGGGAACAGAAAAAAATTATCATCAGCTTTAGGGTTCCGTAAACGCCATTGCTTTCGCTACAATGTCCGTCCGTTCGTCTGTCTGTAACAAAGGTCTAATCGTCGCCTTCGATAAGCAGCTGGTTCGATCACGTTTTTTCAGTTTGAGATCATGGCATTCACTTTCGAACAATGTAATAATATGGTACGATATCGAATGCCACAATCTCAAATTGAAATAAAAGTTATCGAATCAGCTCGTTATCGAAAGCGACGTTTAGACCCTACACAGAAAAAATTATTCCCAAAATCTTTTCAAACAAACATGTGTTTTAAAATATAATTTAGTTTCAGTAAATATTTTTTACTGTTCTAGTAAATTATTTGTTCCAATTTTATTTTATGTAAAAAAACTGCATAGAATGAAAATAAATTATCTATATAAAGTAAAATTTGTAAAAAAAAATTTTAGATTTATTTTTTTATATTTAAATTTGTTATTTTCAGTTAAATTTAGTTTTATATACTGTAAAAAAATTTGTCAGATTTTTTTATTTTTTTCTTTAACCCTAAATATGGTTGGCGGAATTCAAAGATTCACAAATTGCCAGGTTAAACTCCAAATAATTATATGTATAGTCATCCCAAAAGTAGGGTTATGTTGAATCCTTTGCATGTGGTTAGCAGCAAGCAACCAACAACCGTAACGCGTTACAGCTAGTAGACGCCACCTATCAAACCCATGCGATTAATTAAATAAGGTTGGCGGAATAAATCATTCACAAATGCCAGGTTAAACTCCAAATAGTATTGTTAATTTTCAATATTTTTATTTTTAATAAACTTTATTCTGTGTTTTTGCATGTGGTTAATGGAAGCCAAAGGGATACCGCAAAGGGTACCGTTAACCGACGACAACCATTAATCACATGCGGTGTGATACGCAAAACTCTCGAAGGCCAATAAACAACAGTGGCCTGGTTGCACTTAAGAGATAATTGCCAACGACGCGTGATGTTGACTCGCCCAGAGCTGCTTTACGACTGTTTAATTTTTTCAGTTAAATTTATTTTTATATACTGTAAAAAAATTGTCTGATTTTTTTTTAATTTTTTCTACAAATTATTTTATAGATATAAAAAACATTTTATTTATTTTTTTAAGATTTTTGTTTGCGGTTTACATTATTATTATGTTTGTATATTGTGATTCTCAATATAGTATTAAGAGTCTAACTATAAACATATGGAGTCTGTTAGCTAAATTAAAAAATTTTTTGGATTGAAGTCTACTGACGAGTTCCAAAAGTGGGAACGAAATGCTTAACCATAAAAACAATCAAATTTTTGAAAGTAAAAAAAAAAAATAGTTGAACCTTTTATTTGATTCAGTTATTTTTTCAAATAAAAGTTTTACTAATTTTTAAAAAAAAAATTTAAGAATTGTTATTGATTCAGTTAATTTATTTTCTGATAATACGAAAATTTTTAGTGAATGTGTTTTTAAATTATAAAAAAAAATTGTTGAATAATACAAAAAAAAAATTAAAAATTTTAATAACCCCCGACTTTTTTCAGAAAAGATGTTATATCTTCTAAACGGCTGGACCGATTTTTTTTTCAAACATTTCTCGATCAAGTCATCTATCAAACAGAAAAAACTAAATGAAAATCGGTCCAGCCGTTTGGCCTGTACGTGGACACAGACAGACACACAGATACACAGGCACACAGACACACACTACAAACTTATAACACCCCATTTTTTAGTCGGGGGTTAAAAATCTGTAAAAATGTTTTTCTGTTCCTATTAATAAATTTGACTGAAAATATTTTGAGTTTCAGTTAAATTTTTTCTCTAATGCCATAATAAGTTAACAAAAATAAAATTTTTTTTCAGTTAAATTTTTGCAAAATTGTTATCAGAATCTACAAATTTCTTTGTAGGTCCGCATTCACACAAACAATTTACTGAATCAATAAATTTGGTTACTGGAAACGAAATTTAGTTTTTTCTGTGTAGCATTTTTTAACGAGAACAAAAAGAGAATATGTAAAAATATACATCTCTTATTTGAGATGTAATGTAATGGCCATAATTTTATTTCGAATGTTGGTTTTTAGTTTGGAGTGTAGTTCTTGGTTTGTTAACGTACACTCTTTCTTTCAAATATCCCCAAAGAAAACTGTGGGTGTAATGCGACGATGTGCACGATGTGTCAAGACAATAGACTGTTGGTTTGAAAAATAAAATTCAATTACTTTTGTACTTTTTTCGATCGTGTAATGATTTATAATTAATTCCCCAAGTCTTCTTCACGAAATGACGAAAAAAAAATAATAATAATTAAAAAAGTTATAAAGAATTCTAACCATTCTGCGCCACCCTGTATATACACTTGAAATTTTCAAACCTGGTGTATTTTTATGCAGACTACACCAATTAACACTGAAATTAAAAAAAAACCAAATAAAAGACTATTCTATCAGTTATTATAATTTTGACTATGTAATTTTAACAACTTGCTCTATCTTGGAAACCGTAAGAGGTAAGTAAACTCTTGAAATTTTCAAAAATTGTAAAACAAAAAAAAAATCAAAAAAATTTAAAATAAATCGTTAAACCAAAAAAAGCGTCAAAAATAAAAAACAACAAAAAAATAACCAAAACAAAAAAAAAATACGAAAATAAGCTACAACTTAAAAAATTGTCAAAACCCGAAAAAAAATCCCAAAAACGAGAAAACCGATAATAAGGCTACGAAAAAGCACCAAAGCTAAATAAATTCAGTGAACTGCGACTCTGACCCGCGCATGAGGGTTCCGTACGGACTCTAGATATATTATAATAAATAGTTTTGGCTTTTTTTCGTTTTTGAGTTTTGAACGTTTTTTAGTTTTGTCGTCTTTGGCGTTTTTTCGGATTTTGGCGGTCTTTTTAGATTTGGCACTGTTTTACCACGTTATGTCGATTTTTTCGATTTTGGCGTTTTTTTATTTTGGCAATTTTTTTTAATTTTAGAGATTTTTTTTCCATTTTGGCGATTTTTTTTCATATGGGCGATTTTTTAGTTTTGGCGTTTTTTCGCGTTTTGGCGATTTTTTCGTTTTGACGATTTTTTTTCATTCAGGCGATCTTTTAGTTTTGGCGTCTTTTTCGCGTTTTGGCGATTTTTTTCGGTTTTTGGCGTTTTTTTTTTATTTTGGCGATTTTTCATTTTGGCGATTTTTTTCATTTTGGCAATTTTTTTCATTTGGGCGATTTTTTAGTTTTGGCGCCTTTTTCGCGATTTGGCATTTTTTTTTGGTTTTTGGCGTTTTTTTTTTCATTTTGCCGATTTTTTCGTTTTAACGATTTTTTTATTAATTTTTGTCGATTTTTTTCGGTTTGACGATTTTATAATTTTGGGATTTTTTAGTTTTACCGTTTTTGAAAATTTCAAGAGTTTGCCTCTTACTGTTTCCAAGATACAACAGATTATAAAAATTACCTAGTCAAAATTACATTAAATGATAGAACACCCTTTAATTTAAGTTTTTTTTTAATTTTAGTGTTTATTGTTGTAGTCTGTATAAAAATACATACAATTGTATGTATATTACATGGGATTTTAACATTTTTCGTTGCTCGTTTTGGAACACCCTTTAATTTTTAAATCTCATGTATTGTAGCGGCCCAGGTTCTACATACTCTGTCCAAATTTCAGTTCCGTAGCTCTTACGCTTCCTGAGAAAATAGCCTGTGACGGACAGACAGACAGACGGACAGCGTAGCGAAAACAATAGGGTTCCTTTTCACCTTTGGTGTACGGAATCCTAAAAAGGCATTAATTTTTCAGCAATAACATAGAAAGTACAGTACTTGCCGCTTAATTGATTTTAAAAAAAATGCAGTTAATGGTTTAAATCATTTAGGTTACAAGTTGTTGTTTCATTTACGCACCTATATGGTGTTGGAATTATGTAGATAAATGATTACACCAATTAACCGTAAATCAATTAAGTGGAAACTACTGTAAACACCGCCACTTAACAGTGAACAGCTATTAAAAAGACATTGTTGCTGCACAAACCAATTTTTAGTAACAAAAAATAACAAGCAACCAAGCAATATTGACATGAAACTTTCTGCCATAGTCACCACCTGTCACTCCCCTAAAAATCTTCTACATGTATATTTTAAATAAAATTTGCCAAAAATTGTCAAGAATACCTTATTCTTCAGCAATTTACCTTTACTTCCATCTACTTTGCTCACTAACCCAATAACACACTAAAAAAATTTCGACCTCAACCTCTTTTATTTTATTTATTTTTTTATATTTTATTATAAACCAATTTTACTTGCCATAAATATTTAATTTGAGTGCCAAATTGCTTCTTTAATAAATATATACATATTGTATACAAAAAAAAAAAAAACAAAAGAAAAAAAGCTTAAAGCCAATACCATACATAATTCTGCTATTTAATATTCACTTTCGTTCACCTCAATCAGTTTTCAATTTTATTATTTCTCTTGCATTTTTATTATAAAGGAAAATATTAAAAAAAAAAGAAAAAGAATATTGTGTAGCTAATGATAGAGAATGCTTTTCTTTCTTTTCTGCTTTTATTGAAAGTTTTCAAGAAAAATTAAGTCATTATAAAAAATTTGCACTTGGCAAATGTTTCCTTTCACACAACAATAAACAACAACAACAACAACAACTACAAAGAACAGAAGAAGAAGAAGAAGAAGAAAAATTATACTCACATAAAACCAAATCATGGTTGGTTATTTTGCTTCTACATACTTTGAAAAGTGGGTTAAACACCGATCAATGTGTTAAAATAAGTAATAAACGCAAAACATGTAATAACACATATTTTAATTTATTATATGAGTAGATTACATATATATTTACATATATATTTTAATGTTATGGTATCCCAGTCAGCATGTGGAAGATTGTTTCCCCAAACTGAGTCTCTTTCGACTGCCTTAAATTATCAAAAACTGATTAATCAGTTCTGCGCTTAAAATGTGATTTAAAATGAATCCCAGAAACACTTAGAAAGTGATTTGTTTTAAAAACAAAAACAAACAGCAAGCTCGTGTAGTAAAATCAAGAAAATATAAAAATATTTAAATTTAAAACAAAAAAAAACTGAATGTAAATACTCACAAACTGTCTCGAAAGTGAATCGAAATTGATCAGAAATGCGAGTCATAAAAGACTCTTTTAGAAAACTCGCGGCTAGGGTACCATTTTCTCCCGAATGAACAGTCATTTTCGACTCGAAAAAGAGCGCATAAATGCTTATTTTAATCGTGCGGAGGAGTCGAAAAAGACTCGAATATGATCATTAATTTCATAAAATGCTGACTGGGATCTGGCTTATAAAATTTGTATACATACATACATATGTACATACATACATACAATAATTTGCTTGCAGTTCTACACAGAAGTCTAGAAGGCTGGAAAATAATAAGAGAAAATAAACTTCGGCAAAGATATGTTTGAGGAGTTGTAGTCGAATATTTTTTAGCTAAACTTTAATTTTGCAAACAATAATTTGGCAACAAAATCTTGCTAATGTATTGCAATTTTATATATAAGTATATATCGATGGTTTACTAACGCAACCTCGTAACTTAAAAACTACTACTTTTCAGGAGAGACAAAAAATGATTTATAACAAGTATTTAATTGAAAATTTAACAAAAATCATCCAAGTAATTAGAAACATATATTAAAAATGTTTAAATCATTTTTTGTCTCTCCTGAAAAGTAGTAGTTTTTAAATTACGAGGTTGCGTTAGTAAACCATCGATATGTCGTCACATAACCGCTAAAAAAAAGCTTGACCATGATACAATTATAACAGGTACATGCACAAGCCCAGCCTGTTAATGTATACAATGCAAATAGTTGTCAAACTTTGTTTACAAGCTGCGAAAATGTTAGTGTATGTGTGTGAATAAACCCAGTTGTCCAAATCGTCCTAGACGACATTGTCTTCGACGATTCATATACGACATGTCGTTTTAAAAGAAATCGGCGTTCATGACTATCTGAACGACAATGTCACACGTTTTCTCTTCAATAAAACTTTGTTGGGGACCATCTGAGCGACAGTGTCATACGTTTTGTCTTCAATAAAGCCTTGTCGAGGACAATCTGAGCGACAATGTCCCTCGTTGTGTCTTCAATAAAGCATTGTTGACGACAATATGAGCGACAATGTCCCTTGTTATGTCTTCAATAAAGCCTTGTTGATGACAATCTGAGCGACAGTGTCACACGTTTTGTCTTCAATAAAGCCTTGTTGAGGACAATCTGAGCGACAATGTCGCTCATCTGGTCTTGTGTGACCTCGCCGCCATTTGTATGAAAATTTCGTCAACGATTTGTATGGAGTTGTCTTTAATATGTCTTCTACGACTTACCATTGTCTTGCACCCGTCGTCAAAGATGTCTTAAAGACGTGGCCAACTGGGAAATGATTACAGTGTTGCCAATGAATTTACACATCTCTCTGTCTCCAATTACACATCGAAGAAAATTACACTACATATCTTTTGTGTAGGTTAAAATTAAAATGAAAATAAATAAATATAGAACCCAAAGTAGAATTACACACAGATTATACAAGAATTTAATTACATGGCCTACACATGTGAGTAGAAATTACACACTGTCTAACTACACACAGATTGGCAACACTGAATAACTATAATCATGCAGGAATGCCGCGTCTGCAATTGTACTTTAGTTACCCTGTAATTGTTATTTTTAAAAACAAAAGGCATCTGTTTCTGACAATTATTCGTTTGTTTATACCAACAAAATTAATGTGTTTTTTGGTGTTGTAATTTTGTTGTAGTCGTGCATGTACCTAGTATAATTGTACCATGAGCTTGACGTTTTGTTATTTTTATTTTCCATCATCGTTCACAGCACTTCCTGCCTCTATCAGTCATATACCACATTCTCAAACACTTACAATGAGTTAATTATTATTTTCTTCCAAAAAATTTCCTAGAAACAATTTCCCAGGTCAGCTGCACCGATTTCGGAAATTTTTTTTAATGTTTGCCATAGCTTTTGGGGAAAGAAAAATTGAACCCGCCCACTTTTTTAATTTATCTGAAATTGGATAACGGCTGGACCGATATGTCGCAGTAATTTAAAGAAGTGGTATTAACTGTGGACAAGTGGGCGTGTAACATCCCATATAAAATTTTTTGTTTGTTTTTGGAATATCCTTGCATGTAATGCAAACGATGTGCGCTATCTTACAAAAAAATCGAATTGGACATGTGGGTGTGGCACCTCCCATAAAAAGAAAATAATTATTTTCAGATGTTTGGAAAACTAATAATATAGGGAGAACTATGATACAATTATACTAGGTACATGCACGACTACAACAAAAATACAACACCAAAAAACACATGTATTTATTATTATTTATTATTTATAGGTATTCAGTGTTGCCAATCTGTGTGTAGTTAGACAGCGTATAATTTCTACTCACATGTGTAGGCCATGTAATTAAAATCTTGTATAATCTGTGTGTAATTCTACTTTGGGTTCTTTTTTAGGGTACCGTACACCAAAGGTGAAAAGGAACCCTATTGTTTTCGCTACGCTGTCCGTCAGTCCGTCACACGGTATTTTCTCAGGAACCGTAAGATCTACGGACCTGAAATTTGGACAGATACAACAACAAATACATGAAAATTAAAAATTAAAGGGTGTTCCAAAACGAGCAACGAAAAATGTTAAAATCCCATGTAATATACATACAATTGTATGAACATATGTATATTGATACTTGAAATTTGTAAAATTAGTGCATTTTTATACAGACTACAACAATTAGCACTAAAATCTAAAAAAATTAAAATTAAAGGGTGGTCCATCAGTTAATGCAATTTTGACTATGTAATTTTGACAATTTGCTATATCTTGGAAACCGTAAGAGGCAAAAACTTGATATTTTCAAAAACGGTAAAACTAAAAAAACCGAAAATTATAAAATCGCCAAACCAAAAAAAAAATCCCCAAAATTAAAAAAAAAAAATCTAACACTAAACTAAATCGCCAAATTCGAAAAAATCGCCAAAATGAAAAAAACGCCAAAATGAAAAAAAACGCCAAAAATCGAAAAAAAACGCCAAAACGCGAAAATGTCACCAAAACTAAAAACAAATTTTAAATAAAAAAAAAATCGCACAAATAAAAAAAATCGCCAAAATGAAAAAAAACGCCAAAAACCGAAAAAAAATCGCCAAAACAAGAAAATAAAGTGTCAAAACTAAAAAAAAGAGCCAAAACTTAAAAAAATCGCCAAAACCGAAAAAAACGCAAAAACCGCCAAAACAAAAAAACCGAAAATACCCCAAAAACGAAAAAAAATGCCAAAACTATATATTATACAGGATGAAGTTAAAATTAAATTACATATCTAGTGTTCGTACGGAACCCTTCGTGCGCGAGTCAGAGTCGCACTTTACTGAATTTATTATTTATTTTTGTTTTAATGTTAACCTACACAAAAGAAGTGGTGTAATTTTTTTCAATGTGTACACGCAAAGAAAAAATATGGTTGAGGTAACCATAATCAAACAGCAACATACTATGATTGAATTATATGGTTGCAGTCAAATCATATTATTGTTAATAGAAAAAAACTTTAACAATATTATTATCTGAGTTAATTATATTATAATCTTAGTATTGTAAATATGACAACACTATTGTTAGATGTGACTAAAATATAATTGAGACTCACCATACCATGTTCTAATATTATATTAATATTCTTAAATACGACCACAGTATTATTTAATATAATAATACTATTTTATTTTTTAATCATATATTTATTGTAGAAACAGCTGTGCGTCAAAATCTAAATAAAAATAATTTAATATTGTTGAAATAAAATGTATATATAGAAATGTATACTTACACGACATACTGACATGTCTGTATAAAGAGATACACAAATGTTTATATATTTTTATTGGTCTACCCTTTTGTTTATTCTTTATTTATTTATTCATTTATTTAACACCACCCATGCAACACCGATAGCTTACAAACGAAATACTGAACTGACAGATGTTTCTGAAAAAGATTTTTTTTTTAAAACTTAACATAGTATGGTTTTGGATAACATTATATTGTTATTTACATCATATTATTTTTAAATAATAATACAAATTATGTTGTAGTCATAAATTTTTAACAAAACTGTATTGTTAAACTGTAACCATATCACACTTTTTTATGGATGTGATAATGTAATTATTAAATTCAAAGATTACTCTGTTTATCCCCTGCAGGGGAATAGGCGATAATTGTCTAAAAGCTACTAGTATAATTACTAGAATAACAAGAACTAGTGCAAAAAGGCTTAAAGTTGTTGTGTAAAATTACTAGTGCTGATGAGCACTAGTATATGAAGTAGTTACAAGGCAACACATTGCAAAATAAATTTTGACTGTCTAACAGAGCCCTTGCACTGTATCAAAATTGGTATCATATAAGTAATACAATTTTAGCTTGATATAAAAATAATTATAATTAAATAATTATTATTACCTTTTTGTATTTCTGAATTTTTGATAAATATTTGCGAATTTTAAGTAGAAGTTGTCACTGGGTAACAAAGGAATAAACCACCAATTTTATAGAATTTTTCTTTACAAATGAACTGGTAATAAACTAGTCCTAAACTAGTACCAATGGTACTAGTAGTTTTCTAAACACACCCAATGCTAGTTTGAGCATTAAGATAGTATAGGAAAGTTTACAGTTGGGAACTAGTGGTGGTGATTTCTGTACTAGAAAAATACTAGTTGAACACTAGTTCGTTCTCCTGCAGGGTCGTAACGAAATAAATGTTTAAAATAACAATAACTAGTTTTCGACGACCACACATTTGTTTCAGAGAACATAATATTGTTTTCTCAACCATTCTACAACCATATCTTTTCTTTGCGTGTAATTGGAGACACAGCCATGTGCAAATTCATTGGCAACACTGTAATCATTTTATTCACACACATACACTAACATTTTGGCAGCTTGTAAACAAAGTTTGACAACTATTTGCATTGTATACATTAACAGCTGGGCTTGTGCATGTACCTGTTATAATTGTATGATGGGGAGAACGTTGAAATTTATTTAGGGAGAACTTTGTTGATATTTTGCATTGTTACTGGAAACAATTTTAGAATTTAACAAGTATTAATAGTAATATTCACAGTAATTTAGAGAGGTACCTTAAATAATTTATATAGGAAAAATATTTATTTTGAAATATTTTGGGAACCAATACCGTAAAACAACTGAGATTTTGTAGGAGTCGAAATAACACCTCCCATATATTTTTTTCTATTTTGCAATATTTTCCAGCAAAAAAGGTGAAATTTTGTGTGAGTAACGATTTTTCTAATATGCGTTGCTTTCCAATTGAAAGTTCGAATTGCACATGTGGGTAGGGCAGCTCCCATAAAGAGAACATATAAATTTTAAGATATCTTAAAAACTAATAAACTGATAACGTTAAAGTTATCTAGGGATAACTCTGTTTATAATGTGCATTGTCTCTGGAAACAATTCCAGAATTGAACAAACAAGCGTGGTGCCTCAAAAAAAGTGCAAGTATTTGTTTGTCCTTGTTTGTAGCGATCTTGCTGGGGGTCTACTCTGTAATTCGAAATGAAAGAAAATATTTTCGAATATGTATCTTAATTACATGAAAATTCGAAAGCATTCTCTTTCGTTTCGAATTACAGAGTAGATCCCCTGATTTTTCTAGAAGTAGCAAAAGGCTTTTAATTTTTTAATGGTTAAAGTTGGCATGACGCCTCAGACATTCATTTAAAGATATATTGGAAGCCAAACCATTAAAAAAATTTCATAAGCAGTAACGCCAATAACGAGAAAAGTATTATTAAAAGCCAATAATGCAGTAAAAAGTGTGTCAGATCCCCAGTAAATTCATTTTTAGTTTTTTTAATATCTTAAAATTCCGCTGATCGGCAGAGATCATAGAAAATAGCCGGGATTGTGCAAGTGAGCAATGCTCTTACAAAAATATCTTGGAGACTAATGCAGTGAGAAGCTTAAAACTATACATGACTATTTCTATGAGAATTTTATTTACAGAATAGTAAAGGTTGAACCGCATGATACTTCTGGGACGCAGCGAAGCACCCAAGGTTTTGGCTAGTTCAGCAATAACTACACTTAAAAAAATATTTCAAATGAATTATTTTCAGTTGCATTTTAATAAAAATCCAATAAGAGATTGAAGATTTCAAAACTCTAAAAAACAAAATAAAGCGGAATAAAAATTCTAGACGGGATCGACCTATGAAAAGCGGAATGTCTGGTCAGGTTAAATACGATGCCTGCTGGCCAAAAGGCCTACTCATTTAGAGCAATTAGGGCCAATTATAACTTTAATGACAAACAATTCAGCTCACGTCTAATGCCTACTGTAGGAGCACAATAATATTATATCAAAAGAAAACTAAACTTTTTAATGCATGAATATAGAATTGCTGTTCATTATTATGCAGCTTTAAGAAAGAAAAAGAAGAAAACATATGCAAATTTATTATGAATCGAATGAAACAATAGTTTCATATAAAGTTTTTTCTTTCAGTTTAATTTTCTATTTTTTTTTAAAAGCAACTTTACACAAATAACAGGTTATTTGCTAATTTCCTGCAACAGCAAACTAGAAGAAAAAGAAAGGCAGTGGCAAACTGAAGTTAAAAAACACTTAAATAATATCAATGACTAAATAAAAATTGTAATAACTGATATAAAGCAAACTTATTAACTAAAAGAGGTAATAAACAATAATGAAAATATTTGAAAAAAAGCAAGTACTGTAAATGTGACATGGCATGTCACATGAATTAAATCAAACAATGAGTCATTATTTGAAAATACATTTTAAAAAGGGTTAGCAAAAAAAAATTATCCTAGTATTATTATTATTTTTTTTTTCTATGTTGTTGTTGAATTCCTTGGGAGGACATTTAATTCTCGCCATTTACATACATATGCATACTCTTTGTTGGTTAAATATGTTGATTTTTTATGTTTCATTTTTTACAGTGAAATAAGCAGACTAATAAATCATGGTGTAAATTACTTCATAAAAACTAAAAGGTTTTTAACCTCCAAGTTTATTCATACATTTATTTCATACATGGCGGTTTCTTATTGCTTGCATTACTTATATTTAGGTGGCATTTCTAATAAAAGAAGAAAAAAATTTAATACACTGGGAAAAAGAATTGAATTCATTCATTCCCATTTTGGAAATTACAAATTAATTTCCAAGGAAGTTATGTCTCCATGAAAAATCGCCCAAAACCAAATCGGCAAAAAATAAAAATAAAAAATCGCCCAAAATTTTCAAAATGAAAAATCACCAAAAAAAAAAAAATTAAAATCGCCCAAAATTTCAAAATTATAGTAATTTAATTTTTATATTAAAAAGAAAAAGAAAAGGTATAGAGTAACGTAAATAATATTCGTTCGTTCCCGAATGTTCTGGCTCCATGAAAAATCGCCCAAAATTTCAAAATTAAAAATCACACAAAAATATGAAAAATCGCCCAAAATTTCAAAATTAAAAATCACCAAAAAAAAAATATTAAAAAAGAAAAGAAAAGTTATAGAGAAACGTAAATAATAGTCATGATTTGAATATGCTAAAGTTCCTATCGCTTTTTAAGCCAAATTACATGTGATAATTATTAATGAACAAATAACACCAAAGTCTGTTGTAAATATTCTGACTAACAACACATAGTTGAACGGAACAGCCAGCCGTTTTCGAAGGCCACTAAACCTTCATCATCAGCGTTCTTTTGTGTTTGGTCCACTGGGTGTGGTGTCAGTTGATGTAGATTTCTGCTTTATATACTTTATATCACATGTAATTTGGCGTAAAAAGCGATACGAGCTTTAGCCTATTCAAATCATAAATATAGAAACAAATGAAGTTCGAAAAATAATAATTAAATTAACTACATTAAAGTCATTGGCTTGTGGCAAAAATTAAATAAATATACTTAATACACAGAAAAAATTATTCCCAAACAATTTTCAAACAAACGTGTGTTTTTTTTTTACTGTTCCAGTAAATTATTTGTTCCAATTTTATTTTATGTAAAAAAACTGTATAGAATGAAAATTATTTATATAAAGTAAAATTTGTAAAAAAAAAATTTCAGATTTATTTTTTTTATATTTAAATTTGTTATTTTCAGTTAAATTTATTTTTATATACTGTAAAAAAATTTGTCTGATTTTTTTTAATTTTTTTTACAAATTATTTTATAGATATAAAAAAACATTTTATTTTTTTAAAGATTTTTGTTTGCGGTTTTCAAACTTATTATGTTTGTATCTTGTGATTCTCAATATAGTATTAAGAGTCTTACTATAAACATACGGAGTCTGTTAGCTAAATTAAAAAATTTTTTGGATTGAAGTCTACTGACGAGTTCCAAAAGCGGGAACGAAATGCTTAACCATGAAAACAAGCCAATTTTTGAAAGTAAAAAAAAAAAAATAGTTGAACCTTTCATTTGATTCAGTTGGGTTTTTCAGATAAAACTTTTACTAATTTTTAAAAAAAATTTTTAAGAATTGTTATTGATTAAGTTAATTTATTATCTGATAATACGAAAAATTTTAGTGAATGTGTTTGTAAATGAAAAAAAAAATTGCTGAATTATACAAAAAAAAAATCTGCAAAAATGTTTTCCTGTTCCTATTAATAAATTTGACTGAAAATATTTTGAGTTTCAGTTAACTTTTTTCTCTAATGCCATAATAAGTTAACTAAAAATAAATTTTTTTTTCAGTTAAATTTTTACAAAATTGTTATCAGAATCTACAAATTTCTTTGTAGGTCCGCATTCACACAAAAAATTTACTGATTCAATGAATTTGGTTAACTGAAAACGAAATTTAGTTTTTTCTGTGTAGTAACAAACCAAAAAAGTTTGTCTTAAGTAGAACAAAAATAAGCAAATTAATTAACTAATTAGTAAAGAACAAACGACAATGGCAAGACTGTTGCAAATTTTGAGATGGTAAGGTGAGCTTTCATTACAAAACATCTTTCAGCAAATTGAAATACAATGATTCAAAACAATTCACATATTCCATTTGCAAAAATCTACATCAACTGACACCCCACACAGTGGACCAAACACAGAAGAACGCTGATGATGAAGGTTTAGTGGTCTTCGAAAACAGCTAGTTGTTCCGTTCTACTACGTTTTTGTCAGAATATTTAAACCTAACTTTGGTGTTATTTGTTCATTAATAATTATCACATGTAACTTGGCTTAAAAAGCGATACCAACTTTACCCTATTCAAATCATAAATATAGAAACAAATGAAGTTCGAAAAATAATAATTAAATTAACTAAAGTAAATAATATTTGTTCGTTTCCATTTTTCTACTCCCCGACGCGGCGGTGCCTAATAAAAATTTTCTGCTTTGGAAAGTTTTCCTGCGTAAAAACGTTTTCTTGCACTGCCGGCCTTCGGCCGGGCTTATGGATTTTCTCCCTCATGATGTTTCCCGACACGGCGCTGAATAATAAAGATTTTCTGCTTTGCAAAGTTTTTCTGTTTAATAACATTTTCCTGCACTGACGGCCTTAAGAATTTTCTCCATCATGGTATTTGGGTGTATTTTTCCCTTTAACTTTTAAATGTTTGAAAAATTTTGGGCGATCTTTCACATGAAAAATTAATTAAAATTTTTATGAAAAAATTTTAGGACGATTTTTCATTTTTATTTTTGGGCGCTTTAGTTTAGGGTGATTTTTTATGTTTCATTTTTCATATGAAAAATTGCCCAAAACTTCAAAATCAAAAATCACCCAAAAAAATTAAAAATTGGCCAAAATTTTTTTTATGGAAAAATTTCGGGCGATTTTTAATTTTTATTTTTGGGCGATTTTTCATGGAGCCGGAAATTGTACTTTTCCTTTAAAAAGCAAATATGTTGGACACTTTCTTTTAATTCTGTTTTAGTTACTTTGAATTTTAACTGAATTTTAGAACTTTTAAAATTAATGTTTAATGTAAATTTTTTCAGTGTTTAAATATTATTGTATGAACAAATTTTTAATCAAATATTTGATCATGACATGCAAAACGACTTTAAGAGTACAAGTGCATTTAAAAGGGACTTAAGTGAAATAGAAAAAAGTTATAAGCTGGAAAAAAAGCTGCAGCAGAAAGAAAGTAACGATTACCATAAAAATAGTTTAAAAAAACAAACATTAAAATAAATATTTGAAATTTTTTAATATCAAAACTAAAATCAGCTGCATACTTTAAGCTTAACTGCTGCACGCAAGGCTCATTTACTGCAATAACGCTATAACTCTAAAAATTAAGTTTAAGAAATAATAAATAAAGAATTAAATTAATCCTCATAATAATATTGTTCACATTCTTAACTTTTTAGTCAGAGAATCCTATCTTAAACATTTTCTTCTTATTTCAAGATTTTATATTTTATTTATCTAAAACATT
This sequence comes from Tachina grossa, assembly GCA_949987645.1. Taxonomy (NCBI): domain Eukaryota; kingdom Metazoa; phylum Arthropoda; class Insecta; order Diptera; family Tachinidae; genus Tachina; species Tachina grossa. The sequence goes on along the minus strand of OX465277.1, from coordinate 126,110,838 downwards.
TCTAATATTTCCATTTACTTAAAATTTTGTTAAATTGCCCATTTATAGTTCTAATTAATATTCTAAAAAAAAACTAAAGGGAATTCGTGTCATTTGCAATATCTTTCAAGTCTTTGGATATTCCATCTAAAATGTATTTCATTTGTGTTAATTGTGCATAATTAAAAGAAATTTAAAACAAGCATTTAACAAATTGTTTGTAAAAAAGAAATTTTCAAACTTAAAACAAAGAATGACAGGGGCACAAAGCTATTAAAAATTTATATTAAAGAAATTGTTTTTGAAAAAGGAAAAACACGACCGTACAAAATCAAGCTGATGGTATAAACTTGAATTTGTGTATAATTTTTGGTTGGAAAAATCAAATAAATACCAAATGTTGAAAAGAAATTTTAAACAAGCAAAAAGGGTTTAGTTGTGAAACAAATCAAGTTAAAATAAACAAGATGAAAAAAGTACTAAGAAGTTGTGGTGTGGGAGGGGGGGGGGGGAGTTATTGCGAAAATCCTTTACCATTTAAACACAAAAAGTCAACGAAATATAAAGTTTTGATTTGACTTGTGTTAAATGAAACTACTCGTACTAAAATAAAAAGAAAAACTTTTACTTCCAATTACTATTTCTTGGGTAGTTTTATATAAATTTTATAATAACAAAAAATTTATATTAAAACAAGCAAAAAGGGTCAACTTAATGGTCAAGTGCAGAAAGTTTGATTGTAGGGAAATGTCTATGCAGACTTTTAAAAGTATCACGGACTAGCAAACAAATAAAGTTTAAATTTAAAAGCAATTGGAAGCCTTTGTTGTGTTCAGATAAACCTATGCAGTGAACATTAATGCTTGCCTTTACTAGAGAAACATTTTTTGAAATTTTTTTTTTTACGAAAAATAGATTATTTACGATCGCATATATTATATTTTGGTAAAAAAAAAATTAATTCCAAAAATTATGTAGCTCAACCTTTTTTTGGCAGCACTTTAAATCAATATCTATACACACATTGATTCAACAAGACGACAATATTGTTCTACAGTAATTCAATATTAATTCAATGCCGAAAAATATTATTTCTCTATTGTTTCCATTTTTAACCGCCTTCAAAAAAAGAAGGAGGTTAACAATTCGTCTCTATTTTTTTTTTTTTTTTTTTTTTTTTGGTGTTACTTCATAACTCGGTACATTTTAGACCGATTGTAAAAATTTTTTATTGTCTGAGGGGGTATAGCTTTCCATTGTAAACAAATGGGCGGAGACATGCCCAAAATTTTTTTTATTTCATTTTATGATATTCTACTTATTTAATTGCTGCGAAACCTATAAAACTCCTTTGGTTCTTGTAATTATACAATTTTAAAGTTGAAAAAATGGGCGAAGTTGCGTCCATTAAAATTTATAATAATATTTCATGCGGTTCTAACGGGGGGAGGTACGCCCGGTTTTGTTTTGGCAGAAATAATTATATATAAATATCAAAACAGGGCAATTTTAAATTAATATTGTTTCATATTGATTTTCAAATTAATACTGGTCATGCAGATATTTTTTAACTCTTGGTGTTAATTTTTATTGTATACTCGTAGATCATTAAATATCATTTCCGAAAAAAAAAATCATCGTATAAAATTTTTAAAACATCTGCAGGACACATGTAATTTCAAGCCATGTGATTTTCAGAACATGCTTGTTTAACTTATTTTACTGTGGGTGTCAATGTATGTATTTTAAAAATGAATGAATATTTGAGTTGCCAGGAAACTAGTTATAACTATAAACTTGAAACGCAACTGGAGTTTCTTTGCTAACTAGAACCTGGATGGATAAATTAAAAAATTAAAATTTTTGCTTACTTTTGAATTCTACTAGTCATAATATAAAATTTGTTGAAAAATTAGTATCCTAACAAACGCAAAAAAATCTTATAAATAAAATTTTTAAGCTGACATAGTGTGACAAAATCGAGAAAATTCAGTGACTTAGTAAAAAAAAAAAATTGGTTGACTATTCTAGATTTCGATCAAACTTGCATCCGCTAATACCTTTTTTAAGTCTATAAAAATTTTGTGAATATCTCACAATGATTTCAAGAAGACTTTTAAAGTTATTACAAAAAATATATAAAAAAATTTCTTTAAAATTTTTTGTCAAATGAATTACCATATTTTTGTAAAATTTACTAAAATCGTTGTGTCCTTTTGAGATTAAGTGCTGATTAGATTTTGAACTTGATCGAGTCAGTAGTAAAAAAAAAAAACAAGAATTTATTTTCGAACACTTTCGTAATCTACTGAAATGAATCGATTCTCTATTTTACGACAAATGAGTTCAACAATGCAATGTCCCATTCTTAGACCCAATAATTGACTTCTCAATTAAGTGTCATTTACCTTTAAATGCAATTTAAGTACCTAATTCATTTTTTCAGTACAAAGTTACATTTAAATGCCTAAAATTGTAAAATTGCCTACTTAAATTTTACGACCATACCGGGTTAAAATTTTTATAACCGACGAACGGATTTTCCCGACCACCTTTGAATCTTATGAAACTAAGTTGTCTTTTTGCACGTTACTTAACTAAGACAAATATAAAATTTTGGGCTTCCAGCTTTTGTTTTTCCTGAGATATGGCGCGTCAAAAAATGAAAAAAATCATTAAAAACACATATAAGTGGTCCGCCATTATTGTTCATATCTTTAGAAGTTATTAAGATGCAGGGTCAAAATAGCTCTCGTTTGATAGGTATTGAGAATAGTTTTTAAACTCCATTTAGTTTAACATTTTTTCTGAAAGGTTAAAGATCACTGTCACATTATTTTAAGTTTGGGGAATTATATCTCAAGAAATGAGATTTTTAAAATTCTAAAAGTAATATATGTTACTGCCAGTTCATAAAAGCCATGTGAAAATTCTCGTCTGCCTATTTATATTGAAAACAAAAACAAATCACTCAAAATTTGTTTTTATTTTCATTATAAATAAACAGCCGAGAATTTTTGCATGGCTTATATAAACTGGCAGCTAATCCTGACAGTCTCTTCTGCATTTTATGTCAAAAAATTTGAGTGAGCTCTTATTAGTTCCTGAGATATTGATAACGATGTGAATATGTTTGAAACAAATTTATTTTTTTTATAATTTTTTTTATTTATTTGGGTGATATTATGGCTCGATTATGGATGGCAACCGAACTTTGGTTGCGTTGATAGTTGCCGAAATGGTATTAGGGATGGCAACTGGCAACTAACAGCTGGTAATTTCAGTTGCCATATTGGCAACCACAAATTTGTAGTTGCTGCATAGTTTAAAAGCAATAATATTTTTATTTTTTAATTTCTTCTATGCATATTTCAAGAAAATATATATATAAAGCTAAAACAGAGATTGTTCAAACTTATTTTAGGCAACAACATTTAGCCACAGTAGAGGCGGTAATTCTAAAGAGTCGTCTAATAGATTCAAATAATAATTAATTCCACTTAACTAATAATTTTTATGAGTAGAATGTTTTTAAGCACTTTTACTCAATAATTTTCTTTTTAGCACTTGTATTTCTTATATTTTAAATATTTGCTTATATTATTTTCAGTTGCCAATCTGTCATAATCGTATTTTCGAAAACTTTTTGGCAAATCGAGGAAGTTGCCATGCATAATACAAATTTTAAGTTCAGTTGCGTTGCTAGTTAACTCGGCAACTGAGGTTCGGTTGAAATCCATAATCGAGCCATTAAATGCATACATGTATATTAATTTCGACAAACGGAGTTAAAAGCAAGTCTTATTGCTAAGCTGATTAGTTTGTTAGGGGAGAGAGCCGGGGGGAAAAGAAACGTTGCTGTTCCCCTCGTCTCTCTCTCTCTCTCTCTGAAACGAATCAGCTTAGCAATAAGACTTGCATAGTGTGATTTGGGACTAAGAAGTATTTTTTTTTTACATAACCAGCTAAACAAATATGTATGGACCATATATGATATCCCATATATGGTTCGGATCCGAAAAATGAGGGTATATGGGCATATATGATTATATATATTCATACATTTTCATACATGTATGTGTTAATATTCCCTCTACAGTATGCAAAGTTCATATTCATATTCTCTTGATTCACAAAGGCGCACTGCTGAGCAATAAATTAAACTAGTGTTCGCCCAGTGGTTGAAATTCAACCATTATTGCAATAATACAAACCGCTCAGATAAAATGCCATATATTTCTTCATTTCTAATAAAATGTATTACCGTACTTACTCCGGTCTTTAATAGTTGTATCTATTAATGTGAGCTTTCCAAATAAATAATAGAAACGGTTTTGATGTTCATGTTTATGTTCCGGTTTATGTTTTTCAACTTTTTTTTCTCCAAAATGGATTCTATTTCATTTAACTTTTTGTCGTTTTTATTCTGTCAGCTGTTCAGGGATGCCACTTGCTTATTACTCATATCAAATTGCATGCAAAATTTTCAAGATTTTACTCATCACCCACTTAAAGCTGATTCAACTTAAAACCGGTTCTAATTTTGACAATAGTTGAAAGAAAACTAACAATAGATGTTAAAATTTAAGTTGTCTCTAAAAAAACCGACTTTAATGTTTGTCTATGGTTAAGGCCCATTATTTTTAAGCATCTAAAGAAAAATAATACAGTACAGTAATGTATTTAACTTAAGCAGCCCATACACGATTCAATTCAATTTTCAATTGAGTCGGTTGTTGTCCAAATCAAAGCGTGTATGGCTTTGTCAATTGATTAGTTTGGCAGTTGTCGAGTTGGTTGAAGAAATATCAAAAGATTTTGATTTTTCATGTTGACTAGTAAATCTTTCAATTCGATTGTGCTGTGTGTTCGAGTCTCTTGATTAGCTGTCAAAATTTATGTTTGTAGCTTTATTTTGTATAGAAAAATTTATGTATTTTTAAAATTGTATTTAATTTCATTGAATTCTAAATAAAAAATTTTAAAATTAATGAATAAATGCAATAGAAGTTTTAATTTTTAAAATTTTTAATTGTGAAAATATATAAATTTGACAGTTGAATGAAAATCTTTCAATTCAGTTTATGAAGTGTGTGGCCAAGAATCAATTCAATTGAAAGACTCAATTCACAATTGAATTGAATCGTGTATGGGGTGCTTTACTCGTTATTTAAATATCCAAATTTTATTAGTTTCAGCAATAATCGTTTAAGTACATACAAAAATGGAAATAAGAATAGAATGAACAAATAAAATAAGTATTTCCTTCTGAGGAGTGATGGAAAAGTTGGTACAATCGTACTTTTTTTGATACTATTTGACATGAAAAAGTACCATAGTACTCCCGCAATACATTTGATACTCTCTCGGCCAACCCAGAAATACAGTCAGAAGACGCGCGTACACATATATTTTTGCCAAGAATTCAATTTCTTTTTCGACAAATGGCACGAAACTTTATTAGTAAAGATATTTTAGAAAATTGTAACCCTTCACAATTAAATATATGTAAATAAAAACCATATTTCTATCAATGATATTTTCTGTGGTACAGAAGTTGATCTATGTTTTAGATCAGTTTAAAGAATATTGTAAAAAGTTTATATTAAATTCTGTCAAGTTCTAAGGGCAAAAGTGGTCATTGACAATGAAATGTTAACTTAGCTTAGTAAGTTTCCCCTGAAAATGATTTATCTGGTAAAACCAATAGCATTATATCGCTTTGAATAAAAATGTTTCCCAGCGAAAAGCAAAATTTTGAAAATATTAACTAACAATCAATATAGAGCATTGGCTGATTTGGAAGAATTAAAACTATTAACAACAGAAAATCTCGGGCTTGTTCTAAGAATCACGGTGATTTAAATCACGGTGGTGTTAAAAACAAACAACTAATAGCTGACTTGTTCGTGGGTATTTATTGTATTTTAAGTTATAGTCATGTATAAACCTTAAATAGTGAAATTTACAAAAGCAATAATTTAGCTCTTATTAATTTTTGAAATCGCCGTGATCTGACATATCATTATTTGCAGAACAGGCCTGTATATGCAGTTTTTGGGCTACCGATGCTAAAACTAAAAACGCATTAGATGAATACATGTTTCCAGGTAAATCGACAGTAGCTTACCGAATTTTGTCTATACCTCACTCCTCTGTAAATGTCGAATGGATTTTCTCTTACAAAATGTCATGAAAACAAAACAAAGGAACATTCTTTATGTTCCAACAGTATCAAGTCTTATCCAGGCCTAAGATTTATTGAAATCTTAAAACACTTCTTGTTATAACTTTAGCACTTGTACTTATGAACGTGTACATACATACATATGTGTGTATGCATATTAGGGTGATTCTAAAAAAAATCAATTCAATTTTCTACAAAAGCGTACCAAGAAGTTTATTGTAGGACATTCCGTTCTTTACTTATGACAATCAGAATAAATAAAAACAATTTATACCATGTACATCGTATGGGAAATCGAACGGACCATCTCACCATTAATATTATGAGCTGATATTTTAACAGGCCTATTTTTTACCTAACAAAAGTTTGAAACCTGGTTCTGAGAAAAACAAACGATTTGTTTTAGAATCATCCTATCCATATGCTTTGTGTTTCATTTTTATTTCTCTTTGTAAATTAATTTTATATAATTTTTTGTTAAAAAAAGTCTCAAAAAATTTTTTTTTGATACCGAAATGCAAATCTCATTTCCCATCACTGCTTCTGAGTGTTTACGGAGTTGCCAAGCCAAATTTAATTTAGTTAATTTTGAGTTTTTTGTTGTAATTTTTTAGCAAATTAAGAGAGAAAGAGAGATCATGGCTGTATGATTGGCTAATATTCTTAACTGTTTTTAACTATCTTAGACACAAAAATGTAGAAGAAAAAATACATTCTGCACTGCTCCTATTGACAATCTATCAACAAAAAAAAAAAAAAAAAAAAAAAAAAAAATCAAGCGAATACGTTGAGTTTAAGTCAGTTAAAATGGTTCTTAACTTTTTTCACTTGCCTATTTATATACACAGAAAAAATTATTCCCAAAAAATTTTTAAACAAATATTTGTTTGAAATCAAACTTAGTTTCAGTAAATATTCTTTACTGTTTCATTAAATTAATTTGTACCAAAAAACTGTGTAGATAAGAAACAGGCCACGACGTTTGTCGGCTACTTTTCGGCATTTACATGTATACAACACGATCAATCAAAATAAACAACAACAACCGCGCAACAGCACGTTGTTCCTATCAACAAGCAAGATAAACACCAACACACAGAAATAACATTTTCTCTGAGCCGAACTATGATTAATTTAAATTTTTACAAAATTTTTATCAGAATTTACAAAATTATTTATAGGACCGCATTCAAATAAAATATTTACTGATTCAACGAATTTGGTTACTGAAAATGAAATTTAGTTTTTTTTTGTGTATAGATTACTAAAATTACTTTTTTTTAGATTTTGAACAGGGAAGTTGTATTTAATGAAACATTTGTTTGGACAAATAGTGAAAAACGAACTAAAAGTCATTTCATTCATCATTTTTATTCAAAAGGTGAATCAATTATTTAAAAAAACACAAAAATCATATTCGTACATAAAATTTTATTTAAGAAATCAGATTAAAAACTAATGCAATTAATTATAAAAGAAAAAATTGTCCGTCTAACAATAGTTTTCAATATAATTTTTTGCAATAATATGAACTTTGTTTCTTATCGAGAGAATTCTGTTATTTTCTATAAAATTAATGACTGAATTATCCTTTTGATTATTTGATATATTAAATTGGGCCACAATGTATAAAATCATACAAAAATGGTTTTTTTGTAACAAAAGTTTTTCTCTTTTAAAGGTTGAGGCTGTACGCATATAAACTTTGCATACCGTATGTATTTTCTAATGGATTTTCAATGGTGAGTGATAAAATATCAAGATTTTTTTATTGAAAAAACGATCTTATGTCAGATATCATGTATGCATACATTCTTATATGGCTCCATATATTAAATCTTAATTCTATATATGGATCCACATATGAAGAGCTTCATAATGAAATTTCCATATATGAGCTCATATATTACAATACATTTCATATATTAGTCCATATATTAGTTCATATATAATAGTTTTGCAATGTATAATCCCATACATTTCCATACATGAATTCATACATATTCATATATAGTTATATACATTCATATATTAAAAATATATGGATCATATATAATTTTTTTTAGCTGGGTATTCATATTAAAAACATATGCGATTACCATATTTTATTGTGCTTGTGTGTATTTATTGAAAACATGTACATATTTATATGAACATCCATCCTGTGGTTGTGTTAAAAAGAATTTCTTTTAATTTTCATATGTACGAGTACATATATAACATATATATAAATTCATATCACGGAAAAATAAACAGAAAAATACATTCTGATGCTCTTTTTGTTTCATAAAAATTTGTTTTAATGCAATTTTACTTTTGTGCATTTTGATAACCTAACTTTCTTATTTATGATGAAGAGCTGTTGTATGAAAAGCCTTCCATAATACTGAGAAATTTTGTAGTGATGCCGTACTTGCAATGTAATTTAAAAGAACTCTAATTAGCCACTGAAAAATTTAAACTACATTTAAGTGCGAGTTAAATTTAAGTGGAAATTAGCTAAATGACATATAATTGAGAAGCCAATTATTGGGCCTTAAGCTATGAGGTGCTTATACACACATTGACTTCCAAAGCCTCAAGACGTCGAGATATGATGAAAACTAGGTTTTCGTAAAATGAGTTGAAATCAATAACTTTTTATAGTAAAAGTTATAAAAAAAAAATTCTTTGGATTTTAAATACATATTTATAATTCTTATAATTAGTTAGGTTTGAAAAGCGCTTAAAAATGCAGTTTTTTTATTTCTTTATTTTTTATTTATTTTGTTATATTATATTATTGCAGCCAATTAATATGAATTTATTATTTCATACTTTCAAGTACTGGCAATAATCATAAAATAACAATTCCTGCAAAATGTTCTATAACTCTAACCGTAAATAGAAACAATGACCTGCAAAAAGTAATGAACAATTTCTTTAGAAATGTTTATTGAGTAAAAGAAAAAAATATATAAATGTGAAGCGTATATTTACTAAGGTCCGACCGAAGTCGATTTTTAGGCCGAAACCGAAGCTTGAGTTTACCGGAATTTTATTTACAAAATTTGCTAGAAGAATCATGTCTTACAATTTTGAAGCCAGAAAAAACAGAAAAAATAATTAATTGAAAAATATTTTTATTTATAAAGGATCAATAAACTCAGCAATATCTTGCCATACCTGTGAAAATGTTGATTTACGCGTGACGAGAATAGAACATGAAACAAAATTAATTCATTGAAGTGCGACTCTGACTCCCGCACGAAGGGTTCCGTACGAACACTAGATATGTAATTTAATACAAACTTCGTCCTATATAATATATAGTTTTTTTTCGTTTTTGGGGTCTTTTCGGTTTTTTTTTTGTTTTGGCGTTTTTTGAGTATTTTTCGGTTTTGACGATTTTTTTAAGTTTTGGCTCTTTTTTTAGTTTTGACACTTTATTTTCTCGTACTGGCGATTTTTTTCGGTTTTGGCGTTTTTTCATTTTGGCGTTTTTTTTTATTTTTGGCGATTTTTTTATTTTTGGTGATTTTTTTCATTTTTGCAATTTTTTTTATATAATTTTTTTTTTAGTTTTGGCAACATTTTCGCGTTTTGGCGTTTTTTTTCATTTTGGCGATTTTTTTCATTTTGGCGATTTTTTCGAATTTGACGATTTATTTTAGTGTTAGAAATTTTTTTTTTAATTTTGGCGATTTTTTTCGTTTTGGCGATTTTTTTTTAATTTTTGGCAATTTTTTTTTTGGTTTGGCGATTTTATAATTTTCGGTTTTTTTATTTTTACCGTTTTTGAAAATTTCAAGTGTTTTACCTCTTACGGTTTCCCAGATATAGCAAATTGTTAAAATTACATAGTCAAAATTGCATTAACTGATGGACCACCCTTTAATTTTAATTTTTTTAAATTTTAGTGTTAATTGTTGTAGTCTGTATAATAATACACTAATTTTACAATTTTCAAGTTTCAATATACATATGTTCATACAATTGTATGTATATTACATGGGATTTTAACATTTTTCGTTGCTCGTTTTGGAACACCCTTTAATTTTTAATTCTCATGTATTTGTTGTTGTAGCGGCCAAGGTTCTACATACTCTGTCCAAATTTCAGGTCCGTAGCTCTTACGGTTCCTGAGAAAATACCGTGTGAAAGACAGACGGACAGGCGGACAGCGTAGCGAAAGCAATAGGGTTCATTTTCACCTTTGGAGTACGGAACCCTAAAAAGGAGCATGCACTGTTTTTTTAGCAGCTGACAGTTTAGTTTGTTCTACAAACCACACATAAACTTTGTGACTTAAAATGACGTGGAAAACATCTAGTTATTGAATTATTGTCAGTTCTAGCGGATGCAAAAATATTCATATTTTTAAACAGTTTTTTTCAAAAAGTTTAAGGAAGTAAAATTTTTTTCGATGAAATGCTGCTGCTATATTGACGATCTTTTCATTTAAAACCTTTTTTAAGACGATTTTATTACTGACGATCATTGACAATCTAAAACAGGAATATTATAAAAAAAATAATTTTTTTTTTCAAGAGAAGTAACTAACACTCAGGCAATGAATGGCTACTTATATTACTAGGTATTACGTGATAGAGAAGACAGGCGCTGAAGGAAGAGACAGAGAAATGCTTCATTCCTTTACAACGCTGCTTTTTTACACGTTTTGTTTTTAATAATGCAGTTTTGCAGCGCCTCTGGTGTTAAATGAAGCGTATTAAATTTTGTTTTTGAAGCTGTGGTTAGTAGCTACTTTATCGGTTATTTACTTCGCCGATGTTGTACCGCTCTGGTGTTAGATTGGGAATAGTATCTTCTGAAGTCGGTATAGTTCAGTGACCAGTAACTATGCCTTCATCACTTGAACTTTCCTACAGTAACTGACACAAAGGGACACTAATCCAAATCAGAAAAATGTGTGATGTTGTTATTTTAATGACTGTTGGATAGAGGGATTGAACCCAGTACCTTCATTTTTGTAGACAACGTGCCAACTACTTGAGCCAACGCCAGCCACCCTCAGCTCTTTGATTCATTGTACAAAAACTCAGCTTTCAATAAAATTCTCGCAAAATTAATGCCAAACGCCGAATATTAACTGATTAACAATGTTTGGCCGAAGTCGAAGACGCAACCGATTAATTCGGTCGTACACTTACATATATTTATTTATGTATGTAAAACTTTCTTTTCATTTAAATTCTATTTTCCACAAAACAACAATAAACTCAAACACATACAACACTACAACAACTCTTACACAAATACATATACAGAAATACATACAACAATATAAATAAACACATAAGAACAACACAACTACAATACCAACAAACAATCCAGAAAAGTTGTGAAGAAGACAAACTGACGTTGATTGGAAAATTTATTCATGCCCTCCAAGGGATACTGTTTCACACACAAAGCTCCTACCTTTAGCTAATAAACTGTATGGGTTGAAAAAGAAATGGAGGAAAAGAAATCTAGGAATTGCCAAAGTAAAACTTGGTAAATGATTAGAAAATGTTGCCTGCCTGCCTGTATGAAAGTATTAGAAACAGAGAAAACCTTGATTTATATCGCACTCATAAAAAGAAATTTGTTGAAGAAGATTTCTTTGTTTATATGTTTTGCCACAAAAAAAAATATTAAAAAAAAACTTTTGACAGCTGAAGAAAAACGAAAGCTACAGGTTATGCAAAGTATTCAAGAAGATGGGATGGCTCATAGCCGAAACCGGCATGACGTGGGATGACAGAAAATCGTGCAAAATTAAAGTTATTTCAACCCTTTTCAAGACGTCTTAATTATTAAGGAAGTAGGGATAAATAGGCATAAAATATATTACGGCACATAGACTAAGCAGAGTTTTAAAGTAATTGACAAATGTCAGTTCGCGGCCACAAAAAAATCAAGCACTTCAACCACTGCTTTTCATTGACTGATCGATTATTTACGTTTTGATTTTGCCAATTTTACAAATGTTAGCATTTTTTTTATTTAAAAAAAGTTAAGTTAATCAGGAATAATAATATTTACTTCGAAACTTTATGGAGAATAAAATAGCTGCAAAATCGAATAAAGATAATTATTTTGTAAATTTTTGTTTGGGGCTTTTGAACATATTTTGTTTTTATAATGTGCTTCTCAATAACGTATTAAAAGTCTTACTATAAACATGCGGACTTTTTTTTATCGAAATTCAAGAGGTTTTGAGTTCAAGTCTACTAACGAATTCCATGAGCAGGAACAAAGTATTTGTTGCTTAAACACAAAAAAAAACGCAGTTCGAAATCAATTACAAGTATGTTACTCAAGCAACTCTCGTATACTATTTCATTTAAAAGTTTGCATATCAGCGCTAATGATGAAGACCTCCAAAGACATCATTTCATTTGCTTTCCCAGTGGATGTTTACAAAATTACTCTCCCATATACGTAAAAGTACATAAGCGCTTTACTAGCAACAACTTGCAAATAAATTTTATTTATATCAGAAACGCAGATGGCAGTCATAATACAATAGTACTTTTTCTGATGTATTTTAGATATTCTTTGAAAATATTCATGTCTGAAAATATTTAATATTTATAAAATTGCATAATGTGCAAACTTTTATATAACGATTTTTGGACTTTTACACCGACGATAGCACAACAGCCAACCACATCTCGGCGATAACAATGCTTGCTCCTAATTTGCAAAGAAACAATATGTTTGTATGTATGTATGTTTGGAAGTAGCTGATATTAAGTATAATTTACTATTTTAATGAATTTTTTTTATTATTTTTAACCGACTTCAAAAAAGTAGGAGGTTATCAATTCGTCTGTATCGCAAACTGCGTATTTTTTTGATCGATTTAAGAAAAATTGTTGTCTGAAGGAGCATAGGTAATATTTGGACCCATTGTCGAAAAGTTGGCGGCAGCATGCCTATTAAATTTTTTCCCTTTAGGCTCCCGTAGTGAAAAAATCTGAAACTTAAGAATATGGGCGGAGCTACGTGAAACTTGTCAAGCACTCTAAGCTGTGAAAGTTACACGATCTGGCATTTCGAAAGGTGGGTGAGGCCACGCCTTTTAACTGTTAAAGTTGATTATTATATAATATATACTTCTACTTCTTCTTCTACTTCTACTTCTTATTAGGATTCCTGATAATAGGTGGTTAAGCATATATAAACCAAAGAAACAAAAAAAAAAAACAAAAAAAATTAAACAGAAACTAACAAAAGTATGAACGTGGAAAAACTATCGGAAATGTGCTTAAGTGGATACAGCCCTGCAGAGAAATATATTAGGCTTTTTTTTAAGAGAATTAACACTAATTCAACAAATGCCTACTACTGTTACTAGGTGTTAACTTCTTTAGGAAAGGGAAAGTGATAGAAAAGACAAGTGGTGAAGGAAGATATGGAGGAAATCTTCATTCTTTCACAACTCTGCTTTTTGCACGTTTTTAATAAGGCAATGTTGCAGCGCCTCTAGTGTCAATGAGGTGTATTAAATACAGAACACACAAAAGGGCGCTTTTCAGATCATAGGAAAGAAGAATGTTTAAGTCGATATTACACTCCCACTCGCTGGTTCGAAAGTATTCTCTGAAGACCTTATGTTTCGGTCTTACATCATTATTCAAATTGGTCAAATTACCTAATATTAAAGTTTTTAACTTAAATTCGATCGATTCGCCGACAAAAAAAAGTGGAGGAATCTACAGGTCTTAATTTCACAGGTTGTTGAAGTTATTGAATATCGCTGGAAAGAGCAAAGCGAGTTTTAAGAAGATAATGTTAAGAGATAAAATACATTTTTCCAAATTTGTAATGTTTTCTTTTGTTAGGTTAGCCAATTTTGGCACAGCCCTCATATTCGCTTAAATTATTATCGACTTTTTCTATTTTTCTATTTTCCTATTTTTTCTCTTAAATCTTCCTTACTCAGGAGAAAATATTTCTTCCCATTCTGCTTAAAAGTTACACGCCAATCAATTTTAAAATCAAAAAATTTAAAAATTTATTGCAGCATGTATTTTTTTTCCCATACACTAGTAATTATTTTATTACTATTTAAAGTAAACTAAAACTATAATTTCCAAACCATTGACCGATCAGTAATGTTGCAAAACTTAATAGCAATAATAGCACACAAAAAAAAGAAAGAATATAAACTAAAACTTTTTTTGACTTCATTTAAGCTGCATCAGCACAACTTCATCTTAACGTCAGTGAAACATTTCAACCAACTTTCTGCAGCTCAGGCGATTACAAGTAGATTTTATAAACGTCCATTTATTTGTTTGATGACTGGGCAGTTAATATTACTGCGTATAAATAAATGTTTGGTTACTGGACTGTTGGTTTCTATTTGTTTGCTATAAACTTTTTCAAACCAAAAAATAAATAAATTAAAAAAATATGTATGTATATGCCATAAACATGTGAATTAGCAAACTTTAAACGTTTAATTGTATAGGGTGTTTTTTTAAGAGGTATAGAACTTTGAATTGAAATAAAACACAAGAAAATCGTTTTAATGTCCATCAATTTGGCTTTATTGGAAGGATAATTTTATGCCATTAATGTTTAAATATGATTTCGGGCATGTGACCGCCGCGGCTGGCTCGAATAAAGCCAATTCTACAGGTCCAATTTTCAACCACTTTTTCGAGCACTTTTTTTCGGGCCGTATGTTGGCAATAACGCCACGAATGTTGGCTTCCAAGTCCCCTAACGTTTCTGGTTTGTTGGCGTAGACGAGCGACTTCACATATCCCCAAAGAAAATAATCCAATGGTGTCAAATCACACGATCTTGGTGGCCAATTGACAGGTCCATTCCGCGAAATTATGCACTCATCGAATGCTTCCTTCAATAAATCGATTGTGACGTGCGCTGTGTGGCATGTAGCGCCGTCTTGTTGGAACCACAACTCATCCACATTCATGCCATACAATTCGGGAACAAAATAGTCGGTTAGTCGGCTCCAATTGCTGTGCACGGTGGCGAATCGATTCATTCGGGTCCTCTTCAACACTTTGCTCTACAGCGGCAATTGTTTCTTCGGCGCGCACTGTTCGACGTCTCTGTGGATGCGTATTATCACATAGAGTAAACGTAGTGCGAAAACGATCCATGGTTAACCGAATTAATTGCTCTGATGGACGATTATGTCGACCATAAAATGGACGGAGCTTGCGGTAAACTTCGCGAACTGAACCATTATTTTCGAAATAAATTTGCACGATTTGCAAGCGTTGTTCTTTTGTCAACCTGTTCATGATGAAATGGCAAACCAAACTAAATATTAATCACTTGACAGCTGACAAAATGGCCGCCAGTTAAAAAAGTGATGCCAACTTAAAGTTCTATACCTCAATAAAAAACACCCTTTATGTGCTCGTGCAGTTGTAATAGTAAAGCCATAAATAAATAAAATATAGAAATTAAACAAAAAAAATTATTATAGACCAGATAAATGTGTGTATGTTTAAATAAATTCTTAAACTTTTAATTTGTTTAACAAAATTTGCTGTTGGCTAACCCGGATTTGTTTACTGAATTAAATTAATTTCACGTTTAGGCATCAAAAAGCGGATTAGTTTTATAAATTTAATATGATCATAAAATTAATTTAATAGTCAACTTTCGAAAGCCGATCGTCTTAGTAAAAAATTTCATTCCATTTCGAATTTATCGCATGAAATTTCCCGCATACTGGTTTCACCCTGATTTTCGAAACTCGAGGTTTCATCAGATCTCCACTTGCGGAGGTCATGAGACTGCATTCTAACTAGTTTTACGATTACCTCAGATACTCTGAATTTTATTCATCATACACCTCCGTATGCATTTGTGCAATTTAATGCAAAATGTTTTTTCGCTGCTTAAGAATATTAATCCTATAATTAGCGGGTAAAATTTAGAATGAATATAACCTATAAACAAATGATATAATTCCTAAAAGATTTTTCATAAAATTTGCAAACAAAAATCATCAATGATCTGATATTTAGTAATTTGTAAAGTGAAAAGTTTATGTTAAGTGAGAAATTGGTTAATAACGTTTTTTTTTTTAATAATTATTATATCGCACCTTACATCCCTGTGATGCAACCAGTTGGACACCGATGACATTTGAGCGTTTTAGTTATTGAATTTTTTTTAGCAGTAGTGTGTGTATACTAACATGTAGCCGCATAAATACTCAAAGTATTTTTATACTTATGTATGATTTAAGTTGATATATTGTATGAACTTTAGTTGTAGTCGTCTGTGCTGCATAATTTAAGAAATAAGTAGTCATTGGTTAATATGTTATTTTTTATTTTTTATTTTTTATTTTTTTTTTTTGCGTATGAATATGAGTTTTATTTTTGACTGTACGCATTTATAGTTTTTTGATGGTCAATACTCAAAGTGAACTTAAAACGATACTTTTTCATTCTATTCTAGGGATGCGTCAATTGGTCCATCTTCGGTTTACGGAAATGGTTCAATTATGGTGCCATCTTTTCATTGCATGTATCTATGTTAGTGAGCTGTATGTATGTGTGTATGTTTATAACTCTTTTATAAACTCTTATCTTAACCAATCGCAACACATTCGTGATATAATGACACCATCCGATTCAATAGATTTTGAAAATTTTCGAAATTCAAGTTAAAAAAACTTATATTCATACTAGTACTACATAACCTATCGAATCAAAAATCTCTAATCAGCCATTAAGTCCTAAAGAGGGTTCAAATCGATTGATTAGTTCGCGAGATATCGTTGGGGAATAATTTCAAAAAATGCGCTTTATTTTAATAATTTAAAAAGTTCTTGTCAAATCGATTTTTTGGATTCATTTACTTTTTTGGACTTGACAAACTGCATTGAATACAAATTCTGTTCTGTGTTTGAAATGGTTCTAAAGACATCATTGTCGAAATATTTGCACAAAAATTTTTTTTTTGGGCATTTACTCCAAGCGCTTGGAGCTTGCAATGAGCGGAAAGTTTCAGGGATGCTTTACAAGGTACACTTCATTCGATATTTTTTATCCAAAATCGAATTCAACTGTTGCAAATTAGTGATGGTAACTTTGAGCTTGCAGTACGAAAAAGTGCTTTAAATAAATTTTAATTCGATTAATCAAAACAATTCACGTATTCCTTTTTAACTCAAAAATTTATATAAGAGACTTAACGACACACGGTGTACCAAAGACATGAATGATTATTCTTTAAAGACTCAACGCTTGAATATTCCTTATGTTAACATTTTCTTACCAGAAATCTAATATGTATGTTTGACTTACCTGAAATGAAAAGAAAAAGGAAAAAGGTTATGAAACTAAAGTAATTTTAAATTTATATTTAAAAATAAAAAATTGTATTGTCTTTGCCGGAAAAGTTCTCATAATGGTTTCGGTATTTTTATTTACCAATGAGAAGTAGGTTTTGTGTGAAATAAAAAATTTTGTGTTCGCACGAGCATATTTTAGGAATTTATAGTAAATGTGCAAACATTTAAGGAACAAAGAAACATCACTGAATCAAGGTAAGTTTGAATTTAAGAACAGTGCAATGAATAGTTTACATATCAATGGCGTAATTTTATAGGATAAAGAAAAAAAATTAAAAAAAAACTAGACTACGACTTCGAAAAAAAATGAGATACGCCTTTTTTAAATTAAGCCATAGATATAATAAATTTTACTCTACACTTACAAAATTCGCACTTAATAAATTTGTTGTTTCAATTGATTTCTCAATTAAAACGAACAGTAAACTCTTTGATTGACTTTAAAATAATATTTCATTAAATTGTTAAACAACTCGATTATTAGACAATAGTAAAAATTAGTTGGAGCGCAATATATTGCACATTTTTATAAATTATCTTCAGTTTGTTGAAATTGGTAACAGAAAAACATTTCCTTATTACAATTCTCAATTAAAAATTTACTAGATTCTATTACAAAATTTCACTGATTCAATGAAATATGTTATTATGTTAGATTTAATTGAAACAAAAAAATTCATGTCTTTAGTGAAAAACTAAATTTCTGTGATATATTATTTTTTTAATCAATTCACGTGTAAAAACTTATTTGATAGTATAAATTTTTTAAGAGGTCGAAATTTGTTTAAATTTTTTAAATTATATTTAATTATATATTAATTGTTATTTTTGGTGTGTATACAGTAATGCTCATTTATTTGTTTTTGGTTTTTATATAAAGATACCTTTTCTTTTGTGTATATTAACAAATTATTACTTACTTCCCTTTAGTTTTTATATTAACAAAGGAAAGTTTCTTTTGGAGACGATCAATTAAACAAGTCAATCATTGCACATATGTGAGTTTCGTGTGTTTGCAGTTTAAAGGGAGACCTACAAATAAAGTCGTCAATCATCATTTGTATTGTTACTTCGCAGCGATCGTTTGTAAATTGTTGCTGTTTAGATGAGAAGGATATTTAAGATTATGTACAGCCGAATATAAAACACCTAATTATTTTTTTTATTCTTTCAATTGAACACTTTGATTGAAAGCAAACATACTTTTAATTTTTTTTTAATTTAAGAAAATACCATTAGATATTAGTTTAACAAGCATTTGAGTGCTATATTTTAATATCTCTGAAAAAAACCACCCATAAAAATTCGAAACTAAAATTTTAAATGTGCTTAACAAGCATTAACTTAGTGACATAAAAAATTAATAGCGTTGCTTTTAAGTACACCTCATTTGTTGCCGACAGCTGCGAAGCAAAATTAAATAAATAACTGTTAAATAATTTAAATAATATGTTTAATTTAACGTGCCTCACTAATTTTACACACACACACACACACACACACATACACACACACACACGCACACATACACACATCTATTTAAAAACACACATATTCTGTCACTGTCATTTTTACAAACTTTTTTTTAGAGATAAACTTAAAATCCCTGCAAATATTTCAATGAGTATTTTTTTTGTCATTGATATGACGTAAGGGGCACTGCGAGTAGTTGGTCAAAGAAAGTGTAGATTTTTCCAACAATTTGTATGATCACAGACTTTCTCGCAAGCAACTATGACTATAGCCGATTCCAACATACAAGAGCATCTCTACTTCGTGTATGCAAAAAAACTAAAATACGCTACAACTAAAAAATGAAAAGCAATATGTGTAGTAAGCGCATTGATTATGATTATACTTAGGATATGGATATTTAATCGGGATATTTTATCGCCACCGTATGCACACATTTGTGAATACCCTGTCGGAGAATGTGTGGTTGACTACAAAAATAGGTAACTTTTAGTTAACTTTTCTTAGACTGACTAAAAGCTAACTGCAATGTCATCCAGAACAAACCCAAAATTAATTCTTAAGTTGAGTACGTAATCGAATTTGATGGGAGCCAACAAATTTACTCTCAGCTACTTTGAAACTCATTTCAGTTTTATATTAACATTTTGATTTTGTTAGTTTAGATGGTACCTTAGCTGAGTGATAGCGCGTTGAGTACACAACGTGTGACGATACATGTTCGAACCGCAGAATTTTTTTTTTAATTTACTGACTACCAGGTGAGTGAGACAATTGACTACCACCTAGGACATCGCAATGTTAAAATAGCCAGTTGATTACATTGAAAGTAATCCAAGTTTCAGTCAGTACTAGTTGCGAAATAGTGAGCTTAAAGTTAGTTTAAAGTTAACGTAATTTCCGACAGGGTATCAAATGTAGTGGAAAGTTTTTCGTTAAGTGTGGGGCTGTTTGAAAATATGCTTTATATGTGTGTGTAAATAAAAAAGCCCGGTATATACGCATGTATAGCCGAATAATATTCAAAGTATTTTTATGCTCATACGCATGGTTGTAGCTCATGCAGTCTATAAATTTTTATTGTTGTCATTTGTGCTGTATTTTTGTCAGAGTATTTTTGTACTCATAAGTGGGACTGTAGCTCAGTCTATACATTTTTGTTGTCGACGTTTGTGTAGCATAATTCACAAATGTGTTTTCATATGAGCGTGTTTTTTATTTAAACTGTACGCATTCCTAATTATTTGACGCCCAATACTCAAAGAGTACTTAAAGCGATATTCTTATCATTCACTGTAACATACATACTTTATTTTTTATAAGTTTTGAATGAGACAAAACATCCTTTAGTGTCATTTGGAATAGCTATCTTATTAATGTTTGCCGGGATGTGACACGCGCTTACTACAGCAACAGTTGACACAAACACAGACAAACATTGAATAAAGTAACCACATTTTAAGAGGGAACTAACTAACTTTTTTGCGAAATGGCGAAACAGTCAAACGGTTAATTATAAGAACAGAACAAAATGAAATTTTTTTAAACAAACTGAAGTTGAAACTTCTAATTTGCTGCAGAAGAAACTATCCAATGCACAGTGGAACAGAAGCAAAATACTTTGGAAATTAATCAGTCGTTTCTAAAAATTAATAAAATTTTATGCAAAGAATTATTCAAGTGAAAGTTTACAAACGAGAACTAAAAACAAATTTATTTTAAACGGACCAACTGATCATAGTCCCAATTTACACTATGCAAGTCTTATTGCTAAGCTGATTAGTTTGTTAGGGGAGAGAGACGGGGGAAAAGAAACGTTGCTGTTCCCCTCGTCTCTCTCTCCCTGAAACGAATCAGCTTAGCAATAAGACTTGCATAGTGTGATTTGGGACATACGTAAAATATTGTTCTTCGATTAACAACTTTAATTAAAAACAAAAAAGCAATGTGAGTCCGATCACAGAGGAGATGTGTAAACATCTAGTAATGAAAAATTTTTTTTAAGTTGGAAGTACTTATGCTTTTAGTATCTTTTTTTAAATTAATTAATTAAAAGTATCAAAACTTTCAATATTGTAAATACATAGGAATTTGTTGTTTTTTGTTTGTTTTATTAAACTTATTTGGTTAGTAAATGGGCACACTGCAGTATATGTGTATGTACTGCATTCAAAATTGCAGTAAGCAGTAAATTTACTGATTACTAAAAAAAATACAGTAAATTTTTACTGCTAATGAAATTTAATTTGCATTACCAGTAAAATCGTAGGGCCGTAATCATAATAAAATTGTATCAAGTGGCAAAGTTCTTTCATTCAAATTTTGAAACTTTTGTATGAAAAACATTTAGCCACTTGGTAGAATTTCATTATGAATACGGGCATTACTGATTACTGAAAATTCAATGCACCTCATCATATAACAAATCATTTAGGCAATTTATAAAAATTGTAGAAAAAAATTTTAGTAATCAGTAAAAATTTACTTGTTAAACATTTTTTATTGTTTTTACTGAAACTTTAGTGGTACTGCAGTGCTCATCTATGGTAAATGCCTTAACTTTTTAATTTTTAATTCCTGTTGTTCATCGTTTAGTTGTTGCTGTTCTTGTTGTTGTGTACGCATTGCAATTAAAATAAATTCAGTAAAGTGCGACTTTGACCCGCGCACATTCGGTTTTGATCATTTTTTTTTTTTTTTTTTGATTTAGTTTTCATGCTTTTTTAAGTTTTTTTCAGTTTAAACGATTATTTTTCAGTTTTATCGCTTTTTTCTCGTTTTGGCGTTTTACTTTCTCTTTTTGGGTTTTTTTTTTAATTTTCGCTATTTTTTTTATTTTGGCGATTTTTTCATTTTGGCGATATTTTTCTGTTTTTTGGGGTTTTTTTATTTAAACGATTTTTTCATTTTGGCGATTTTTTCATATTGGCGATTTTTTTGTTTAAGGATTTTTTTCATTTTGGCGATTTTTCCGGTTTTTCGCTATTTATTTTAGTCTAGAGCTTTTTTTTTAATTTGATGCTTTTTTCGTTTTGGCGATTTTTTTTTTTGTTTTTGGCGTTTTTTTTATATTTGGCGATTTTATATTTTTTTGATTTCTTAGTTTTGCCGTTTTTGAAAATTTCAATAGTTTTGCTCTTACGGTTTCCAAGATACAGCAAGTTATCAAAATTACAAAGTCAAAATTGCATTAACTGATGGAACACCCATTTATTTAAATTTTTTAAATTTAGTGTTAATTGTTGTAGTCTGTATAAAAATACACTAACTTTTAAAATTTCAAGTGTATATATGTACATACAATTGTATGTATAGTACATGGGATTTTAACATTTTTCGTTGCTCGTTTTGGAACACCCTTTAGTTTTTAACTCTCATGTATTTGTTGTTGTAGTGGCCAACTGTCTACACATTGTGTCCAAATTTCAAGTCCGTAGCTCTTACGGTTCATTTTCACCTTTGGTGTACGGAAATATACAGAAAAATAACCGGCGGCGGCGCACCGTCGGCTTCGAGTCGGTCGACTTGTTTCTCTGCTTGGTATTGCTTCTTTCAAACACTAATACACTCATACATAGCTCACACCGATTTGACAATGCAAAGCAAAAGCAAAAAGCAAAGAAATCTCAGCAAAGAATCAAAGCCAAAAAATTTTTACCCCCTAGCGTATAGATGTTTACACATCAAAAAATAAATAAAAACTGAAATAACTCAGGCCTACAAAATGAATTTATTGCTGTGGGGTGAAGTTTCTTAATCAATTTTGATACGGTTACACATAGTACTGAGGTTCAATGCCTCTAAATTACTTTTTTGATTTATGTTGGTTGTCATTATTTATCGTTATACGAGTACAGAAAATTAGGGAGGCTGCACCAAATAATTTACTATAACTTGAGAACTAACTTCCTCTTTTTGTGGAGTTTTTTATACTAAGTTTTAATATTTTTATATTTAATTCGTTTAGTAAACTATTAATTGTTTCTTAAAAATAAATTGAAACTAATCCTTATATGGGAGTTTAGCTGTTGGTAGTGTAGATCATCAGGAAACCTTTACCCAAAAATTTCTTTTGTTAAACTTACATTTAAATAAATGAGAAGCTTAACGATGTAATTAAACATAAAACCAATAAATTAAAACTATATTTTTATCAATTCTTGGGGAGTCTTAACGCCTGTGCCATGTTTGACTTGTCGCACACTTACATTCAAAACAAAAACAAGTTTTAAAATTTAATTTTTACCCCCGACCAAAAAAAGGGGTGTTATAAGTTTGTACTGTGTGTCTGAGTATCTGTCCATGTTCATGTACATCCCAAACGGCTGGACAGATTTTGATTTAGTTTTTTTCACCTTTTTGAAAGTTGACTTGTTGGTCGAGAGTGTTCTCAGCTATTTTTTAAGAAAAACGGTCTTTTAGAAGATATCACATCTTGTCTTGATATATTCAAAAGGTTTTAAAATTTTTAATTTTTGTTATTTCTTTAAAAATTCATAAAAAATCTAAAATCGATAAAATTAAAAAATTGTTGACAAAATTGGATACCATTATCTCTCACGATGAGAATAGGACATTGCTTAATGAACTCTATCAATAAATTAGGACTTTAAAATTAATTGGTAGCGCTTTTAGAAATTTACTGAGAAACTTTAGAGTGTATCCAAGCTGACTGAGAAACTTCGGGGCACAAAATTCATGCTGACCTGTGTTATCAATTAACAATTTAATTGAGTTTAATTGAGTTAATTTATTTTTAAAAGTTTAAATGAAAAGTTAATTAAACTAATTAAACTTTTGTTTATAGCTTTGAACTGAATATATCAATAAAACAAATAAATTAAACATTTTAAACATTTTAAAGATTTTAATTAATTAATTTTTTTTATAAAAGTTTAATTGATACAATAAAATTTTTTAATGATTATTTGTATTATTTTTTAACTAAAGCTTTGTTTGAGCTAACTAAACTTTTCTTTGAAATTTAACCGAATATATAAATAAAATAAATTAATTAAATATGTTAATTAATTTAATGAAATGTTTCATTAAGATTTTAATCCGCTAAATTTTTAAATAAAAGTTTAATTGACACAATTAAATTATTTTTATTACTTTTTTTTAGCTAAAGCTTTGTTTCAAAATCTAACCGCATATATAAATAAAAAGTTCAATTAATTTAATAAAATTTTATGTTACGATTTTAATCAATTAAATTTTTCAATAAATGTTTAATTGACAAAATTAATTTTTTATTGATTATTTGTGTTATTTTTTCAATTAAAGCTGTAATTAGGGGAAAACTTTTTCAGAGTAGAAACCTGGTTTGGGATAAATTGGTACAATTGTACTTTTTTAGTACTCAAAAAGCACAAGAGTATACCAATGGTTAACTTAGTACATTTAAGTAATCTCCACAGTTTCACAACGCATTTATTTTCAAACAATTGCATATGTCAATTTTCACTTTTAAACAATGAAGCTTATATTCTTCTCACTTGAAACAGTATTGTGAAAGTAAAACGTAACGAAAAAATAAAGAAATTTGAAAGTCCTGTATTTCCAAATTATTTTTCTTCTAAATTCGTAAGCTAAAGCACATGCTATTTATTTGTATGTTCTAAATTTCAACTTAAACAGGTGTAGCCATATGCTTTAACATCCGAACTCGCAAGTAAATTTGTGAAAGCGATTCAGTAGACGGAACATAGACGATTATTTTAATATAAATAAATAAAAATATGAAATTTCAACTAATAATTAATTAAGTTGGAAAAAGCATAATTTTTCCAAGTTGTTGGTACAATTTTAAAATTCTGAAATCCATCCCTGGTAGAAACAGCTGATTTATTACCCAGATATTTTGCTTTTGCTCTACTGACCAAAGGTGTAGAGAATTAGCACATACTTAATAATTTAATTAGTGATAATAACAGTGTAAAACTTGAACTTTAAGATATAAATTTTAAAAATTTCCATTCTATGACCCTAAAATTTTCACCCACACTATAAACATTGACATCAAAAGTATTTGTGTGTGTTTCCTCATCAAAACTACAAGCCACAATATAAACAACATAGAAAAGTATTTCCCAAAAAAAGGAAAGCAAATTATAGCAAACTGAAAGCCAAAAAGGTAAACTAATATAAAATGAAATATATTTTTTTAGAACACAGTTCTGCTTCCAAACCAAATATATTAAAATTCCAAAAACAAGGTGTAACATCAACATATGTTGAGTTTAGCTCGACAGAAGAGGATTTAAAAATGCTTAAGTGAATTAAACAAATATTATGTAAGAGGAGTATGAAATGTATGCAAAATGTAAAAAGTTCGTTTTTCATCTAAAGTGTAACAAAATATTGCTAATTAAAAAGTTTTTTTTTTTTTGCTTTTATAAGGAATGAGTAACGTATTGAAACAATAAATTCAAAGCAAACAAAATATGTCACAAAAAAATGTGAAAACTTGATTAAAAAAAAAATTCAGTAAAGTGCGACTATGACTCGCGCACATAGGGTTCCGTACGAACACTAGATATGTAATTTAATACAAACTACATCCTATATAATATACAGTTTTGGCATTTTTTTCGTTTTTGTCGTTTTTTGCGTTTTTTTTCGGTTTTGGCGATTTTTTT
Organism: Tachina grossa; assembly: GCA_949987645.1. Classification (NCBI taxonomy): domain Eukaryota; kingdom Metazoa; phylum Arthropoda; class Insecta; order Diptera; family Tachinidae; genus Tachina; species Tachina grossa. The sequence continues at coordinate 126,085,214 of OX465277.1, read as the reverse complement.
AAGTTTTGGCCCTTTTTTAGTTTAGACACTTTATTTTCTTGTTTTGGCGATTTTTCGGTTTTTTTGGTGTTTTTTCATTTTGGCGTTTTTTTTTTATTTTTGGCGATTTTTTATAATTTTTGCGATTTTTTGCTTATTTAAATTTTTTTTTAGTTTTGGCGACATTTTCGCGTTTTGGCGATTTTTTAAATTTTTTGCGTTTTTTTCATTTTGGCGTTTTTTTCATTTTGGCGATTTTTCGAATTTGGCGATTTATTTTAGTGTTAGAATTTTTTTTAATATTGGCGATTTTTTACGTTTTGGCGATTTTTTTTAATTTTTGGCGATTTTTTTTTTTGGTTTGGCGATTTTATAATTTTCGGTTTTTTTAGTTTTACCGCTTTTGAAAATTTCAAGTGTTTGCCTCTTACGGTTTCCAAGATATAGCAAATTGTCAAAATTACATAGTCAAAATTGCATTAACTGATGGACCACCCTTTAATTTAAATTTTTTAAATTTTAGTGTTAATTGTTGTAGTCTGTATAAAAATACACTAATTTTACAAATTTCAAGTTTCAATATACATATGTTCATACAATTGTATGTATATTACATGGGATTTTAACATATTTCATTGCTCGTTTTGGATCACCCTTTAATTTTTAATTATCATGTATTTGTTGTTGTAGCGGCCAAGGTTCTACATACTGTGTCCAAATTTCAGGTCCGTAGCTCTTACGGTTCCTGAGAAAATACCGTGTGACGGACACCTTTGGTGTACGGAACCCTAAAAATTGTGGGTTCCATTAAAATATGTTTGAATTTCCTTACTCTACTACAACAAAATTTGTAGCATGATAAAAAAATTTACAAGGATTTAAATACTTACAGACTTAATCATTTTTATAAATAAGACTGTTAAAATATATTAACAGTTTTGTACGTTCGTTCCAATTCGTATAATGAAGATGTTCTGTTTAACAATGTATAAGATAATTCTCATTTAGTTCATGAAAATATTATAATGAATATGAGAAATCGATTATGTATTTTTCTAGGACTAAAAGTTAACTAAAAAGTACTAGAGTTGTAATTCAGAGTTTTCAAAATTTGTTCGGAACGTTAAGTTTTTGAACTGATCCTGATTTTTTAAGAACTTTCGGATTTGATTTATAAAAAAAAAACATATAGAATTTAGAGAAATTTATGAAATCTTTATTTGAGGTGGTAGAACGATCTATATAATTTAATTTTTAAAGATGATGTCAAGCAAATTTTGATCGCGGATATGTGTGAAATGGTTCATACGATGTTTCCAATTTTGTCATAATATCTCCATCATATCGCCCGTTATCTCACGAATAAATTCTTCAATATTGTCTTCCAGTGTGTCAACCGTTGCGGGCTTTAATAAATCCCCACATCAAATATCTTAAAGGCGTTATATCGCACAATCTAGGTGGCCAATTGACCGGCCCCAAACGTGACATAAACTGTTCACCGAACTCGCCCGTCAATTAGGCCATGGTTTCACGTGATGTGTGCCACGTGACATCGTCTTGCTGAAACCACATGTCAACCAAGTCAAGCTCTTCAATTTTGGAAAAAAAAAAGTAACAGAGGCCCAAATGGCGCGATTGGCTCCGAATCGATAATTTACGGCCATCAACAACACTGGCGGATATAGCTGCGATATTTACCTCTGCCCTCACTCTACGTACGAGTTTTGGTGTTTTAATGTCCAATAATGTAATTTTGGATCGAAATTTAATCACAAGATTCCGAATAGCCGCCTCAGAATATCGCCCAAACTGAACATAAAATGGAAAAAGTGCACAATAAACTTTCTTAACCTAGCATGAATTTTGATAATAAAATTTAATAATCTGCAAGCGTTGTTCATTTGTCAGTTAACTTATAGACCAAACTGAACATGTTTAACAGTAAAATGATACACGAAAACAGCTGAGTTTCTGAAGACAGTGTTGCCAATAAGAAAGTTGCTAAAAAAAACCACCCTTTATAAGAACTTCTTACACTTTCCATCATCCCATAGCAGACACAAATATTTTTATCAACTAAATTTGACGTCATAATGACGGAAAAACATTACAAGTTAAAGCAAAATCTATCACAAGAGAAATGCATCACTCAATTAAAAAAAACATGTGTGGAAAACCCAGGTGTGTCTATTCGTAAGCGATTTCTGGAATTAATCAGTCTGCAAAAGGTTTTGGATGGCTGAAAATCGAATCAAGACGTCAATCTTTGTCACGTAAAAAACTATATTATCGCTCTGTTGCGTGAAAAGTTTTCAATCGTGAGATTTCCCGAAGACACGATTGGCCATCGAGATCATTATGCTACAGAGAAGATGGCCCGTTCTCGGTAAATTTTTTTTCTTTATAAACATATGCATATTAAACGCTCAGAAAATTGTTCCTACATTTCCTGTTACAGCACAGGTTTTGCTTAAAATGGTTTGGTCGTGTAGGCAGATGTGCAATCGCTTTACGTGAGTACCTGCCATTACGGCCTAATCTCACGTGTGCCAAAGCACCGGGTGTGGGTTAGACGCCAGACCAACGCCCCCATGCACCCCTTTAGAATGAACATATGGCCCACTCCATAAGGCACATAGGTTGCAATCTTTGAATATAGTTATCCCTGTACTATATTCAATTACCTTGCTGAGGTAATTTGAGCTATCTAAACTCTGCTGCTATGTCCGTGCCCATAGCAGCTTCTGTTGAATGGCAACAGCACCTAGAATAGTGTCTGGCTGACCGCGTCAGACCAATCATTAGCATTGATTTCACACTGGGAAGCCAAGACTATTCTCCCAGCGATTTTGGTAGCAACCACAGCCACCACGATAATTCTCCGGCTTCCACGCTTAGGTGTTGTGTATACACCTAAGCGAGGTCCCCAAGAAAATTCCTCAACCATTGCCGGCACAGCTAACCACTCATCCATAAAGAACGCATGCCTGTGTCGCCAAATAACCAGTGCCTACTCCACACTTACCAAAATCATCCCTTTAACCCCTTAGGGGTCTACCCCTTTGGGGTAGGACGAACTCGGCATTTTAGCAAAGGAAACTGACGACCGCTACATGCACTCAAAACTTCAGAGCAGCGAGGACCACTCACGCGAGAAGAACGCAAGCTCGCCACCAAAACTTCTGCGCCTACTAAGACCCGACACTAAAAAGTGAGAGTGTCCTGGGGTCATATCCAGGACGAAAAGCCATTTTAGCACAGAATTTTTGACAACCGCAATGCATTTATCTCTAAGCAGCCCAGCTGTCGGGCAACCGGCACCCGTGGTACCAGAAGTAGCCTCTGGTTAGACCTCGAAGTTCCACCACAAGGGCTTCACCTCTATCGTCTTTTGAACTCAGGGGCAGTTCTAGGTGACGCTGCACCTAGCTGACAACAACGGGCGTACAATATTTGTTTTCCTTTTATAAATATGTGCACATCCGTTACTCTGTTTATATTCAGAGATTGGGTAGTAACACATAAGTTTTACGGGTAATGAGCCAAAGGTCCGTCAGCGGAAAAAGCTACATTACCCTAGCTGGGGCCCCGGGATTGCCACACCCGTAGTCAAAAATAGACTCCCCTGGGGGAGGTCGTGTAGGCAGTGACCTTTTTATTTAAATTAACAAACTGTCAAAAAGAAAACCCACATGATTGTGTATTTAGTTGCTGCTGACCGGCAAGAAATGGGTGAAACATCAACAATGACAATGACAAAAAGGCAATGGAAAGTGCAGAAGTGAAATAAAAAAAATTGCTAAAAACTAAAATTATATGTTTGCATATAAATTAAAATGTGTGACGTTTTACACGGGTCCTATAGTCACAGTTTTAACCGCAAATTTATTTGTCAAACACAATTACAAACAAACTAGAAACCGCTGCAACAACTAATATAAATACGGAAACAAATGACCAAAAAAAAGAAATGGATTTTCTACATAAAAGCCATCAGCATTATTTAAAAACACACGAGTAGAGATTAAAGGGGGATGCATCAAAAATGTGGACACAGTTAGTTTTGATTTTATTATTAATATTTTTAATACGTACTATGCAGCTCTTTTTATAAATAAATATATTATACATAAATATAATAATAGGGAACATAAGAATAGCAAACATATTCTTCTAATGTTGTTAAAGTAGCCCACCTTTTAGAAGTTTTAGCTGAAGTCATATTGTTGAAATTTTTTTTAATTACTCAAATAATTTTGGATTTTTAATATAAACTTACTGGACAAGTTAACTGTCCATAATGTGGAAACTAAGCTTGAAAAAATCATTTTGAAACCCGTATTTTCGTCTGCCTCAAAGCACTGAAACTTGCTTTTGTTTTAATATTAATAGGCAGACGAACATGATTACTTGTCTTCTATAAACTGGCAGTTAATTTCAGCTATTTCAATCTTTATGTGTATGTGAATATCTATGGGCATTAACATACACACACACACACACACACACACAAACTAATGCCTAAATAAACAAGACCATCAACGCTCCGTCCAAACCACACTTTCCCAGCAAAAAATTAGACTTACCATCAGAACTACGTGCCATATAATTAATTACTTTTTTTTTTTTGTTAACAACTTTCATTACTCGCTAACAAATCACATTACGTAAAATTAAATAAATTCAGTAAAGAGCGACTTTGACTCGCGCACGAAGGGTTCCGTACGGACACTAGACATGTAATACTATATGAACTTTAGCATATATAAGATATAGGTTTAGCATTGTTTCGTTTATAGGATTTTTTCGGTTTTTAGCGATTTTTTTAAGTTTTAGCGTTTTTTTAGTTTTGGCGCTTTTTCTCGTTTAGGCGATTTTTTCATGTAGGGTATGTTTTTAGTTTTGGCGCCTTTTGAGTTTTTTTAATTTGGGCGATTTTTTCGGTTTTGGCGATTTATTTAAATGTTAGAAGTTTTTTTTAATTTTGGCGATTTTTTCTCGTTTAGGCGATTTTTTTCGATTTTTGGCGATTTTTTTCGGATAGGCGATTTTATTATTTTTTGTTTTTTTTTTAGTTTTACCGCTTTTGAAAATTTCAAGAATTTGCCTCTTACGGTTTTTAAGATACAGCAAGTTGTCAAAATTACATTAACTGATAGAACACCCTTTAATTTAAATTTTTAAATTTTAGTGTTAATTGTTGTCATCTAACTTTGCAAATTTCAAGTGTCTATATATAATTGTATGTGTATTACATGGAATTCTAACATTGTTCGTTGCTCGTTTCGGAACACCCTTTCAATTTTAACTCTCATGTATTTTGTGGCTGTAGCGGTCAAATTTCTACATACTCTATTCAAATTTCAGGTTGTCGAGAAAATAGTATGTGACGGACAGACGGACAGCGGAGCGAAAACAGAAGAGTTCCTTTTCACCTCTGATGCACGGAACCTTAAAAAGGACGTAGAAGTTACTTGATGAGGGGAATAACTCGTTTAGTTTTGATAGATTACGTGAATATGTTGCCAAATAAATAAAGTAAGTAGTTCTCAAAAATCGATTATTTAAGTCTCACGCCTTGTTAAAATCATTAAGCTGGTAATCCTGTAGGGAAGAGCTTCTACAAAAAATGCTTAATTTCCCAATCCCGATTAGCTTTTTTGAAGTTGTTTGCTGGGTTGCTGCAGAACATATTTACATCCATCCAACAAATGGACTAATCTGCGTATGAGTATTAAAAAATTACTCATACGTCCCGGTTGCGGCCTGTTGTGGTGGGGTCAAGTGAATGAATGAATGAATGAACGAGTGGGTACGTACATTTTGTGGTTTTGTTTATAAAATTTTTGCTTAAACACGACAATTTTATCATATCCCTCTATTTGCTTTTTTTATTAGCACTAAAGTTTGGTTTGTATTTTTACGATCACAACGTTTAGTTTAGACTTTGTTGTTTGGGATTACATATTTTTGGTGCTAAAAAGGCGTCAGTCAGATTTACATATGTATGTAGTACATACATACATTTGATTTTTTATGTATTTTAAAGATTATGTATATTTATAGGTCTTTTAATTTGTTTTCCTATAATCCTTTTAGTAGCGGTTTTACTAAAAATAAGAATCCTGGAAAACCTAATTTAATTAATAGTTACAAATGCCCTACATAAGGTAGACAAGGACTGTCTTTAAGTAAACATGAAAGCATAAGATTTATAAAACCATCAATATAGAACATTTAATATCAAACTTGTAACTAAATTTCTGTTATTTAACTTGTGATCAGAATGATTTTTTTAAATGTGGCCTAGGAAAGCGGTGTGATTTTACAATAATAAATTTTCAAGGACTTCATATGCCACCTTTTTATAAATATTTCAATATAATTATACAGGACTTACTGTAAAAAATTATTGTAGTGTAAAGCACCGTCATAGCGAGGACGAACAACGGACATCACAGCTATTCACTGGTCATACATAAATTGCTTGTTGTAAGGCATTTTGCCACAAGACGCCTACATATGTGTCTGTCTGTCTTCGAGTTAGTTTTTTCTAATACATATTTGCTAAAATTTTTGCTGTCGCCATAAGATTATTTATTTAAACAAACCAAATAACAAATATTGTGTTACACCATTTCAAAAATTTACAGAAAACGAAAATGGCTTTCCAAAATGCTAATAGGGCACATTTAGCAAAATAAATCACATACAATTGTGAATTTAAAAAATTTATTGATTTTAAAAATAATGATTTTTCAACAAAATCAAGAATGGAACTTCCTAACGGGCAAAGGTTTTACTAAAGTGCTTAGGATATGGTCTAGCGGCGCTAAGCCCCCTTTATTCAGAAAATATTGATTATCGTTTTAGAAGACATATGTATATTAAAGCAATAGTTTTCATAGGCTTTTTATTTAATTTTTAACTAAAACCAAGAGAGGGACATAAGGAAAATAACAAACTGATTTTGATGAAATTTTTATCATAAATATAAAAAGTAAATATTGTCCCCCACACGCAAAGAAAAGATATGGTTGTAGAATGGTTGAGAAAACAATATTATGTCCTCTGAAATAAATGTGTGGTCATCGAAAACTAGTTATTGTTATTTTAAACATTTATTTCGTTACGACAAACAGACTAATGTTTGAATTTAATATTTAAATTATCACATCCATATAAAAGTGTGATATGATTACAGTTTAACAATACAGTTTTGTTAAAAATTTATGACTACAACATAATTTGTATTATTATTTAAAAATAATATGATGTAAATAACAATATAATGTTTTCCAAAACCATACAAAAAAACCATAAAAAAAGTCTTTTTCAGAAGCATCTGTCAGTTCAGTATTTCGTTTGTAAGCTATCGGTAGTGTTAAATAAATGAATAAATAAATAAAGTATAAACAAAAGGTTAGATCAATAAAAATATATAAACATTCGTGTATCTTTTTATACAGACATGTCAGTATGTCGTGTAAGTATACATTTCTATACACACATTTTATTTCAACAATATTAATTTATTTTTATTTCGGATTTAACGCACAGCTGTTTCTACAATAAATATATGATTAAAAAATAAAATAGTATTATTATATTAAATAATACTGTGGTCGTATTTAAGAATATTAATATAATATTAGAACATGGTATGGTGAGTCTAAATTATATTTTAGTCACATCTAACAATAGTGTTGTCATATTTACAATACTAAGGGCCATTTTCACAAATTGCCTTTAGTTAAAGGTAGGATTTTGTCTGCCTGATAAATATCTTTGCATTATTATATCTTAAATTTTTTATTGTTTATTATTGTTTTATTATTACCAATAATAATATTTAATGGATAAAAAAATAATAAATGAAGGTTTTATATATAATACAAAACGATTTGTCAGGCAGACAAAATCTTACCTTTAACTAAGGGCAAGTTGTGAAAATGGCCATAAGATTATAATATAATTAAGTCAGATAATATTATAATTACCTCAGATAATAATATTGTTAAAGTTTTTTTCTATTAACAATAATATGATTTGACTGCAACCATATAATTCAATCATAGTATGCTGCTGTTTGATTATGGTTACCTCAACCATATTTTTTCTTTGCGTGCATATTCATAAAATTTGAAACGAATTTGAAATGTATTTTATTTAAAATTTTCCACACAAAGTTTTCCTAAAATTAATTTCAAAATTCATTTTATTTTTTTATGAATATGGGGGTGTGTATTTTACTTAAAAAAAAAAATTAATTAATTGAAGGCAAGACAACGTTTGCCGGGCGCAGCTACATCAAATAAAATTTAACAAACCTTAAAAAAAATTAAAAAAATTTATATGTAAATATGTATATTAAATATAAATAATATCAACTAAATTTAAAAAAAAAACTAAATAAAAAATAGTTTCTATTAAGAAAATACAAAAAAAAAAATAAAAAAATTATTCAAATTAAATTAAAAAATCAAAATAAAATCAAAAAGTTTATATTAACAAACTTATGCAAAAAGAATAAAATAACATAAAAACTAACTAAATAACAAAAATTAGAAATTTTAAAAACCCCCGACTTTTTTCAGAAAATATGTTATATCTTCTAAACGGCTAAACCGATATTCTTCAAACATAGCTAAGAACCCTCTCGATCATCTTTCGATCAGAAAAAAAACAATGAAAATCGGTCCAGCCGTTTGGCTTGCACGTGGACATGGACAGACACACAGATACACAGACACACACTACAAACTTATAACACCCCTTTTTTAGTCGGGGGTTAATAAAAACAAAAATAATAATATCAACTAAAATTAAAAAAAAAAAACAAAAAAATTAAAAAAAAAAATATTTACTTAGAAAACCAGAAGAAAATAAAACAAACATATAAAAACATTGAATTTTTAAGAAAAATAAAATAAAATAATTTAAAAATAATAATAAAATAATATAATTTTTTATAAAATAAAATAAATAAAATAGAAGAAAGTAAGCAAGCAAACTTAAATAATTCTTTCTGCAAAAAAAACCCGATTTCGATGCAAAGATCTGATAGAAGAAAATAAGAAGTTCGTGAAATATAAAATTAAATTTTAATGGCCGTGCCTCCGCCCATTTTTTTAATGCAAGATTGTGGGTTTTTCAGAGCCCAGGGTGCATGTTAAGTCTTGTAAAAATCGGTAAAGTTGAACCACTTAAAATAAAATATTAAATATTAATGGGCGTGACTCCGCCCATTTTTGTAAATATAGAATTTTGTCTATTTTAGAGCTCAAAGTATGTGGCAAGTTTCGTAAAAATCGGTTAAGTAGAAACGCGTAAAATATTATAATAAATTTTAATGGGCGTACCCCGCCCATTTTTTCAACTTTAAATTTGTATAATTACAAAAATTAAAGGTATTTTATAAGTTTCGCAGCAATCATAGAAGTAGAATAAAATAAAATTAAATAAAAAAATTGTGGGCGTGTCCCCGTCCACTTTTTTTTTGCAATGGGAACAATGGGAAGTTATACCCTCTCAGACAAAAGAAGAAGTTTTGCACTCAGTCTAAAATGTAGCTAGTTATGAAGTAACACCCCAAACAAAATGAGACGAATTTTTAATTTCATCGTTGTTTTGAAGTCGGTTAAAAATGTACTTTTTATAAAAGTGTTTTTTTAAAGTACTTTTTCAAAGAGTACTTTTTCGAAAAGAAAAAAATCTACTTTTCACAAAAGAAAGTTTTAAATAGGACTGTACAACAACATCAAACTTAATCAAAAATAACAAGAATCTAACGAATTATTTTGCCAAAGGAGATAACATACATATCATTACCTTAATATAGAAAGGCCTTAAGTAAATATTTTTTTGAAATCGAGAATTTTGCATTTTTTGATACATTAGATGTTCTTCTGTCGAAATATACAAAAATAATACTGAGTTGGGGCCTTTCCACATTAAGGTAGCAATATGTGGGTATATTGACGTTTCAGAAGGTTAGGGTTTAATATATTTCAAAGGAAAGGTTAAACTTAATCTTACTTTTTCTGAAAATTTTGGTAAATCGGCATAGCAAGCCTTGAGACACTTGCCTTTTTAGGTATTCAGTCAGTTGAGCGTCTTTGTGTTAAACCCTAGCAGGAACTCTTAAACCCTCTTAGTTTTCTCCATAGCAAATATAAAAACTTGCCGCTAAACAAAGATTTATGTATTTCAAATGTTCTATAAAAATATTTGCCATAGAATTTTACTATAAGTGTTTGAACATGGAAAAAACTAGAAACTTTGCTTTAAGCTAGAAATTAATAAAGATATATATATATATATATATATATATATATTATATGATATATTAATTTTCAATTAATTTGGAAATGGTGTTTAAATAAGAATTTTATATCACATATAAAAGTTGTCTAATATCTTAATCCCTATTAAAAAATTTCATAGGACAAAATTTAAACTTTTTTGTCTTCGTTTTTGTAGCATTTGCTATAAAAGACAATTCCATGTAGTCAAATTAATTGAGGCAATAGAAAAACTTCACCTATCCGGCATTGTACAAATTCTTACAAGAAATTAAGAGAGTGAAATAATTTTCATGTGTCCAATGAGTCAAAAAACTTGTGCAAGAAGTAACAAAACCTAAAGGTAAAAGTTGAAAATTTCTAGCACTTCAATTTGGCACCAAGTCAAAATGTTTAGGAAATGACTATTGGAAAAAGTTTGTGGTATTAGATATTTTGCAAATTTATAACAGAAAAGGGCGAAAAAATTTTTTTGAAGACTCTTATGAAGTAATTAAACCAGTGATCGACAATTAATCGTTTTTCGCTATTCATACTGACTCATGAGATTTTGAGTATAAGTGAGTAGACAGAATTTAAACTCAACTACTCTGATTTACGAACACTCACGATGACATTGATTTATAACGTCGACATCATACCCTGCAGTCAGACTGGGGCCAAGTGTCTCAATGTCAACACTAAAATTCTAGTAGTAGTTACATTGTCTACAATTTCTCTTCTATTCGTCAGTATAAAAGAAACAGAGAAAACAGATGTGGTGTATTTCTGGTGGATTTTGCAACAACTTGTCAATATACATAAATTTGTAAGTAGGTAAGGTATAGAAATATACCAGTAAATGTCTGGTTGTTATGTGTCCATGTTCCCATAAGAACTATGAATTCACTACCTAGTCAATTGTTTTAGTGTTACTAGTAGATTTTCAATGACAAGCACATGCTAAATGTCTATAGCATAAAGTATTGTATGGGGAATAATTGTAGAGTAGTACTGGTGACAAAGTCAAAAGCGACTCAGTACATTTTTACTATTCGCACTTTCTGCAGGGTAGTCATACCACACTCACATGCACAAATCAACTCAGTTTGATTTCTAATTTCAGGAAAATACTTATACTACTCACATTCATTCAACTCACTCAAGTCATGCCATTTATGTTAATTAAACAGTTCGCAAGTAGTATACAATTGTAGTAAATAAAAAGCAATGTGAGTCCGATCACAGAGAAGATGTGTAAGCATCTAGTAATGAAAATTTTTTTTAAGTTGGAAGTACTTATGCTTTTAGTTTTTTTTTTTTAAATTAATTAATTAAAAGTGTCAAAACTTTCAATATTGTAAATACATATGAATTTGTTGGTTTTTGTTTGTTTTATTAAACTTATTTGGTTAGTAAATGGGCACACTGCAGTATATGTATATGTACTGCATTCAAAATTGCAGTAAGCAGTAAATTTACTGATTACTAAAAAAATTCAGTAAATTTTTACTGCTAATGAAATTTAATTTGCATTACCAGTAAAATCGTAGGGCCGTAATCATAATAAAATTGTAGCAAGTGTCAAAGTTTTTTCATTCAAATTTTGAAACTTTTGTATGCAATACATTTAGCCACTTGGTAGAATTTCATTATGAATACGGGCATTACTGATTACTGAAAATTCAATGCACCTCATCATATAACAAATTATTTAGGGAATTTATAAAAATTGTAGAAAAAAATTTTAGTAATCTTTTTCAAGTTTTTTTCAGTTTAAACGATTTCTTTTTCAGTTTTATCGCTTTTTTCTCGTTTTGGCGCTTTTTTCTCTTTTTGGGTTTTTTTAATTTTCGCAATTTTTTTCATTTTGGCGATTTTTTCATTTTGGCGATTTTTTTCTGTTTTTTTTTGGGGTTTTTATCATTTTGGCGAATTTTTTCTAATTTTGGGGTTTTTTTATTTACGCGATTTCTTCATATTGGCGACTTTTTTGATTAAGGATTTTTTTAATTTTGGCGATTTTTGCGGTTTTTCGCGATTTGTTTTAGTCCTAGAGATTTTTTTTTAATTTGGTGCTTTTTTTCGTTTTGGCGATTTTTTTTTTGTTTTTGGCGATTTTATATTTTTTTGATTTTTTAGTTTTACCGTTTTTGAAAATTTCAATAGTTTTGCTCTTACGGTTTCCAAGATGCAGCAAGTTATCAAAATTACAAAGTCAAAATTGCTTTAACTGATGGATTTAAATTGATTAAAATTTTTTCAATTTAGTGTTAATTGTTGTAGTCTGTATAAAAATACACTAACTTTTAAAATTTCAAGTGTATATACAGGGTGGGCCAAAAGAAACCAAGGGGTGTAAAAGTTTAATAACTTTTTTGTTTATTAATTTTTTTTATTTTTTCTTTCAGATTATATAGACAACACCACTTGGAGAATTTATAATGGAGAGGTTCACAACTGAACAGAGAACCAGAACAATAGAATTTTATTATTTAAACCAGAGATCAATTATTTTAACGCAAAGAGCATATCGTCGACATTTTAACGTCAGAATTTCGCCCTCTGAAGTGATGATTCGTTGCCTAGTTAATCGTCATCACCAACATGGCAGCGTAAGAGATTTGCCTCGAACCGGTAGACCACGTTTAAGTCGCACTGCGGAAAATATTGAACGAGTACAGCAAAGTGTTAACGAAGCACCAGAAACATCTGGCAGAAGGCGTTCTGCTCAGCTAGAAATGTCTCGTACGTCACTACGGCGCATTTTAAAAAAAGATTTACAGTTATACCCATATAAGGTGCAATTGGTCCAAGAATTAAAACCCGCAGATCATCGGCAACGTCTAAATTTTGCAGTTAAATTTCAAGAGTTGGCCAGAAATGAAATCAACTTTATTGAAAATTTGATTATGAGTGATGAAGCTCATTTTCATTTGAATGGCTTTGTTAATAAGCAGAACTGTAGGTTCTGGGGTTCTCAAAATCCAAGAGCCATTCATCAACGCCAATTGCACCACATCAGGTGTACAGTATGGTGTGGGATCACATCTGAAAATGTCATTGGGCCCTACTTCTTCGAGAATGAAGATGGAAGTGCTGTAACCGTAAATGGAGAGCGGTATCGGTTTATGATAGAGAATTTTTTACGTCCTGCTCTTAAAAACAGACCTAATATGTGGTTTCAGCAGGACGGAGCCACTGCCCATACTGCACGAGACACAATGGCACTTTTAAGTCAAATTTTTGGAGAGCGAATAATTTCTCGAAATTCGGAAATTATTTGGACAGCGCGATCGCCAGATTTGACAGCACCCGACTATTTTCTTTGGGGTTTTTTGAAGGAGCGAGTGTATGTGAACAAGCCAGAGACAATCCTTGAACTCAAGGCAAACATTGTTGCAGAAATTCGAACGCTACAGCCACAACTTTTGAAAGATGTTATGGAAAATGCTCTAAAAAGAGCCCATCAGTGCGAAGCTGAAAACGGTGGTCATTTAAGAGACATCATTTTTCATACTTAGTGTAAAAAAATTTCCATTTTGTATATTATATAATCTGAAAGAAAAAATAAAAAAAAAGTTAATAAACAAAAAAGTTATTAAACTTTTACACCCCGTGGTTTCTTTTGGCCCACCCTGTATGTACGTACAATTGTATGTATATTACATGGGATTTTAACATTTTTCGTTGCTCGTTTTGGAGCACCCTTTAGATTTTAACTCTCATGTATTTGTTGTTGTAGTGGCCAACTGTCTACACATTGTGTCCAAATTTCAAGTCCGTAGCTCTTACGGTTCATTTTCACCTTTGGTGTACGGAAATATACAGAAAAATAACCGGCGGCGGCGCACCGTCGGATTCGAGCCGGTCGACTTGTTTCTCTGCTTGGTGTTGCTTCTTTCAAACACTAATACACTCATACATAGCTCACACCGATTTGACAATGCAAAGCAAAAGCAAAAAGCAAAGAAATCTCAGCAAAGAAATCTCAGAGTCAAAAGATTTTTACCCCCTAGCGTATAGATGTTTACACATCAAAAACACAACCTCATAATGAGAACTTTAATGTTCGTATGCGAAGTTCGCATTGTGAATCATACTTAGTTATTTTGCACTGTCTATAGGCATTAAGTTAAGGAGAGTAGAAATCAACAGACGTCATAAATGTTGCTAAGTAAAGGGTGTTTTTTATTGAGGTATAGAACTTTAAGTTGGCATCACTTTTTTAACTGGCGGCCATTTTGTCAGCTGTCAAGTGATTAATATTTAGTTTGGTTTGCCATTTCATCATGAACAGGTTGACAAAAGAACAACGCTTGCAAATCGTGCAAATTTATTTCGAAAATAATGGTTCAGTTCGCGAAGTTTACCGCAAGCTCCGTCCATTTTATGGTCGACATAATCGTCCATCAGAGCAATTAATTCGGTTAACCATGGATCGTTTTCGCACTACGTTTACTCTATGTGATAATACGCATCCGCAGAGACGTCGAACAGTGCGCACCGAAGAAACAATTGCCGCTGTAGAGCAAAGTGTTGAAGAGGACCCGAATGAATCGATTCGCCACCGTGCACAGCAATTGGAGCCGACTAACCGACTATTTTATTACCGAATTGGATGGCATGAATGTGGATGAGTTGTGGTTCCAACAAGACGGCGCTACATGCCACACAGCGCACGTCACAATCGATTTATTGAAGGAAACATTCGATGAGCGCATAATTTCGCGGAATGGACCTGTCAGTTGGCCACCAAGATCGTGTGATTTGACACCATTGGATTATTTTCTTTGGGGATATGTGAAGTCGCTCGTCTACGCCAACAAACCAGAAACGTTAGGGGACTTGGAAGCCAACATTCGTGGCGTTATTGCCAACATACGGCCCCATATGCTCGAAAAAGTGGTTGAAAATTGGACCTGTAGAATTGGCTTTATTCGAGCCAGCCGCGGCGGCCACATACCCGAAATTATATTTAAACATAAAGCCAAATTGATGGACATTAAAATGATTTTCTTGTGTTTTATTTCAATTCGAAGTTCTATACCTCTAAAAAAAACACCCGATATAAGTTCGATGCGACTTCAATTTTTCGAGTGAATATGATTCATACACGACATTGCAATAAGTATGAGTGCGCACAAGTACAAGAAATTATAAGTCATGATTCAACTCTACTCACTTTTTCACTTTTTTTGCTGTTCTCTGAAGGAAACAAAACAAATACAAAAAAAGCTTACAACATTTATTTTTTTTACTACTCTTACTCGTAATTTAAGAGTAATTATTACGTAATTGTTGTTCATTATTTAATTAACAGTATCTACTTTGAAATTGAAAATCCTAACTAAAAGGAATTATGACACTACATCCCAATCACAAAATAGGAGTCTCATTTGCTTCGATAGATTTTTGATTGCAGTGGCATATTGAAATCTCTGCTCTTGTTTTTAAGTAAAAGACAATTTTTAATCGAATTCCATGATTTTTGTAGCAACTTTTAATCGAATTTCAAACAAATGCCCAACATGTAACAGCATACAAATCACACACACACACACACACACACACACACACACACTGTCAAACGACAATTTAAATACAAGATAAAATCTTTTATTTGTGCTCATCTTCATATTTTTATAAAACTAATGTTACTTACGAATATTATGGTTTTTTTTATTTTATGGACCTTCGTTAATGTTCTATTTATTCAACGTCACTATTCTCTGGGGGATTGACAGTGTAAACTCCGCCTGCCTATTTGCTTTATTTAGATCCATAAATAAAATAAAAAATTATATTAAAGGGCCAAAAGGTGGGGAAACATATTGCCCTAACATACCCGTACCCACTCTCATGTATGTAAGCATATGTTGCGTTATTTATTTGTTGATTTTTTTTTTTTTGGTATTTGCATATTTGTGGGGTTGAGCCACACAAGAGAAATTATTTATGCATGCAGGACTTATT
Organism: Tachina grossa; assembly: GCA_949987645.1. NCBI lineage: Eukaryota > Metazoa > Arthropoda > Insecta > Diptera > Tachinidae > Tachina > Tachina grossa. The sequence goes on along the minus strand of OX465277.1, from coordinate 126,068,973 downwards.
TTTAACTATTTTTTGTTTATTTTTATTTTACCCAAATTTCAAAAATAAACAAAATGGAAATACTTTGAGACAGACACAAAGGGAATAATTTTTTTTTTTTTTTTGGTTTTTGTCAATCTATATAACACTCACCTTTTTTCCTCTGAAATGGAAGAGATAAAACTTTAGATTAAAAACAAAGGAGAGTAAAAGTTTTCCTAACTTTAAACCCAGTTAGTGTTCTTGAACAAGGGAATTGCAAGGCAATAAATGTTTTTGTGTTATAAATTTAGAAACTAGGTAGATAGAAAAAGCAAATTAAACGATGGGAAATATATTAGGCTAAGGTAATTCTTAGAAATTTTTGCTTGTATTTGTAAGTTAAGCACCAAGAAAAAAAATATCAATGCAAAATCAACTTGCAAACATTTTGATTCGAAATGATATTAAATTTATTAGAAATAATAACGTGTCATAAAATCGAGGTCCACAAATATGGCCGTTATGACTTGATATATTGTTTAATTGTATTAGTGTTTATTTGCTTTGTTCATACGAGTAGCTACAATCTGGTAGAATTGGGTGCAACTCCTTCAGTAGTTCGTTTTTGACACAAATCTATGATCAAACCCATTTAAATTACATGGGTTTGATCATTGATTTGTGCCAAAAAATGAGCTACTGAATGAGTTCGATACAAGTCTACTACAATCTACTGCTGTGTGCAGTTGTGTAACTAGTTCTTGTTTTGATGTTGCTTGTTGTTGTTGTTGTGGTAAGCGCGATGAGTTCGAGTTTAAATCTTGGCCTGGAAAGTCAACTATACATACAGCACTAACACATTTTCCTGATGCATATGCGAATACACACAATCACGTAAGTTGAATAATTACAAAAAAGTGATTACATAAAATTGAAGTCATGTTGTTTTAACTTGAAATGATTTTGATTTAACATGTGCGTTATTTCAGTATCGCATTAACGTTGTTCCAAACAACTTTGATTTCAACATGGTTCTTCAGTTTAGTTTAACAGTAAATCAACATGAAATAAAGTTATTTCAAAATGAATAATTTTCTTTAAAGATTACTGTAAATCATGTGTAATTAACGTGAAACACATGAGAAGCAAAATTATTAGTGAAACATGTCAAAGAAACCTTATTTTTGAAGATTTTAATATGAAATTTTTTGTGTGTGCTTTTTTGACAATCATATACAAAGGATGTTTTTTTATAGAGGCATAAAATTTTAAGTTGGCAACACTTTTTTAACTGGCAGCCATTTTGTCAGCTATCATGTGATTTATGTTTAGTTTGATTTGGCATTTAAACATGAAAAAACTAACGCCTGAACAACCCTTTAAATTGTGCAAATATATTTTGAAAATCATGGTTCTGTTCAAAATACGTATCGCGCACTACGTCCATTTTACGGTCAGCATAATCGTACATCGCACTACGTTTGCTCTAAATGAGTATTATCATTATAATTATCCACAGAGACGCCGTACAGTGCGTACAGAAAGTCCTTGCTGCTGTAGAGTGTAGCGTAGAGGAAGACCCGAATCAGTCTATCCGCCGCTATAAAGTCATGATTACTGACTACTTCGTTTATCAATTGAACAACCATGATGTGCAGGAGGTGTGGTTTCAACAAGACGGCGCAACATGTCACACAGCTCGTGCCACAGTTGATTTGTTGAAGGAAATATTTGATAAACGCCGCTAGACTATTTTCTGTGAGGATATGTGAAGTCGCTGGTCTACGCCGATAAGTCCGAAACGGTTGACTACTTGGAGCACAACATTATCCGAGTTATTGCCGATATACGTCTACAAATGTTAGACAAAGTCATCGAAAATTGGACCTTTAGATTAGAATTCATTCGAGCCAGTCGTGGCGCTCATAATAAAAGATATATGAACTGTATGAAAAGAAAATATAAAAATTCAGGTCGGTAAATTTCATAAAGAAATTTCCATTTGCTAGTACGGACTTTCCAAAGAAAAGTACACGGAATTTTTTTAAATTGATTGCCTATCTTAGGGATGATATAAATATAAGTGGAGACTTCTTTCAGCCAAATGAAACAAAAATTAATGTTAAAAAAATTGTTTGGTCACGGATTTTTTGACATTTCTAATTTTCATCAATTCGTAATTAATTTTTAGGGTTTTTGTGTGTGAAAAATTAAAAAAATAAATGAATTTATATGCATGCAAACATAATTCTACACAAAAGGCTACACGATTATTTTTCCGTATAGAAATAAATCTAAATTTACAAAAGTAAAATTCCGAAAGAACTCTGTACTGGGCTTTACATAGAATAATTTGATGTTGAATATATTCAAACATTTAAATTATTTTGTGCATACTTTTAGGGGCTAGAAATATATTATTTTTACGGCCTGTCCCACGATGTCACCAGAAATCGTTCGATCGAATACTAACATATATTAAAAACAACAACAAATATTCTAACATTATTGTTAATTGCAATGCAAGTTGTCCATCGAACGATTTCTGGAGACATCGTGGGACCGGCTATTAACCCTCGACCCAAAAAGAAAGGGGTGTTATAAGTTTGTATGTGGCTAGGTGTCTATACGAGTCCATGTGCAGACCAAACGGCTAGAACGATTTTGAAGGTTTGATGGGTGACTGGAGATCGCATCTTTTCTAGATATATCGTGGGTTATTAAAATTTTTTGTTCTTATTTTATTTTTTTGTTAGTAGCAAAAATCATTTACTTAGCATTTACACATGTAAGTGCAAGTTCGAAAAACTTAATACATTCACAATTTTTTACTAATACAATCACATTTTTTTGTACTTACCCTGCAGTAAATAAAATAATCAGTTGACAAAAAACACTAGTTTATAAATTAATTATTTTGCAAGTGACTACAAATTGGTTTAAATCTCATGCAGATATCAACCAAACATAGTGAATAAAAGCACACGTAAGAAATAAATAAAAGCAAAATAAGTAAATGAAAAGGAAAAACAAGCAATGTGAGTCCGATCACAGAGGAGATGTGTAAACATCTAGTAATGAAATTTTTTTTTTTAAGTTGGAAGTACTTATGCTTTTAGTATCTTTTTTTAAATTAATTAATTAAAAGTATCAAAACTTTCAATATTGTAAATACATATGAATTTGTTGGTTTTTGTTTGTTTTATTAAACTTATTTGGTTAGTAAATGGGCACACTGCAGTATATGTATATGTACTGCATTCAAAATTGCAGTAAGCAGTAAATTTACTGATTACTAAAAAAAATTCAGTAAATTTTTACTGCTAATGAAATTTAATTTGCATTACCAGTAAAATCGTAGGGCCGTAATCATAATAAAATTGTAGCAAGTGGCAAAGTTCTTTCATTCAAATTTTGAAACTTTTGTATGCAAAACATTTAGCCACTTTTTAGAATTTCATTATGAATACGGGCATTGCTGATTACTGAAAATTCAATGCACCTCATCATATAACAAATCATTTAGACAATTTATAAAAATTGTAGAAAAAAAATTTTAGTAATCAGTAAAAATTAACTTGTTAAACATTTTTTTTTTGTTTTTACTGAAACTTTAGTGGTACTGCAGTGCTCATCTATTGTAAATGCCTTAACTTTTTAAATTTTTAATTCCTGTTGTTCATCGTTTAGTTGTTGCTGTTCTTGTTGTTGTGTATGCATTGCAATTAGAATAAATTCAGTAAAGTGCGACTTTGACTCGCGCACATTCGGTTTTGATTTTTTATTTTTTTTATTTAGCTTTCTTCCTTTTTTAAGTTTTTTCAGTTTAAACGATTTTTTTCAGTTTTATCACTTTTTTCTCGTTTTGGCGTTTTTTCTCTTTTTGCGTTTTTTAGTTTTCGCAATTTTTTTTTTTCGTTTTGGCGATTTTTTTCATTTTGGCGATTTTTTCATTTTGGCGATTTTTTCTGTTTTTGGGGTTTTTTCATTTTGGCGATTTTTTCTGTTTTTGGGGTTTTTTTATTTAGGCGATTTTTTCATTTTGGCGATTTTTTTGTTGAAGGATTTTTTTTAATTTTGGCGATTTTTCCAGTTTTTCGCGATTTATTTTAGTACTAGAGATTTTTTTTAATTTGGTGCTTTTTTTCGATTTGGCGATTTTATATTTTGTTGATTTTTTAGTTTTACCGTTTTTGAAAATTTCAGGAGTTTTGCTCTTACGGTTTCCAAGATACAGCAAGTTGTCAAAACTACAAAGTCAAAATTGCATTAACTGGTGGAACACCCATTGATTTAAATTTTTTTAAATTTAGTGTTAATTGTTGTAGTCTGTATAAAAATACACTAACTTTTAAAATTTCAAGTGTATATATGTACATACACTTGTATGTATATTACATGGGATTTTAACAATTTTCGTTGCTCGTTTTGGAACACCCTTTAGTTTTTAACTCTCATGTATTTGTTGTTGTAGTGGCCAAATGTCTACACATTGTGTCCAAATTTCAAGTCCGTAGCTCTTACGGTTCATTTTCACCTTTGGTGTACGGAAATATACAGAAAAATAACCGATTTGACAATGCAAAGCAAAAGCAAAAAGCAAAGAAATCTCAGCAAAGAATGAAAGCCAGTGATGTTATTTTGGTGCGTTTCGGGTATTTTTTGGTGCTTTTTGGCTCCTCATAAACGCGAAATTTTGGCTAATACCCTTTTTTAAAAAGCGGGTATTTACAGTGCATTTAACAATTTCTTACAGTGCTTTTGGTGCTTTTTTGTTAAATAAAAATATTTTTAATTTACAATAATAAGATACTTTTAAGCGCTAATATCAGCATCTTTTAACTGAGGCTTCTTAAATTGTTTTTAAGGACAATAACGGAAATTATGTTAAAAACAATGTAGAAAACTTTTCATAATTGGGATTAAAAAATTTAATTTTTTTTGCAAAATCAAAAACGGAAGTAACTGGAAAGTACCTCATAAATCTCTGCATAATAATTGCTTGAAAGTAGTATGCAATAAGCATTTGTTAAAGCTTACACAAATGTTTAATCATACTATAGGGTGGTTAAATTTTAAGGGCCGATTTCGGAATTTTCATAACGCTGTTAATTTGTAAGTGCAAAGTAAATGAAAATGTTCACGTTTACAACAAAATGTAGGTAAATTTGTATTCAACGCAAAAGAGTGCTTAAGATTTAAGGACCGATTTCAATTGAAAACATGAGGTTATCAATAGCAGTCAGTAGTTTTACACAACGAGTAGTAGAGTTGTATGTATGTATGTATGTATGTATGTATGAATGTATGTGTGTATATGTTACTATATTATTTTACTCCTGGTTTTTTATTATTTGTTTTCACATACTTATTTTTACTAAATTAATCAAGATTTTGTTTTAATTAATATGTTAATAAATTCTGTTATTATATCTCAAATACTTTGTTTATTTTGAAGCAAAAATTTGAAATTATATTTTGAGCTTTTACACTCTAAACTCTCCTTTTTAAATGGCTTAATGTATTAAAATTAAAAAAAAAAATATTTTCGTGCTTTTTTACCCTATTTTTCGTATTTTTTGGCGCTTTTTACCCTATTTGCAACAGCTTAATGTGCTTCTGCTCTTCGTAGAGATACCAACACTGATGAAAGCCAAAAAATTTTTACCCCCTAACGTATAGATGTTTACACATCAAAAAAACGTTGTTGAATAAAATATTGTTTTCAGTAATTTATGATTTTGGCAACACGGCAATATTGGATTCATATATTTTTGAAATAAACATATTTTTTTTTTATTCAAAAGAAAATTTATTTTCATAAGACGTGTACGCTTCGAAAAAGTTTTAAAAGTAAACTTACAACTGACTGTGTAAACTCTGAAGTAACTTGCAAGACTTTCGGTGATTTCTTCCAAATTTTCGTTGATAATAGGTATACACTACTTGCAAACGAATGACTTACCTACCATTTACACATGAAACTAATTGCAAGAAATTAGCAACACACTCACATTTTTTCACTACCACACTCACATTTTTTTTTAATTTCCAGTCAGCTTTCAACGATTTTTTCAAGAAAGTAAATTTTTGATGTTTTCAGAAAGTAAAATGAAAAAAGGTTAACAGTGTTACCCCCTTTAAATATTTGGTCAAATATACAGGATTGTGGTAAATAGTTATTATAAATTATGCTTATTTTGTCTAATAAGTTTAAAGAATTATAATCTCTTATGTTCAAATAAACATGAAGAAGACAATATTAACAATAATATTTATTCCCAATTTATTGCCTTATAAATTTGTGTAGGTGATCTTCTAGGTAACTCTAATTAAGAAGTGAACAAAACAATTCTTTTCAACTTTACTTTTCGACGACATTTTTAAAATGAACTTTCACTTTCCTATGAAAATTAACAAGGAATTTTAATGAAAGTCATTTGTTTCATTAAATTTTTTATTCATAATATATATACAGAAATTTCAGGAAACTACTTTCATGTGTAAATGTAGCGTTACATGTGTAATTGCAGGGTTAGTCTGTTGAAAAAAAAAAATTACATTCCTTCATAGTGACAACAACTCTTTATTTAAGACACAAGAAAATAGTTTTATAAAATTTATTTAAGACCACAAGTCCTGTAGGAATGTAACGAATAATTCCACTTTTGTTTTGGGTTTCTCTGTGGGTAAAAACCAATTGCGGATGTATTGCCACAAACTGTCCAAGTAATCCCACAAACTTTCAATATCAAAAAATGTTGAAAAAAGCCAAGAAATTAGAGTTATTAAGGTAAGCGCAGAGGCCACGTTACGCAAATCTAAAATATTATAATCAAAACATTATTTATCAAAAAAATTTAAAGACGGAGTGCAAACCTGAAAATTTACTTGCATTACAATAATTTTTAGTATAAATTCTTAAAGGTTGTGGGTCCTTGTAAAAATTGCTCGGTCCTTCCATTGGTATATAGTTGTTGTAGCAGCCAGCTGCAGTCGCGAACTTATTGTAACGCTGTTGCGGTATATATGAAGTGCAGCTTAAAGATGAACTGTATTCAGTTTGTGTTTCAGTCGTGATATTTGTTGGTGATTTGGCAATCTGAAGATCTGGCACTATTTGTCTGGAGGATGAAGTCTCCATGTTTCTTGGAGTACACAGTAGACGTAATTTTTTGTTTGTATAACGCTTGGAAGGCTGGAATAAAAATTTTTTTTACGTATCTTATTTATAACTCTTAACTTAAGCCTTGCCTTTTTAATAAATTTCCTGCTGCTTTTATTGGTGGGCTTCTCCGTGACTGATAATTGTGATGAGTTTTTTTCCGATATTCTATCCAAAACTGGCGCCGAAAGCCTTGGTGTACTTATGGTAAAGGAATTTGTGTCATATTTAGCTACAACACTATCATTCAAATCTACTAAATGCTTTTCCCCAGTCTTAGTCACTGCAAAAGCACGCGCTCTTTCATTGGGTGTAATTCTGATGGAAGACATTAAGCTAAAGAGGTCTATGTGTTATTATATGTTACTTACAGATTTGCTATGAAATTAGTTCTGGACCCTTGTTGATTGACATTCGTTGTATTGGTGGGGCTACACTGTTCCACATGACATGGATTTCTTATTGGACTTAATTGTATGAGATTGTGTTCAGAGCTGTCTGTGATAAATGAGCTGGCTACTTTTTTAGTAGACCTTAGCGTAGATTTTAAATTCATATTTTAAATAGCTTCAAGTTTAATTAATTTCAAATACTCACATGTGTTTGAGGAACTTCAATATGAAATATTTGTTTAATTGAGCAGAAAAAATTTTCAATAAAAATATAATTTACGATTGACAAATAAATGAATACTTTTAAAATAATTAAAGGGAAAAAGCACAAGCTGAGTCATATACATACAATTTATTTACAACAATTGAGGAATTTTAAAGCTTAATTTCTTTATTGTTTTTTTTTTGCAGATGAGATGCGTTATAGTTCAAAATTAAAAATTCGAGGAAATCGTATAAGAAGAATGAGGCAACTTTGCTAAATTTTAACCGTTTTCAATGAATTTTACTTTATTAGATTCGCCTCAATTCGCTGGGATGTCAACAAAATGTACTGAAAAATGTGTATTTACATCTTGAGAGAGAATCGAAGCGGCGAAAATAATCAGCTGGGCAGTTGAGACCGCTTGAGATGTATTCGACTTGTTTTCAAAACTTAAACATCTGTTTTCTTTTGTCTTAACTCAAGCGCTGGCAAAGTTTTAAGGCGGAGGAGCCGCCAGACACAAAATATTATGCAAGTTCATCAGAGAAGAAGGTTTAATGAAACCTACTGAAATTTATAAAAATTTAAAGTTTAAATTGCATTTGCCTAAATTTTATTAAAATTAATAAAAAGTTGAATGTTTCTATCACGCAGACATTTCAGCGGCGGCGTTAACATTCAAATATTGTCTTAACTTAACTTTGCTCATGTTAGCTTTATTTATTTAGTAATAACCTGGATATTCCAACAATCAAATGTTACAATAAAATTACCAAAGTGTTTAGAAACAGCACTCAACTTTGTAGCAGAAACTGTGTTGTGGTAAACTCAAATAAAAAATTTAAATAAAGTTTCTTTACTTTTTTTATTCTTTTTATTATTTTATTTTATTTTAATGAAAAAAATATAAATAATAAATCTGATGAAAATCTTTTTTTTAACGGCAAAGCCAATTTTTCGTCAGCGATCAACTTCGCTTTGTCCAATGCCAACTAGTGAATCGTTAACATTACCATTGCCTAGTACTTCTTCATTTAAGTCTGCGATATCATCCGCATCGGGCTCGCGTTCATCACTAAACCAAGTTATCACTACAGATAACAGTAGCTCAAAACCCAAGGTACAAGTGGGAATGGACATATATACAACAGTGGTAAAGCGTGGGCGAGGCCCAAATTCTTCAAAAATATCATCTGCCCCAAAGATGTCTAGGGATAACAGCGCATCATCTACCAATCGTCAAAATCGTTTTTCATTATTGCAAGACACCGACGACACCACCTATTTATCTGAGAGAAAAAAATTCTAATGCGCTTATAAAAAAAAAATACTGTCGACCATTGGTGAAAATACTTTTTTTCACATCGTTCCAATTAAACGAGGTAATATTGATGAAACTAAAATCCAAATATATAATGAAAAAGATTTCCGAAAAATTGTTAGTGAATTCGAAAAAAATAAAACAAATTTTTACACATACCAACTTAAGAGTGCTAAAGGCCTACAGATAGTATTAAAGGGCATAGATTCATATGTTGAACCCGAAGAAGTAAAATGTGCACTTGTCGACCAAGGATTCAAGGTACAAAATGTTACCAACATATTTAATAGAGAAAAGGTCCCCCAACCCCTATTTCGGGTTGAACTGGAGCCGAATGACATATAGGGTGTTTTTTTAGAGGTACAGAACTTCGAATTGAAATAAAACACAAGAAAATCGTTTTAATGTCCATCAATTTGGCTTTATTGGAAGGATAATTTTATGCCATTAATTTTTAAATATGATTTCGGGCATGTGGCCGCCGCGGCTGGCTCGAATAAAGCCAATTCTACAGGTCCAATTTTCAACCACTTTTTCGAGCATATGGGGCCGTATGTTGGCAATAACGCCACGAATGTTGGCTTCCAAGTCCCCTAACGTTTCTGGTTTGTTGGCGTAGACGAGCGACTTCACATATCCCCAAGGAAAATAATCCAATGGTGTCAAATCACACGATCTTGGTGGCCAATTGACAGGTCCATTCCGCGAAATTATGCGCTCATCGAATGTTTCCTTCAATAAATCGATTGTGACGTGCGCTGTGTGGCATGCAGCGCCGTCTTGTTGGAACCACAACTCATCCACATTCATGCCATCCAATTCGGGAACAAAATAGTCGGTTAATCGGCTCCAATTGCTGTGCACGGTGGCGAATCGATTCATTCGGGTCCTCTTCAACACTTTGCTCTACAGCGGCAATTGTTTCTTCGGTGCGCACTGTTCGACGTCTCTGCGGATGCGTATTATCCCATAGAGTAAACGTAGTGCGAAAACGATCCATGGTTAACCGAATTAATTGCTCTGATGGACGATTATGTCGACCATAAAATGGACGGAGCTTGCGGTAAACTTCGCGAACTGAACCATTATTTTCGAAATAAATTTGCACGATTTGCAAGCGTTGTTCTTTTGTCAACCAGTTCATGATGAAATGGCAAACCAAACTAAATATTAATCACTTGACAGCTGACAAAATGGCCGCCAGTTAAAAAAGTGATGCCAACTTAAAAGTTCTATACCTCAATAAAAAAACACCCTTTACAATTGAAAATAAATGAAGCCCATCCAGTTTATAACGTAAAGTATCTCTTACATCGAAAAATCACAGTTGAAGAGCCACATAAGCGTTCAGGTCCTGTACAGTGCCATAATTGCCAAGAATATGGCCATACAAAAACATACTGCAATTTACCCTCTGTTTGTGTTGTGTGCGGCGAATTACACGGCACTAGTTGCAATAAGCCAAAAGATCAAAGTGATAAAAAATGCAGTAATTGTGGAGGTAATCACACCGCTAACTACAGAGGTTGTCCTGTGTACTCTTTCGTAAAGAAGACTATGGTGCAAAAACCTAAATTAGCTCCAGCTCAATCAGCAAACGCTTACTCTGCCACTTTTGCGCAAATGAGCCAACCAGTTACTTCCCGTGTATCGTATGCAGATGCTGCTAAGACAAATTCAATTCCCACACAAAATGTTTCCCCGCCAAATAATTCAAGAAATACTGACGCAAGCTTTAATTTTAATCGCCTTGAAGCTACTATTGAAAATCTGGTGCAAACTATAAACCATTTTACAACAAATATGACTAGCATGATGCAAGAAATGCTGCGAATGCAGAATACTCTGCTTCAAGCATTAATTAATAAGCCATGAACACGTTAACAATATGTTTCTGGAACGCAAACAGCATTCGCCAACATAAAAATGAACTTGAGCACTTCCTCACGGAAAAAAATATTGATGTAATGTTAGTATCTGAGACTCATTTGACTTCGAGAAGTCTTTTTAAAATTTATGGCTACACTATATATGATACAAAGGACCCTAGAGGAAGGGCTTGCGGTGGATCAGCAATTCTAATAAAGTCAAGACTCAAGCACTATGTTCGTTACGATAAGTCGGTACGAATTCGTAACGACATGTAGGTACGATTTCTTTTTGCTTTTATAGCAGAGTACCGCTTCACCGTTATGTTGCTGCTATTGTCGAAATAATTTGCACATACTTACGTTTTTTAATATTTGTTACAATCCTTTTTTTTTATCAACATATACATATTTATTTAAGAAGAATTTTACAGAATTTTACTTATGTAATCAAAAATCAAATGTTTATAAAAAAATTTTCAGAGAAGTACCGAAATGTCTTAACGAATTCGGTACGACAAGTCTGACTTCAGAAAAAGTCGAAACATTTTGTTTGGAGGTATTCATTATGCTTGTAAGCTTTTACTACCAAAGATATTACTATACATACATATTTACATTTATTATTATGAAATAATTTATTTCAAATGATTGCGCTGATTTACACGGGCATAATTGTGCTGGCATAACATGCCAGTTTGTAGGTGAGAGAGGCAAAGAGAGTGGTTTTGCGGTTGGCATAACTTTTCAACCAGCTACAACCCCGCATTAGCAGCATAAAACCAATACACACACAAATTAAAAAACAACAAATGTTAAATGAATACTAAAAACGCTAACACACAAAGCTATGTATACGTATACATTTTGTGCCAGATGAATTAGTCTCGTGTAATTTGGAAAAGAACAAAAATTGTGCGGCTTAAAAATTGTTCTCGTCTAAACTACCTCATTGAATACAGTTACATATGTATGTATGTAACTATGCAGGAATGTTATCTCGTGAGAGCGTGAGAATTCGTGCGTGATTATTAAAAAAAGCTCACGCACGATCACACACAAGTAAATTTTTTTCAATCACGCTCACGCACTCACGCGTGATTAGTTATAATATTTGATCACGAATCACGTGAATCACGCGTGACACGATAAAATCACGACATTTCCATATCTCTAGCAAAGATCATAGAATTTGTTCATAATTCTATATAAGTTAGCTATAATTTTTTTTTTTTATTCTTTTTAACCCCCGACCCAAAAAATGGGTATTACACCTAATTCACACGAAGACTTTTATGAAGTCTATTTTTCGACGTCATTTTTGGTTTGATAGCGAACGGGGTAGAGAAAAAAGATGGGTAGAAAAAATGACTCGATTTCTGTTTTCTATGGTTTTTTTCATACCCTGTCGGAAATTCGGTTAACACTAAGCTAACTATTTCGCAAATAGTACTGACTTTGGATTACTTTTAATGTAATCAACTTACTATTTTAACATTGCGATGTCCTAGGCGGTAGTCAATTGTCTCACTCTGCACTACTTTCAGCTAACTTAAAGTTGACTTTTTTGAAATCACCTGGTAGTCAGTAAGTTAAAAATTTTTTTCCGGGGTTCGAACATGTATCATCACACGTTGTGTACTCAACGCGCTACCACTCGACTAAGGTACCATCTAAAATAACAACAGCAAAATGTTAATATAAAACTGAAATGAGTTTCAAAGTAGCTGAGAATAAATTTGTTGGCTCTCATCAAATTTGATTACGTACTCAACTTAAGAATTAAATTTGGGTTTGTTCTGGATTGCAGTTAGATTTTAGTCAGTCTAAGAAAAGTTAACTATAAGTTAACTATTTTTGTAGTCAACAACACATTCTCCGACAGGGTATGTACTGCAAATGTGTGTATAATAAACAATAAAATCAATAAAAATCAAAATCAATAAAAAGAAATTAGACATGTAAAAATAATCATCGTATGAACGCAAATAATTTTTGGTAGAAACTTCAAAAGGGAATCAAGAAAAATAGACGTCATAAATTTCATCGTCTAAATCCTGTGTTATAAGTTTGTAGTGTGTCTCTGTGTATCTGTGTGTCTGTGTGCGTCCACGTACAGACCAAACGGCTGGACCGATTTCGATTTAGTTTTTCCTGTTCGAAAGGTTACTTGATCGAAAGTGTTCTACGCTATGTTTGAAAAAAATCGGTCCAGCCGCTTAGAAGAATTGTTTTTTTTCTAGATATGTCCGGGGGTATTTAAAATTTATAATTTTTGTTATATAATAACTAGTTTAATATCCTATTTTAAGTTTTGCCTGTTAAGAAGATATTACAGTCTTAAATATTATAATATTTTTTTTAATATAACAATAAAATTTGTGTTCCTTTAAAAACTTTTATTTCACAATAAAACTCTTATCTCAAACGCATCACATTGTAAAGGGTTCGCCATCTTACGTTTTTCTTTTTTCAACTAGTGCTTGTTTCGTGAATGGTAACACTTAGCTCATGTCTGATTTGACAGATAATTAGTTTTATCCTTCCAACGGACCATCCAATGCGTTTTCGCTTCGCTAAGTGGGCCTGCGATCGACTTACAGAAGATGCCGATTTTGCCAAAAAAAAATCATCTTTTCAGATGAAGCTCATTCTGATTGGATTTTGGTCCAGAGGCATAATTGGGCCATTTTTTTCGAAAATGAGCAAGGAATGGCCTTTACAGTCAATGGCGATCGTTATCGGGCCATATTGAACGAATTTTTGTCTACAAAAATTGAAGAGGAGGATATTGGCAACATTTGGTTTTAACAGAACGGCGCTACGTGCCACACAGCCGAAGCTTCAGTAGTTTTTTTATAGCATTTTCAAAAAAAAAAAAAGTTATCTGACGGACCCTTTACAAGGAACATGTTGCATTTGTCACAAGGACAACAAAAAATATATAAAAAAAACGCATACAAATAAAAAGAAAAACAAACTGAATGTGTTTTGTTTTCCCATTTTAATTAATTTTAATTAAAAATCATCATACACCACACTTCACAATCTTTGCAAGCGTAAATTTTAACGATTTTGTGTGATGCTTTTTTTCGCTTTTGTTGTTTTTGTTTTTAACTTTAAGGCCGGCCAGCAGAGAAGTATGTATAGTATATGTGCACGTTTGCCATACAGCCCTTAGCGCTATTAAAAAAACGAGTAAAACAAACAAATATATTTGAGAATAAAAGTGGACACAACAAGCACATAGAAAAAGAGTCCAGTATGCCACAAAGGATTTGTGTATGTGTGTGTACATAAGTGCGTGCAGGAGTGTGTGTGATTGCATCAGCACATTTACATACGTTTTGGTTTTTTTATTCAAAAAAAAAAAAAAAAAAAAAAAAAAAAAAAAAAAATTCTTAACTAAAGTTTAAAAATTCTTTTTAGTAGGACTTCCGTCCATTGAATACACAAATTTATACGCATGCATTTATGCATGCAAATAAACGCACGCACACACACACACACACACACACACACACACGCACATGCACACGCACATAACATTAAAACAAACACTTGAATAACATTTGTAGATGAGTTTGTACGGATGTGCGCGTGTGTGTGTGTGTGTGTTTTTGTGTGAGTGTTGGCAACAGGGTTGTAAAACTAAAGTCAGAGATAGTACAAAAATTAAAAAAAAAAAATCGGGAATTTGTAATTTTATTTTGGAAGGAGTCAGTAAGTCCGGTGACACTTAAGCTGTGTAAAGCAACCCAGCAAACATTTTTTGTCGAATTCCTCAAAAATTCTCTCCGAAACTCTGCGCAAGTTGCGAAATCGTTCAGAAAGCGCGCCGAAAATTGTAGAACTGATGTCCAAGAGAGCGGAAGAAAAATTTCCTAAATTAATTTTAAAAAGTGTCCTGTTGATTTGGGGACATTAGAAAATTTTGGACATGATAATTTATTTATTGGGTATACACATTTGAGAGTTTTTTTTTCTTTTAAATTGTGGCAAAAATAATACGAATTTTATATCCGCCAGTGAAAAACCATAAGATCCACTTCATTCAAATATCTTGCGGACGTTTGCCAGTGAGCTGGAGTGTGTGTCTGTATGTCTATCTTTATGTTGGTATAATAATACTAACATGCATGCATGCATGAATGATTGTAAATTGTAGATTTTTATTTTATTTCCTTTTTCTTTGTTTTCTTTGTGTGTGTGTTTGTGTGTTTGCTTTGCCATGTTTTATTGTGTTGCACATGCATGTGTATGCATGCATAAAATACATATTTGTATGCCCAGCATAAATGTGTGCACATATTTGAGCACGAGTCCTGAATGGAATACATAGATACAATAGAAGAAAATACCAGCCGACATTTACTTTACGCTTATGCAAATACCTGCCGCTTTCGAAAGTGACCAAATGACCATGTAAACGCATATTTGAACAAAATATTGCCCGTGTATGCATGCATGCAAGCATGTGTTTGTATTTATGTGTGTGTGTGTGTTCGTTTAGAACTTACATGTGTTTGTGTGCATAAATTCTTGCTTATAGTAGACATTGCTATGAAATTCAATCTATCGGAGCTTTTTCACTCACAGTTCGCCAGACAGTGATTCGAGCAATCAGTCAGTCAGTCACTCAGTGAGAGAGTCAGTTAGACAGACAGTTAGACTTTTGCTTCAACTTACATTTTATTCATTCAGTCATACACACTAGAGAAACCATTTCAAAGGTTTAGTCAATACAAATATAAACAATTTTTTTTGTGTTCTGCAGAAATATCAGTAGAGGCGGCAGATACAAGGAGATGCTGGTTAACTGATGGCTGTAATTGTATTTTGTGTGTTTGTGAGAGTGTGTGTGTGTGTGTTTGCGAGAAAATTGTAGTATTTTGAAATGCATTCTCTTATTCTTTAGCTTTTGCGTGAGGAAATTCAATTGTAGAAGCCATCATTCCACCTATTGCTATTACAGTATGCCCTCTGATAGCACACTATGCACTTTTTACAGTCAACTAAAATTGAAGTAATAGTTCAGATTCCCAGCAAAAATTTTCAAAAAAGGTAATCGAGTTTGGAACTAAGCATTTTTGGTGGAAGCACTTCCTTACTGGATTACCAACTTAATGATTTTAACAAGGCGTAAGACTAAAATATTCGTTTTTTTTTTATTTGTCAAAATGTTTACGTAATATATTAAATCTAAAATAATCATTCTCCTCATTTATTAACTTGTACCGCATTTTTTTTTAAATTTTAAGTAATGTGATTTGTAAGCGATGTGTTGCCAGTGAAATTTCGTTTTATTTCCCTAATTTGAAATTTTAAATCTCCAAAGGCAAACTTGATTTTATTATGGTCAGAAGAAACACTCAAGTTTTGCTTATAAGAAAATGCAGCTTTTGTGGTGGATACGTCAGTGTAATGGTGAAAATGTAGAAAATTTTCTAAAAATAATTAAAATATATGTATGCTTGAAAATGCCTTTGCATGTCACGTTTTTTCATGCATGACAGCACACGTTGACAAACCAAACCTTCTGATTTGCCATAATAATTTTCTGAAAATAAAAAATTTAGTAAGTTCTCATCACACATTTTCTTATTGTTGGGGGAAAAATGTTCTCTGGCAACGCTGATTCTTAAAAGTATGAGATACACACAACTTGTTCTCAACAATGCAGTGATGCCAACTTAGCCCTTTTAGGGCTAGATTTAGCCCGTTTTCAGTCAGTCAAACGCGAAAAAAATGTTTACCCCCAAACTAAAAAAGGCGCAAACCTAGCACTTTTTATAATAATCTTACAGCCCTTTTAGCAAAAGGGCTGAAAATAAATAAGTAAAATAAAATAAGTAAAAAGTCGATATTGTTTTACCAATTTAAAAAAAAAGAATAATATCCCAGCAAAAAATTACACATTACCATTAGAACTAATTGCCATATAATGACTTACTTTTCTGATTGCCAATTTTCATTACTCTCTTACAAATCACATTACCTAAAATTTAAAAAAATTACGTGTAAGTTGCTAAATGAAGAGAATGATTTTTTTTAGATGAAATAGATTACGTGAAATGTTGACATATAAAAACAAGTAAGTACTTCTCAAGAATCGATTATTTTAGTCTCACGCCTTATTAAAATCATTAAGATGGTAATCCAGTAGGGAAGTGCTTCCACCAAAAATGCTTAATTCCAAACTCGATTACCTTTTTTGAAATTTTTTGCTGGGATAGAGTAATCCTTTATTTTTTCCAAATTTGTTATGCCTTGAAAGTTATTCAGTACAGCCTAAAACAGATAATGTATGTTTTTGGAAGAGCGAGAAATCGAAATTATATTTAATAACGGCCAATTTTAAATGTATTTACTTATGTAAACATACATATGTATATATATTTCTATTATATATGTATGTATATGCTAAATATTTAATCTACGTATGTACATACCTTATTGAAATGTAATATGAAATGTAAATGAAATATGTACAATATTGAAGCTCTAAAGCTTATGTATGTGTTTATCTCATGATAGTTATTTATATTCTAATAAATTACTTTACAAAAATTGATTTGATGTTTTTATTTTCAACAGAAACATTTTAATTCTAGCCCCTTTTCGCGCTTTTTCGAAAAAATTTACTTTTTTTTAAATATTTTTTTTAATTTAGCCCTTCTAGCCCTTTTCTCAAAAATTTTTACGCGTTTTGAGTCTCAAAAGTTGGCATCACTGCAACAATGCGTGTGTGCACATACGTAGTATGTCCACACACGTCCAGGAGACGATTAAATAGTTTCATCTTATCACATAGTTGTGAGCGTGCATTGGTTTTTTTTTTCGGCTACACGTACACGTTGTCGTCAGTGTTTAATGAAAATCAAATAAATTTAGTATTTTTAATTGACGGCTAATTATTTGATCGTCTCCAACTCTCATTGACGAAAACATGTCATTTGCTTTGTGACGACTTGGAGAAGTGCACGAATGATAAAATAAATTGTTTTCCAATGTTTTTAGAAAGTTTATTCCCACAGAAGAAGAAAAATTAGAGTGGGAGATGGAAAAATTATAATTTAACCCTGTAAATTATTTTTTCAATGAAGATAATTATTAAAGTGATTTTTTTCATAAAGTTTTTTTATTTGTTTGTTTATAAAACTTCACTTATAATTGCGCAATAACAAACAAATAATTGTCATGCGACGAAGACATACATACACACTTGACTTGAAATTCTACATAAACACTAAAGCGAAGAAATTTCGAAAAAAAAGGTGTTCGATATTTGTTCGTGAATCTAAAAAAAATTCGAAAGTTCGCTAAAACGAACTTTTCTCGATAGTTTCTCGAATGTGCGACGACAGCCTAGTGGATGTGTGCTAGCCTGTGAGAATGGAGATACTGTGCCCAAAACCTGCAGCGACGAGAGTTAAAACATTAAAATGTAAATAAAATAAAATAAAATGTAAATAAAATAAAATAAAATGAATTGAAATAAATAAATTAAAAAATAAAATTACTTTTTCTGCTGCCTTTTTTGAGATATCGAAATTAGTACGATATTGGCTCACTTTTGATATTCTTAGCGAACCTTTAAATTCTAATGTTTTTTGAAACGGAACTCAGCGCCTAGGAAACTTTTTTCGATTAATTTTTGAGTGCCATTCACGATAGTTTTGCATGATAAATATTCGAGATATATTCGAAATCGATATCATTAAGAAAATTCTTGGTGAAGTGCGTAGTCGCAACCGCACACAACGAACACAAAATTAAAATGCTGATTGCCAATGAAATGACACTAATACACACACATTCACTGACTCACGCTTTTTATTGATCGTTTCCAGAGCCCATTACACCCACTGGAGCATAGGGAGCCAGTGACCGCCTATCGATGTCGGATACGATTTTCGGTAAAAGTTATTAGATATACCAAGTTAATTCACTTTCTCTACCATCTAGTAGGTGCAATTGGTTCCATCTACGGGAATGCATTGATCAGCGTTGCCACTTTGTGTAGAATAGTACAAAAACTGTACTATTTAAAATTTTTGGTACTATTTTTACAAATTGAAATCTGTATCAAATTTTGGTACTATTTTACTAAATGCTTAAAACTAAAAATATTAAAAAAGCCTAATTTTGATATTTAAAATGGCGGAGTTGGTTTAAAAAATTCTGAATTTAATTTCTAAACTACTGAATTTGATTTCGAGAACTTTAAATTTTTTTTTCTAAACCTTGAATTCTATTCCTGGCCGATGTAGGCTATAGGCCACTTAACATCATCAACATGACTTTGGAATCACTGAATAAGCATAAAAAATATGATGTCTTGCAATGGCAAGCCTCATCAAAAAAATTATTAGAAATGATTCACATTTTCACTACTTCCTTATCACAAGTTCAGCATCTTACCAACTTCCCTGGAAGCTCTCTTTTTACTGAGATGTTTGCTGTGCTTTTAAAGTGTCGACTATTTAATACATTTGCATATTAAACGATAATGTCCGGTCCAGTATGACTTAAATGGCTTTTTATACTCGTTGCATTTATTTTTTGATGCTTGCCTATCCAACAATTTCATTTACCATTGCATATGTGCGTAAGTATGTACGTCGGAATGTTATTTCACATTCTTTGCATGTACGTGCATGTCATTGTATTTATATACATGCAATTTCAAGGCTTATTTAGTTGTGGGATAAATGCATTATCCCCGGAAACAGTAACATCATCAAATGACCCTCTACATACTTACCACCGATACGTTGAAAAGGTGCGTAAAGTGCTATTTGATGTGATGCTCTTGTACTTTGCTGTGTTGTTGTTGCTGCTGCTGTACTTATTGTTTTATACCATTTACTCGTTTCGTTTTATTTTTCTTTCTTGTTTTTTGTAATAAGCAGCGATGCCAACTATTTATAACCCAAACGCGGCACTACCCTTCTCAAACCGCGCTAGAACGCGCTAAGTTACAGCATTGTCAAATATTTATAGCAAAAACGCGATATTTTTTACGCGCTAAATTAAATTTCAATAAAAGTCGATGTATGTATGTTTTAGTACTCGTATATACAACTAATTTTTCAGATTTTGAAATTTATTATGTTTTAATTAACTAAAATCATTTAATACAGAATCAGAATCTCCTTCCAAATAATCGAAATGCTTAGTTTGTACTTTTAATTTTATTTGTCAAACGTTGTAACAACATATAAATTGTCGAATAGTTTTGCGATTCAAATACTTTTTGTACTTCAGCTATAATATAGGGTTTTTTTTGAGGGGTATAGAACTTCGAATTGAAATAAAACACAAGAAAATCGTTTTAATGTCCATCAATTTGGCTTTATTGGAAGGACAATTTTATGCCATTAATGTTTAAATATGATTTCGGGCATGTGGCCGCCGCGGCTGGCTCGAATAAAGCCAATTCTACAGGTCCAATTTTCAACCACTTTTTCGAGCATATGGGGCCGTATGTTGGCAATAACGCCACGAATGTTGGCTTCCAAGTCCCCTAACGTTTCTGGTTTGTTGGCGTAGACGAGCGACTTCACATATCCCCAAAGAAAATAATCCAATGGTGTCAAATCACACGATCTTGGTGGCCAATTGACAGGTCCATTCCGCGAAATTATGCGCTCATCGAATGTTTCCTTCAATAAATCGATTGTGACGTGCGCTGTGTGGCATGTAGCGCCGTCTTGTTGGAACCACAACTCATCCACATTCATGCCATCCAATTCGGGAACAAAATAGTCGGTTAGTCGGCTCCAATTGCTGTGCACGGTGGCGAATCGATTCATTCGGGTCCTCTTCAACACTTTGCTCTACAGCGGCAATTGTTTCTTCGGTGCGCACTGTTCGACGTCTCTGCGGATGCGTATTATCACATAGAGTAAACGTAGTGCGAAAACGATCCATGGTTAACCGAATTAATTGCTCTGATGGACGATTATGTCGACCATAAAATGGACGGAGCTTGCGGTAAACTTCGCGAACTGAACCATTATTTTCGAAATAAATTTGCACGATTTGCAAGCGTTGTTCTTTTGTCAACCTGTTCATGATGAAATGGCAAACCAAACTAAATATTAATCACTTGACAGCTGACAAAATGGCCGCCAGTTAAAAAAGTGATGCCAACTTAAAGTTCTATACCTCAATAAAAAACACCCTTTAGATGCTTTGTAAGTTTTGTACATTTTTTGGGTCATTGTGTGTAGTATATATTTTTATTTGTGAAATTTCAAAATATTTGTCATTACAGTATTAAAATGCGTTTTTTGTTCCAACCACAACCAAGCGAATTTTGTTTGAGACAGCTGAAACATTAACTAATTTAAAAAAATTTTATCGGAATTTTGGATATTAGAAAATTGTTAAATTTATACAAATAAAAGTCAAACAAAATATTGAACTGAAATGATATTATTGACTTTATTCAAAACGCGCTAATTTAGCGCTTTTTTTTATTAAACGCGCTAAGACGGAAAGAAGCGCGTTTGGCATAGTTAAAACGCGCTAAATCTAGCGCGAAACGCGCTAAATTGGCATCACTGGTAATAAGCAAATGCTTACATGTTTGTGGGCTATGCTTTTAAACAATTTTTACTCATGTTACTACGAAAACAACAATAGCAACAACAACAACGACAATGCAATTTGCATTTACCCATACAAGCTAAAAATATTATTATTGCACTTTCTACACAAAAATACGACTTTGTCAATTTTAGTTTTTAATTTTAATTTAGCTTTACTGATCTGTAGTATTATTGTGGCAAAAATTCACTGAGATGCAGTACTGCTATATTGCAATTTTCATTAGCATTGCTTGCTTTTTTAAAGAGTGGTGGCGGCCTCTACTTCACATGCAACTTTGCTTTGAAAGGCAAAAATAAAACGGATCTCAATGATATAGCACACTTTTACTGCAACATAGACATATCGCAAAAAGTGTCATTCTATTCTATTCTTAAAAATTTCTTCTACTACACAAAAAAAGTATTCTTGGAATAAACAACTTTAATTGAAAATAAAACCAAAAATCAATTAAAAATGTAATTGAGTCAATTGATAAGTTGTAATTAATTAATGGCCTTAATTAGAAAAATTCTTAATTATTAAAGCAAAATTTTGTATTGAAAACTGCCTTAAAAACCCTTTATAAAGCCTTAACAATTTTTATAAATAAGACCTTAAACTTTTGAATAAAAGTTTAATTGATTTAAATTAATTTTGAATTGACTTTTGGTTTTATTTTCATTTAAAGTTGTTTATTGCTGGAATATTTTTTTTCTGTGTAGAGTAGAATATTTTTTTTAATTTTCCTTGAAATGTGGGAAGAGTAGAGAAGTTTAACTGCCTTAAATTAATTTTTTGATCAAGTAGTGTTTCGGAGTTATGACTATGTTGCAACCAAGGAGCAATATACACGTCATTTCACAAGCAAAAATAAAAGTGAAAAAAAAAATCCAAAAAGAGAAGTATTAAAACACGCGTAAATTGTATTTAATCGGTTTGGAATGAGAGTAAACAACCGCAATTGTCGGATTTTTCCCCTTAAGGTACAGCATTTCTATCACGGGAAGTTGATTTTCCAGTTAAATGCAAATATTAAATACTCGTAATATTAAAGTTAAGGAAATTAAATATAAAAATTTCACTTCAACTTTTGATTGCGCTATGCAACATATGAAGACTTAAAAAAAACTTACGGAGTGGACAGCATAGATTCGATATTACTACCAAAGAGTAATAAAATCCCTAAATTCAGTTTTATTTTGGGTCTCCAGAGATTTAAAAAAATCAGTGCGCTCTCAAAAAATGGTATCATCAGCCAAAACGTAATTCAGACTTGCGGTAGCACTTAAATATAATTCTGTAGCAAAAAGGAAAAAGTGCTTAAGTCGAGATTATATGATTTTGAGTTAATGATACCTCCGTAATCTGCATATTCAAAAGTACTGATCAAAATCTCAATTAATTTGTGCGAATTTTCAGGAAGTTATAGCACTATGACTTGAGACTTATATTTTTTAGGCTTCTAATCCCATTTGGAATCATAGTTTAGTTTTTAGTTATATTTTGGTATATTTCAGCTTAAATGTATTGCTTATAGTGTGTAGAACGATGTTTGTTTAAAAAATAAATGTTAACAGAGAATTTAGCAATTTAACTGCAAAATAAATAAATTTCTGAAAATCAACTTGAAAGCTTGAAAGTGCTCCCCTGCAGTAAACAGTAAAATATGACTTAAGCACTTTTTCCTTTTTGCCACAAAATTAACAAAAATGTAGTAGTCCACCGAACAAATCTTGTTAACATTTTACGCCAAAAAAAATTATTTCTTTGTGCATTTTTTTTTTGCGAAAGTAAAGGAATTTTATTTCACTTTTTTTTTAAATAACTCATAGTTACTCCTTACTTTTGCTAACAATATTTGGAAAAGTTATAGCTACGGTAAAGCTGAACAAGTTCTGCAAACATGTCAATAATATCTAAACACGGTTAGGCACCCTTAATACTTCATTAAGGTGACTTTGTACCTCAAACATTTTCATTCATTAACAATTCACGTATTCTATTACCATTGAAATATCTGTATAAAAAGCCTGTTCACTGTTCAAAATTTCGTGCGAAATGCTGTCAAACTACATGTAAAAGTATTTGGTATGAAATATTTGCTAAATAAACTAGCAAATGTAGTACTATGTATGTTCTTACGAAAAACATGTAAAATCTATCTATCTATCTATAAATAACTCTAGCATCATTTTAGCTTCAGCTACGAAACAACATGAGCAGCACGTTTTTCGAACGAAATTGTAACAGTTTCAAAAAACAAAAGCGAGAAGTTTATAAATAATTCTACCAAAAAAAAAAAGCGAACTTCACTGCAAAGATCTGATGAATGAAGATAAGAAGAAACACGTCATACATAAAATCAAGTTTTAATAAGCGTTCCTCCGCCCATTTTTTAAATGCAAGATTGTGTTTTGTTAGAGCTCAGCGTGCATGTCAAGTGGTGTAAAAAAACGGTAAAGTAGAATCACTGAAAATATAACATTAAATTCTAAAGGGCGTGACTACGCCCATTTTTTAAATGGAGGATTGTGTCTATTTTAGAGCTCAAAGTGTGCGGTAAGTCTCGTGTAAAATCGTTTCAGTAGAACGAAGTGAAATATTACAATAAATTTTAATGGGCGTAACCCCGCCCATTTTTTCAACTTTAAAGTTGTGTTATTACAAAAACCAAAGTTGTTTCATAGATTTCGCAGCAATCAAATAGGTAGAATATTATAATATAAAATAAAAATATTTGTGGGCATGTCCAGCCCACTTTTTTGCAAGAGGTCCAATTGGAAGCTATAACCTTCCAGACAAAAATAAAAGAAACTTTGTTATTTGTTATTGAGCTTCTCATTTGTTTAAATGAAAGTTTATAATATATAATAATAGTTGTTCTAAGAAGCTTTGTTGTTCTGCATTAGCAAACATTGAAATGCGCATAGGATCCAGCTAAATCCCTCAATAATCAATTTCAATGTATTTTTAATAAAAAAAATATTTTACTTAATAAGTAAAATATTAATTTGGGATTATTAGTGCGTTTAAAAATTTTAAACTTAAAAAATAAAAGAATTTTTACAACCGGCCTAAAATGTACCGAGTTATGAAGTAACAATGTAAAAACAAGACAGAGGAATTGATGCCTTTCTCCTTTTTTTGAAGTCGGTTAATGAAATAGGCAACACATGTTGAATAATAGTATTTGTTGTTTTTTTGAAAAAGTTTTTTTTTATCCTACTATAAACTATAAAAGATAAAATAGTAGCGCACTCAAGTTTTATCTTTGTCTTTCAACGGCTATTGCTCTACAAAAAAAAAATAAATAAAAAATAATTGAGATAGTAGATGATATTTACAAAATCACTTTACAACTTTGAGGCTCTTAGGAGCTACTCTGATTAGCATTAGGGTGCCTAAATATAATAATATTTAATACTTCTACTTTTCAAAATAGTTGGTTTAAAAAAAATCGGATGTGTGTAGTTTAAAAGTTGCCCAGTTTTTACAACTTTCTTGTTATTTCACACCACTGTGCACCGTCTATTTGCATTTCTTTGCTTAACCCTAGAATATCATACTTATTTTTATATCGCAAACGTCATACTTCGTCGAATCGACTACGACCTATTTCAAGAGCCAATAAAAACGTCGAGCAAAAATAAGTACGAAAATAGATTTATTATTGATATTTAGCTAGTTTTTAATTATCATATAACGAAATTCATATATTTCTTTTAATCGTTTAACGTAAAATTAACATTTCACAGACTTCTATCAATTGGCATTTTTTCTTAAAACATAGCATTTATAGCATCAATTGTATGAAATACAATAATAATAATAATAATAATAATAATAATAATAATAATAAATAATAAATTTATTAAACTAAAAAAGCAACATTAGTTTCGAGTAACTGATATTAGCGGCTAACGCTATACGAAAAACGAAACAAAAACAATAACAAAAAATATGTTTTAAATCGAAAATAAAATCGCGCGTCGTCATTTCGACGAAGTATGATAGTGCAGGGTTAAGGGAATAAAATAGAGCTTTAACTGTTTTTCAGAGATTTTTTCGAGGCTTTTATATTTATTATCGGCATTTATTGTCGATTTATTCCTAAGTGACAAAAACTAAACTATTCAGAAGGTTTTTTTAAATTGTCAAATTTGTTTTACATACGCAAATTTTCTCTTACGATAAAATCGTACGGGTCGTATCTTAAGAGTTAAAAATAAAAATGAAAAATAAAATTTTCATTTGAATAAAAAAGTATATTTGCGATAAAATGGAAAATCAAGCTCATTACTAGGGTTTGGGAAACGGGAATTCCCGGTCGGGAAATCCCGGGAAATGTGTACGTGATATTTCAGGGGAATTTTTTAGATTTTTCCGGGAAAACGGGAAATTAAAAGTACATACACGTTATTTCATAAATATATAGACTTTTGTGACACATACTTATAAAATGGCCTAAGTGACAGTCAAATTTATTTTCATTTATGCAAAAAAATTGTTTTATAATCCTGTTTTAATTTAATATCAAAAGTTTCATTGTTTTTTTATATTACAAAAATTCGTTTGAATGATTGTATGAGTAAATTTTCAGGATGAAATTGTTTCAAGTTATCTTTTAAAGTTGATACTAATATTTAAACACTAATACCCTGTTTATCGATGTCGAAGGAAATTTTTCATTAGAACAATTTCATTTAAAACAAATTCTAAAATTTTATTTTTGTTAGAATTATAACTGTAAGAAAGAAGATATTTCTTCGACACCGATAAACAATCAGTAAAATGTCCATTAAATTTGTTTAATGTAAAATAAAAATGTGAGCTGTGAAAATTTATAGGGAAATTTCATAAAATTGAAGTCATACCATTTCTCCTAATTCTTCTGACTACAAGAAAAATTATTGTTCTATTCGAAAACCACGAGTAAATGCAAGGTGCACTTAGTAAAGGCCGTTTTAGACTATAATAAAAGTATTAATACTTTTGTCGTATATGAAACTCTGAAAGAGAAATTAAATCAGGGAGGTATTTACTTCAAAAGTATTATTACTTTAGAGTCTGAAACTGAAAACTGAAATGACTATCTTTTATTCGCTATAACATAAGAAATTGGAATACTTTGTATGATTATCAATGATTGCAATATCAAATCATTTCCGTAAGTAAATAATTCGATGTTAAACAAACTTGACGTGATTTTTCGGGAATTTGTGAACAAATGTTGGAAAGTGTACTGAAAATTCTAAGCTCATAGAAGTTGTAAGAACTCTGAGTTGACAATACTTAAATTCATTATATATTCATGAAGGAAATATCTTAGGAGAAATAAAATTGTGGCTCAGGGTGCAGCTGAGTATACTACTGTAAGTTGCTTGTATAGTACTTAACGATAAGAATCTTCCTTGAACATTTTCAAGAATAACGAGAAACAGGCAAGGAAAATTCTTAATAAAATGAATAAAATAATAAAATTACAGTCAAATCCCGATAATTCGTAATCGTAAGGGACCGGCCATTTCTTACGAATTATAGGGGTTTTTGATTTAGCGGTGTTAAAATAAAATAAATACGAATTAGCGGGGTTTTTCAATTTATTTACTAAAACGATAAAAAAAAAAACAAAAAAATTGTTAAAAATAAAATACAAAATAAAAGTTTGTTGTTTTTGCAACACTGACTGAGTTTTATGCTTGCGCTTTGACATTTTTGATTATTATTCATTAACAAACTGATCTTACGAAAATAAACACACACACAAGCAAAAGCAAAACCCACGCAAAAAAAAATAGCGGTAAACAAAAAATCATTATTTTCATGTTTCTGTTGTTTTTATTACGAATTATAAGTGGTAGTTAGCAAACAATTACGATTTATAAGAGGTAAAGAAGATTTTATATGAAAAAAATTACGAATTAGCGAGGGGACCAAAATGTATGCAAATTTTACGAATTAACGAGATTTTCTCAAGGGACCGACAGTTTATTACGAATTATCGGGAATTACGATTTATCGGGGTACGAATTATCGGGATTTGACTGTATTTAGTAATTACGGTAGTACTGTGTAATAGCTATGTATACTCTATTTGCTTGAATTCACTTAAAAATTTTTATGAATTTATCTTAGAAGTGCGTTTGTATTAACTTTTATTGAAAAGAATGCTTACATTAATAAAACAATCAAAATTTCGCCAAATTTCATTTAATAAATGTATGTACTTAATTTAAAAAATTAGCGATTTTTTCATTTCTATAGAAATATAAAGTTTTTTTTATTTAATTATTACTTTTCGAACATCATTTGTTTCTATATTTATGATTTGAACGGGCTAAAGTTCGTATCGCTTTTTAAGCCAAGTTCGTATCGCTTTTTAAGCTCATGATGAAGGTTTAGTGGCCTTCGAAAACGGCTAGCTGTTCCGTTCAACTATGTGTTGTCAGAATATTTACAACTAACTGTGGTGTTATTTGTTCATTAATAATTATCACATGTAATTTGGCTTAAAAAGCGATACGAACTTTAGCCTATTCAAAGCATAAATGTAAAGTTTTTTTAATTAGTGATTTTTTATGGGAATTGTTAAAATTTAAGTTTAAAATTTTTTTAAACGCACTAATAATCCCAAATTAATATTAATTTGAAATTTATTTGCTAGTGGTTCAGCGTTGTCTATACATTTCATTGTTGCTATAACAAATCATCAGTAGACTTCAACCACACATTTTGAATAGTCACAAACCTCTTATCTTATGCACAGACTTTCAAGAACCATTTGAGAATTCACAAACAATAGTATTTTTGAAAATCACAAAAGAAAAATAAGCGTAGTAGGCTTAGAAACTAATACAAAAACCCAGCAAATAATTTATATTCGATATGAATCTAATAAATTTCAAATTAAAATAAACTTCTGACAATATGTCGAATAATAAATTTCTTAAATGCCAAATTAATATTTTACTTATTAAGTAAAATATTTTTTTAATTAAAAATACATTGAAATTGATTATTGAGGGGTTTAGCTGGATCCTATGCGCATTTCACTGTTGCTAATGCAGATCATCAGGGAACCTTTACCCAAAGTTTCTTAGAACAACTAGAGTTATTATGTTATAAGCTTTCATTTAAACAAATGAGAAGCTTAAAACAAATAACAAAGTTGAAACAAGAACTCAATAATCAATATGTTTTTTATTTTCTTCACCATTACTACATTGGCTGAATTTTTAGTGCGTTTAAAAAAATTTTAAACTTAAATTTTAACAATTCCCATAAAAAATCACTAATTATTAAATTGACTGCACCAGGTCAAAAAATACTTGTGTGGCAACACTCTATTCTTAAATAGCTGTTGTTGTTATTTACATTTATTTTCTCTTACATACTTTTACAACTACAATTTGAAGCTGAAAAAAAGTCAGCCAATGTATTAACGGTAAAGTAAGAAAATAATAAAACATGTTGATTATTGCGCTGATTTACACGGGCATAATTGTGCTGGCATAACATGCCAGTTTGTTGGTGAGAGAGGCAAAGAGAGTGGTTTTGCGGTTGGCATAACTTTTCAACCAGCTTCAACCCCGCATTAGCAGCATAAAACCAATACACATACAACTTAAAAAACAGCAAATGTTAAATGAATACTAAAAACGCTAACACACACAAAGCTGTGTATACGTATACATTTTGTGCCAGATGAATTAGTCTCGTGTAATTTGGAAAAGAACAAAAATTGAGCGGCTTAAAAATTGTTCTCGTCTAAACTACCTCATTGAGTTCTTGTTTCAACTTTGTTATTTGTTGTTGAGCTTCTCATTTGTTTAAATGAAAGTTT
This sequence comes from Tachina grossa, assembly GCA_949987645.1. Taxonomy (NCBI): domain Eukaryota; kingdom Metazoa; phylum Arthropoda; class Insecta; order Diptera; family Tachinidae; genus Tachina; species Tachina grossa. The sequence continues at coordinate 126,039,619 of OX465277.1, read as the reverse complement.
ATAACATAATAACTCTAGTTGTTCTAACAAACTTTGGGTAAAAGTAAAATATTAATTTGGGATTATTAGTGCGTTTAAAAAAAATTTAAACATATAGTTTTTTTGTTTATTTAAATAAATTGTGGCTTGATGTCTACTGAAGAGTTTATTCAGCAGAAACGAAATGCATTTTAGACGGTGTTAAAAAAAATAAAGTAAACATTCATTGAATTTTATGTACTGCGATATTTCTTGTATAAAAAATATTTAAAGAAAAATTAATTAATTTGCACAAAATTGTTTTAATTACCTTAAGGAAATATCTTTATTTAAAATATGCTAAAATAAAAACTGATTTCTTCACATGTTCAATGTGTATTGAAAAATGTCCATCTTATAATATATTGAGAACTGACCTGGCAACACTGTAGTGAAGAAACTATGCACCAAAATATGCAAAATTTGATCCTTTGACTTATTTCACGGCCATTGTTTTTTATATTTATTTTTATAAAAATAAATTATTCTCAAACCCAAAAGTGAAACAAAAGACTTTAATCAATTGTTCTAAGATCTAATTAAACAATTCGCGTATTGTATTTTCATTGAAATATCTGTATATGTGACAGCGCATAGAGAAAGGGACCTAAGGGTAAAAAAATTAATTTTCACTTTTTTTTTTTTTTTTTGATGTGGACAACATCTGATCATCGAATGACACCGATCCCATGCCCCAAAAGTGTTCCCTCCCAGAGATATGCGCGTTTTAAGAAATTGAAGTACACCAAAGATACACGTATTTAAGTCTTTAAAATGGCTTTCCTGAACAAAACTCGTTTTTACCCTCAGATCCCTTTCTATTTTGCGCGTCACATATAAGGCTGAAAAATACATCTACTGATAGCACATAAAATGGAAGAGAATTACTTATGATGTTTTCTTTTCTAAAAGAAAAGTGTAACTAACATATGTGCTACATGTGATTTGGCAGCATTTTTAAATGCTCACCTGATTTTTAAGAAGTGTTGCATATTTTACGTTTACAAAAGCACAATTTTCCAACAAGTTTCGGCATAAAACAATCACGAACTAGAAAATGATTTATTTTTTTCATAGACAATAACAAGAACAGCTGTTAATATAATGCTGCACTCATGCCCCTTTAATGAAAATGAGTGCTGAACATGTAGCATTTTTCTTCTTTTTAAGGGTAACATCATGGGAAAAGAACGCGTTTAATTTTTAAAATAATACATACTTTTCAGAAAAGAACACAAAGAAATGTAAAAGGCAACATAAATGCAGCATATTGCTCAGAAAAGAAAACGCCATTAGTTACTGATGTAGAAGTTGTAGAGGCTATTAAAAATACTTCTCTTAGGGCCATTATTACTACTTAAAGTTAGTTAATAGTAGGATTTTATGGAACGTATAAAAAGCTTTCCATTATTGAAAATTGGATTTAACTTACCAGGTAGTATAAACTTGTCTGTAGTTTATCGCTCACTTAAGGTTAAAGTAAAATTTTGCAGATGATAAAGTTTTTATACGTCCCATAAAATCCTACTTTTAATTAACTTTCAGTTGTAATAATGGCCCTTAGTGTTTTCCAGAATAATTGTAATGTTTATTCAGGGTATTTTCCTATGAAAATATCACATCACTAGTAAACTATCAATAAAAAAAGCATTATAACAAATACAATCAAGATGTCGTTCTCAAATAGAATATTTCATAATATTTACTTTGTTTTAAATGAATTATTCTTCATAAATAAAATAAAAAAAAACGCTGATAAGATTTTTATAATATAATGAATAACAAAACAATTCACACACACAAATTTTGTATACACGAAGACTTGTGTTGATAATAGTATGACCTGCAGTTGCCTTAAAAAGCTTGACGCAAAAACATTAATATAGAAAAAAAAATTAAACCAAAAAAAAAAAATATTAATAAATATGTGGGAAATTTTAGGCTGCGTTTTTACTTTAGTTTTGGGATTAATTGCAACACTTTATATCTACTTAACTTGGCACTTTGATCATTGGACGAAACGTGGAATACCAGGTCCGAAGCCCTTGCCGCTGCTGGGCACTTTTCCAGGCATGGTTAGTGCCAAGAGAAATTTCATTTATGATTTAGATAAAGTTTACAGGTAAGTTTTTCTTAGAGATGTGAGATGGGTTTTATTTTTTTATTTTTAATCTTCTTTCAGAGAATTCAAAAACAAGGCGAATTTTGTGGGTGTTTTTGTTACCAGAAATCCCCAGATACTGATATTGCACCCAGATATTGCGAAAGATATTTTGATCACAAATTTTAAAAACTTTCAAGATAATGAATCCTCACAATGGGTAAGTTTTTGCTTAACCAACGAAATGCATAAAGACGGTGATTAACCAACTAGACTTGTATCGAACTCTTTCAGTAGCTAGTTCTTGACACAAACCTATTATCAAAGCTGTGTAATTTAAATGGGTTTGATCATAGGTTTGTGTCTAAAACGAGCTACAGAAAGAGTTCGATACTAGACATCTGCATGAAACTAAATAATGATGTTTATGCAACTTTCGCTATAATTTTTTATTCGTTTAATTTCTATTTCATACAGATGAATAACTATGAAACAAGAGCAATGAATACTCAATAGTTAAGAACGCAGTAAAATGATGTTGGTTTGTTTACTTATACAAGAGCATACTAACATTTACAAATGTGAAACAGAACATGTGTTGAGTAAATCTCGATTAAGTTCATGCAAAAACAATATGTGACGCGCGAAAGGGACCTAAGGGTAAAAACCGGTTTTGTTCAGGAGAGCCATTTTAAAGATTTAAATACGTGTATCTTTGCTGTACCATCACATCATAAAACGCGCATATCTCTGGGAGGGAACACTTTTGGGGCATGAGATCGGTCTCATTCGATGCTCAGATGTTATCCACATCAAAAAAAAAAAAAAGTGGAAATTAATTTTTTTTACCCTTAGGTCCCTTTCTCGATGCGCTGTCACATATGCTTTTAAAGATCAGTGTTGCCAGTTGTAGGAAAAGGGGAAATATAAGAATAATCGCCGAAAAGGAAGTTAAAAAATGACCCATAATAATCTTTCTTTTCAATGCAATATTATTGTTGTTTAAAATTTCGTATTTTTACATAGGGTGATGATAATTAAATTTTTTGAGTTTTATTACAAATATTAATTTCAAAAATAATTGTTAGTTATATTTTTGCTTGGAAACGAGTACTTTTGTTGTGTTTTGTTTAATTTTTGTCAATTTCAATTTTTTTTTATATCATATGAAATTAAAAAAAAAAACAAGCACGTGACCAAAACCGTTAGACACCTACACAACTAATAATCAAATTTGCTTAAAAATATATTCATTTCTCATAAACCAATTCGTTTTTTTAATTTTTCATCTAAAAGTATGTGTTTCTTTCCATAGCATTTCATTTCAGGGTTGTGTGCAGTTCATTACAAGAATATATAATATATTAAAATTTTTTAAAGATTTATATTATTTAAAAACGCAAATGACCAATTAAAATATGTATTACTAATATGTATGGTATGTACATATGTGTAAAAGTTAAAACTTTAATTTAATACACATGTGCGACCCATACAAAAAATTCCATGATTTCACTATATTGGCAACATTGCTATTGCGAATTAATAACAAAAGATGAGATGAGAGAAAGCAGCATAAACAAAAGTCGTTTCAATGAACAATCTCTTTGTGTTAACAGTATTAAACGAAACGTTTTCACTCACATTATGATAAAAGCAACAGTTTGTTGAGTATTAACATATTTATTCGAAGCAGAGTTGCCAGAATTTCTAAGGATAAAATTTTCAAAATTTAACAATTTTGCACTAAAAAACCTTCGAAATCTGCATTTTATTTTTAAAATCTTCAAAAAATTTTTAAAGCAATTTTTAAAACAATTTTTTTTATATTTTATTCAAAAAGTTTACATAAATATGGATGGACATGTGTAATATAAATATTTTTTTAACCCATATTCATAAAATTTAAACTCGTCTTAAATTTCTTTTATTTAAATTTTGTAGACAAATTATTTTTAAACTAACTTTCAAGCATTTTATTTTTTTAATGTGTGAAGAATTTTCATTTCGTTTCTGCTTTGAAACCAAAAATGTTTCAAACAAGGTAAAAATATCATATGTTTAAAGAACATCTATCAATATGTTATTAAGAACTACGTACACAAACTTAATATTCATAAAAATTATTTTGGGTTTCAAAACGTTGGAATACGTTAAACTAAGCTTAAAAGCTTCAAGAAAAAATCTTTACAAGCTAACATCTTCGGTTTTGAATCCACTGTTATTTTTTCGTTACCCTTTTAAAATTAGGTGCTACATTGGTTGAAGTCTACTAATGAGTTTGGCGGCTTTACCACACTCAAAGTTTACTTTGCAAAGTCTTGAGTTTGTTGAAGAAAGAGGAATACAGAATAAGATCTCTTTTCTGTTCTCTCTTACAAACTGAAGACTTTCGTCTTTCCTTACACTACGACCACACGAGCAATTTGATGTGTCTTAATACAAGCAATAACGCCGGCAGAATGATGACGTCAAATTGCTTGTGTTCAACAATGTATCTGAAGGTGGTGAATACGTATATGCAAATATATTTGCTTTTTATTCACAAAAATACTTAAATTATCAATAATTTTATCCTTTTCTAATTTTAAATTGAACTTTTATTGGTTTTATGTAGTTAAAACTTTTCTTTTCTACTTTTGTGTTGAAAAAAACTTAATATAATTTGTATTTGACAGCATATGTTAAGAGATTGTTGCTCAGCAATGTATTTTAACATTTGTTGCTGAATATATATTTGAACACATATTCATACGGTCCACACGCTAATATCTTGTGTCGGCAAACGAATTTGTCAGTTGCCATGGCAATAATTGCCAAGATTATTGCTCGTGTGGTCGGCATGTTAGGAGAAACGAAATACATATGTACGTGCCCTTAATTATGAAAGTGGTCTAAGCCATATGTATTTTTGCCAAATATCAAATAAATCTCATAAAAACTTCAATAAATCCTTAATAAGTATTATATATGTATATTTATATTAATCGATACTAGTACAACTCTAAATAAAAATTATGCATGAAATAAAAATATTATTTAATTTGTTCAATCGCAATCTACGAAATATCTCGACCAAAGAAAAATATGACTTAGACCACTTTCATAATTAAGGGCACACATAGCCAGCAAACAAATAAAAATTCTTTATAGTTATGTGCAAATAATATAAAATGAATGAGATAAAAAACCGGATATATAAAAAATTATACAAAGTCATTTGATTTGTTGCATAAATATTCAAAGGACTTCGGAATTTTCTTTTATTCAAGTTCACTTGGCTGAAAATCTTTTCGACATTTGCAAATGAATGTAGTAAAGACAGTAAAGACATTACATTTTGAATAAATTAGTAATGCAAAATCGTAATCAGAATAAGCTCGTTTTATATCAGATATTCGTTTCCAGAAGCTTGCCAAAGTTACTTGCCAAAGTTACTAAGTTCAAAAATTATAACTCTCTAAACTAAAAGAAACAAGAAGTAGTAGCAGTATTAGCAAAACTGTAAACAACTGCACTATTATTTGGTGTTGAAAAATCTGCGTTTTTAGGCCAAAAATCTTCAAATCTGCATTTCGTCTTTTCGGAGAGTAAAAATCTGCAAAATCCAGATAAATCTGCATTTCTGGCAACCGTGATTCGAAGTTGGGCTTTAGTAAACAAACATTTCAGTAGTTTCATGGATGGAATTGCTCATACAACTCTATATTCAATACAACTCTATAACCAAAAAAAAAAAAAAAACGAAAAAATTCCGAATAAATGAACCATATATTCAAATAAGTCTTTAAAATGGCAAGAAGAGACAGAAATAAAAAAGATAGTAGGCCTAACCGTAACTTTGACTACGACATACGAATACCACGTACGTTTAACCAACGAAATGCATAAAGACGTTGCTTCGCCAAAAAAACACGCGAAAATTCCGAAAAAATTAATCACAGGTTTGTCATTCAATACTAGTAGGAACACTTTCGATTTTGATCGTAATTTTAGCTTGAAATTTTTTCTACTCTGTGCTAGCCTGAATGAATAGATAACTGTATTTAAGCAAAAAAATTTGGAAACATTTTAAACAAGTCATGGCATGAAAAAGTCATTGGGTCTTATCGTAGCCTTGGCTACGACATTTTGCTCCTATTTAAAAGAACAAATGTTGCGGTGTTCTTTAATCTATTACAAACATTTAGAAAACAAAATCAAAACACGAATATAAGATACGGCAAACCACGCTAAGAGAGATCATTTCTAATTTGAAGAAAAAAATTGCACAGTGCAAAAATGTTTGTTATTGTTATAAAACCAAATTTCTCACATTTTGCAACAATAACATTTCAGATGGATCGGAAAAAGGATCCCGTTTCTGGAAGCAATCCATTTGTTTTGCCAGCAGCTGTTTGGAAAGAAAAACGTGGCGAAATTGTGCCTGCCTTTACCGCCTCCAGGATAAAGAACATGTTCTCAGTAATTGAGGCCACTTGTAAGAAATTAAGCCAATATCTAAAACACCAGATAAAAACCGACACAGTTACAATCGACGCCAAAGATGTAAGTAGCATTTTAAACTTTATTACAAAAAAATTTATAGAATTTTTTTCTTAGATTGCTTTACATTTCACTGGCGAGGTTGTAGCCGATATTGGCTGGGGCATTGAGGCGGGCAACTTTGCTGAGCATTCTGCTCAAAAGGATACCACCTTCCTAAACATGTCCAAGCAAACGATCTTACAAACTTACAAGGCTTTTAAATACTTTTTTATAGCTGGCATATTTCCCTTTATACGCTATTTGTTTTACGTTCGATCCTTTCCCGAAGTTACAGAAAAATTCTTTTTGCAACTGACCCGTTCAGCCATGAGCATGAGAAGGTCTGAGGGAAATAGTACCAGACAGGATTTGTTGCAACATTTGATAGAAGTGCAACAAAAGAAGGATATCAGTGAAATTGATATTGTGGCTCATCAAATGACGTTTTTATTCGATGGTTTTGAAACATCGGCTACATTAATCAGTCATTGCTTATTGCTGGTGAGTTGTTAATATTTCCCTTTGTAATAGTGTTTTCACACTGACATCGTTTTAATAAAAGTTGGTTTTAACGTTAAAACCAACTGTTAAAACCTGGTTTTACCATACAAATTGTTTTTGTTAAAACCAAATTAAAACCATTTTTGAATTGGTCTTAAGTTGGTTTTATGAAATGCAACCTTGTTTTCGCTGTGATAAATTCAGTGCTGCCAAGTTGAAATGACCGACAGCAGCTGATAATGTTATACAAGTGAATAACAATAGATGGCGCTTGAAAATTTTTCAACTTAAAAATGGATACAACAGCAACAATAATCAAAAAATTATGGAAAAAAAAAGATTTTTTTGGAAGGAAAACAACGAAAATATGCTTAATAGTAACAAACCAAAAAAGTTTGTCTTAAGTAGAACAAAAAATAAGCAAATTAACATGTGTATAATTAGCAAAAGAACAAAATGACAATGGTAAGACTGTTGTAAATATAGAGATGGTAAAATAGAGCTTACAATACAAAAAAGCTTTCAGCAAATTGAAATACGATGAATCAAACAATTCACATATTCCATTTGCAATAATGCTAAGTATATAAAGCAGAAATCTACATCAACTGACACCACACACAGTGGACCAAACACAAAAGAACGCTGATGATGAAGATTTAGTGGCCTTCGAAAACGGCTGGCTGTTCCGTTCAACTATGTGTTGTCAGAATATTTACAACTAACTTTGGTGTTATTTGTTCATTAATAATTATCACATGTAATTTGGCTTAAAAAGCGATACGAACTTTAGCCTGTTAAAATCATAAATATAGCAAATATTTTAAATTGAACTGTGGAAAGTGAAAATAGACAATATGACTGACATTCATCTGCCAATAAAAAAGGTTTATCTTATAATGTATCTGTGCATTTTTATATTATTAACAATATTTCCAAGCACTTCTTCATTCTGTATAAGAAGTTCCATAATTTAAAAACAATTTATTTACAATATATAAAATAATTTCCATTTTAGAGCGCATTGTGAAATATCTCAGTTTTTCATACAAACAAAAACAGTTGAACAGTATGTCCAACAAGTGTTATTAAAAAGCAGAAAAAAATGCAACAACAAATACACGCATTTCGGCAGCAGATTTATTTTATTTTGAGCAAAGTTATTAGACAGCCTGTGAGTTAAAACCTGAGTTTAACAAACTTGCAGTGTGAAATCAAAATCAGCTGTTTGTGGTTTTAACGTTAAAACCAGGTTTTAACTTTCAGTGTGAAAACACTATAAGTAAATTAAAAAAATTAATTTTCATTAAAAAAAAAACTAAAAGCTGGCGCGTCATCCTGAGAAGCAGCAAAAACTGCGCTTGGAAATTCAACAGCAGTTGAATACCCATGAGAATACTTTCGATTTTGATGAATTAATGAAACTACCCTACTTGGACCAGTGTTTGGCAGGTGAGCAATCTTTTATCTAATGACTTCTGTCTATCCAGCTAAATGCAACAAAAAAGTTAAATTTAAATTTGTTTCTTATTTTCTCTCCCCTCTTCACCAGAAACTTTGCGTATTTTTACTCCTTTGCCGTTTATGGCAAAAGTTTGTACACAACCTTGTGAGATGGCAAACAGTGATGGTGTTTCACTCAAAATACAACCTGGAGATGTTTGTCTCATATCACTGCACTCGATGCATCATGATGAAGAGTATTATCCACAGCCGGAAGACTTTGTGCCAGAACGTTTTGATGAAGAGCATGGGGGCACAAAAAAATATAAGGACATGGGTGTTTACTTGCCGTTCGGTGATGGCCCAAGAATATGTTTAGGTTTGTAATGTGCACGATTTTACATACTTTTTAGTATTTGTGTATGCAAATAGAAATGTTTTTGCTTTAAATGTGCAGGCATGAAATTTGCTTTATCCCAATCAAAGGCCGCAGTTGCCGAGGTAATTAAACATTTTGATTTAACGGTCAATGAAAGAACACGCAAGGATAATTATATGGCTGCCGAAGGATTTATCGTTGGTATAGATGGTGGCATTTTTCTAGATATAAAAACTTTATAAAAATGTGCAAAGCAGTAAATTTTTTTTTCAGTTTAATTTAAGCTCTTTATAGTATTTCAATTATATTTTTCAAATAAATAAAACAATAGTTCTAATGTAAAAAAATGTTAAAAGAAAATTTTTTATAGAAATTTTCAATATTTTTAACCGACTTCAAAAACGGAGGAGGTTAACAATTCGTCTCTATTTTTTTTTTTTTTTTTTTTTTTTGGGGCGGTGTTGCTTCATAACTCGGTACATTTTACACCGAGTGTAAAAATTCTTTTTTTTTTTTTTTTTTTGTCTAAGAGGGTATAGCTTCCCATTGGTCCCATTCTAAAAAAGTAAGCGGGGACACGCCGCCAATTTTTTCATTTGATTTCATGATATTCTACTTATTTGATTGTTGCGAAGCTTAGCAAACACCTTTGGTTCTTGTAATTACATTATTTTCGAGTTAAAAAAATGGGCGGAACTAGGCCAATTAGGTTAGGAAAGGTGGTGCTTTACCGCACCTCCACTCGGAGACCCGATTGTGTCCATTGTGATATATAAATAAATTTATCATTATATTTCATGTGGTTCTACTTAACCGATTTTTACAAAACTTAGCACACACCCTAAGCTCTAAAATAGACACAATCTTTCATTAAGATTTAATAAACAGTAATTTCCGCTAAAGTGATTTTCTAAAAATTCGCGGTTTTTGGTGCATTTAAACGGATAAATCATTTATCCGATACTATGTTAATTGATCCATTAACGCAATTAAAAGAAAAATCCGTTTAATTAAGGGTTGAGATCAATAATCCAAAACATCTTACAACACTCTGCAATGATTATGTATGCATGTATGTATGTACACACGTGCATATATGCAATGAAAAAAGTGAATAAAAATATATGATTTTAAGAGTTGGTACATCTCTTTGTGTAGTTTTACCAACAAACATTTGTGAAAATTTTCGAGTATCAATTAACCGGAACTTTGTTTGGGATTTCGGAAAAGTAATTTTATTTAAGAGTCAATTCTTTTAACGCAATTAAACGGAACTCATTTAAACGGGTATTTTTCCATGTAATTTATATGAAACATGTTCAATCAATGTGTTTTGGATCAATTAACCGGGTAAGTCATTAAAGCGGGGAGCAATTAAGCGGAAACTACTGTATTATTTTAAGTGGTTCTACTTTACCGATTTTTAGAAAACTTAACATACACCGAGTTCTGAAAAACCCACATTCATGCATTTAAAAAAGTGGACGGAGGCACGCCCATTAAAATTTATATTTGTATATCTATAATTATAGATTTTGGCGTCATGAAAAACATTTCTAGGGATTTAATTCATGTTGAAGCTTCTCTAGATCTCACCTCAGATCACTCTCCGACTATCGTTTCAATCTGTAACCCACTAAGAAGTGACTTACCTCAACCATATATGAAGATGATCAATCGTGTTAATTGGCTGGGAATCAAAAAATATCTTAGTAGTCATTGCACGGAAAATATTACGCTAAGAACACCCAATGATATTGAATCTAGCATTGCCTATATTAATGAAAATATTAAACAGGCTACTGAGCATGCCACTACCTCCCATCCGCAAACTGGGTTTAATAAAATTTATTCTAGGGATATATTGAACGTCTCGTGTATGAAAAAAGAAGAGCTAGAAGGGAATTGCAACAGCACAGATCACCCCAAAATAAAATCGGATTTAAAGAGTGTACTAAACGACTCCAAGAGTTGCTTGCACCTGAAAAACCTGCATCTCTTAAAAATTATCTGGAAAGTCTTGATGTTACACAAGCATCAAATTACTCTTTGTGGCGCGCTGCTAGAAAGCTTAAAACACCCGTTGAGTTTAAGCCACCTCTGCGCACATCTACCGGAAATTGGGCAAGAAGCGATACGGAAAAATGTAAATTATTTGCTGAGCACTTAAAATCCGCATTTACGCCAAACACATGTACTGATCTTTCTGATTTGCCGAGTGTAGTTGCTCTACCCCCTCGACCCTTAAAGTTTAAGATGCGTGATGTACAAAAAGTAATTGCTGAACTCAAACCAAAGAAAGCTCCAGGTATTGATGGAATTAGTAACAAGATGCTGATGAACTTGCCGCATATTGCAATAAGAATCCTGCTGTTTATTTTTAATGCCATATTACGACCGGAGTATTTTCCACAACACTGGAAGAATGCCAAGGTCAAAATGATTCCAAAGCCGGGCAAAGATCTTACCAAAGCAGAGTCATATAGGCCAATAAGTCTACTATCAACTATGTCAAAGCTTTTCGAAAAGCTGCTCATGACAAAATTGTCCCCTTGTCTAGCAGATAATATGTGCATACCGGACCATCAATTTGGTTTTAGAAGTCAGCATAGCACCATTGAACAAACGCATAGATTGCTTCAATTTATAAGGAAAACATTCGAAGAAAAGAAGTATTGTTCTGCCATATTTATTGATGTTTCTCAGGCATTTGATAAAGTTTGGCATGATGGCCTAATTTTGAAATTGAAGACATATCTACCAAATAACATTCTAAAACTTTTGGAAAGTTATATTTTAGGCCGGAAGTTCTCTGTTATGGAAGGAGAATTTATGAGTGCGCCCGAAACTATCTCATCCGGTGTACCTCAAGGGAGTATACTGGGGCCAGTTTTGTATTTGATTTATACTTGTGATATGCCTGTGAACAGTAATATCCATACTTCTGCATTTGCGGATGATACAGCCTGCCTTAGTATGCACGAAAACCCTCATGAGGCATCCCGATATCTTCAGGAACATATAATACAGCTTGAGCTATGGTTAAACTTATGGAGAATAAAAGTAAACGAACAGAAGTGCGTACATATAACCTTTACCCTACGAAAAGATACTTGTGCCCCCATTAGAATCAACTGTCAAGTTGTTCCTCAACATTCAAATGTGAAATACCTTGGTATACATCTTGATCGTCGGCTTACATGGAAACACCATATTGACTCAAAGCTAACACAAATGAAACTTAAAATAACTCGGATACATTGGCTGATTGGTAGAAATCCAACACTCGGTCTAGATTGTAAACTTTTAATATACAGGGTGGGCCAAAAGAAACCAAGGGGTGTAAAGGTTTAATAACTTTTTTGTTTATTATTTTTTTTATTTTTTCTTTCAGATTATATAGACAACACTTGGAGAATTTATAATGAATGAATGCCAATTGCACCCCATCAGGTGTACAGTATGGTGTGGGATCACATCTGAAAATGTCATTGGGCCCTACTTCTTCGAGAATGAAGATGGAAGTGCTGTAACCGTAAATGGAGAGCGAATAATTTCTCGAAATTCGGAAATAATTTGGACAGCGCGATCGCCAGATTTGACAGCACCCGACTATTTTCTTTGGGGTTTTTTGAAGGAGCGAGTGTATGTGAACAAGCCAGAGACAATCCTTGAACTCAAGGCAAACATTGTTGCAGAAATTCGAACGCTACAGCCACAAGTTTTGAAAGATGTTATGGAAAATGCTCTAAAAAGAGCCCATCAGTGCGAAGCTGAAAACGGTGGTCATTTAAGAGACATCATTTTTCATAATTAGTGTAAAAAAATTTCCATTTTGTATATTATAAGGGTGTTTTTTATTGAGGTATAGAACTTTAAGTTGGCATCACTTTTTTAACTGGCGGCCATTTTGTCAGCTGTCAAGTGATTAATATTTAGTTTGGTTTGCCATTTCATCATGAACAGATTGACAAAAGAACAACGCTTGCAAATCGTGCAAATTTATTTCGAAAATAATGGTTCAGTTCGCGAAGTTTACCGCAAGCTCCGTCCATTTTGTGGTCGACATAATCGTCCATCAGAGCAATTAATTCGGTTAACCATGGATCGGTTTCGCACTACGTTTACTCTATGTGATAATACGCATCCGCAGAGACGTCGACCTTACAAGATCCAGCTTGTGCAAGAATTAAAGCCGCGAGACCATGCAATGCTTCGTGATTTTGGTGTATGGGCCGAAAATGAGATTGATCTCGATGCTGATTTTCATCGCAAAATTTTGTTCAGTGATGAGGCTCATTTTTGGTTGAATGGCGACGTCAACAAGCAAAATTGCCGCATTTGGAGTGAAGAGAATCCACATGAGACCCTTGAGACGCCATTACATCCACAAAAACTGACTGTTTGGTGCGCTCTATGGGCTGGTGGAGTCATTGGGCCATACTTCTTCCGAAATAATGCTGGAGAGTCAGTTACCGTTAATGGAGACCGGTATAGAGCCATGATAACCGACTATTTTGTTCCCGAATTGGATGGCATGAATGTGGATGAGTGTAAAAGTTTAATAACTTTTTTGTTTATTAACTTTTTTTTATTTTTTCTTTCAGATTATAAACGGTGTTTTTTTAGAGGTATAGAACTTCGAATTGAAATAAAATACAAGAAAATCGTTTTAATGTCCATCAATTTGGCTTTATTGGAAGGATAATCTTATGCCATTAATGTTTAAATATGACTTCGGGCATGTGGCCGCCGCGGCTGGCTCGAATAAAGCCAATTCTACAGGTCTAATTTTCAACCACTTTTTCGAGCATATGGGGCCGTATGTTGGCAATAACGCCACGAATGTTGGCTTCCAAGTCCCCTAACGTTTCTGGTTTGTTGGCGTAGACGAGCGACTTCACATATCTCCAAAGAAAATAATCCAATGGTGTCAAATCACACGATCTTGGTGGCCAATTGACAGGTCCATTCCGCGAAATTATGCGCTCATCGAATGTTTCCTTCAATAAATCGATTGTGACGTGCGCTGTGTGGCATGTAGCGCCGTCTTGTTGGAACCACAACTCATCCACATTCATGCCATCCAATTCGGGAACAAAATAGTCGGTTAGTCGGCTCCAATTGCTGTGCACGGTGGCGAATCGATTCATTCCGGTCCTCTTCAACAGTTTGCTCTACAGCGGTAATTGTTTCTTCGGTGCGCACTGTTCGACGTCTCTGCGGATGCGTATTGTCACATAGAGTAAACGTAGTGCGAAAACGATCCATGGTTAACCGAATTAATTGCTCTGATGGACGATTATGTCGACCATAAAAAGGACGGAGCTTGCGGTAAACTTCGCGAACTGAACCATTATTTTCGAAATAAATTTGCACGATTTGCAAGCGTTGTTCTTTTGTCAACCTGTTCATGATGAAATGGCAAACCAAACTAAATATTAATCACTTGACAGCTGACAAAATGGCCGCCAGTTAAAAAAGTGATGCCAACTTAAAGTTCTATACCTCAATAAAAAAAACCCTTTATATTTATTTTTCCTTTTTGATTATCACTACTTATGTATTATTTATAACTATCACTAAGTCTATGTCCGACTCTGGTTATAGATTTAAGATTTGAATACTTATTGTTAGTTCACATATGAAGATACAGGGTGGCGCAAAAGTAGTCCTCCTATCAGAAAATGCTATAAATTTTGCGATTGGCTCCTAATGTCAGTTCTGTTTTGACATTTGTGTAGTAAACACATGCGAAATACACGTTAATAAACAATGTTACGCTACACTGCTCCAGAACGCGGAATATTGGTGACTATTTATTTGACCAATAATCGGTCGGTGACTTTGGCACAACGTGAATTTCGTCGCAGATTTCCTGGCCGTCCAACGCCTACTGGTGAAACACTGCGACGTTTAGCCGCTCGCCTCGAAGAGACTGGCACAACACGAGATGCTGCCAGGCGTGGCAGACACCGGAGTAGCCGTTCTGCAGATAATATTGCTGCTGTAGCCAGGGATGTCATGGAAGCGCCGTCGACATCGACCAGACGACGTGCCACGCAAATGGATATCAGTCGACGGTCTTTACAGCGAATTGACCGCTGTAGATTTCTTTTTGTGGGGCTTTTTGAAGTCGCGGGTTTATGTCAACAAGCCTCAGACTCTTGCAGCTCTTAAAGACAATATCCGTCAAGAATGTGAGGACCTATCGCCGGAAGTTTTGCCCAAAGTGATGGAAAATGCCATAAAAAGGGCTCAAATGACAATCAACTGTGGCGGCGGCCATTTACATGGCATCATATTCTCGACTTGATGTAAAAAAATTAAAAGACCAAATAAAAATAATCCACCAGAAGAATCAAAGTTTTTCATTTTTTGTTTAAATTACAGCCAAATAACATCGGAAGATTATTTTTGCGCCACCTTGTACAATAAATAAATACATGTATTGAAAAAAAAAATATATTTGTATTTCGAGTACTTTCTCTTAACCAACAGATTTTTTACATTTTTTGTTTGTTGGAAAGAGTACTTCCAATTTGGTTGCATAAAACTTTTTCAAAAATGTTCTATCAGATCTTTGCAATGAAGTGATCTTTTTATAGAGCATTATTATAGGCCTGACCCACGATATCGACAACGTTCGACTTGTCGCACACTTACATTTGAAACAACAACAAAATATCAAAATTTGGTTTCGTTTTGAATGTAAGTGCGACAAGTAGAAAGTTGTCGACATCGTGGGTTTGGCCCTATATTTTTAAAATTTACAGCAACAGTTCTAATGTAAAAGATATAAAAAATATACATACATGTGTTAAAAGAAAATATTTTTATATAAATTTGCAATATTTTTTTTTATTTAACGCGTGTCAAAATTAATGCGAATATAAAAAATTAATTTGTTGCTGGTTTAGCACGTCTAGATTTATTTAGTTGCTTCATTAGGCTTCAAGCACAATTCCAAAAATCTTACGAAGGTTGCATGGATGTAAAAATTTAGTAGAAAAACATAATACGCAAATATGCTAAATAATATTAGTTGCAATTTTGAAAAAGTTTCTTAGCTAACTGTAATAGTAGTTTTGTAATTCTCAATAATTTGTTGAGAATTCAGACTATTATACTTTGTATTAAACGATTTTTTTATCTAGTGATTAAATAATTATTAAATATTATAAAATAAAAAAAAAAAAAACAAAACTTACATCAACCTTGCTGTAGATAAATAAATTGCACTTTTGGGATTCTTAATGTCTTTAATTTTGTATAGGACTTACCTGAAAAGAAAAAAGAAAGAGTAGGAATATATTAGAGATGTGCAAATGTCGTGATTTTATCGTGTCACGCGTGAGTCACGCGTGATTCACGTGATTCGTGATCAAATATTATAACTAATCACGCGTGAGTGCGTGAGCGTGACTGAAAAAAATTTACTCGTGCGTGATCGTGCGTGAGCTTTTTTTAATAATCACGCACGAATTCTCACGCTCTCACGAGATAACATTCCTGCATATTATTATTATTATATGTTAATATTAATATTATTATGTTAATATTAATATTATTAATATATTAGTATTAATATTATTAATATGTTAATAAATAATAAATGCATATATGCATATATATTCACACACCTTTGTAAGTATGTATGTTTCTTAGATACCCTGTAGGAAGTATCAATTGAGAAACACTACTGATTCAACAGTGCCTTTGTCAACAATACTACTGACGAATTGTACCGCAGAAAATGTTTTTTGCTTTAGGGGCCGTCCATATACTACGTAACGCTGTAGGGGGGAGGGGTGGGGTTCGAGTTTTGTTATGATTTGTTATGGTGAGGGTGGGGGGAGTCTTTGAAAATGTTACGTAACAGAAAAATTTTTGAAATTTTTATGTTTTCTCATATAATATGCTTTTCTCATTTATTTGATTATCATTTATTTAATTGATCATACGTCTTACCTTCACATTTATATTATGTATGTAGACATACATACATGTGCGGAATGTCAATTTTTGATATACGAGAATTCGAATATTTAAAATGATATCCGCGAATACGAATATTTAAAACGATATTAAATTAACTTTGCTTTATTTTAATTTACATTGTAAATTTTTCAAAAACACGAGCGTACATAGCGGGCGTTTTTTTTAGAGGTATAGAACTTCGAATTGAAATAAAACACAAGAAAATCGTTTTAATGTCCATCAATTTGGCTTTATTGGAAGGATAATTTTATGCCATTAATGTTTAAATATGATTTCGGGCATGTGGCCGCCGCGGCTGGCTCGAATAAAGCCAATTCTACAGGTCCAATTTTCAACCACTTTTTCGAGCATATGGGCCCGTATGTTGGCAATAACGCCACGAATGTTGGCTTCCAAGTCCCCTAACGTTTCTGGTTTGTTGGCGTAGACGAGCGACTTCACATATCCCCAAAGAAAATAATCCAATGGTGTCAAATCACACGATCTTGGTGGCCAATTGACAGGTCCATTCCGCGAAATTATGCGCTCATCGAATGTTTCCTTCAATAAATCGATTGTGACGTGCGCTGTGTGGCATGTAGCGCCGTCTTGTTGGAACCACAACTCATCCACATTCATGCCATCCAATTCGGGAACAAAATAGTCGGTTATCATGGCTCTATACCGGTCTCCATTAACGGTAACTGACTCTCCAGCATTATTTCGGAAGAAGTATGGCCCAATGACTCCACCAGCCCATAGAGCACACCAAACAGTCAGTTTTTGTGGATGTAATGGCGTCTCAAGGGTCTCATGTGGATTCTCTTCACTCAAAATGCGGCAATTTTGCTTGTTGACGTAGCCATTCAACCAAAAATGAGCCTCATCACTGAACAAAATTTTGCGATGAAAATCAGCATCGAGATCAATCTCATTTTCGGCCCATACACCAAAATCACGACGCATTGCATGGTCTCGCGGCTTTAATTCTTGCACAAGCTGGATCTTGTAAGGTCGCAAGCCAAGATCTTTGCGCAAAATCTTCCATAAAGTTGATGGACAAAGCTCCAATTGCTGTGCACGGTGGCGAATCGATTCATTCGGGTCCTCTTCAACACTTTGCTCTACAGCGGCAATTGTTTCTTCGGTGCGCACTGTTCGACGTCTCTGCGGATGCGTATTATCACATAGAGTAAACTTAGTGCGAAAACGATCCATGGTTAACCGAATTAATTGCTCTGATGGACGATTATGTCGACCATAAAATGGACGGAGCTTGCGGTAAACTTCGCGAACTGAACCATTATTTTCGAAATAAATTTGCACGATTTGCAAGCGTTGTTCTTTTGTCAACCTGTTCATGATGAAATGGCAAACCAAACTAAATATTAATCACTTGACAGCTGACAAAATGGCCGCCAGTTAAAACAATGATGCCAACTTAAAGTTCTATACCTCAATAAAAAACACCCAATACATATATACGTAGATATGTACATATGTATATGTAAGAACCTATTTTTCAACCCAAAACACATGCAAATTATATTATAAATATACTTTTTCGTGAGCGTGCGTGATCGTGATAAGTTGTAAACCACTCGTGCGTGATTAAAAATATTTTATTCGTGAGCGTGCGTGATCGTGAAAATGTTCAAAATCATTCGTGCGTGAAAGTGCGTGAGTAAAATATTTTTCTGCGTGAGCGTGCGTGTCATGAGTCAGAAAACACTCACGTGCATATCTCTAGAATATATAAGTATTTAATTAATTATATTAATATATTTAATTGTATAAAAACTGTCAAGTATTAATAGTATGTTTAATCCTAAAATTCCCAAATAAACACAAAATAATAATCAATTTTAAAAGTCAAATACAGTTATAACGATCTTTAAGTAAATGAGCGTTATGTTCTTCAAATAACACAGTGCAACACGAAAAAATATAACCATATACGGACATCACTACGTGATAAAAGACAAAGAAAAAGACGCGTTTATCCCAGTTTTGCCCCAAGTCATCTACTTTTTTTTATGGGCCCCCAAATATTTGGACCCTCGGTGTCATTTTTACATTTTCTCAGGCTCATATCTTGCAACTTGTTCGGAATTTTGATTTACTCTGTCAGAAAAAGTTGTAGCTCTTGTCATAAAGAATAAAAATTGTGAACATATAACATAAAAAAAACTTCATCTTCAAGATCAAGATTTTAAAAAATTTTAAAAAATTTGATTTTTTAATTTCATTTGTTTGGCAATTTTTCACTTTTGCGGCTACCTAAACGATGTTAAGAATCATTCCCAGGAAGTTCATATATTACAGAAAGTTGTTTATTGAGATCTTAAGTACATTTTTGTAGTTGATTGTTTCCTTGAATTTTGTACGGTTTGCTACCTATGAACCTGAACAGGGGAAAAAAGATTAAAAAAAAATCGAATTGTTTTAATTTTTTGCAATTTTGATCTTGAAAATGAAGTTTTTTTGATTTTATATATTCACAATTTTTGTTCTTTATGATAAGAGCTAAAACTTTGCCTCAAGGAGTAAACCAAAATTCCGAGCGGTTTGCAAGATATGAGCCTGAGAAAATGCAAAAATGACACTGAGGCCCCAAATCTTTGGGGGCCCTTAAAAAAAAGTAGATGGTTTGAGGTAAAACTGGGTATGACTGGCAGCATTTTTTTGTATTTTATCACGTAGTGGTATCCGTATATGGTTATATTTCTATGACTTAAAAAATTACACACAGTGTAATCCTGCAAACAAACATTTCGTGATGATTTAGACAATTAGACCAAAAGTGTTTTACAAAAATCATTTCAATAAGACTCTAAGGCCCAATAATCGACTTCTCTCAATTAGGTGTCATTTAGCTAATAGCCACTTAATTTTAAGTTGCACTTAATTGCAGTTTCATGTTTTCAGTCGTAAAATTAAATGATCACTTAAATACTATGAAAGTGTGGTAGCACTGTGAAATGTTGACAGTTCTAATAGAAAACAGATGTTTAATGTAAATAAGAAAGTTACATTATCAACATGTAGAAAATTAAAACTGCATAAAAACACATTTTATGAAATCAAAAGAGCATCAGAACACATTTTTCTATTTATTTTTTCCATGATATGATACTATGCATTGTACATGTTATATATTTATGAAAATTAAACGAAATTCTTTTTAATACGACGACATGATGTTCATGTACATGTTTTCAATAAACACACACAAGCACAATAACATATGGTATGCTCGTAAGACTTAAGTGTGATTTAAAGAGACAAGGTTGGGCATTTAAATGGCTCTCAACTTTATACTGAAAAAATGAATTCGGTGCTCAAGAGACACTTAAAGATAAATGACACATAATTGAGAAGTCAATTATTGGGCCTAAGATTCTGCATCACAGCTCTGAACTTAAGTTTTGAGTGTAAGATGGTTAAAATGTTAATGATGAGATTCTACAAATACCAGGAATAATACCTTTTCTACAAGAAAAATGACAAAAAGAATTCACAAAGAGAAAAGTAAGGATTGAAATTTTCCATAAATATGATGTTCATCCATTACAGTAAATTTAATAAATACAAAGCTTCCAATGTCGTGTCGAGAGGGGTAAGTCAGATCCAGATATAAATTTAAAGAATGCTGATGCACTTATATTTAGTTATATAACTGCTCTGCAAGAATCTTTCGTACGAATTATGATATTTTATTTAGAGCTGTATAGTATTATCGGATATTCTAAGATACTTATACAGATTTCTTTACGAAATAAATGGGAATTAGAACGTATATTATTAAATCATAGTCAGCGAAAGTGACACCAGATCGCCGAACTTCCATCGGTTTCTTACACAAATGAATAAACATTTACGAATACATTTCTTTCACTGTTCATTACAGTATTGAACACAATGACGAGCTTTTAATTGTGACTTATTGGAGCCAAAAATATATAAAAAATAAAAATAAATTACTTAGAATTTTAGTGATAACATTAACCAGTATGTACTTTACTTCGCACTTTAATTTGAATTTTGTTTATTTGGTTGGAACAAAGTGTTGCAGTTGAGAGAAGTTTCATTTTCACTTTGTTGTGATTAAATTTCTTTTCCCTTTTTTTTTAAATCATGTTGTGCCTGTTCTATTGCTCCTACCAGCAATCTATTTGCTTTTACTCATTTCTCTAGGTTTTATGAGCAAAGTCTGCACACACACCGACCGCCCTGTGTATTTGCTTAAAGTGATGGTGGGTGCTTCCCTTCAAATACAACCTGGAGATATTTGTATTTCATTTTCTTGCACTCCAAGCATCATGAGCCAAAAACGGAGCAAGAGAAGGAGTTTAGAAAAACAATTTTTTTTATATATGGGTGTGCACTTGCAATTTGGCGATGGTCCAAGGACATGTTTAGGTTTGTATTGCATCCGCACTTTATAGATAGTTGCAACATTGACTGTTTGTTGTACTATATGTACATTTTGTTAGTGGAGGTTTGAAAATTGTAATCAATATTTTTTTGTGTCTTTACGTTTTTTTTTTTTTTTAATTTTGGTTGGAGGTAGTAAAAAGGTTTGCTTTAACTCCAAAAGCATTCAGGCCTTTGAAATTAAAGCATGTAGAGGTAATTAAACATTTCGAATTAATGGTAGACGAAAGCTAACATAGAAGGTTACTATGATACTGGTATTTATTCTTTTGTAAGCGTTTGAAATGGTGGCAGGAAGATAAAACGTTTATAAAGCAGCAACAACTTTTTTTTTTTTTTTTTTTTTAATAAAGACAAGAGTTCTTAAATAAAAGTGAAACTTCTTAACACATTTTTTTTAAATAAAGCTAAAGCACATCAGTATAATTGAACCAATTAGGCGGAGTTTGCTGCCACCACATCAAATATTATGTCAAATTTCAAACCTTGACAAATCAATTGCTTGCAATATTTAAGCCATTTATGATCGAATGCTAAATAAGTAAATAATGATGTCTATCAATCTTTAAAATTTACTAGAAAATACTAACTCACTCGTGTGCGAAAATTGAAAGAAAAAAATTCTTAATGGATTATTTTTTTTTCTGTACGATAGTTATTTATGCTGTTGTTTGAGAAAATCAACTTTCAAAGGAACAAAACAGTCATGCATTCAATCATTCGTTCGTTCGTTCGTTCGTTTTGAAATGAAGCAAATACTCTCAATGTTAAATAAACATGTTTTCCCATTTAATCATTATAAGTCTTTAATTTCCAAAGCAACGTTTTCCTCTACCTTCGATTTGACTTAAGTATGAAGGGATGTTGCATGTATATGACAGAAGTGAAATTAAACCCCCACACACAGAGACACTTATTAGACTAGTTAATACATATATGTAAGTAGATGTGGGTGTGTGTACTTAAGAGCAGAGAGGAAAATATACTTCAAAAAAAAAAAAAAATTGGTAACATAAGTGGCAATAATATTGAAAATGCCACAGCATTTGCAGACAGACATTCCATTTGTATATCGTTACAAACGCACGTTCAAATCAATTTAATGAATGTAGGCAAAACCGATAAATTTGGTAAGAGATTTAAAAAAAAAAACAATAAAAGTGTTTGCAATAGTGAACAAAAAAGAAAAGCAATCTGAAAACCCACGACTTATACAAAGAATACGAATATGCAAATTATTTCGCATTAGCTGGGGTGGAGAAACATCATTTCAGAAGAGCATATCAAAGTTAAGCATTCAAGAACAGAGACTTAATAGTAATCATTCTATTTTTAGGGTTCCGTACACCAAAGGTGAAAAGGAACCCTATTGTTTTCGAACACTGTCCGTCTGTCCGTCGCGGGCTATTTTCTTTTGAACCGTAAGAGCTACGGAAATTTGGATAGAGTATGTAGAACCTTGACCGCTACAACAACAAATACACAAGAGTTAAAAATTAAAGGGTGTTCCAAAACGAGCAGCGAAAAAGTTTAAAATCCCATGTAATATACATACAATTGTATGTACATATGTATGTATATTGACACTTGAAATTTTTTAAATTAGTGTATTTTTGTACAGTTTAAAACAGTTAACACTAAAATTTAAAAAAATTGAAATGAAAGAGTGTTCTATTAATGCAATTTTGATTAAGTAATTTTGACAACTTGCTGTATCTTGGAAACCGTAAGAGACAAACTGTTGAAATTTTCAAAAACGGTAAAACTAAAAAATCCCAAAATTACAAAATCGCCAAACCGAAAAAAATCTCCAAAATTAGAAAAAAAAAATCACCAAAACGAAAAAATCGCCAAAATTACAAAAATAAATCGCCAAATTCTAAAAAACCGCCAAAATGAAAAAATCACCTAAATAAAATAAATCGCCAAAAACCGAAAAAAATCGCCAAAACGCGAAAAAGGCGCCAATACTAAAAAATTTTCCCATATGAAAAAAAAATCGACAAATTTAAAAAACGCCATAAACCGAAAAAAATCGCCAAAACGAGAAAAAAAAGTTTTTAAACTAAAAAAGCGCAAAAACTTAAAAAAATCGCCAAAACCGAAAAACGGGAAAACTAAAAAAAACCAAAAACGAAAAAAATTACAAAACTACCCAGGAAAAAATTACACAATACCATTAGAACTACTTGCCATATAATGGCTTACTTTTCTGATTGCCAATTTTCATTACTCGCTTACAAATCACATTACCTAAAATTTAAAAAAAATTACGTGCAAGTTGCTAAATAAAGAGAATGATTTTTTTAGACGAAATGGATTACGTGAAATGTTGACAAATAAAAAAAATGTAAGTACTTCTCAAGAATCGATTATTTTAGTCTCACGCCTTGTTAAAATCATTAAGTTGGTAATCCAGTGGGGAAGTGCTTCCACCAAAAATGCTTAATTCCAAACTCGATTACCTTTTTTGAAATTTTTTGCTGGGTATATTTTATATAGGCTACAGTTCGTATTGAATTACATATCTAGTGTCCGTATGGAACCCTTCGTGCGCGGGGCAAATTCGCACTTCACTGAATTTATTTTTCTGAAATAAGAATTGCTTCAAAGAAAACGCCAGGTTGTATCAGGAAGACATTTGTTAACTCCTGAAAGAGGTATCTCATTCTAATTCCTCTTAAAACAGACGGAAGGTTGGATAGGAAAGACTTCTGCTGATTCTTAATAAAAAATTTCCTTATTCTAAATTCGTAAATAAAGTAGGTTTGCAATGTAATGCGCAGCAAAAGAAAATCTATTTAAGGACAACAATAAACGAATATTTTTGATTTCGCAAGAAGATATGATATGAAAATTCACGTCTAAATTCACAAAAATTCAATAGTTATTTTTTATTTAATTAAAAAGATGTTTTTTTTTTTCAAGATAGGTATAACTTCAGCATGATTGTTCGAGTATTTATCTGCACTTTGTCTCAGGTAATACAAATTTTTAGCTTTGTAGAAAAATTGAAATAGAATACAAGAATTCTTTCATTTGTATGATGTAACATTGTTAAAATTTTTAGCGCTAGTTACAAATTTATCATTTGAAGCCATCAGGACAAAAGTGGTGTAACCAAAAATTTTTTGGTGGCTGTTCTGGTCATAAATACGTTCTATACATTACCAACTTTCCAAAAAAAGCCAGCTTTAGGCACTCGCATTCTAAAGAACATGAACCTAAAAAATATTTTTTGCACAGAGCATAATATAGCAAGACAATAAAGCAATTAGCAAAGTAATAAATCAATTAAATAATTAAAACGAGCAATTAAATAAAGAATAGTTTTGGGTTACCGTACGTCTGAGCTGAAAGCCTCATTTATTCCCTACTCTCCATGTACATGAAGAAATTAAACATTAATTTTTGGTAGGAATTTTATCATCAATTGATATTTTGTTCGTTCAATTAAACATTTAAATTCGAATTTAACATTTAACATATATAACATATCATCGAAAATATACTTTTTTATTGAAATTTTATGGGCCTACCCATAATAGATCGATAGATAATGGATTTTAAGATAATGGCACAAGAATATATTTGAATATTTAAAAAAAAAGCAATGTGAGTCCGATCACAGAGGAGATGTGTAAACATCTAGTAATGAAAATTTTTTTTTAAGTTGGAAGTACTTAGTAAATGGGCACACTGCAGTATATGTATATGTACTGCATTCAAAATTGCAGTAAGCAGTAAATTTACTGATTACTAAAAAAAATCAGTAAATTTTTACTGCTAATGAAATTTAATTTGCATTACCAGTAAAATCGTAGGGCCGTAATCATAATAAAATTTTAGCAAGTGGCAAAATTCTTTCATTCAAATTTTGAAACTTTTGTATGAAAAACATTTAGCTACTTGGTAGAATTTCATTATGAATACGGGCATTACTGACTACTGAAAATTCAATGAACCTCATCATATAACAAATCATTTAGGGAATTTATAAAAATTGCAGAAAAAAATTTTAGTAATCAGTAAAAATTTACTTGTTAAACATTTTTTATTGTTTTTACTGAAACTTTAGTGGTACTGCAGTGCTCATCTATGGTAAATGCCTTTACTTTTACTTTTTAATTTTTAAGTCCTATTGTTCATCGTTTAGTTGTTGCTGTTCTTTTTGTTATGTACGCATTGCAATTAAAATAAATTCAGTAAAGTGCGACTTTGACTCGCGCACATTCGGTTTCGATAATTTTTTTTTTTTTTTTTGATTTAGATTTCTTCCTTTTTTAAGTTTTTTCAGTTTAAACGATTTTTTTTTTCAGTTTTATCGCTTTTTTCTCGTTTTGGCGTTTTTTTTTGTCTTTTTGAGTTTTTTTTTTAATTTTCGCAATTTTATTCATTTTGGCGATTTTTTCATTTTGGCGATTTTTTTTTGGTTTTTTTTTCATTTTGGCTATTTTTTTCATATTGGCGATTTTTTTGTTTAAAGATTTTTTTCATTTTGGCGATTTTTCAGGTTTTTCGCGATTTATTTTAGTCCTAGAGATTTTTTTTAATTTGGTGCTTTTTTTGTTTTGGCTATTTTTTTGTTTTTGGTGATTTTTTTATATTTGGCGATTTTATATTTTATTGATATTTTAGTTTTATTGTTTTTGAAAATTTCAAGAGTTTTGCTCTTATGGTTTCCAAGATACAGCAAGTTGTCAAAATTACAAAGTCAAAATTGCCTTAACTAATGGAACACCCGTTGATTTAAATTTTTTAAATTTAGTGTTAATTGTTGTAGTCTGTATAAAAATATACTAACTTTTAAAATTGCAAGTGTTTATATGTACATACAACTGTATGTATATTACATGGGATTTTAACATTTTTCGTTGCTCGTTTTGGAACACCCTTTAATTTTTTACTCTCATGTATTTGTTGTTGTAGTGGGCAAATGTCTACACATTGTGTCCAAATTTCAAGTCCGTAGCTCTTACGGTTCATTTTCACCTTTGGTGTACGGAAATATACAGAAAAATAACCGGCAGCGGCGCACCGTCGGCTTCGAGCCGATCGACTTGTTTCTCTGCTTGGTATTGCTTCTTTCAAACAATGCTGTGTGCAAAGAAATCTCAGCAAAGAAATCAAAGTCAAAAGATTTTTACCCCCTAGCGTATAGATGTTTACACATCAAAAATCCTTTCCTGAAAAATTAAATTTTTGTCGCTTACGATTAAATCGAAAACAAAATTCGTTATCGCTCCTTTATTGCAACAGAGGCATAACTCACGTTTCCAGTTTATATACTACTCAATAAAGATATAGAAATATTTTTCGTTTCTCAAGAAGTGATTTTATAATGGTATGGCAATGAAAGGAACCAACTCCTTTACACACTGTATAAAAAATTTTTGAATTGACATTGAATTTCCTGTAAATGGATATGATTGTATGTATGCAAAGTGTTTGTGTGCTTTTTGGTTATTCCTTTTTATAAAAAAGATGAAATTTTCATTTCAAACCGCACAAATTTATCATAATGACAGGTAATAGAGAGAAAGATGTATTCAATGAAATAATGATGTTGACGACGAAGCGCGTTGCCGAAAAGTTAAAGCGTAGACTCTAATAATGATAAATGCTTTCACATCCGCATAAACACATACAAGCGCACTCAGAAGGCTCAATTAAGGAGTTTTTGCTCGCTCGATTCCTTTAGAGCATCATGCACATATGGTATGTATGTATGAACGTATGAAGACACTTGTGTCAGTATTTTGTCACCTGCGGTTTGATGAGTTTATTGAAACAGGTTGATTTTATTGACATTCTTCTTGTTGCTGTTGGTTTTCCGTGTTCTTATTTCACTTATTAAATAAGGTGTGGTTTTTGTCAAACTCTATTACACATGCTTTCATTAATAATTATCGTATTTGCTCATGTGTGTGTGTGCGTGTGTGTGTGTTTAAGGATGTTAAAATTTATTTAAATTTAGAGGATGAAGCAGCACTTAGTTGCGAAAATACTCTAATGGCATTAAATAAAATTACTCACACCATATTTGGAATCATATGAATTAGAGTGGTGGATGGAGTGAGTGTGGCAATAATAATACACACAAGAGTTTAATTTAATAACTTAATTTAATTTTTTTTTTACATAATTTTAAATTAAACAATACATTATAGTGTTCTATAGAGAAAATTGACTTTAGATAAATTTAAAAATAAATGAAAAAAATTCTTCGGAATAAACTAACTACTATCTGTTTTGTTCTCATTTGCCCTTGTTAGATATATATATATATATACGTATATCTAATTTTAATTAAGACATTGATTAATCCTATAACTTCGTTAATTGACACTTAATTTTTTTTAATCAACTTTTTGATTGATTTTTGTAATATATTTAATTAAAAATTAATTGATTCAATTATTATCTTAATAAGAACGAAATATGCTTTTACTTTTTTGAAGCTGGTATGTTTGGTTATTTTTGTAATTCTCAATTACATTTTCCGAGTTTTTGAATAAAGTACTGGATTTTTCGTCTTTTGATGAGTTGGCGGCATTAACACTAACAAAATGCATTAAAGTTTTAAGGAAAACTTGAAGATATTGATTTACGTGGCTGACCGCTTCACGCAGGCATTCTTGTACAATATACCTAATCCCTTTTTTACAGAAGTTCGAAAAGGAAATTGTTAAATGGAAGTGCTTAAAAAAGTTACACTGTGCAACAGTTAAAAAAAACACACGATTCTGCTACTGAAGAGTAGTAGAACCCTATACTCAGTTTGGCGATCTAGGTGTCCAATTTGTTTATGGGTCTTCAAATAATTCGATAGTCAGTGCGCCCTTAAAAAATGGTTTCATCAGTTTTTGGCTCACAGCTAGTGAAGATGGGTGATAGAGTCAATAATGTAGATAAGAGTCTATCGAACAAACCATTTTCACATTTGACGCAAAAAATAATAATATTTATAAATCTTCAGTTTCAAATAAATTTTTTTTTAAATGATCATTAAATCATGTTGAATTAAAATTAATTTAATGATGGTATTAACATTAATGTATATCTAAAGAATATTTAAAGTTGTTGTGGTGTTGACTTCCACGCGATGAGTTCGAGTTCAAATATTGACCACGTAAGTTAATTAGTTAATAATATATGTATATGATGACTAAATTAAATTCATATAGTTTCACTTTGAAATAACTTTGATTCAATATGATTTTTAGCGTTATTTCAGTATCAAACTCACGTTGATTCAACTTGTAAGAAATTCGATTTAACCTGATTATTCCTTTTGATTTAAACGTCCTTGGGCTCTACTCTCTTGTTCGAATCGAAAGCAAAAGATTTCGAATTGCAATGTTAATAACACACAAATTCGAAAGCATTTTCTTTCGTTTCGAAATACTGAGTAGACCCCTTGGAATGTTAAATCAACATGGGAGTGCAGTATTTCGACTTCTACTACGACGGTTCTATACTAGATTAATGAAAAAAATTTGCAATTTTCTTTAGACTAGTCTAAAATCATCTTACACAAAGTTAAAATTCGACACTCGTGATTAGGCCCATTATTTCAACAAGAAAAAGTTTATTGAAAATACCGTAAATCAAGTTGAATTAACATGAAAGAGTTATGAAGCAAAATCATTATCAAGCAATGTCAAATTAACCTTGTTTTTGGTAAATTTTATTTTTTCTTTGTGCACTTACTTTTGAATTCTTTGGACAAACATGAAAAAATTTGTCACCAGACTCTCCAAACTGAGTAGAGAGTTTTATAGGCCTTTGGTAGTACTATTGAGCCTACATTTACTGTCCAGTGCGTCTGTATTTCAAAAATTATTCATTTGTCGTATAGTGTTTTTAATGAAAAACAACGTAACACAAATACACATACACACAACTTACTAATTTGCACCCGGTCAAAATATACTTGTATGGCAACACCCTATTCCTGAATAGCTGTTGTTATTATTTACGTTTATTTTCTTTACGTACTTCTTACAAATACAATTCGAGCTGAAAAAAGTCATCTAATGTAAGAAAATAAATCACATGTTGGTTATTGAATTTTTGTTTCAACTTCATTTGTTGAGCACATTTTTTTTAACATAATAACTCTAGTTGTTTTTAGAAATTTTTGGGTAAAGGTTCCCTGATGATCTGCATTTGCAACAGTGAAATAATAAAAAAATATATATATTTCACACCAATAAGTGGCCTGCGAAAGCAGCTAGTTGTTCCGTTCTACAACGTTTTTGTCAGAATATTTACAATTGGTGTTAGTTGTTCAATAATAATTATCACATGTAATTTGGTTTACAAAGCAATACGAACTTTAGCCTGTAAGTTAAATTGTAACAATTCCCAAAAAAAAAACTCTTAATTGGAAAAAGCTATAATTTTTTAAATTTTTCTGTTCTGAACATTTAAATATACATAATTGACTTTATTGTGGTAGGCATTTTTCGGATTTATATTCGACGATCTGCAGTAGTGCAAAACGCCTGATGTTAAATACAAAATTGCCAACCAGAATAAGGGGTTTTAATTTTCTGCATTGATTCAGGCTTTTTGTCGAGTAAAATTTTTTTGATTGTTTTTTCTTTATGCCCTGCAATACCAGCTTCTCAATTAATAAAATATTTCTTATTAGTATTTATGGCATAAACTTAAAATCCATTAAATTTTATTTATTCATAACTTATCTGTTAGTGGTAGCAAATCTACGCAATAAGCAGTCGCTTAAAGTGTTTATTTAAAATAGAAATGAACATACGAGTACTTTGATTATTTGCTTTTATCACCAGCAGTAGCATTTACTTATTTATTTAGTTAATTTTCACTTTATGTCTTTGTAGTTTTCCACCAAGAGTATTATTTATATTGAACCACAAATGCACCAGCATAAAATGAATAAAAAGGAAAAACTAGAGCAAATAAGTACCCCCATGATGTAGAGACTAAAAAGAGGTTTATTTGCACTTCATGCTCATAATTAAAAATAATAATAAATGCAATCATTGAGCTGGAAAATTGCAAGCAAAATCTTTATCAACGACTTTGATCTTTTATTGAGTTTCTTAAAGGCAAAAAAAAAAAAAAAAGATTTAACAAATAGGGTTGCAAGGGTGATTGTTTGTGAGTGTGTGTGTGTGTGTGTGTGTGTGCCAAATGGTCTCTTAAATGGGCTCTAGGGGTTGATGGCTCACAATGTCCTTGCTAATGTTAGTTAGGTCACTTTTAAATAAATATGTATGAATGGTTTTTTTTTAAATAAATAAATGTACGCATAATACTTAAGTGTGGCCAATATACTTGCATTTGTTTGCCACAATTCTGCCAAGTACTTGTTTGTACATATATTGTGTTGTGCAAATATAAAATCCTTAATGCACATTTCAATTTTCTTAATGAAAAGTGTCACTTTACCAAAGCAGCAGGAGCAATCAACTGAAAAAAAGGCTAATCTTCAAGCACAACTTTAACATTATTTGTACAAAAGCCTGCAAACAATTTGCTATATTTTTTTTTTCTTTTCTTCTTTTGCTTGTAAAGGGGGAATAAGACCACAAGAAATTTTAAACAAAAAGAAAAAAAAACGCTTTCATACACACTCTTTATTAGCTGCAATTACAAGTGCTAGAAGCAGGGATGATAAAGTTGGTACAGTTGTACTTTTTTGGTACTATTCAAACCCTAAAAGTACGTTGGTACCACCGTGACTCATTTGCGAGAGACTATCCTTTGTTTTATTTTCACAAAAATAATTAATCGTGATCATTTAAAGTATAATCAATTTGAGAGAAAAGTGGCGAATTTGTTTTGTTGTTGAGAGCGAATACCTTGTTAGATGTGCATTAGACTTGATTGGTTTATTATAAAGAACTACATCTAACTTCACCGGTGTTTCGTTTTCAATATGATAGCGCCGTCTTCATTTATTTTATCTATTGTATTAATATAAAATTTGTAAGAAATAAAAAACTTGATATATTGTTATCATATCAATCGTTTAAGTGATGAAATTAAATGAAGCTAGGTATGCTACATACATATGTAAACGATTAAAATTTACTTTGATATTAAAAACTTTATATATCTAGAAATAAAATTAAAAGTTGTATAGTTACGGATTTTAAAATATATGTTAAGCAACCGGATTTTAAAAGAAATGTTATAGAAACTTTTGCGAAACTAAATAAAGTTACTTTTCATAACGATATTTTACCATGGCTAGCAAAATTCACTCCCGAATATGTTAGTAGTATAGTAGTATTAGTTATTCAAAAATATTCCTAAAAGAAAATGGAAATTATAATACTATAAATAACGAGTTTCGAGCTTTAAAAACTTAATTGGATAATCTAATGAGCTTTTAAAAGTTATCAGGAGAATATTATCAATTCTTCACTCATCAGCGAATGTGCAAAGAGAATTTTCATAATCAAAACGAAGACTTGAAAGTCTAATAATACAAACAAAGGACTTATTGAGAGGCTGTAACTGATATTTTTTTACGAAATTTAGTTTTTCAGTGATTCCAATATATTTAAAATAGTTTTAAAAGTAACGCTTTTGCAATCAGTTGTACAAAAATATTACAGCAAGAATATTACAGTTTCTATTGTGTTTTTACATTATCCTGTAAAATAGCAATTATTTGAGTTAGGGCCTTTTTACTTGAGACCAACGATATGTATTTACTGCCTGTTCCACTGTCTCTAAATCTAATAAAATTTCAGTTAATGATGCAGATTAATCCTATATATATATATAAAGGTTTACTCTATGTGATAATACGCATCCGCAGAGACGTCGAACAGTGCGCACCGAAGAAACAATTGCCGCTGTAGAGCAAAGTGTTGAAGAGGACCCGAATGAATCGATTCACCACCGTGCACAGCAATTGGAGCTTTGTCCATCAACTTTATGGAAGATTTTGCGCAAAGATCTTAGCTTGCGACCTTACAAGATCCAGCTTGTGCAAGAATTAAAGCCGCGAGACCATGCAATGCGTCGTGATTTTGGTGTATGGGCCGAAAATGAGATTGATCTCGATGCTGATTTTCATCGCAAAATTTTGTTCAGTGATGAGGCTCATTTTTGGTTGAATGGCTACGTCAACAGGCAAAATCGCCGCATTTGGAGTGAAGAGAATCCACATGAGACCCTTGAGACGCCATTACATCCACAAAAACTGACTGTTTGGTGTGCTCTATGGGCTGGTGGAGTCATTGGGCCATACTTCTTCCGAAATAATGCTGGAGAGTCAGTTACCGTTAATGGAGACCGGTATAGAGCCATGATAACCGACTATTTTGTTCCCGAATTGGATGGCATGAATGTGGATGAGTTGTGGTTCCAACAAGACGGCGCTACATGCCACACAGCGCACGTCACAATCGATTTATTGAAGGAAACATTCGATGAGCGCATAATTTCGCGGTATGGACCTGTCAATTGGCCACCAAGATCGTGTGATTTGACACCATTGGATTATTTTCTTTGGGGATATGTGAAGTCGCTCGTCTACGCCAACAAACCAGAAACGTTAGGGGACTTGGAAGCCAACATTCGTGGTGTTATTGCCAACATACGGCCCCATATGCTCGAAAAAGTGGTTGAAAATTGGACCTGTAGAATTGGCTTTATTCGAGCCAGCCGCGGCGGCCACATGCCCGAAATCATATTTAAACATTAATGGCATAAAATTATCCTTCCAATAAAGCTAAATTGATGGACATTTAAACGATTTTCTTGTGTTTTATTTCAATTTGAAATTCTATACCTCTAAAAAAAACACCCCTTACAAACAAAGGACTTATTGAGAGGCTGTAACTCATATTTTTTTACGAAATTTAGTTTTTCAGTGATTCCAATATATTTAAAATAGTTCTAAAAGTAACGCTTTTGCAATCAGTTGTACAAAAATATTACAGCAAAAATATTACAGTTTCTATTGTGTTTTTACATTATCCTGTAAAATAGCAATTATTTGAGTTAGGGCCTTTTTACTTGAGGCCAACGATATGTATTTACTGCCTGTTCCACTGTCTCTAAGTCTAATAAAATTTCAGTTAATGATGCAGATTAATCCTATATATATATATATATATATATATATATATATATATATATATATATATATATATATATATATATATATATATATATATATATATATATATAGATCTTTTTTTTTGAAACATACACAAAATTTTAATTTTTCTTTAAGACGTGTGTAAATTGAAAACTTGAAATTTGTGATCTAGCAAAATAGTTTTTTTTAGTTATGACTAATTGGTACGAAATTGGTATTCTCATTTATCATCCCTGGCTAGAAGAAAAGAGACATGTTATATGAGAACATGCTCAAACATATGAACGAACGACGCACTTGCCATCCATCCTGCCGCAATGGTGTGTGTCCTGTTGCTTAAATGCATGCAGCCAACTTTTTTCCTTTAAAGCTTACGCACTCAATTGCTCTGCTGCTTCCTTGTCTTGTAAACCGAGATGGTATTTTTATAAAGAATGCGTGCCAATGTTAATCATACCCTGCTAAATGAGGGTTAAATGCGTAGAAAATTTAACAAAAACAACAAAAGATTTTATGTTTTGTTTTAATCTTCAATAATTGTAACCGTTTAAAAGGAATCGAATTCCAGCATAAGTAAATGCTTAGTGGGCAGGAGGGAGGGAGGGGTGCAGTGCTAAGGCATATTTGTTTTTAATTTGTTGCTTATTTTATTAGATACATAGATACACACATACATACATACATACATATGTATATACACAGCCTTGTGTGCGTTGCTTTTTCCTTTGTCTTTCTTTGTTTAATTTATTTCTTCGAACGACTTGTGTTAATTGAACTAGAAAATAATTTAATGTAGAACATTTTTGTTGCAAAATTGCCTTTTTTCCTAAATTACAAATACTCGTAACTAAAACAATAGAAAACTGAAATTAATTTAAGTTATTTAGCTTTAGGTTATTTTAATTATATTCATTTAATGTCTTAAAACAAAATGAAAATGAAAATGTAAATGAACAATGTTGGCAGATGTTTATTAAAGTCACAAATTACTGGCAGAAAAACGTACATTTGTATATTTATTTAGTGGTTTAGAAAGAGATATGGAGATACAATTTTAGTTTAAAATATTTTTCGTTATAAAAACAATATGCATAAGAAAATTCTTATTCTTTCAACTTAGGCAGTAAGAAATTTTATTTCTCAAAAAGCAATAGAAGAAAGTCTAGTAGCAAAAAAGTTACTTATCTATCCGATGAAAAAGTTATGTAGGATTTATCGCCCGTCAATATCTTCAGAAAATTGAACAGAGATATTGTTTGGTTTCCTTCGACATATAGTAAAAATTTTACTGTTTTTGAAAACTTGAGTTTCGTTCTTCGTTTAAGTAAATTCTTGATATTTGTGAGACTTAAGGCATGCGAACTTAAACATAATCAAATGTCTTAAGCTTCTTTACTTAAAAAAAATTAGACATGAACAGATCATTTTAAAATACAGGATAATTTTTTATATTAAAATCTACGAATAATAAATTTCTTAAGCTACGAAAACAAGGTTAATTTAAAATTTTTCAGCAATGATTTTGCTTAACATGTTTTTCATGTTAAGTAAACATGATTTACAGTAATCTTCAAATACAATGTTTCCTTTTGAAATAACTTTATTTCATCTTGATTTAACATTTTAGTACTGTTAAATTAAAATGAAGAACCATGTTGAATTAAAGTTATTTCAAGTTGAATCAACATGAATTTAATTAAATGGAGCTATTTTATTTGTTAAATAATTAATTAATAATTAATTCCGTGATTGCTTGTATTGGCACAGGAACTAGAAAAAAATCCGGCCGACAATTGAACTTGAACTCAACCTTCAAATACACACAAAGTAAATACTATGACAAATAAACTTTTGGTTCAACATCATTTAATTGATCATTTAACATAAAATTTATTTAAAATAATTCTTAATGCCAAACAAACAAAAAACGACTTCAATGCAAATATCTGATAGAAGAAGAAAAGAAGAAATACGTGAAATATAAAATTAAAGTTTAATGGGCGTGCCTCCGCCCATTTTCTAAATGCAAGATTGTCTGTGTTTCAGAGATCAGCGTGCGTCTTGTCTTGCAACAATCGGTAGAGTAGAACCAGTTAAAATAATATATTAAATTTTAATGGGCATGGCTCCGCCCATTTTTTTAAATGGAGGATACCGCCTAATTTTTGAAATGGAGGATACCGTCTATTTTAGAGCTCAAAATGTGTGGTAAGTTTCGTAAAAATTGGTTAAGTAAATTTAAAATTAATAAATTTTAATGGGCTTAATCCCGCCCATTTTTTCTACTTTCAAATTGTGTAATTACAAGAACCAAAGGTGTTTTATAGGTTTCGCAGCAATCAAATAAGTAGAATATTATAAAATTAAATTTAAATAAATTGTGGGCGTGTCACCGCCCCCTTTTTTACAATGGGACCAATGTGAAGCTATACCCTCTCAGACAAAAAATAATAATTTTTACAATTGGCCTAAAATGTACCGAGTTATGAAGTAACACCGCCAAAAAATATTCAGACGAATTGTTAACCTCAGGCTTTTTTTAAGTCTGTTAATTAAAATTAAAACTAAAAACAAAGCATAAACTGCGAAGCTTCTGGAAGGATTTTAAGCTGTCACACAACTGAGCTCCCACGTACATATTTTGTCTACTAAATTTATGATTTCAAATCAATATTTTTGCATGGTAATTTTACATTGGTATTTTTCTCAGTGTGCAATAGAACTTACGAAAGCGAAGGAATGTTCATACTGAAGATAATATCGACGCTACAAACGAAATTGTGGAAGTATTTCCAAACTTTTTCGGTTCTTCGACAGTCGCTGGAATTGGGGCTCTGTCCGTAAACTAAGTGGGAAATTTTGCACAAAGATTCTGAGCTACACCCATTTAAAATTTATCTGCCGCATGAATTAAAGCCACAAGGCCATCATTTGTGTCGATTTAACTACAGAGCATTTGCAAACTGATCCGGTGTTTTATCGCAAAATTGTGTTCAGGGATGTGGCCACTTTTTGGCTTAACGAGTTTGTTAATAAATACAATTGCAGCAATGTAGTGAAACGCTTCCGCAATACACTTAAACAAATGCATTGTTTGGTGCGTTTTACACACTGATGGCATTGTTGGAATTTATTGCATCAAAATGAAGCCGGAGCTCGCGTTACGGCAAATGGAGATGGTTACTGCAAGATCATCAACGATTTTTTGTTAAGAAATATGGTTGCACAAACGTGATGTGGTTTCAACATGACAGTAATAGGTGCCATGTGGCGACCGTAGCCGTCGACTCGTTGAAACTAAAGTTTGGTGATACGTTTACTTTAGAAATAGACCTGTCAGTTGGCCTCCAAGCCCGTGCGATTTTATATTTCTTGATTATTTCCCATAGGATCACGCCCTCCTACGTCATTATTGTGTAGGAGAATCATGGGCGAAGTAAAATATCTAAAAAATGGCTACTAAACACAGTTTCAAGATTTAATACGCCTCATTGACACCAGAGGCGCTGTATTATTAAAAACGTACAAATAAGAAGACTTGTAAAATAATAGAGCTTTCATCTATCTCTTCCTTCACCAGCTTTCACCTAGGATTCCATTCTCTTTCAATAGCTCGATTTTGATAGAAACCTATGATCAAACGCGTTAAAATATTGGATTAATCAATATTGGTTTTTTGTCAAAAAATGAGATATTGAAAGAGTTCGATCCAAGTCTAGTTCTAACTTAAGAAGGTCTGAATCCGGTGTTTGGCCACACGAGATCCAATGCGTTGTGAGAACTTCCTTACAGCAATACGTGATACCACCGTTAGATCGTTAAGTATGTATTTTCCTATAAATTTCTATTGCGCAGTGTGCAATGCCAGGTAGGCAGTAAACACCAGACATTAGTCAAAACACAAATTACTTGTTATTGTAGACTTCAGAGTTTTTCCCAGTTGGTGCTAGAAAAAGTCCCAAAAAATCCCCACTTCATATTTTTGAGCCAAACTTTAAATTTTTTTTGTATTTAAAGATTTATAGTGAAATTTTATGGAGTTTATTTCTTTATTTAACATAAAATTTATTTAAAATAATTCTTAATGCCAAACAAACAAAAAACGACTTCAATGCAAATATCTGATAGAAGAAGAAAAAAAAGAAGTACGTGAAATATAAAATTAAAGTTTAATGGGCGTGCCTCCGCAAATTTTTTAAATGAATAGCAGATCCTTAAATTGAGTAACCAAAACTGAGGATGTTTTAAGTGATATTAGCGCAAGATAGAGCAGCTGTAGAAAAATTTCTGGTAAAATCTGGAAGCGAGCAAGGCTTTTTTTTTTTGCTTGTGTAAAGTGTTCTAAGAAATCTAACGCCATCTAACGTTTTTTTTTTCAACTAGCGCTTATTTCGTGAATGGTAACACTTAGCTCATGTCTGATTTGACAGATAATTAGTTTTATCCTTCCGCTGAACGAGCTAACTGACCATCCAATGCGTTTTCGCTTCGCTAAGTGGGCATGTGATCGACTTACAGAAGATGCCGATTTTGCCAAAAAAAGAAATCATCTTTTCAGATGAAGCTCATTTTGATCTTGGCGGGTATGTAAACAAGCGAAATTGTCGAATTTGGGGCACAGAAAACCCGCACGCATACATTGAAAAGCCGACGCACCCAAAACGAGTCACTGTTTGGTGCGGATTTTGGTCCAGAGACATAATTGGGCCATTTTTTTCGGAAATGAGCAATGAGTGGCCGTTACAGTCAATGGCGATCGTTATAGGGCCATGTTGAACGAATTTTTGTTCACAAAAATTGAAGAGGAGGATATTGGCAACATTTGGTTTCAACAGGACGGCTCTACGTGCCACACAGCCGAAGCTTCAGTACTTTTTTTAATAGCATTTTCAAAAAAAAAAGTTATCTGGCGGACCCTTTATATTTGCCATATAATTACAGTATAAGTCTTGGAATACACCCAGGAAAGCACGTAAAAGACGTAAGTCAAAACACTGTAGTCTTCAGAGTTTTTCCCAGTTGGTATTATAAAAAGTCTTACAAAATCCCCTCTTTATGTTTTTGAATCAAACTTTAAATTTTTTTGTATTTAAAGATTTATAGTGACATTTTATGGAGTTTATTTCTTCAGCACTAAGCTGAAATTGTAATAAAAATTCTGCTTAGTTTATGTTATAACAAACATAAGTACTTGCTAACAAAATGTATCTGTATCCCTTAAAAAGTAACTTGAGTATATCTGTGTAATAGAAGTGGAAATTAAAAAGCTGTGAAAACTGTTGAAAAAAAATGTTTTATATTAAAATCTTTTACACAGTTTGTTGAATGTCAAAAAAGCAAATACATACCATTCAAACAATTTTATGCAAATATGCTTACAACGATAGTAAAATAATACCAGCAACAACAACTACAACAACAACACTAAATAAAATTGTAAAATAAATAAAATTAAAAAAAAATAAAAAATGTAGAAAGTTATTTATTCATTGCAAGTGACAGTTTTATTGAACTTTGATCGATTTATGTGGTTTATTTGCCAAGAGGAAAAAAACTGTGGAAAATGTTGACTCAAATTTCAATTAAATAAAATGAATATGATATTTCCTAAGAGAGTTTCGTCTGATGAAGTTTATTAGCTAGCAAGCAGGGCATAGAAAAATGCTGGCAATGCGTAAAGAATAAATAAGATAAACTTAAATTTAAAACGTTTAACAATTTCAAATTTTTAGGCGATATCTTAAACTCTTGTAAGATAGAATTAAACTGGATAATTTCAAGGAACTAGAACCGAATTTAAATTATGATATTTTTCATGCAACTGCTTGCAAGAAATGTATTTTATTTCACTTTGTGTTATTTTTTTTTTTTTTTTGTTATGGAAATATAACCATATACGGACGCCACTACGTGATAAAGGGCCAAGAAAAAAAGATCAGTGTCTCCCAGTTTTGCTCCAAGTCATCTACTTTTTTTATGGGCCCCCAAAGATTTGGGGCATTGGCGTCATTTTTGCACTTTCTCAGGCTTATATCTTGCAAACCGTTGGGAATTTTGATTTACTATCTGAGGCAAAGTTGTAGCTCTTGTCATAAACAACAAAAATTGTTAACATATAAAATCAAAAAAACTTCATCTTCAAGATCAAAATCGCAAAAAAATTTAAAAAAAATCGATTTTTTTTTTTACTTTTTTCCACTGTTCAGGACCGTAAGTTTCAAACCCTTCAAAATTAAAGGAAACAATTAACTACAAAAATGTATCTAAGATCTCAATAAACAACTTTCTAGAATAAATATACTACCGAGGAATGATTATTAACACCGTTTAGGTAGCGCTTAGGTAACGGTTTGCTAATTATGGACCTAAATACTGTTAGAAATTTAATGTTTTGTAGGTATATAAAAATTTTGTTCACTATTATAACATGTTTGCCAAACATAAAAGTTCTATTTAATACAAACTACATATTTACATACAGCGTACAAAATAACTATCCATTACACATGACCAACAAAATGTAGGAGGATATACCACAAATTTGCGACATGTTTCATGCCCATTTCCTTAGTAGTTTATTGGGTTTCTGTTACTAAATGTTGTCCAATGGAATTTATTTTTAATACTGCTCATGTAATTTTAAATTGAACATAAACTTTACATTTTAAGCACATTAAGAACAAAAAGGTATTAAGTGTAAACGAATATGAACACAACAAATGGCAAAAATCGATCGATATTTTCCAAATAAAATGTGGTATTTAAGGCTAAATTTTCGTTGTCATTGGAGTGTCTGAAAAAAGTCAGTGTCATAAAAAGTTTTGTTCCTTTTTACTTGTAGTGCATGAACACCGAAAAGCGGTAAATGTGCGAGGATGGTTCTTTGAAATTAGAAATTAATATATATTTGAGTGATATACATATTATAAAGACAACGTAACGTGAATATTTATATTAATTTCTTTTAACTCCCGACCAAATAGTTATAAGTTATAAGTTTGAAATGTGTGTCTGTTGGCTCGATCGATTTTGATTTAGTTTCTTTCTGTTTAAAAGGTGCCTTGATCGAGAGTGTTCTTAGCTGTGTTTGAAGAAAATCGGTCAAGGCGTTTTATGACAGCTTTTCTAGATATATCGTCGGTTTTTAAAATCTTTAATGTGTGTTATGTACAACAAATCTAAACTTTTTGTTTGATAGCACAATTGAAAATTTTTCTAAGCACTTTGGGGAATATTCCAAAGATAGTGTAGCTTAAAAGCTGTTTGTCAACACAATAATATTGCCAGTTGGCAATGCAAGTAACTAGGAGCCATTAAAATGGAATATTAAAGTTTCAATATGTGGTACAAAAAAAATTTAGGCAATGAATCGCTTCCAGTACTCAAATTCACCGAAAAGAATTCGCTGAGTAAATTCGTTGTGTAAAAAACAACAACGACGAAAAAAATAACAGCTCCTATTATGGATAAACAGTGTTACCATATGTGAAGATTTATCTTATTTTGAAGTTTTTAGACATGTTAAAACGACAAAAAAGATTTTTTATCTTAAAATAAGATTTTTTTAAATTTTACTTTTGGTACTTTTAATATATTATTGAGGGATTTTTTGACCAAACTACTTATAAATTTTCTGATTTGCTTCATAATGATCTTACACATATTCTATACATTAAACATTTTGTGTTATTTGGCTTTATTTTTGATAGTTCACAAGAAAAAAATAAATTTTAACTCATTTTCATGCAATAAAATAACAAAAAAGATTTTTGGTCACAGAAAAATTTTTTTTGGTCGGCTTGCAGATTTTTTAACAAATAAATATGGCAACACTGTTGATAAAGTTGATCACTCTTTATGCAACGAGAGATTACATATTGTTTGTTCGGCTCTCATCAAACTTCCATTGCCATCCACAATCGAGCCATTAAATGTATTAATGTTTCAATATGTGGTACAAAAATATCCCCCTATAAACCTCTTTCCAAATATATCTAAGTTCGACATGAAGCTCAATACTAAAAGAAAGTCAATCCTTGAGATGAGTATAAGGTAAATTTTTTTCGGTTTTTGGCGATTTTTTTAGTTTCGTCCTTTTTTCGGTTTAGCACATTTTTTCGGTTTTATTTGCTTTTTTGTTTTGGTAATTTTTTGTTTTTTTAATTTTGGCGCTTTTTCTTAGTCTTAGGTTTTTTTGTTTTTGCGTATTTTCGGTTTTCGAAGATTTTTTTAGTAGCAGTTTTTTTTGGTTTTGGATATTTTTTCGGTTTGAAGATTTATTTTAGTAATTATTTTTTAGTTTTTGGCGGTTTGGCGTTTTTTTCGATTTGGCGATTTTTTTTTCGTTTTTTGCTTTACGTAATTTAAGTTTTAGCGATTTTTTAAAATTTTTGGCG
Source organism: Tachina grossa (assembly GCA_949987645.1). Lineage (NCBI taxonomy): Eukaryota > Metazoa > Arthropoda > Insecta > Diptera > Tachinidae > Tachina > Tachina grossa. The sequence goes on along the minus strand of OX465277.1, from coordinate 125,997,731 downwards.
TTTTTTAATTTTGGCGATTTTTTTAGATTGGGCAACTTTTCCGGTTTTTGGCGATTTTTTGGAGTTTTTTAGCTTTTTCTTAGTTTTGGCGCTTTTTTGTTTTAGGGACTTTTTTTCGGTTTTTTTTTAATGCATGTTTTTTTTATTTATTGTATCTTCAAATATGAACTAACAATAAGTATTCAAATCTTAAGTCTATAAAAAAATTATTAGGCCCGCCCAATGTCGGACATAAGCTTAGTGATAGTTATTAATAATACATAAGTAGTGATAAGCAACAAAAAGAAAAAAGTGTTTTCAAGCAGCCTCATCATCTAGAGTGTTGAATATTAGAGCCCGTGTATCTCTCTTTTTTAAGCGGATATGCCCAGTAAAGTTCAAAATATTACGAACAAGCGGATTAGGATGTGACTCGAGTTTTGTTAGATATTTGCCTGCGTATTTTACAATTTCTTCAGTCACTAGTGGCATATTCAAATCGCGATGTATATTTGAATTTTTGATGTACCATGGATCCGATGTTATCATGCGTAAAATTTTATTTTGCCTTCGTTGAATTTTCTCTACATTTGAAGCTGAAGCAGTGCCCCATAGTTGAATTCCGTAACACCATATTGGCTTTAAAAGCGACTTGTATATTAAAAGTTTGCAGTCTAGGCTAAGTGTTGAATTTCTACCAATCAGCCAATGTACCTGAGTTAATTTAAGTTTCATTTGAGTTAACTTAGAGTCAATGTGATGTTTCCATGTAAGTCGTCGATCAAGGTGTAAACCAAGATATTTCACATGTGAATGTTGAGGAACAACTTGATTGTTAATACGAATGGGGGAGCAAGTATCTCTTCTTAGGGTGAACGTTATATGGACACACTTTTGTTCATTGACTTTAATTCTCCATAAGTTTAACCAAAGCTCCATCTGGCTAATGTGTTCCTGGAGTCTGCGGGATGCCTCATCAGGGTTTTCGTGCATACTAAGGCAGGCTGTATCGTCGGCAAATGTGGAAGTATGGATACTACTGCCCACAGGCATATCGCAAGTATAAATCAAGTATAAAACTGGTCCCAGTATGCTCCCCTGTGGCACACCGGATGAAATAGTTTCAGGCCTACTCGTAAAGTCTCCTTCCACAACAGTGAACTTACGGGAAATAATGTAACTTTCCAAAATATTTAAAATGTTTATTGGTAAGCAAGTCTTCAATTTTAAAATTAGGCCTTCATGCCACACTTTATCAAATGCCTGGGAAACGTCAATAAAGAGCGCAGAACAATACTTTTTTTCCTCAAAAGTTCTTCTTATAAATTGAACCAGTCTGTGAGTTTGTTCAATGGTGCTATGCTGACTTCTAAAACCAAATTGATGGTCTGGTATGCACCCACTACTAATTAGAATTGGGGACAATTTTGTTTTGAGCAGTTTTTCGAAAAGCTTTGACATAGTTGATAGTAGACTTATTGGCCTATATGACTCAGCCTTGGTTAGATCTTTGCCCGGCTTTGGAATCATTTTAACCTTGGCGATTTTGTTTTGACGTTTTTTATTTCTAGTCTTTAGCGATTTTTTTTTCGTTTTCGCCGTTTTTTTTCTTTTTTTTTTTTACATTACATTTTTTTTTTAGTTGAGCGATTTTTGCATTTTTGGGGTTTTCGTTTTCCGCGTTTTTTTTTAAATACATTTTTTTTTAGTTTAGCGATTTTTTTCAGTTTTTGGGGTTTCTTAGTATTGGCGCTAATTTAGTTTTGTGTGATTTTTTTAGTTTTGGAGCTTTTTCTTTGTTTTAACGTTTTTTTGTCATGTTAGGATTTTTTTATTTTATTTTTAGCGATTATTTTTAGTTTTAGCGGTATTTTGAGATTTATTTAAGTTTTAGCGATTTTTTAGTGTTGTCGTGTCTTTCCGGTTTTTGCTGATTTAAAACAAAATTCAACATGTTTTGTTGCTCGCTTTAGACCACCCTACAATTTTTAAGTGTCATATATTTGTTGTTGTAGCGGCCAAATTTTTACATATCCTGTGCAAATTTCATGTACTTAGGTTTTACGGTTCTCGAGAAAGCAGTTTGTGGCAGACAGATAGACAGATAGACAGACGGACGGACAACTTAGCGAAAACAAAAGGGTTCTGTGCACCATATGTAAAAAGCAAGTAAACATCATCTGTAGGCCTTTTTGTGCTACGAGTACGAGTTTTTAAACAAACTTATATACATTTATAAGAAATCTATTTCCCGAAATTCTCAAACAACACTCGCTAGAACCTTTTATTTTACACTGCAGTGTTTAAACCTGAAATTTAATTTTTATTTGTATTTTTTCTCTATCCTTAAAAACACGGCAAGTGTATAATTTTCCTTTCGAATATTTTAACATGTTTGGCAGTGTTGGTGATTTTTTTTTTTAACAACACCAACCTATGCAGCCGTCCATCTGTTAGATTTGATTTCAAATACAGTAAACTCACGATAGTTACAATACTCAAGAAAATTAGTTCTCCTAATAAAATTAAATTTTAGCACGCTACACTTGAAAATCATTTTAAACAATAGTAATCGATGTTAATATGTTTTTTCTTTAGATTGAAGTTGTTGAAATGGCATTCACAAGAGGTTCGAAAAAATATCAGAATTTTTAATTGAATCCATCCTAATTAAAATTTTGTTTCTAGTCGATGTAGTTCTGTCTTTCCGATAGCTGGAAGTTGTTGGAAAGTTCGCAAAAAATTTCAGGATTTTCAATGAAACCCTTTGCAAGTAAAATTTAATTTCTAGTCGATGTAATTTTGGGCACTATTTTTTTTTTTAAGCGCAACGGTAAGCCTTGTCTGGAAAACTTGCACGTTTTTGTTTTGGTAATTTAAATTTTTTCCGTATAAAATTTGTCAATGCCAAGCATTAAGTTTTACAAAATCAGGCACTTTGTCTTTTCGATAGCTTAAAGTTGCTGCAATAACATTCACAAAAGATCCGAAAATATAACAGGAATTTCAATCAAACTGTTCCTAACGCAAACTTTATTTCTGATTTTTTTATAAACTCATATTTGAAACTTTTTCTTACCAAGCTGCCTAAATTTTTATTTAACGAGTATGGATTGTATATTTCCAAATGTGCCTGTTCAAGTTTCATGCTGTCGTATGGATTTTAACATAATAACTTTATTAGTTAAATATTCTTAGGTGAGTGTGTGCGTGTGTACGTGTGTGTATGTGTTGCATATAGTAGGGTGCTAATCAAAGGAGTGTTTTATGCATGCATGCCTAACTTTCCAATTTTTTTCAGTTTTCATTCTATTATTCTTTCCTTTTTGGGTTCCGGAAATTGTTAGTTTTATATCCTGCTAAATGTTAGTACTAGTATTATAAGCAAGAGAAAGAAAATTATATGCAATACATATATATTTCTTTAATGTTTGCAAAATAAAAGTTTTTCTCAAGTATTTAACAAATTTAAATATTTCTAAAGTTTTCCAATTACATAATTTCAATCAAACTCTCTAAAACCTGTGTAAGCATAGATTATCTAATTAAATTTCATTATTATCCAATAATTATGCTCTTGTCTTTGGTCTAAATTATTACTAATGCAATTAAATTTTCAATTAAATCGTTTAGTAGTTAGAAATTAAGAAAATTTTCAAACATCTTGCAAGCCTGTGTGCGTATGAATGTGGCACATGCAATTACTCAAAGTTAATCATATGACAAACCAAAGAGAACTTTTGGAAACTGTGTACGGCTTGACAGCTCTATGGTATCCTGATAGATAAACCGCAAATCGACCAACAATACAAAATAACTCCGTATGACAAAAACATAACCCGTATTATGCCGCATCAATAGCCTCAAACTCATGAACACACATGCTCTGATGCAAAACAATTTTAGCAGAAAAAGTAAAACAACAGTACAAAAAGGGGTTGGCAACAAAGTTCCTAAAGGGCAAAAAATTGTTGGCAGTTATGAAAATGAATTAAAAAAAACGAATTTGTGCTTTTTTTATACACAAAATTTTTAATTTATTGTCACGGTCAAAAAAAAAAACTTTATACTTTTAGAAATCATACATGGCCGCAGAAAACAAATTGTGTGTTTTTTTTTTTTAATTTATTTAACAAATTACTTTTATTTGATCAAATCGACAGAAAACGTTCGATCGATTAGTTATATAGAAAACATAAACTAATTAACCGACTTCAAAAAAAAGGAGGAGGTTATCAATTCGTATGTATATTTTTTTGTTGACATTGTTATGGTAGAATTAGTCGATTCGTATCATGTTACTTTTGAAGTATGTTAGTTAGTATAAATGTGAGGCTGTTATTGTGTTGGTTGCTCTTTGCTTTATTACTTCTCGGTACATTTTTGACCGATTGTAAAAATTCTTTTTTTGTCTAGGGGTTTAGCTTCCAATTGGTCCCATTATAAAAAGAGAGGCGGGGACAAGCCCACACATTTATTTTATTTCATTTTATGATATTCTACTTATTTGATTGCTGCGATACCTAGCAAAAACTTTTGGTTCTTGTAATTACACAATTTTAAAGTTGAAAAATATGGGCGTGTCTACGGCTATTGACCTTTAATATTTTATTCTGAGTGGTTCGTTCTACTTTATAGATTTTTACAAAACTTAACACACACCCTGAGCTTTAAGAAACACACACAAATTAAAGTGTCGGAGCTCTATTTTTTTTTTTTTTTTTTGTTTGCCGACGTATTCGAAAAATACAGGAAGCGATTCATTGAGGTAGTTTAGACGAGAACAATTTTTAAGCCGCACAATTTTTGTTCTTTTCCAAATTACACGAGACTAATTCATCTGGCACAAAATGTATACGTATACACAGCTTTGTGTGTGTTAGTGTTTTTCGTATTCATTTAACATTTGCTGTTTTTTAAGTTGTGTGTGTATTTGTTTTATGCTGCTAATGCGGGGTTGAAGCTGGTTGAAAAATTATGCCAACCGCAAAACCACTCTCTTTGCCTCACTCACCTACAAACTGGCATGTTATGCCAGCACAATTATGCCCGTGTAAATCAGCGCATTAAAAAATAATTCTTTCTTCAATGAAAAGATCTGATAGAAGAAGATAAGAAAAAGTGCATACATTAAATATAAAATTAAGCTTTAATGGTCAGTGGTTAAACAGCTCTGGGTTGAAGAACATCTCTCGCGTCATCGTAATTATTTCTTAAGTGCGGTCAGGCTTGTGTGTGTTGTTTGGCCTTCGAGAGTATTTCGTCTCGCTCGCACTGGTTGACTGGTCTGCCACGGATAACCATATAATCTGGCGTTTTTTTTTAATGGAATTTCTTTAACAACCATATTGTACAGTCAGTCACAAAACTTTTTTAAAATACTGTTAATACCATCTTGGGCATATGGTTTAGTTACTTCGCCCATATTTGAGCAACACCAAATTTACTTTCTATAATATGTATCAATAAATAAACAAATAAATTTTAATGGGCGTGACTCTGACTTGTAAAAATTGGTTAAGTAGAGCCACTTAAAATAACATATTAAAATTTTAATGGGCGTAACTGCGCCCATTTTTTTTAAATGGAGGACTGTGTCTATTTTAGAGCTCAAGGTGTGTGGTAAGTTTTGTAAAAATCGGTTAAGTAGAACTGCGTGAAATATTGTAATAATTTTTAATGGGCGTAATCCCGCCCATTTTTTAAACTTTCAAATTGTCTAATTACAAGAAGCAAGGATGTTTTATAGGTTTCGCAGCAATCAAATTTGTAAAAAATGATAAAATTAAATTTAAAAAATTGTGGGCGTGTCTTCACCTACTTTTTGTGCAATGGGAGCAGACAAAAGAAGAATTTTTACAATCGGCCTAAAATGTACCGAGTTATGAGGTAACAAACAGCCCAAAAAGAAAATATATGGGCCTGTTCTGCAAATCACGACATGTCAAATCACGGTGATTTCAATAAATCAAAAAAACCTAAATCATTGCTTTTGTAAATTTGACAATTTATAGCGATGGAAGTTGCATTAAAATATTCTATTATACATGGCAAAAACTTAAAATACAACAAAAACCCACTAACAAGTCAGTTTACTTTTGAAATCACCGTGATTTAAATCACCGTGATTTTCAGAACAGACCCGATAGGCGAATTATTAACCTCCTCCTTTTTTTAAGTCGGTTAAAAATACAATAATATTCAGCTACACAGTTCTACGCTTTTTATTTATTTTTCAATTTAAAAATAACGACTCAACTAAATAAATTAAAAACTTTCAATTAAATTAATATAAAATTTTTATTAGACGACAGCAAAATAATTAATTCTTGCTTGCACTTAAATTATATTCCCAAATGAATTGATGCTTAAGGATCTGTCTATTTAATAAACATAAAATTGTAGCAATTGTATAACAAGTTGCCATTTTATTATGTCTGTTTGTTTTATTTAAACACTACCACTACACTTAAACAAACAAACAAACACACACACACACACACACACACACATACGCAAAGATTGAAATTTTTAAATGCTTTTTGTTGTTACTTTTGCTGTTTTCTGTCTACATTTCGTGTAAGTACGACTAGTTAAAGTTGTTACATGTTCAATATTGCATTTGACATTTGTACACGTCACTTTATTGTCAGCACTTTTTTCCTGCTATTGTTGCTTTTTTGTTATAATTATTTTTTTTTCTGTTCACCTCTTTTACAAAATCTTCTTTGTTTTCTCTTTGCCTTCAATTGGAGTTCTCTTGTTTTTGCTTACACAGCGCCATCTTCAATTGGAGCAAGTAGAGAAAAAAAAAAGAAAGGAAATGCTTACAGTACATGTGTATGTAAGTATGTGTGTGTTTGTGTGCAACTGTTCAAAAATAGAACACATCAACATGTCAGTTTTGTTGTTGTTGTTGTTGTTGTTGTATGGCTTCTTGTTATTTAGTGTTTGTCAGTGTGTGTTCAGAAATTGTGTGTTCGCTTGTATTGCAATTTGTCCTTTTCATGTCAAATCAGGTGAAAGTTTGAGGTGTTAATGTTGAGTGACATCATTTAATAAACACACAAGAACAAAAAACAAAAAAAAACATAAAGATAGAAAATACCGCAGCCACTATTAACAAGACCAAAAAAAAGAAGCAAAAGGGCAAGAAGAACATAATTAAATGACATGTTTTCAACGGAAATAGAGCATGTTGAACGACGTCCTTGGCCACAACAAAAGTAAAAATAAATAAACTAAACACAACCGCAATATTTGGTTAGAAGCCAAAGCCATGACTACCAGTTCTCAACATAAAATTTATGTAATTGAATTTTGCGATGCAAAGGAAATTATTATGTAATTTGCAAGGCATATTGGAAAATAGAGAGAGAAAGGCTTTAATATTTTTTTTTTCGTAAACTTAAAACGAAATAAAAAAGAGAATCATAGAAAAATTAGAAATGTTCTGCTTTGTTACAAAAGAATTTTTTACACGTTCTAATTTTTCTTGAATCAAATTATATCAATTCTCTTCTAGGCTTGTTAGCAAGAATGATAGACACAAGATTACGCCATGCGAAGATTTTACAGTTAGACGACGTCACGCGTCTGTTTTAAGGGATGGTTGGGAAAAATTGAATGGAAGACTTGAAAGCATAAGCATAGTCAATTAAGAAATTAAAAAAAAGATGAGAGGTGTCTTAGGACACCCGGTTATAGCAATTGCTACTTAACTATATAAAACAAACTTAGGGCCATTATTACAACTTAAAGTTAGTTAAAAGTAGGACTTTATCGGACGTATAAAAACTTTATCATTTGCAAAATTTTACTTTAACCTAAAGTGAGCGATAAATTACAGGCAAGTTTATACGTCCGATAAAATCCTACTTTTAACTAACTTTAAGTTGTAATAATGGCCCTTAATGTGTTAAATAAAAGTGCAATAAAATTATATTATATGATGATGTCAAATTCGCCGCAAATATATCAAATCGTTTCCATTTATTTCCCATTATTATATTTTCTAGCGGCGCACGATTAAATTAATGTATTGTTTGTGGCCGGTTTAATAATAATTTGGCTGTCGCATACTGCCGATGTCAAAGAAGCAGGACTTAAAAAAAATAAGCTAAAAAAGTTAAATATAAGGTATTTTAACAAAATTCTAACATTTCGAACCAAAACCCCGTGAAAGCCCCACTAAAAGGGGATTTTTTAAAACAGGTGTCATCAACAGATCTGCTTATTTTTGAAAACATCAAGAACAAAAATTAGGTTTTGCATACATAAAGAGTAAAAATTACTATTTTTTATGATAAAACAAATCTAAAAAATATACAAATAGTTAATATACGGCCCTGTACTGTAAACCAATCGATTTTAAATCGCACGAATTTAGAAAACTAACTCCGACAATAGGAATATTTTTTTAGATTTTGTTTAATTTTTTTACTATATAGATTCTTAAATATCATATCTGAAAGAAAATTATCGTGTACGATCGTAAGCACGTCTGCTGGATCATTATTAATTTTTTGAAAACGAGAAATTTACTCGGATTAGGTTTACAGAACAGGGCCGATAATCTGCGCTTATAATAATAACTTACTTGAATTTTCTGAAGATACATACATACATATATATTTTTAATGCTTTTTTGGCATTGTCACTTATTTATAAAAAAATTAAATCAGCTTATTTACTTAAGAAAAATGTATTTAACTTTTGATAAATATCTGAGTATTGAATTCTGAAGACAATGGCATAATTAAGGCCGGGGCACAATGAATCCGTCATACGTTAAACTTCGCCGTTTTCAACTGACATTAACGCAACGACGGAGAAGGTTGGTACAATGAGTACTTTATTGACGGAAGTATTTGAACAGCTTCAATAGGTTGATTCTCCATTTTATTTATTAAATTAAATTTTTTTTATTCATTTCGTTTATTTCTTTTGTTTAATTTTATTTTTGCTGCCACAAAACACAAAAACTTAATTCAGAACATACTAAAAAAAAACCAACCAATATCTGCATTCTTTTTGCATTCTTTTAGCATTTGCTGTTTTTTAAGTTGTGTGTGGATTGGTTTTGTGCTGCTGTATTGAAAAATAATGCCAACCACTCCCTCTGCCTCTCTCACCAACAAACTGGCATGTTATGCCAGCACACCTGTTCTCGTTCTCAATGTTTTTGTTTTGTTTTTGTGCCACTCACTTCAAAGAACGAAACAACACAAAATCAAACAATTTGTTTCCTTTATTTTCGTACTCTGCTCTTAAGTACAAGGAAATCAAAACAAAATTAAATTTATAACTGTAATAGTGTCGATTATTTTGTTAGGAAAATCATTTTCTGTGTTTAAGGCATGTATCTCGTTTCTTTTAATTGGCATTTTCGATTGACGTATTTCGACTTCTACTGCGACAATTCGATTTGTTGTCTTTTACAAAAACGTCGTAGTCGAAGTCGAAATAAGGGAGAGTGACTGTCATATTTTTTGTAGTGTGACTCATTTAATTACAAATTAATTTTTTTTTGTTCTTGTATGATATGTACATATGTATTGATAACCAGGGAAACCGCACATATGCAATTGCATATTTTTCTTGTGTGACGTATTAATGCGGTGATGAAATATTTATTTATATTTCAGAACTTTTTAGTAATTTTGACATCGATTTGTTAGTGCATATTTTTGCATATTTTACGCTTTAAAGCATGTTTTTTGCATATTACAGTCTTTTCAGCATGTTTTTGGCATTTTTTTCGGATTTTTAGAGCATATTTGACGCTTTTATGAAATATTTTGATACTTTATAGAATTTTTATAGAATTTTTACAAGCCAACGTTGGTAAGCATTTTTATTCTTATTTTTCTTCGTCTAAATTTAATTTTCAATTTTCTGTGCATATAGTGTATAGTAGGGTTTGCACAGCGATTATAATTGTAATCGTAGTCGCGATTAATCGCACCTTTTAATCGTAATCGTAATCGAACCCATTAATCGCTCGATTAATTACAATTAAAAAATATTCCCTTTTTTAAGCAAAAGTTGTATGCCAAATTTGTATACAGTGCAAATTCAACTCATAAAAAATTATTATTAAAATTTTTAATATAAGATATGTACAATGTACATAATTATTCAAAATATTGCCATAAGTTTACTTGAATTGAAATTTAGGACAATATGTTGAATAATAAATTTTTTAAATGTCAAATTTAGATTTTATTTTTGTTTTGCCTTATAAATACTTTTATTGTTATCCAATAGATTTCTAATTGTATAAAGGTGTACAAAAATAAAAATAGATTCATATCGAATATAAATAATTTGCTGGGTTTTATTAAAGTTTCTAGACCTATCACTCTTATTTTGTGATTTTCAAATATATTATTATTTGTGAATTCTCAAATAGTTTTTGAAAGTCTGTGCATAAGGTAAAGAGGTTTGTGGCTATGCAAAATATGTCGTTGAAGTCTACTGATGATTTGGCTAAGCACCAATGAAATCCCATATATAGAAAATTTTATGATATTCTACCAATTTTATTTCAAAAACGTCTTAAGATCTCATAAATTTCATTACAACTGATACTAAAATATTATTCGGTTTGTAGATACGTAGGCTTCTTCGTATAAAAAAACGGTATAAAAAATATTGCTTTTATATGAACTTGTTGAGATATGGATACAAAATTGAATAAAAAATAAATTAAAAAAATAGAAATATACTTCGTCCTAGAAAAATTTTCCTATCAAAAGATTGATTTTCCACAATTTGTATTATTTTTGATACTCATAAGTTCTGATTTACGAACTTCCTTTTACAAGCTTTAAAATTTTCTCAAAATATAAATATAATTTAGTTGAAAAATTAAATTAAAACGCGAATTCAAGACAAAATAATTAAATTTCTTTGGCTAAACCCATTCCGTTCGACTGAAACTCATAACGCTATTTATTTTGGTTTTAGAAAAAATTATAATAGTATATTTTCTTTATTAATCGATATTAACCGATAATCGCGATTAATCGCATATTTTTTAATTGTAATCGCGATTATGGAAATCTTCGATTATTTGCAAACCCTACACGCAAAGAATAGATATGGTTGTAGAATGGTTGAGAAAACAACATTATGTTCTCTGAAACAAATGTGTGGTCGTCGAAAACTAGTTATTGTTATTTTAAACATTTATTTCGTTACGATAACCAGAGTAATGTTTGGATTTAATAACTACATTATCACATTCATATAAAAGTGTTATATGGTTAGAGTTTAAAAATATAGTTTTGTTAAAACTTTATGACTACAACATAATTTGTATTATTATTTAAAAATAATATGATGTAAATAACAATATAATGCTTTCCAAGACCATACTATGTTAAGTTAAAAAAAAAACAATCTTTTTCAGAAACATCTGTCAGTTTAGTATTTCGTTTGTAAGCTATCGGTAGTGTTAAATAAATGAATAAATAAATAAAGTATAAACAAAAGGCTAGATCAATAAAAATATATAAGCATTTGTGTATCTTTTTATACAGGCATGGCTGTATGTCGTGTAAGTATACATTTCTATATCGTCACCTAAAATCCAAAAGGCCGTAACAACCAAAAAATTCAAAATAGACTTTTTGATTGATTATGATGTGATTAACCAAAATATATATTTTCCTTAAATTTTACTCACATATGTTCAAAAACACCGATTTTATTCATTTGGCACCTTACATATAAATAGTATTAAATTTATGAAGTTTTTTTCTTCTCCTGTAAAATAGTAAAAAGCGTACTTACGGCCCTTTGGATTTTAGGTGATGATATATACAATTTATTTCAACAATATTAATTTATTTTTATTTCGAATTTAACGCATAGCTGTTTCTACAATAAATATATGATTAAAAAACAAAATAGTATTATTATATTAAATAATACTGTGGTCGTATTTAACAATATTAACATAATATTAGAACATGGTATGGTGAGTCTCAATTATATTTTAGTCACATCTAACAATAGTGTTGTCATATTTACAATACTAAGATTATAATATAATTAACTCAGATAATAATATTGTTAAAGTTTTTTTTCTATTAACAATAATACAATAATATGATTTGACTGCAACCATATAATTCAATCATAGTATATTGCTGTTTGATTATGGGTACCTCAACCATATTTTTTCTTTGCGTGTGGTGTATAGTGCTTACATTTGGCTTATTTATTACGTATTGTATATGACTGTAAGCAATATTTTTCCACCATTATGAAGTTGGATTTAAAAAAAAAAGAAAAAAATTTAATTAAAGTGATGTCTGAGTAGAGAAATAAGACCGAACAATATTTTTCTTTTGCGGCTCCTGAAAAGTTATGGGTCTGCTGCAGCTTGTATGAATTTCAAGCGGATGAATTTTTTCAATGAATTTATAGTAAAAATTAAAAAAAGACTGACAAGCAACAATGAATTTATATTATTTTTAAGAGCATATTTTTGAGTTTTCAGTGCATATTTTCAAGTTTTAAGTGTATAGTTATTGAATAGAAATAAATCACTTTTTTTAGAGCATGTTTCTGGTTTCCCTGTTGATAATAATTTGTTCGACTCGAAAAGTTCTCACATTCGTTACACAGATACGAATCATTGTTATCACTAGACAATCATAAAACAAGCTTTAGACTTTTTCTTATCAAAAATATAAAAATAAATTTACTATTTCGCACACTTATCAGTTATCAGCAATTGGCTTTGCTAGCATCATGTTGTTTTACATAATTTCACTGTCAGTGTCATTTTTAATATTTTGTCTAGCTATTTGTTTATATTTAACTTGGTATTTTGATTATTGGAAGCGACAAAATGTGGCAGGTCCACAACCGAAAATTCTAAGAGGAACATTTCCCAAAACGTTTGAAGGAAAATGTAATTTGGTTAACGAGCTACATGAGATATATGTGTAAGTTTTTAAGCAACAAAAAAAATTATTTATTAAATTGTATAAGTTCTGTGAATATATGGGCAGGCACTACAAATCAACCGAAAGTTTTGTGGGTGTATTTACGGCACACAAACCCAAATTGTTTATTTTAGATCCACAACTAATACAACAAATTCTCACAACGAATTTTAATAAATTTCGTGACAACGAATCATCGCAATGGGTAAGTTGTTTTGTTTTAATTTGTGTAAAGTCTCTCTGAAATTTTTTTTACAGTCTTCTGAGGCAGTAGAGCAATTACGCTTTGTCAGCCCATTTGTTTCGGTAGGCGAGGCATGGAAGGAAAAGCGTGCGGAGTTGGTTCAAGGTCTTACGGTCAATTAGGTAAGTTTATAAATTCTTCGAGTCTCGAAACTCTTGTATGTTGCTACTTAAATTTATGCCCGATATTGATAATAATTTAAAAACATAAAATTTCTAAAAATTTACAAACTTCATTGCTTGATCTTAGTCGTATATTAATCGCGTTAATATTTTAGAAGTTTAAAATTTATTGCCATTATTTGACTGTGCACTAAACTGGGGTTTTAAATCAGAGTATAATCCAAAATTTGTCAGCCTCAAAAAAATAATTAAGAAGAACAAACTTTTTTTAAAGTGTCTGAGCTCATTTTTCATTCAATATGAACAGAAAAAATTATAGTTTTTGTTTTTTTAGCAGAACAAAAAAAATATTTCAAAAAGTCAAATCTATGGATAATTCAGTCGTGACGGGCGTGACCATGTTACATACTGTCTTTGTTGTTCACAATATCAATAAAGGAGCTTAAAAAGATTTAATGATAGATAGGCTATAACTGAATATGATTTCTGCTCAAAATGGCCATCAGAAGGCTGTGACGGGTGTGATGTTGTAAATATTATAATTATGGCGAAGTAAATTGTTCAGTCTTTTTGATTATATTAAATACTTATAACCTGGAAAAAATTTCTTCTCTAAAAAAAAACTTTTTGGAGAATATTTCGGGTGTGACTTCTATGTATGACGGGTGTGACCTGCAATGCTAAAACGAATAGTTTGACCAAATAAAACTGTTTAATCAATTAATTTTGGTATAGTAAATTGTTCAAAGTTTTAAACAACCTTTTCTAAATGTTACGGGTGTGACTTCTAAGTATATGTTACAGGCTGTGACGGGTGTGATGTTACAAATATAACAATTATGACGAAATAAATTGTTCAGTATTTTCGATTGTATTAAATTCTTACAATCTGGAAAAAAAATTTCTTCTCTGAAATAAACTTTTTTGAAAATTTTACGGGTGTGACCTACTACGCTAACTCGAAATAAAACTTTTGATTTATTTATTTTTGGTGTAGTAAATTGTAAAAGTATTTTTAATTCCATTAAATACTTATAGTTTGGAAAAAAAAATAATTTTTCTTAAAAAAAAAAATGTTTTGAAAATGTTACGGACTTGACTTCTTTAGGTAACGGGTGTGACCTAGTATGATAAATCGAACAGTTGCACGAAATAAAACTTTTCTTTGAATTTATTCATATAATCCATATGAAGAAACGTTGATTCTTGTGCTTATTGGAGACAGCAGATAATATGAAGCAACTGCTTTCAAGAGTTGCTTAATAACAGCGACTAGTATTGAGGAACTATGAAAGGTTAGGTTAAACTTCAGTGACTGCCTTTTTTTAGTGAACCTTTTGATTTAAAAATAACTATTTTGGATGTATTCAAAAAATTTATAATTTGACTTCCCTCACTTTTCCGTTGTCTGCACTTCCGTTTGCTCTCGATAATTTTTTATTATTTTTTTTTTTTTTTTGCAATTATTCTTTGTACATCAAAACGTTCTTAGCATTTTTTTCTTCTCTAAAGCTAAATGCAGTTCATATTTTAATTTATTTTATTCTACTTTCTTCCTTTCCCATCCATTTAAAATTTCACTGCAGCGTTAATGTGACGGGTGTGACCAAATATTTCCTTTAACTAATTATTTGCAAATTTTTACTATATGTGACCTTCTCCGAGAAAAGGGAGCTAAGGTGTCAAAAAACGGGAACTTGGGAAAATCTATAAAAATGAGAAAACATTAAAAATTTATTTTTTAAATGCGTTTTTCTCAAAACTTCATTTTCATACAGTAGGTACCTTTTCTCGGAGAAGGTCACATATTATTTACTGAGTTTACTTTTTTATAAATCGAAAGTATCAAGTAATAAAATTTTTACTGTACATAATAGGAAAAATTTTATTAGACTTTAAAAAAAAAAAATTTATTGTGACGGGTGTGACACAAACTTCAAGAATTTCAATTAATAAACAAAAAACTATCATCATCTCAAAGCTTCAAAAAAAAAAGGAAAAGGTGTAGCATTGTTTCAGAGATAATGGTATTTGTTAAAGATGAGAAAGGGTATAAAAGAAAACGTAAAATGAAGACCCTGCATACACAGAGAGAAAGTAGAGGGGTCAGTATATGCTCATTTCAAATGGCTTTCAAATTGATACAAATAGAGATATTAATATTACAATACTTTAAACGACGTTTTTACATTAATTCTGCTTGATATTATAGAGTAATTTAATGTATTATCTGATCTAAAAAAAATATTATTCTGCGTGGAATGGCCCATATAACACAGATTTTTAAATCAAATTTGTTTCTTTAACCAAAGCAAAAAAAAAATATATATATATATATATTATGATTGTTTAGATTCGTACCCATTACGCCACAATGAAGGAGTGCGCTTGCTAAATGGTGGAGTTCATCAAGTCCCAGGATCCGCAAACAAAATGGAATACAAAAGAAGTAAGAATCTCATAAATTATTCTTTAGCCTGTTAGTAACCATTTTAAATTTTTAGCAGGCAAATCGTTTCACCTGTCACATTATGGCAAAGTTTATTTGGGGCATCGAAGAAAATACTTTTGCCAGCCTCAATACTCTTTCAACTCTACATAAAATGGCCCATAAAATGTTGACACAAGCAATAAGTTGCGTGCGTTATTATGGCCAAACTGAGGCCTGGCCTTGGCTGCGAAAAGTAAGACCTAAACGTTTTTTTCCCGCCTCTACTGATGACTTTTTTAAGCAATTGGCTTTGGATGCGTTAAAACAGCAAATGTTAACAAATAACAAACAAAATGATGTGATCAATCACTTGTTGCAACTAAAAGAGAAAAAATCTCTAAATGATGTACAAATCGCTGGACATACTACAACCGTGTTGATTGATGGCTTTGAAACGGGAGCCATTGTTATAGCCCACTGTTTGTTGTTGGTAAGTTTATGGAGAGATTAAAATTTAAATTTAAATTCATAGTTTTTAGGGCACAATAATAATAAAGAAATGCGAGTTTCCTTCTTTTATCCTGATTATGCTATTTATAGCTGTCACGTAATGCTCGAGTGCAGCAAAAATTACGCCAAGAGCTAAAGAAGGCGGGTGGAAATATTACTTATGATAAATTAATGGAGCTACCTTACCTAGATCAATGTGTGCAGGAGACCTTAAGATTATTTCCTCCCTTAGCGATATTCTCCAAGATATGTAGGGACAAAATGGAACTGCACAACGAATTGAGCGGTTACAAGGTTCTATTGCAACCACAAGATGTTGTTTATATCTCAGCTTATTCTTTGCACTATGATCCCGAATATTATGAGAATCCTGAAAGCTTTTGGGAGGAACGTTTCAATGAGGAATTCGGTGGTTTAAAAAATTTTAGAGATTTAGGTGTTTTTCTACCTTTTGGTGATGGGCCAAGAATTTGTCCAGGTCAGTTAATCTAAAATTGCAGCTTTTATTATTTTTCTCATAAATAAAATGAAACTTTCTTTAGGCATGAAATTGGGTTTGTCTGAGGTCAAAGTCGCTTTGGCTGAATTAATTCAAAACTTTGAATTTTCTCCTACTGCGGCAACATGTTCGGACAATAAAATTGCCACAGATTCATTCTTGCTTACACTGGAGGGAGGTATTGAATTATATACTAAAAGTCTAGGAAAGTCAGTAGGAATATAGTTAGCTGATATATTATTTATTAAGAATATTTATAAGCCTTTACTTCTAAGTATGAAAATAAATTTTCCAATAATTATCCTCTAGTACTTAAAAAAAATATTAATGAAATCCAGCATCACTTTCTAAAGTTCTAAAATATATAAGGAGTCGAGAATTTCAAGAAGTTTTGAACAATAGCGTATTTAGTTCTGCCTTCAATTTATTCGAATTTTTATTAGGGACCCAACTTTTACTAAATTTATTATTCCTTTTAACTAGAATTGTTAATTTTTCGAGTTCAAAATTTTTTAAAAAAGAATTAGAAACATTTAGAAATTTTCGTTGCGAACTCTCGTCATCAGAAATAAAACACATTTATGCATATGAAAATGAGCACTACACCGCAGTCGAACGAAATTCGTCGTGGGTGACGAACTCTCCGATAGATTTATTTCTATTTTTTACGCCGAAAAACAATGAAACAACAATTTTCTCTCTCGTTCGTCTTGGCCTAGTTGTGTTACCTGCAATATTGTCACAAAAATTTAAATTTATTCCATTATTCGCATTTATATATTATTAGGAAGGGTGGTGCTATACCCCGCATTAACACTCAGAGACCCAATTGGGTCCATTGTAATTTTATATATTATTAATAATAAAGAAAATTATTTCGGTTAATTCAACTTAGGCTTTTACGATATTTAAATAAAAAAATATTCCCAAAATTTTTTATTCGACTATTCGAATACACATAAATTTTTATTCGATTATTCGAAAAAATCAAGAATAAAAATTTTGTCATATTATGAATTCTAATCAATTGTTGGTGCTAAAAAATTTCCGAATAAAATATGTTACAAATTTTATTCGGATAGTCAATTTTATTATCTATGCACAATTATAGATTTTTTTTTATTATATTAAGAAAAAAAAAATTTTTACAAAAAAGTCTCACTTGAGAGTTTAATTATTTATTTATTCATTTTATTTCTTCGAAAGTAGCAAAAATTTAGACAACATATTATTCGAATAACACAATTGTACTTTTCCTCCTCTTGTCTTTTAACTAGAATTGTTAAATGCTCAAGTTGAAAAACACTCGACTAATAATTATTAGCAAGTTTTGCGGAATAGTCAAATGAAGAAATTTCAAGCTTCAGTCGATTATCAATCGAATAACTCCAAAAATTTTATTCGATTATTCCAAAAAAATAATAAATGAATGAAAATTAATTCAAAATGAGCATATATTATCAGCTCGATTCAATTGATCGAAAATTCGAAAAAAAATCTAATGAAAGATTAAACACATTTTATTCGGATAATTATATATAATATATACATGTGTATGTACGTACATACATTTGCGTTAAACTGTTCGAATGAAAAAAAAAATTAATTACCGTTCGAATAGACATATTTTATTCTAATAACGCAATTATACTTTTTCTCCTCTTTTCTTATAACTAGAACTATTAAATGCTCACATACGAAATTATCTAAATACAAAATATGAAAAAAATTCTGCCAAGTACACGAAAGATCAAATTTAAAGTTTTAATCGATTATTCGCAAATATGTATCATAAATAAAAAATAAAAAAAATACGTGTAATGATTTCAACTAAGATTTAACTTTTTTAGTTCAAGGTTATTTTCAAACATTTTAATTTACAAATTTAAAAAATTTTATTCGATTATTCGAATACGAGTACATAAAATAATTAAAATAAAATTAATTCGTTGATTAAAGGCAACAAGCAATAAATTTTAAGTTTTATATGACTAATCGATTAGGCGATTGTATTCAATTGGAAAATACATCGATTATTAGAATAATGAACTTAACTAAAGATTTAAGCTTTTTTCTCAAAATTTTTTATTATTCGATTATTCACAGAAAAAATTATTCCCAAAAAATTTTTAAACAAATATTTGTTTGAAATCAAACTTAGTTTCAGTAAATATTCTGTACTGTTCCACTAAATTAATTTGTACCAAAACACTGTATAAAGAAGTAACAGGCCACGACGTTTGTCGGCTACATTTCCGCATTTACATGTATACAACACGATCAAACAAAATAAACAACAACTAAACAACAACAACCGCACAACAGCACGTTGTGCCTATCAACAAGCAAGATAAACACCAACACACTGAAATAACATTTTCTCTCAGCCGAACTATGATTAATTTAAATTTTTACAAAATTTTTAACAGAATTTACAAAATTATTTGTAGGACCGCATTCAAATAAAATATTTACTGATTCAACGAATTTGGTTACTGAAAATGAAATTTAGTTTTTTCTGTGTTCACATAAGCTTAAACATTTTATTTGATTATTCTAATAAACAACGAATTCAAAAATTTGCTAGTATCATTAATTCAATTCAATTGTTTGGGGTTAAAATTTTCAAATGAGGGATGACAAATTTTAATTTTATTAAGTTGCCGTTCGAATAAAAATTTTTATTCGAATAACGATCTTTAGACATCTTATATGAAGTAAATATATTTGTTCGTGCAAAAAATAAATTGATTACAAAAGATAAATTTACTAAATTTTTAGTTTTATTCGATTAATCGTTTAAGTGAAATATACAAAATTCAATTCAATTAAAAAAGCAATCGTTTATTGGTAATAACTATATAGAAAATATGTAAGAAAGTAGTAAAACGAACAATAAATTCAACTACGGGATTTAAGCTTTCTGCGTTTAATATTATTTAAAAAAAATTTATCTGATTAATCGAATAACTTTAAAAATTTTATTCGATTATTCGAATAAATAACGAATTAAAAATTTGTGTAAGCTAATAGTTTAATTCAGTTGTTCGGGCTTTAGGTTAGATAACAAATTTTAATTTAATGAAGTCGCCATTCGAATAAAAAAAATGATTGCATTCGAATAAATATCTAACTAGAGTGGGTTCTTATATGTATGTTAGTTCGTTGTTGATTGGAGCGTTGTTGATCCGGTTGTTGACGTTTGCGCAAAAATTTTGTTTGGATTCCTCGTTTCTTGTTTGATTTTGAACTTTGATGGAGCAAGGTGTGGTGGAATTGGTCACATCTTTTACAGGTGTCCATGGAAGTGCAAGACCGCAGATCGTGGCTTCTGGCCAAACCGTTGACACAATATCTATTGTCTCTCTTATGAGCCGTCATCCTAAGAAATTCATGAAGGGGATGAAGGGGACCAACCTTGAGAAGAAATCGAATTATAACCACTCGTCAGCGAGGGTTATAATTTAGGGGATAAGAGAAGGAAATGAGCGAACAGGATGGTTAATTGTGTCGTTCGATCCTTAAGAAAGGATACTGTTTTCCTGTAGGGTATCCTTTATTATAAAGTTGGATTCTCTTAAGGGTTTCTTTAATTTTCTTCTTTTTTTATTTGCTTTATTTCACGTTAGAAATATATGTATATAAAAGTTCACAAAATACACAATTTTATGTACATATATATATATATATATATATTTTTTTTTTTTTTTATGAAATCAAACGTTGACCAATTTTCAATTTAATTCAAGTTTTTAATGTGAGTAGTTTGAGAGCTCAAAGGTAAGTAATTTACATTTGATTTTTCTATTATTTTAATGCCAACCTTGATATTTGGAAATTGAAACGGGTTGACATTTGGAAGTTGCAAACTGGAAACTCTTCTACAATTTTACAAATTGCAGGTCCTCAAAAGTGTCAATTGATTACGGCAAATGCATAGTTAAATATAATCAAATGATAATTATATAATAATTATAATAATAAAAAATAAACGTTTATAAATCTGACTTAGTCAGTTGTTGTCCAAACAATTTTGGACACAATTATTTGATTAAGGGTTACAAAAATCTTATGGGGGTAAATTTAAAAAACTTTTAAAAGTTGTATTAATCGTATGGGTGACATATAAGAAATTTTATTCAATTAAAAACTCAGTCGATTATTTGCAATTATAGATCATATGTAAGAAATCGTAACACAAACAATAAATTCAATTACAGGTTTAAGGTTTTTACATTTAAGAATTTTCTCAAAACTTTGTAGTTGATTAATCGAATAGAATAAAAAAAAAATTAGTCGATTATTCGAGTACATAACGAATTAAGTTTTTTTTGCATTAAGTTATTCGGACTTCAAATTTTTCAAATGAAAAATCACAAATTTTAATTTAAAAAATTTAACATTCGAATAAAAAAAAATTATTCGAATAAGGAGTTCTTGTTCGACTTAAAAATTATTTCATTAAAGGTTACACAAAGTTATTGGGGTCATTCGTTACATTTTAAGATTTATTCAATTAATTGAATGGATGATATAAATAAAAAATTACCCTTATTCCACTTGTCGGCATCAACATCAATTTAACACAATACCAAAAAATTGGCGCTTGTGTAAGTAACCGTTGTCGAAAACAACTGACTCCTGTTGGCAGGTTTATGCTATTTTCTAGACCTTAAGGGAACGGAAATAGATTATCAGTTGCACAAAATTGTTCTTGAAAGCGAGTACACAAGCCCCCATTTTTTTTGGTATTGTGTTAAAGTGACGTCGATGTCGACAAGTGGAATAAGGGTGATTATTCAATTAAAATACATACCGATAATTATCAACAGTTCGAACACAATTTACTAGAGAATTTAAAATAAAAAATTTAGCCAATTTTTACTAGCAAGTTAAGATTTTTCGCTACCTCTGGCAACACGGATACATGTGAAAATTTTGTGAGAAAAAAAATACAAAGCTTAAATTAGTGCATACTCTGGCTAATGAGAAAAAAATCTTTTTACGAAAATGATTGTGGCAGACTGCTTGCTTTATAACCTCTTATATGATTAAATTTTCACACATGCAGCGTACTGATGCGGTAGCACGTGCTAAAGCTTTGTTTTATTGCTCAATAATAACTAACACAAAATGCCACTAAAATGAAATAACATAAAAAAATATATAAGAAGAGATGGAAATATGTATTTTATAAAAATGTGAGGCCCCATTTTACTTTCATGAATATAAACAGAAACTTCATAAAATGTTTTCTTATTACTTTGTACTGCAATTACTTTCACATTTTCATAAATCAATGCGAAGCTAGCATATTTGGAATAGCCAAGAAAAACAACTAAGAGAAATAAAAAAAGGGGAAAAAATTCAGCCTGTTTCATATCAGGCACATTTGGAAACTTTTGATGGCATGTATTTCAAATTTACTTGCGCTATCATTCATTCTAATATAACAAGGGGGGAGAAACAATTTGTTCATAAGGTTTGTTTTTTTTTATTGGTAATTTTATACTGTATTTCATTATTATTTAACGGATGGTGTGCATACAACATCAACGAGATGTAGCCAAAATTGAGATCGTCCTTTTTGTTTATTGAAGCGTAAATTATAATAAAATTTAATAAACGGTATATTACGGTCATAAATATTCTTTATATGAGCGAATCCATGTGAAACTGAGTATATATGTATATGTGTGAATATATGTACAGTGCATTAAGGTTATAACGAACTGCGAAGAATCTGGCAAATTTTGTTTTTTATGGCTAAAGTTTGTGTGAAACAATTTTAAGAAAGTAGTGGAAGGTAAGCAAATTAATACATTTTATCTACCATTAAATTTAAACAATTAAAATTTAACAAATACTTATTTATTACTGAAGTATGAAAACAGCTATTTTTTTCTCGCTACAAGCGCATAAATGCAATTTTAAAATGAGTTTGTTGCCAGCCAAATTTCGCTATAAATGGAGTATGCCACAACCATTCTATACATACAGAAAAATATCAATGTAAACAAGGTAAATTTTACCATTTTCTGCAACAATTGTAAATACTTCATATGTGTTTCATGTTGATCTAACATGATTTACAGCAAACGTCAAAGAAAATGTTTTCGTTTGAAATAACTTTATTTTATTAATTTTATTATTATTTTTCGAACTTCATTTGTTTCTATATTTATGATTTGAATAGGCTAAAGTTCGTATTGCTTTTTAAGCCAAATTACATGTGATAATTATTAATGAACAGATAACACCAAAGTAAGATGTAAATATTCTGACAACACATAGTTGAATGGAACAGCTAGCCGTTTTCGAAGGCCACTGTAGCTGTTCCGTTCAACTATGTGTTGTCAGAATATTTACAACTAACTTTGGTGTTATTTGTTCATTAATAATTATCACATGTAATTTGGCTTAAAAAGCGATACGAACTTTAGCCTATTCAAATCATAAACATAAAAACTTTATATTATATTGATATTGCATTCCAGTATGTACTGTGTAATCAAAATAAAGAATCATGTTCAATTAAAGTTATTTCAAGTTGAAATAACGTAAATTCAATACTGAAATAAGAAGAAGAAGCTGAATTTAATTTAATGTAGTCATTAATTTAATTAATGAATTTAATTTAATGTAGTCATTGTATTTTATTAATTATTTAACTTAAATGTGTTTATTGGCAATGGCATTAGAAAAATGCTTGTATGCATATTAATTGGCTTCTCCGGCCAAGATTTGAACTCGGAACTCATCAGATGATAGTCAACCTTAAATATTCTTTAGATACATACTAAATATGTATATACCATTATGAATAAAATTTTAATTCATCATAATTTAATTTAATATTTCACATAAAATTTATTGGAAAAGTTATCGACTATTACGAACGTTATAATAAACAACAACAACACAAAAATAAGTCACTCAACTACGCACAACAGTGTATTTTTTTTTTCTATGTGTAGAAAAGTTTGTTCTTCGTCAGACATGTCTAAATATACTTCGGTGCTGCTGAAGCAACTCACCAGTTGACTTCAGCAACAATTCAAAACACCAGGGTTATAAGAAAAATTTCAATAAATTATTGAGAAGTACAAAATTACAACCACACATGGTACGGCAAGAAAATTTTTCCATACGCAACAAACAATATTTTTGGCACGTGTTACCGATTTTGTTAAACAAATATAATAAATTTACTTATTTTATATAAAATATATATAAATTATTATTAGAAGTACAGAAGGGTTCGTTATATGCAAACTGCACTGTATATGAAGCTGCTGCCATTTGTCCTTAGTGTCTGAGTGCGCTACGAGTATTAACACCATTTTATAATTTTTATTCCAAATGTTGAAATCTTAAAAATTTAAATGACAGTAAATACTAATTATTATGAACCACCAGCGAATAAAAATATATCTTATAAACATTTTTTTTTGTTTTTATATATTATATTTCAGATAATTTACCAATTGAGTTACATTTAGGACATTTAATACTACCCCCACTTATTCAATGAAGTACGTATGCTCTGCTATCTTTGACCAAAATTACCATAAATCTACCCAAAAAATTTGACTAAAAAATCATATTTTTGATGTCCAAAATTATTGCAGAAAATGACCAATTGGGTCACCCTAAAGAGAGAGACTTTGCTATTTCTTATTATTTTTGTACCAGTTCCAACATTGCGAACTCTTAATCCATTTATCAACTACTGTCCAATAACTGTAGTCACTAAAAACAACCGCGAAAATCGCCAAAAAGGAAAAAACGAACAAAAAACGAATGAAAATCGCCACAAAAAAAATTGCCTAAGACGAAAAAATCGCCAAAATAGAAACAAATCGCAAAAACGAAGAAAATCGCCAAAAATAAACAAAAAATTTGCTAAAACTGAAATAAATCGCCTAAAGCCAAAAAATCGCCAAAACAAAAAAACGTCAAAACTAAAAAAACGCCGAAAACTGAAAAAACCTGGAAAAACAAAAGAAAAAACCCCAAAACTGAGAAAACCCGCCAGATTAAAAAAATCGTCAAAACCCGAAAAATAATTGTCAAAAACCGAATAAAAATCGCCAAAACCAAAAAAAAACGCCAAAAACCTACAAATAATCGACAAAACAAAATAATCGCCAAAACTAAAATAAATCTCCAAAAGAAATAATTTAAAAAAAATCGCCAACAACCGAAAAAAGCGGAAAAACGAAAAAAAGCGCTAGAACTAAAAAATCTTCAAAACCCGAAAAATAATTGTCATAAACCGAAAAAATTACAAAAAACGAATAAAAACCGCCAAAAAAAATTGCCTAAGACGAAAAAATCGCCAAAATAGAAACAAATCGCAAAAACGAAGAAAATTGCCAAAAATAAACAAAAATTTGCTAAAACTGAAATAAATCTCCTAAAGCCAAAAAATCGCCAAAACAAAAAAACGCCAAAACTAAAAAAACACCGAAAACCGAAAAATCTGGAAAAACAAAAAAAAAACGCCATAACTAACAAAAACCGCCAGAGCTAAAAAATCTTCAAAACCCGAAAAATAATTGTCATAAACCGAAAAAATCACAAAAACCGAATAAAAATCGCCAAAAAAAAAATTAAAAAGAAATAATTAAAAAAAATCTCCAACAACCGAAAAAAGCGGAAAAACGAAAAAAAGCGCTAGAACTAAAAAATCGCTAAAAACCGAAAAAATTGTCGGGTATTTAATTTTTTTTTTTAATTTCTTTATCTGGCAAGATATTCGATGATACATTTACCCCCTTATGCAAAAAAATATTTTACTTTAGCTTTAAAGTTCATAGTAGTTGATAAGCACTTTAAGGCTAAATAGCTTTATTAAAAAATCATATGCAAAAGACAACTTTAAATATTTTGTGATTTAATAATAAATACTGGTAACACCACCGTGTTCAACAACCACTTCACAGCTTATGATGTACAAAATTGAATACAGTTTCATTCGGGTATTCAAATATTTTTTTCATTTTATTAAATAAATTTCTATTATCTTGAAGTAAAGCAACATAATTTAAAAAAATGAGCTTCTGACTTAATAGGAAAACAGATAAACACAATCATGAAGTAAAAGTAAAAAAATGTGAAAAATTATCACAATTTGTTTTATTCGAATGAATCGAGTATTTGAATATCCAGCTTTTTTCGATTTGTTTTGATTGTATGTACATCACTAAAACATTTTTGTATAATTGTATTTATTTTGATATTTTTTTTATGGATTTTGCTATGTATTTCGAATCAGTTGGATAATTTGGTGATATTTCCCATTACATGACAGAAATAATAAATTTAAGATTAGAGCAGGCACTTCTAGCTTCATTTTCAGATGCAACATGAATCAGTATGTGCTATATTAGTAAAAATATTTGAGGTACAAAATACATATTTTGGAAATATCAACTTAAAGTAGTCTTAACAAACGTGGGTGCCTACTTTAGAATTTTTATACAATAATTTTTTTAGAATACAACTTTACTTAACATTGCTTGGCAAAGCTTTATTAAGTTTTTTTGCATAAGACCGTTAGTCCGTACGCAACCCTTTATATGCAAATCAAAAACGAACTTTTCCAAATTTATTTTTATCTCAGAAGCAAAAAAGGTATCTTGAAACAATATAAAGTTTGTTATTTGATAAAAACAAAAATTCCAATTTTTGTTGGTGTTTTTTTTAATTTTTCCACAGAAAAAAAAAACATTTAAATAATCAAAATTCTTTACTAATTTTGTGTATAAAAATTCGGCTAATCTAAACAAAACCATTTTATATTATCCAAAAATATACAGATACATACAGTCGAATCTGCTTTAGCGCAACACGCTTTACTGAAAAAAAAATCGGATTATTGAAAGCGATACAAGTCCCCGCACTGATTTTAAACACAGCTGGTCTTATACACTTCGCTTTAGCGAAACATCGCTTTACTGAAAATATCGTATTACTGAAAACCAAAAGCAAGCCCACAACTACGTTTTGTATGAAACTTACTTCGCTTTGGTGAAAAAATCAACAATGACAAATTTATTTATTAGAAATCGATTGCATAACTTAAAACTGAAAAAAATTTTGCATGTTTTGTCCATTAAAAATTAAATGTCAAAATGCATTTGTCCTTTTTGCTGTTACATACTTTATTGTATTTTTCTATTATATTGTCAATGCAAGTGGCTAGACATTTTCGATTTTAAGCAGTACGCTTAACTGTTACAAATTTCAATAATCTGAACCACGTTTTAGAGAAAAAATCGGATAACTAAAAAAAATAAGGTTTTGGTTATTTCCAATAAAGCGGAGTCGACTGTATATGTCGATCCTTATATTTATTTTATCATAATAAGCAACATGTTATCGAAAATAGACTTTTTAATGAAATAAAAATTTTATGGCTTATCAATAGTTTAGAATTATCAAAATGCTAAAATTGTTGCAAAATTTTATCGTAAGCTACAATTTATGTATGTAAAACAAATTTGAATATTATAAAAAACCTTTTTCTGAAAAATTTAATTTTTGTCGCTTACGATAAAATCGAAAATATGGCTCGATATGTATTTTTAATATCAATTTATATGTCCATTTTAATGAAATCATGCATGTATTTTACATACTATTATACCCTATTAACATTATGAAATCTATTCCACCAAAGCTTTTCTATTTTACTAATAGCACAGCCTGAGAAGAGAGTGACATAAAAAATGGCGCAGCACTAGTCTCTATAAATTTTTTAAAATATTTTTTATTTAATTTTCTTTAAAAAAAATTTTCATGCAATTAATTTCATTAAAATTTTCATCATGTGAATTCACTTTTTCTACATAATACAGATTTAAATTTCCTAAATATTTTTAAACTACTTAAGCTATCGATTACATCCTATTGTGGTTTATTGATTTGTCTTAACAAAAAAAAAATAACTTAAAGGCAATTTAAAAGTTTAAATAATTTAGAGATTATAGTTTTTCTTAAGAGTAGAATAGAAAATACTTAAAAACTTTAATCACTTCAAATGAAAAAAAAAACAAAAGTTTTAATGAAAAAGTTTGTCTAGTTATTTGAGGTTTCTGGTTAAGAAAACACAAGTGCACAGGTTATTTAAAATAAGAAAAGGAATTTTTCTTATAAAAATAAACCAAACAGAAAAAAAAACAAATAACAAATTATTTTAATAAAATTCCTACAAACAAGAATGTTACACACACACACATAAAATTGGTCCGTCCCTATAAATTTTTAATTACACACATACATGCATATGTGGAGTCAAGCCTTGTAGTGAGTTGAGTGTATTGTTTCAAATTGTTAAATTACTTTATGAATTTCGAGTTGTTTTGTTTATTTTTTTTATTTATTATTATTGTAGTGGCTGTCGGTGGAGTTCTTCCTTCTTTGGCCTACTGTTCGCAAATGATTGTGAAATTATTCTGGATGAGCAGCATGTGTGTTGTGTTTTTGTTGTTGCATTCGGTTTAACACTGACATGAAAATTATTTATTATTTCTTTCAAGTTTTGGCATTTAAAACTCCTCCTATTTGATGTTGCATTTTGAGTTGTATTTAGTAGTTACTTTTTTCTGTATATTGTGTTTTCAATTTGATTATTGTTGCTGTTGTTGTTTCTGTTGTTGTTTTTCTTAAAGTTTGTATTAAGAAAATTTAAAGTTTTGTTTTAGTTTGCTTGTTGTTCAAGTGTTTTATTACACTAGGCAACAGCCATTTTGTTATTTGGTTCTAGCATACTTTTTCTCATGGATTTGGACCTACTGAACACGAAAATGACTTTTAAAAATTTTTCTGTCGATTGGTTTGCGAGATACAAATTTTTAATTTTTTTTTTTTTAATTTTTGGAGGTACACTTACTATTTTGAGCATATCTTTAGTCTTCTTTGACCTATTTTATCCTACTACTACTCAAATTAAAGACAATTGAGCCGTCTACAACTTATTCTCAGAAAATTTTCAAATCCGGTTAGTAGTTTTGATGTTGGCGGCTTAAAAAGGTTAAAAAACTGGGTTTTTTTAGTAAAAATGTGGCTGAAAAATTCATATAAAAATTCATATAAAATATAAAACGCGATGTTAACAGCGATTTTAATTTTTTACGTATAGCTGACACTTTTCCAAAGAAAATAAGCCCTTACTTAACAAAATCTGATGACAAATGGCCGACTTATTATTTTTTTGGTAAACGACCGAAATTCCGCTATTTCACGATTTTTTGATTTTCATTATTTGCACAGCTTACCTACCCAACGCAAACGAATAAATACATTTGAACTTAATTTAAAATAAACAAATTAGTCTTCGTATATTATTTTTTAATTTATTTACATATATATATTTACAGCACTACATGCTCATACATATTTAAACATAAGGAGACACGGTTATCAATTGCATTTCAAAACTGTCTGTGAAAGTGTAAAGAAGTTAATATTTAGAAAACGCAAGGAAGACAATGAGTAAAAGACTACGTGTGTTCGAGTGTTTGAACGATCCAGACAATTTCTGCAATGTTTGTGGCCAGTTTATAAAAAAAAATCACGCACACAAGTTTACTCCAGCATCTCTTCAAAAAGCAGAATCGTCAGAAGAAGAGTCCGAGTCAAATGCAAGCGAATTTGAGCCGGGTGCAAAGCGAAAATTACTGTCACAGGCCGAACTAAACGATTGGGTGCGCGATTTTGGTCTCACTAAGGAGAAATCCGAACTTTTTGCGTCTCGGATGATACAGTGTGGATTTGCGGCTTCAGAAGTGAAAGTATCAGCGTACAGAAACCGTCACAAGGAGTATGCAAAATTTTATACAAAGAAAGACCAAATATGTTTTTGCAGCGACATTTCAGGCTTGTTCCAAGAGCTTCACCAAATTCACAACCCCAACGAATGGAGGTTGTTTATTGACAGCAACAAAGAGAGCTTGAAGGCTGCACATAAAATTGGGTTTGATTAAAAATTTTGCCAAAAAATTAGACAAAGAAGGTGAAGCTTTTGCCTATTTACGGTCAATTTTCCCTTACCTTTCGCTGGCAAAAATTAAAGAAGGAGTCTTCGCAGGACCCGAGATAAAAAAAATTTTGAAAGATGAAAAATTCCCAAAGCTGTTATCACCCATCGAAGCCGCAGCATGGAATTCCTTCAGGCTTGTTGTGGAAAACTTTTTAGGAAACAACAAAAGCCCGAATTATAAGGACATAGTTGAGGATCTGGTAAAGAACTATGAAGCCATGGGAGTGCACATGTCACTTAAAATACACTTTCTGCATTCTCATTTGGATTTTTTCCCTGAGAATTTAGGAGACGTGAGCGACGAACACGGCGAGCGCTTTCATCAGGAATTGAAGGCTATGGAACGACGCTATCAGGGCATCTATGACACGGCTATGATGGGTGACTATATTTGGACCCTAACACGTGAGACCGATTGCAGCGAATACAAAAAACAAAGAAGAAGTCAGCAGTTTTTCCACACGGCATAAAATGTACACTTATATCTTTGTTTTTACTCATTTTTTTTGTGCGTTGATTTGCTTAATTTAATTAGTTAGTTTAATTTCGTTAGTTTAGCTAATTGTGCGATACATTGAGCATGTAGTGCTGTAAATAAATTAAAAAATAATATACGAAGACTAATTTGTTTATTTTAAATTAAGTTCAAATGTATTTATTCGTTTGCGTTGGGTAGGTAAGCTGTGCAAATAATGAAAATCAAAAAATCGTGAAATAGCGGAATTTCGGTCGTTTACCAAAAAAATAATAAGTCGGCCATTTGTCATCAGATTTTGTTAAGTAAGGGCTTATTTTCTTTGGAAAAGTGTCAGCTATACGTAAAAAATTAAAATCGCTGTTAACATCGCGTTTTATATTTTATATGAATTTTTATATGAATTTTTCAGCCACATTTTTACTAAAAAAACCCAGTTTTTTAACCTTTTTAAGCCGCCAACATCAAAACTACTAACCCGATTTGAAAATTTTCTGAGAATAAGTTGTAGACGGCTCAATTGTCTTTAATTTGAGTAGTAGTAGGATAAAATAGGTCAAAGAAGACTAAAGATATGCTCAAAATAGTAAGTGTACCTCCAAAAATTAAAAAAAAAAAATTAAAAAATTTGTATCTCGCAAACCAATCAACAGAAAAATTTTTAAAATTCATTTTCGTGTTCAGTAGGTCCAAATCCATGAGAAAAAGTATGCTAGAAACAAATAACAGACAAAAGTTTGTTATTTGTGACCTAGTGTTATTAGTAAGGAGATGGATGCTGCAATGAATTGGGTGGTGTTATACATAAATTGTTATTTTTCTTTTTTAAATCTCGGCAGTATCGTATATTATTGCATGTGGTTGTGCATCAATCACTTATTCTTTTTTTCTTGGGTTTGCCTTGGATAATTTCATCAATGGTTGCAATAGAGAATTATTAATGCAAGGATAGAGGAGATTGTTTTTTCACGTGGTAAAATAAAGTTTATTTAACATAGGTGCACATGATAAACTAGAATTTAGTTCGTTGAGGTTAAGTCCACGAAACTACTATAAGACTAGAGATGGGCGTGTGTCGAATTTTCCCAACACGGCACGACCCGAATACGAAACACGACACGCAAAAACTTTTCCGAACACGACACGACAATTCAAAGCAAAAATAATTTTTGGAGCTATGCTCTTTAGGAGCTAAGACTTGATTTTCGTAACAAAAATAATCGACACTATTAGAGTTATAAATTTACTTCTGTTTTTGATTTATTTGTCCTTAAAAGCAGAGTACTAAAATAAACGAAACAAAATATTTGTCTTTGTTTTGTTTCGTTCTTGGAAGTGAGTGAAATAAAAAAGGAATCAAAAGCAATAATAACTGTTGCTCAATTTGTTCTTGTTTGTGTTAGCATATGAGCACAAACGAGAGCACAATCGTACTCAATTAGAAAAGAAAATAATGGGAAATAAACAGAAACTTTTTGAAATATTTGCGTTATTGCATTGTTATTTAACACATGAAACTTGTTTTATATAGCTAAGCAGCATAGCTTTAAACGGGTGTCCTGAGACACCTCTCTTCTTTTTTTATTATTCAAATACTGGGTTTTTTTTAGAGGTATAGAACTTCGAATTGAAATAAAACACAAGAAAATCGTTTTAATGTCCATCAATTTGGCTTTATTGGAAGGATAATTTTATGCCATTAATGTTTAAATATGATTTCGGGCATGTGGCCGCCGCGGCTGGCTCGAATAAAGCCAATTCTACAGGTCCAATTTTCAACCACTTTTTCGAGCATATGGGGCCGTATGTTGGCAATAACGCCACGAATGTTGGCTTCCAAGTCCCCTAACATTTCTGGTTTGTTGGCGTAGACGAGCGACTTCACATATCCCCAAAGAAAATAATCCAATGGTGTCAAATCACACGATCTTGGTGGCCAATTGACAGGTCCATTCCGCGAAATTATGCGCTCATCGAATGTTTCCTTCAATAAATCGATTGTGACGTGCGCTGTGTGGCATGTAGCGCCGTCTTGTTGGAACCACAACTCATCCACATTCATGCCATCCAATTCGGGAACAAAATAGTCGGTTATCATGGCTCTATACCGGTCTCCATTAACGGTAACTGACTCTCCAGCATTATTTCGGAAGAAGTATGGCCCAATGACTCCACCAGCCCATAGAGCACACCAAACAGTCAGTTTTTGTAGATGTAATGGCGTCTCAAGGGTCTCATGTGGATTCTCTTCACTCCAAATGCGGCAATTTTGCTTGTTGACGTAGCCATTCAACCAAAAATGAGCCTCATCACTGAACAAAATTTTGCGATGAAAATCAGCATCGAGATCAATCTCATTTTCGGCCCATACACCAAAATCACGACGCATTGCATGGTCTCGCGGCTTTAATTCTTGCACAAGCTGGATCTTGTAAGGTCGCAAGCCAAGATCTTTGCGCAAAATCTTCCATAAAGTTGATGGACAAAGCTCCAATTGCTGTGCACGGTGGCGAATTGATTCATTCGGGTCCTCTTCAACACTTTGCTCTACAGCGGCAATTGTTTCTTCGGTGCGCACTGTTCGACGTCTCTGCGGATGCGTATTATCACATAGAGTAAACGTAGTGCGAAAACGATCCATGGTTAACCGAATTAATTGCTCTGATGGACGATTATGTCGACCATAAAATGGACGGAGCTTGCGGTAAACTTCGCGAACTGAACCATTATTTTCGAAATAAATTTGCACGATTTGCAAGCGTTGTTCTTTTGTCAACCTGTTCATAATGAAATGGCAAACCAAACTAAATATTAATCACTTGACAGCTGACAAAATGGCCGCCAGTTAAAAAAGTGATGCCAACTTAAAGTTCTATACCTCAATAAAAAACACCCATTAGATACATATTATTATTTTATTTAAAAACTTTAAAATTAAAAGCAAATTAAATTTTGTTCAACACTATAAGACCCGATCACGCACGAAATCAGATTTTATGTCACGAACCGTTCGTTTTGAGTCGTGCGTGTTCGTGTCACGAAAATAAACACAACACGCGCCCACCTCTATATCAGATCAACATAATAAAACTATTTATACTCATTAAGGAAAGCATTATAAGAAACGGGTATTGCTACTTCATTATGTGGAAGGTCTAATACATCACAAAAAAGTCATATCTGACAATGGATTGATATTGCTGTATGCCTGGAGAGTCTCATATTCCCAAATACAGTCTTGATATCGTAACCAATGGCTATCTAACAAGTTTTTTAATTTATCGAGTCCATCTTTTTGATTGAAAATTATTTGATACACATGTGTAAGTAGCGTGGCGGCCATTTGGCTGCTATATTCCCCATTACGAATACTTTTTTGGTAGATATTATTTCCCATTATAAATATTCTTGTTTTTTGCATATAAAAGTGAAACCTTCTCTTCCCTGCTGGATTACCAACTTAATGATTTTAACAAGGCGTGAGACGAAAACAATCGATTCTGGACACATACTTACTCTTTCCATTTGGTTTTTGTTCACGTAACCTATTTAATCTAAAAGAATCATTCTCCTCATTTATCAACTTGAACATATTTTTTTAAATGTTATTTAATGTGATTTGAAATTTGATCTTCAGAAAAATAAGTCATATATGGCAAGTACACCAAGAGAAAAAAACAGCTTAAAATCAATAAAAACCATATTGAATCAATAAGAAACTTAATTAATTTATTAATTTTTATTTATTTCTAAGCATATCAATTTACATTTTGTATTATATTGAAAATTATTGAATTAATGTGACGCATTCTTTTAAGTTGCAGCTTTTCTGTGAGTGTGGTTCTGCTAGTAATGTGTCAATTTTTGCTGGGCTGTTACTGAATGACCCAATTCTTTCATTAAGGTAGATTAAACAAATTTAAATTTTTTCCATTCACAAGCTTTGTCGTATGGTTTATCATTTAAGAAAAAACGACATTTGTTTATGCGCTTGTAAAGAGGCAAAAGTGTTGTATCGTTAGTTTATCATAATTTTTACATTGAGAACTTGATGTCGATATTAATTAATTTGATGGGAGATAGTTAAACTTTTCGCGATATAAAAAATTTTGATTAAAATAGTTTAAAAATTTAATTGCCCTGAATTATATATGTATGTATATTTATTATTAAATATAATTATTTTTTTGCTGTTAGTTATCACATATTTAAAAGATTTTTACAATTTAATCTAACAAATAGAATATTCCCAGGCTTGGCATGGCAACAGTACTCATACATATTGGATACAAAACTTAAAGCAAAAATAAAGCATCTAAATGACCCATCAACGTATGCAACGAATTTCAACACTACACTCTGGGGGCCTCAACAGTTGAGGCTCAACTGTTGATATGTAAAGAGAGATAGAGAGAGAGAGGATGATTTAAAAATACCCTGTCGGAAATTACGTTAACTTTAAACTAACTTTAAGCTAACTATTTCGCAACTGGTACTGACTGACACTTGGATTACTTTTCAATGTAATCAACTGACTATTTTAAAATTGCGATTTGAACATGTATTATCACCCGTTGTGTACTCAACGCTAAGGTACCACATCTAAAATAACAACAGCAAAATTTTAATATAAAACTGAAATAAGTTTCAAATTAGCTGAGAATAAATTTGTTGGCTCTCATCAAATTCGATTACGTACTCGAATTAAGAACTAATTTTGGATTTGTTCTGGATGACATTGCAGTTAGCAATTCTCCGACAGGGTATGCAAAGAGAGATAAAGGCAGAGAGAGTTGGATTTAAAAACTATTGTGTATATGTATGTATATAGACATTTATATATGAAAAGGGTGTCCCAACAAGAACGCAAGATTTAAATTTGGCGCCATTCGAAGTGTCATTCTTTGACATTTGAACAATTGTTATTGTTTGCTAGTAGAAGGTACCAGGTTAGTAAAAATGGAGCGCCACACGAATGAACAACGCATTCTCATTTTGAAATTGTTTTACCAAAATGCTGAAAGTTTTGCGGCTACAGTTCGCAAATTTGCGATCAATTTGGGGTCACAATAATGCTCCAAAAGAGTCAACTGTTAAGAGATTAATGGATAAATTTGCCGAAACTGGGTCTGTTAGTGATGTAAAGACAACAACGCGCCTTCGACCAGGGCGATCGATCGAAAATGTCGCAGCTGTACGTGATGATGTCGCTCAAACCCAGGTCAAGCGCAAACAGTCAATGGTGTTCGGTATCGTGATATGATAAACAGTTTTTTCGTGCCTAGAATTGAAGAAATGAATGTGGAGGGCATGTGGTTTCATACAGCCAGCGAAACAATTCAATTGCTACATCAGTCATTTCGCGGTCGTGTTATTTCGCGTTTTGGAGACCAGAATTGGCCACCTAGATCGTGCAATTTAACACCATTAGACTTTTTTCTTTGGGGTTTTTTGAAGTTGATGGTTTACGCGAATAAGCCGACGACGACTCAAGCCTTAAAAGAGGAAATTGGACGCTGCATTAATGAAATACCGCAGCATTTATGCAAAACGGCCATTGAAAATTTCATTAACCTCATTTTGTCTACTTTACGATATAATAAAGTTTCACGATTTCTTTTTTTAAATATCTGTGTTTTATTTAAAATTTAAATCTTGCGTTCTTATTGGGACACCCTTTATGTATGTGCGGACATGTATTTGAATTTATTTCACTATTTTGTAATTCCATAACAAATATTTGTTTGTGTGATGTGAATGATTTTCTTTCATAAGAATAATGACAAGAACATCAAAATTTGACAGTAAAACAAATGAATTTTTGTCCAATTTGTGATTGAAACATATGTACATATCTATATATATTGAATTCCGTAAGGACTTTTGCAGCTAAACAAGACAAAAAATATTTTAAAACACATTTACACAAAAGCTAACACAAATGTATACGCACAAAAACACATAATTTAAACATTCCTGGCCAGGGACAAATAAATAATTTTGAAAGTTATTGTTATCTTCTTGTAGCCTTAAGCTTTGAAAATTTTAAGTACTTCTTGTATATTTTAGCTACATACATATGTATTGATTGCTTTCGTTTGCTTCTGCTGTTTAGAAAGTCAACAGATAAAAAAAATACACTTCGATGTTACAAGATCGTAAAATTTTAATCAATTGCCAAATGTATTTCTCAGAGGAATTTTCAAGGCATTTTAAGATTTGTTATTATATCTTCGTTTCGTTCGTTTTGCAAATAGAAATTTTACAAATATTTTGTTAGAACTTAATTTAGCTTGCGGAGCGGAGCCAGGCAAATAAAAACAAAGAGAAAGTCATTTATTTTAATGAAAGGTAAAAATCAGTGATGGGAAAGTTGGTACGATCGTACTTTTTTTGATACTATTCAACATGAAAAAGTACCGTAGTACTCCCCGAACACATTTGATGCTCTCACGGTCAACTTAAAAATGCAGTCAAATGACGCGCGTAGTAATATATTTTTGCCAAGAATTAAATTTCTTTTTCGGCAAATGGCACGAAACTTTATTAGTAAAGCTATTTTAGAAAAGTGTAATCTCTCAAAATTCAATACATATAAACAAAACTATTGATATTTTCTGTGACACAGAAAATGATCTGTATGCATACATATAAACACAAATCTTGTTGAAACAACTGTTTGAAATCAGTTTAAAGAAAATTGTAAAAAGTTTTATATTAAATTTTGTCAAGTTCTAAGGGCAAAAGTGGACTTTGACAATGAAATGTTAGTTTGATTTCGTAATCCACTTTTAGACACGCAAAGTTTAGTCTTAATAAAGCTGTGTGAAAGACAGAAAGAAGAATATCATCTGTCTGCCTTTCTTCCAGCTGAATTAAGACTTTGGAAAGTAAACGTTCCGTGTCTGAAAGGGGTATTTCCGTGTCTAAAAGAGGTACGAGATTTACCCTGGAAATGTTTTATCTGGTAAAACCTGGTAAAACAGCAATATACAACTTTTAGTTAAAATGTTACCTAGTGGAAAGAAAAATTTTTAAGCTATTAACAAACAATACCTGTATAGAGCACTGGCTGATATGAAAGAACTGAAACCACTAACAACACAAAATAGATATGTGTCTATAGTGACTTAAACTAAAAACGCATTAGATGAATACATGTTTCATGATATATCGAGAGCAGCTTACGGAATTTTGTCCATACCCCACTCCTCTACAAATGTCGAAGGAATTTTTTCTTACCAAAATCTCATGAAAATAAAACAAAGGAACCGATTTTATGTTCCAACCGTATCAAGTCTTATCCAGGCCAAAGATTTATTGAAGTCTAAAAATTCATCTTGTTATAACTTTGACATTTGTACCTGCATATGTACATATGTATGTATATACTTTGTGTCCTTCTTTTATTTCTTTGTTTCTTTGTATATGAATTTTTTACCATTTTTTGTTAATAAATTTAAATAAAAATAATAAGAATAATATTTGGTACTATCGGGATCAAAAAAGTACTCAAAAAAAATTTTTTTTTTGATACCGAAATGTAAATCTCATTTCCCATCACTGGTAAAAATTAGCAAACAACAAAGCAGTGTCAGAGAGACAGAGAAGGTGAGTGAAAGATTAAAATTTGTTTTGTTTGTTTTTATGATTGTTTTATAATTATTTTTTTAGATTGTTATTAATTTGTCATATTTAATGAAGTTTTCATATTTCTAGAGTATGTTCATACGCATGAATGTCTGTACTAGAGTCATGCACAGTTCCAACTAAATGCAGATATTTGCACTATATTCATCTCACATTGCACTATATTTATCTTACATTGTATAAGTCTAATTTCAATTTTAGCGGCGAAAATTCAAATTGTCATCTCTCGCTTAATGAAAAAAAAAAGTTCACGGTTGAATGCCTAACACTGCGACGACAAAATTGCCAAAAATTTGTGATAGTTGGCAACTCTGTTTATATATAAACAGCTGTTAATGTTTACTCAGAAATAATTTCTTATTCCGGCTTAATTTCAGTAATTTCAATTCTTATTGAATGAAATATTTTTATTAATTAATGTGAGTTGCTAAAGAAGAGAAGAAAAATTAAACTAGACTTTTTATTAGCTGGGGGAAATAACGATATTTTTCTGTGCAGCCACGAAATAACTTCATTTCCACAAGCTTCCATTTGAGAAATTCAGTTACAACAGTGACTATTAATTTTTCCATCACTGCCATTATTAAGTGTAACAGCTATGGAAATATCGCTCAACCCTAGTGTGAACGCACCTTAAGAATACAGCTGTAATATGAATATTTATATCATTTCAATTAAAGTGAGGTAGGAAGAGTATTTAATTTCTGCACTCAAATATTTTGCACATTATTTTCTTAATGATAGGCAAACGATTTCACTTTAATAGCGAAAAAACGTCTTGCTTCTGTTTAGCTAAATAAAAAAGCTAAAGTTCCACTCGTGAAATTTAAATAAGTGAAAACCAAGAAGTAAAAACATTACTAAATAATGTTTAAAATTTTAATGAGTTCTTCTGCATCAGTTGCCTCATTTGAACATAAATATTAAATTAAATGTTGTTTTTGTATTCTTTAGAATAATAAGGATCATTTTATGTAAAGAATTTAAGAAAATTATAAATGGCATGAATGTTTTAGTTGTAAGCAGCGTTGCCAAATGTGCAGTTTTAACTGATTTTAGCAGTTTTTTTTTAAGCATAGAGAAGTTTTGCAGTTTTTTGCTTACAAAATAAGTTTTTCTATAAATTGTGCAGTTTTTAATTTTTACTTCATCTCAAGTTAGTTATTATAGTTCTTTTAATTTTTTAATTTTAATATAATATAACAGTGAAGGTTTATTAGTACTTTTTCAAACAGCTAGAGGGAATTCACACGAAAACTGTATTTTTCTTTATGGAATTTGGTCTTATTGTTTGCAAGTTGGGTTCATACGGACGTAGCACTTCCTTTATTAATCAGGGCTATCATGAATAAAATTCCGTGTGAAATTTTTCTCGGGGAACAATTCCAACTAATAGCAAGTAATAGGGAAAACAAAAACTTTTTTTTGGAAAAAAATTTTATTCATGATAGCCCTAAATATTAATTCACACTGCCTTATTGAAAAAAGAAAAAACAAGTTCCTGCATTGAAATAATTCGATCCCTTATAGAATGAGATAAAACACGACGAAATATATACCGAATTAAAGGATAGATCCTATAGAATTCGAAGCCATACACATTTTTTCAGAACTCTCTTAGCAAAATTTCAGTAATTCACAGAAAAAAAAAACAACATTTTATTTTGGCTAAACAAGTGTATTAAATAAATAAATCATTGTGCACTTCAAATAAAACAAAATCTTAAAAAGCAAAAGCAAAAAATTTAGTTAGAATATTTATTGAATTTTTGATCCACTCACTTCTTTAGGTTGATTCGGGAAAAAAAATTTCCCTGTGTAATTTAAGGCAAAACATCCCATAGTGCAACTAAAACACTTCCATTTCAATTAATTAAAAACTTTATAAATTTGTAGAGCCATATTTTCTTAACTGATGCCGATGAGGCTTTCGATATGGTAAAACGTAACAACTTGACAAACATTATCAAGCCATGATATAAAAATATATCAGGTATAGACGTATGGTTAACAACCCCTCCCCCGCAAACTATACAAAATACTAAAGAATTTTTTATGAGCAGTTTTTTCACATGAAAATCAGTTTTTTTATTTAAATTTTCAGTTTTCAAAAAAAAAAAATATTATGGCAACGCTGGTTGTAAGTAAATGTAGTTAATCAGATACGAGTACTTTAAGCTTTGCAAGCGAACGTGGTTAGTCCCTATTTACACTATGCAAGTCTTATTGCTAAGCTGATTAGTTTATTAGGAGAGAGAGAGAGAGACGGGGGGAAAAGAAACGTTGCTGTTCCCCTCGTCTCTCTCTCCCTGAAACTAATCAGCTTAGCAATAAGACTTACACAGTGTGATTTGGGACTTAGCAACAGCCGAAAATTAAGCTAAGAACGTGTTGTAAGTATTTCTTTTAAGATTCCTTTAAAGACGTTTAAGATACAGTAAACGTACCCAATATTGCAACAATTTATATATTGTATAGCCAGCTGTCATGTATCCTTTAGCCATTAAATACTGTAGGGTGTTTTCACGCCATTTGTAATGCATTACTTAAATTAAAAACGAAATAGCTGCAGAAATTAAAATTTATCAAATGGTGGCAAGACAACAGCAGCATGCAATACAACAATGCAAGGACTCTACGAGCTGGTTGTACATGCACATACAAAAGGATACTAAGCGTCAGTGTAAGACGTTAAAATACAGCTAAGGACAAAGAGCGAACGGCAGAAAGGGAATACAAATTATAGCGTAAAACTAATAAATAAAAAAAGAAAGTGAGTGGAGTAAACGAAAAATGTTAGCAATTGTTTGAAGTGTGATAAGGTATGTTTTGTGCTCATTTTCTTTAATTTGAAATTGTTTTTCCCAGCACTTGTAATGTTAATGAAACCAATTTAAAAGAATCACACTACTGCTAATAAATATAAACTAAATAAAAGCAGGAAATGCAGCAGAAAGTTGTAAAAAAATTAAGAATGCTTTCGTTACACTTCTACTGTGGCCATTAAATATATCATTCATTATACATACCTCTAATACTGGGTGTAATAATGGCGCTCCCGTGTATGCTATAGGATTCCATTTGATAAAAATGGGGTTGCTGGCTACAAACTTACACAGCCATAATAAATGGCCCAGGCAGGCAAGGCAGCCCATCCACAATAGTGACATTATGAACTCGTAACTGATGCTGTGTATGTTGTGTATCTTGATTAAAAATACGAAAAACCCCCCTCACTCGTAAATATACAATATATGTACACAAAAGAAACAGACCAGGCCAAATTATTTGAGAATTTGAAACTTTTTGTTTTATGCACATCGAATGTACTATTTTGTATCTGTTTTAAGGCTACAAAAATATTCATTTGTATTTTCATGCACTCTTACAACAAATCGCATTTTATTATACTTCATTGTGCCAGGTTGATTTTATGTTCTGACTCTGGGGATTTTCAGCAAGTAAAATAAGTGGAGAAAAGAAGCACAAATATTTATAACTAATGAGAAAAAAAAAACAAAAAGAAATTACGAACTGACAGAGAAACATGTAAGTTAGCACTTTAATAGACCACAGCATATACAATAGAGACCTGCACAATACCCCTTACAAGAACTTTTAAGACATGAGGGATTTTTCAAATGCTTTACTACAGCGAAATCTTCTAAAAAAAAACTTAAACAACACTGTTTGCAAGGAATTTGT
Organism: Tachina grossa; assembly: GCA_949987645.1. Taxonomy (NCBI): domain Eukaryota; kingdom Metazoa; phylum Arthropoda; class Insecta; order Diptera; family Tachinidae; genus Tachina; species Tachina grossa. The sequence continues at coordinate 125,956,106 of OX465277.1, read as the reverse complement.
TTCAGTATTGTAGGTATAGGAGTAAAGAAGAAAATACTTCGTGGCGGAAGAATTTGTGATGCATGTAAATACATACAAACGTACACATGCATTGACATTAGTTAAGTGCGCTTGCTTACCATTTACATCTTACATACATACTCAAACGTACAATATGCAAAATAACAAGCATACACCCAACAACACTACTTCATTTGAGTGTTTGTTACAGACAAAGAACCGTGTCAGATATTACGTTAACTTTAAACTAACTTTAAGCTAACTATATCGCAACTCGCACTGACTGACACTTGGATTACTTTTAATGTAATTAACTGACTATTTTAACATTGCGATGTCCTGTCTCACTCTGCATTACTTTCAGCTAACTTAAAGTTGATTTTTTTTAAATCACCTGGTAGTCAGTGAATTAAAAAAATTTTTCTGCAGTTCGAACATGTATTATCACCCGTTGTGTACTCAACGCGCTACCACTCAACTAAGGTACCACATCTAAAGTAACAACAGCAAAATGTTAAAATAAAACTGAAATAAGTTTTAAAGTAGCTGAGAATAAATTTGTTGGCTCTCATCAAATTCGATTACGTACTCAACTTAAGAATTAATTTTGGGTTTGTTCTAAATGACATTACAGTTAGCTTTTAGTCAGTCTAAGAAAAGTTAAATATAAGTTAACTATTTTTGTAGTCAACCACACATTCTCCGACAGCGAAGTCTTCGCGACATCGCTTGTTAACACTCATATACACGCACACCAATACATCCATAGTGCTTCGCTTATTTAACGACATCATTTATTATTGATTTATGCCCAATAATTGACTTCTCAATTAAGTGTCATTTAGCTAATAGCCACTTAATTTTAAGTTGCACTTAATTGCAGTTTCATTTTTTCAGTCGTAAAATTAAATGATCACTTAAATACTATGAAAGTGTGGTAGCACTGTGAAATGTTGATAGTTCTAAAAGAAAACACATGTTTAATGTAAATAAGAAAGTTAGGTTATCAACATGTAGGAAATTAAAACTGCATAAAAACACATTTTATGAAACCAAAAGAGCATCAGAACGCATTTTTCTATTTATTTATTCCATGATATGATACTATGCATTGTATATGTTATATATTTATGAAAATTAAACGAAATTCTTTTTAATACGACCACATGATGTTCATGTACATGTTTTCAATAAACACACACAAGCATAATAACATATGGTATGCTCCTAAGACTTAAGTGTGATTTAAATAGGCAAGGTTGGGCATTTAAATGGCTCTCAACTTTATACTGAAAAAATGAATTCGGCACTTAAGAGACACTTAAAGATAAGTGACACATAATTGAGAAGTCAATTATTGGGCCTTAGTATAATACATGTTACTATAATACATTTGAAAAATAAGACATATTTACATTTCAATACTGTTTACGCAGGTCTCTAATACACAATAAATACATAATAAAAGAGTGTAGAATATGAAAGCAATAATGGCAAGCACCAACAGCTAAAGCAGTGACAAAGACAATCATTTTGTAGCGTAACTGTTGTTATTGTTGTTGTTGTGTAAATGTAATGGCCTGAAAATGCCGATGAAGCGCAGAGATTTAGAAAGTTATTATTACCTAATTGTCTGGCCTTTAAAAGTCATGCTAGCGCGTACACGTAGAGAAATTTGTAAGCTTCTAAAGAATTTTATTCGTTGAATTTTACTATAGTTTTTGGGGTTCCTTTTCACCTTCCGTACACCAAAGGTGAAAAGGAACCCTACTGTTTTCTCTACGCTATCCGTCTGTCCGCCACAGACTATTTTCTCAGGAACCGTATGAGCTAGGGATCTGAAATTTGGACAGAGTATGTAGAACCTTGGCCACACCTTGGCTACAACAATAAATACATGAGAGTAAAAAATTAAAGGGTGTTCCAAAACGAGCAAGGAAAAATGTTAAAATCCCATGTAATATACATACAATTGTATGAACATATGTATATTGAAACTTGAAATTTGTAAAATTAGTGTATTTTTATACAGATTAGAACAATTAACACTAAAATTTAAAAAAATTAAAATTAAAGGGTGGTCCATCAGTTAATGCAATTTTGGCTATGTAATTTCGACAATTTGTTGTATCTTGGAAACCGTAACTCTTGAAATTTTCAAAAACGGTAAAATTAAAAAATCCCAAAATAATAAAATCGCCAAACCAGAAAAATATCGCCAAAAACCAAAAAAAAAATAAAAAATAAAAAATCGCCAAAATTAAAAAAGCAGCAAATTTAAAAAAATCTAACACTAAAATAAATCGCAAAAATAAAAAAAGCGCCAAAATGAAGAAAACGTCAAAAAGCGAAAAAACGCCAAGCAGCGAAAAAGGTGCCCAGCCTAAAAAAATTGTCTAAATGAAAAAATCGCTAAAATGAAAAAAATCGCCAAACTGTAAAAACGCCAAACACCGAAAAAAAATCGAGAAAAAAATGCAAAAACTTAAAAAAAATAAAAACCGAAAAAACCCAAAAACGAAAAAAAATGCCAAAACTATTATAGGCTAAAGTTTGTATTGAGTTACATATCACTAATTTCTCGATATTTACATACATACATATAACCAGTACAAAAGTTTGTCTTAAGTAGAACAGAATTAAGCATATTACCTAACGTGTACACAATTAGTAAAAGAACGACAATGGCAAGACTGTTGTAAATGCAGAGATGGTAAAATTGAGCTTTCATTGCAAAAAAAAAAAACTTGTAGCAAATTGTAATACAATGAATCCAAACAATTCACATATTCTATTTGCAATAAAAGCTAAGTATATAAAGCTGAAATCTACATCAACTGACACCACACACAGTAGAACAAACACAAAAGAACGCTGATGATGATGGTGTAGTGACCTTCGAAAACAGCTAGTTCTTCCGTTCTACTAAACTAACGGCCTTATGTAAAGGGTGTCCCAACAAGAACGCAAGATTTAAATTTGGCGCCATTCGAAGTGTCATTCTTTGACATTTGAACAATTGTTATTGTTTGCTAGTAGGAGGTACAAGGTTAGTAAAAATGGAGCGATACACGAATGAACAACGCATTCTCATTTTGAAATTGTTTTACCAAAATGCTGAAAGTTTTGCGGCTACAGTTCGCAAATTTGCGATCAATTTGGGGTCACAATAATGCTCCAAAAGAGTCAACTGTAAAGAGATTAATGGATAAATTTGCCGAAACTGGGTCTATTAGTGATGTGAAGACAACAACGCGCCTTCGACCAGGGCGATCGATCGAAAATGTCGCAGCTGTATGTGATGATGTCGCTCAAACCCAGGTCAAGCGCAAACAGTCAATGGTGTTCGGTATCGTGATATGATAAACAGTTTTTTCGTGCCTAGAATTGAAGAAATGAATGTGGAGGGCATGTGGTTTCAACAAGACGGCGCCACATGTCATACAGCCAGATAAACAATTCAATTGCTACATCGGTGATTTTCCGCTCGTGTTATTTCGCGTTTTGGAGACCAGAATTGGCCGCCTACATCATGCGATTTAACACCATTAGACTTTTTTCTTTGGGGTTTTTTGAAGTCGATGGTTTACGCGAATAAACCGACGACTCAAGCCTTAAGAGGAAATTGGACGATGCATTACTAAAATACCGCAGCATTTATGCAAAGCGGCCATTGAAAATTTCATTAAAAGATCGCGTGTGTGCCAGCAAAGACGCGGCGGCCATCTGCCCGATTTGTTGTTCCACACATAACCTCATTTTGTCTACTTTACGATATAAGTATAAAGTTTCACGATTTTTTTAATATCTGTGTTTTATTTAAAATTTAAATCTTGCGTTCTTGCTGGGACACCCTTTATAAGAAAAAACTAGCAAGAAGTTAACAAAAGTGACGACATTGAATATGGTCTTAACGAGTTCCTCCATACAATTTGACATTAAAAATTAGCGCATAATATAGTTTTAACCCACCATTAAATTTTAGAGTAATTTTTAATGTAAAATTGTATGGTAAAACTAGTTAACACCATATTCAATTTTGCCACTTTTGCTAACTTCTTGCAAGTTTTTGCTTAAACACATATTAAACATAGAGTATTCTGTAACTCGCTAAAGCTAAATTCTATCGCTAAAATGCTGAACTAATATAAAATGAAAAATTTTTGGCAATAACATAAACACTAACATTTTGGGGAATTACATTTTTAAGATATTGCCTGATTTAGCAATGCTCGTTTGAACATTGTATTCGTAGCTGAAAATCGATAAATCGACTTTCAAGATTTTTAGCGATAGAAATTTAGCTTTATCTAAGTCGAATTTTAAGAACATATAATTCCAAAAAAAACCTTAAGACCTTGTGCGGCAAATATTAATTAAGTTCGACAACGGAAAACTCAACACAATGTTTGGCTCACGGAATCCAATTTATGATGATCTGAATGGGGTTTGTGAAAATAGTATTTTTAAGCGAAATTGCGGTTTTTCATTTTACCGGTTTTTAGGAAACTGTAGAATAAATGAGTATGACTTTACTCTATATTGAAATTTATTTGGTAAAAAATTTAAGTTTTATTATCAAATTACATTAAATTTCTCTAAGTGCTCACTCATTTCAAGTCATAAAAGAAATTACTGCTCACCAGACTTCTCAAAATTATTCTAAATCTGCATTAGCATTACCTCAATTCTCCCCCATTTTAAATTCTTTTTATTATTGATATTCTACATTCTTTCTAACTGTAGCGTAAGTCTGGTATTTAATGTCCTCTAGCAGAGCCCTGCGCCGATCGGCTGAGAGCCGGCTTAGCCGAGCCGCCGAACGCTTTTGACCAGCCGCCGCCGCCGATTTTTTTTTCGGCTAATTAGCGGCTGGAAATTAACCGCCGATGGATATTATTTTTTAATATTTATTTATTTATTTATATTTTTTTCGGCTGAAAAACTGTTTTCTGTGTATCTTGGATATAATTATAGATTTGAATTTATTCAATTTGTAAATTTTTCACTAAGTACATATCGTTGACTTAATATAGAAAAACCATTTTCATATTATTGAAATTGAGTTTTCAAATTGAATGAAATAAGCAACGAGAGAGTAAAGCATAAACTTACAATATTACTCTCCCAAATATGAAAAAGTAAATGAACGCTTTAGTCCCTGTCCAGACTTGCAATTTTCGTTGTAGCAATTCTTGAGTTTATAAGTGAGATAGCTGAGAAGATTGGGGAGGGGTACACAATTTCATGTGGTCGGCAATTCTCTTTTGTTTTCAAATTCGCAATTTTTATTTTAAATGTATTTGAAGTTTTATTTTATTTAATTAAATAATTAAATGAAGAAAGATTTGTATGAAAAATACAAAATATAACAAATAGTAAACAGAATTATTAATTTTTTAGGAAAATTTGTGGTGTAATAGCATTTTTTAATACTTAATTTCAAAAGTAGAATTTCCTAATGTAGACACTTATGCAATTTCAAAGCAGAATTTTAAAAAATTACAAGTCTGGAAGAGGACTTACTTGTAAAAACTTGCAACAAAATTTTCTTCATATCAGAACCATGGATGGAAATCATGATACAATTGTACTTTTTCTGATGTATTTTGTGTGATAATATTTTAAATTGCAATTTTTTTTTTTTTAGAAATTGACATTTTATATGAAAATCTTTACACTGTTTCTTGTATTCTTACTGTTTTTGCGCATTTTTCATAATTTTTTAATTTTATTTATTTACAAATACAAAAATGCCACTTTCCATCTCTGATCATGTATTAGAAACAAACAAAATTATTTGCCATTAATATTAAATTAATAAAAGAAAAAGAATAAATTAAGGAAACATGCATTCTTTTTACATACGCATACATGTTTTTTAACAAATAAATGCACATTTTTCAGTTTTCCTTTTTCAGATATTTTTGAAATAATTAATTTGACAACAAAACACACAACAGGTGGTTGGATAAAAATTTCACTAGTGGTAATTTGTATTTGGACTTTTTTGTATATCCATGTAAACTTTTTGAGTTAATAAACACTTTCCAGTAACAATTGTTACAAATTCGTAAAAAATTTTAGTAAATTAACAAACCTATATTTAGTACACTAATTTTAGTATTTGAAGCTATGAAATTTTCACTTCTTTCCTATTTATTATCTTATTTCTATTATATTGTTTCCTATTATATTTGAATTTCTCTACCTTCATATAATTGTATCATGGTTATACCTAAAGTTGTTTCAGCCGGCTGACAGCCGATTTTCAGCCGCCGCCGCTGATTTTTTATGAGCCAGCCGACGCCGACAAAATCGCTCGCCGCATGTCTCTGTCCTCTAGCATGCATATGTATGTTTGAAAACAACAACAACAAAATTTGTTGATTTCCTATGCGAAAAGTATATGTATGTATTGTTATTGAGGTTATTCAACTTTAAATCTTTTCCTACACAAGGGTTGTTCTAGCTTAACGTCTCACACTACTGATCCACTGACGTTAGAACGAACGTAAGGTAAACATTTTCTTTTTGAAATTTTAGGCCATATTTTATAGTATTAATATGGTAAAATATTTCAACGAAACTTTCTTTTACGACCTGCCAGGTTCATTTGCTACTTATGGAATGGGTTACTCGATTACTTAGATGGCATATACTACATAAATGTCATTACTGTTGCAACAGATATCTAGACTATCAGACTATCTCATTGAATAATCAGCAGTATGGCATATACTACGAATGTAATCGTATGTATGCTTGTACTTTGATAATTCCTATGAAATGTTTTTTAGGTATTTTTCGGTTGTCATTATTGTCTGCCTGTAAGTAAGAAATTTTTTGTTGCCGGCAAACTCTCCGGTGAGTTGACAAAACAATGTTTAAAGGTTTACTTTATTTTATGGCATATGTAAGCATGTCCGTAATATTTTTGTGTGCAAACTCTTCCAACAATGTATTTGGAATTGTAGTCACCTCATTTGCAACCTTTAAAACGTTGAGTCCATTAAAATACCACAATGACAATTTAACAACTTGAAATCTAAACATTGACCAGCAAGAAGCAGCAACAAAAACAAACAACAACAAAAATTTTGAATTGTGTATAGAAACTTTAGTTTTTCAATTCATATTTCAAAAGCAAAGTTATAAATTATTGCCACAATGGGATAATGGTTACTTTTAAATATACATTACAGCATTAAGAATGGGTAATACAATAATTTTATGTCAACTATAAATTGAGATGTTTAAGAAAAAAATGTGTAAGACACAAGTTAGAAGTAATATTAAAAGTCACATGGATGAATGTTTTTATATAAATTTATAAAAAAAAAATATATGGGAGTCGTTTGAACTTGCAGACCATGTCTGAAACTTACCGCTAAGCTACTCGGCTTAGAAGCCTTATGTCACGTTTTTACAGCGAGCTGCTTGCACTGTTGCCAGAACGTCTAGGCGTGAAATCGTCAAAAACTACAGATTTCTGTGCAAAAAATTGCCAAAATCGTCAAGTCATTTTAGAAAATCGTCAAAAAAAACGTCAAATCAAAAATATTAAATTTGTTGTATTTTAATTGTTTTAAATATTTTTATCTAATTCGACCATTTTTATATTTTAAATTAAACTATTTTCTTGAAAATATAAACTGACCGAAAACTCAAGAAAGTAGTTTAATTTAATTGTTTTATTACAAAAACTATTACAATGGTTCAAACTTATTAACTATGCTTTCAACAAATATACACATATATATTAATATATATGTATATTACCTAAACATGAAAACCATTAAAATTAAAAATAGAAGTTCAAAAAACTTAAAATGAAATTAGAATTCACATACGTACATACAGTAGTTTTCGTTTATAGTCACTACCGCTTATTGTCACATTAATGATATATTCCATATTTAATGTTTTTTGTGACTTTTGAACTTAATTTCATTCAAAAAGTTGACGATATAGTACATTTACTATATAGTTATATTTGACATATATGCACCAACTTTGTGGTAGTCAAAATCCAAATTGTATGCAAAAAATTCGCGTTATAGTCACAAAAATTTTTAACAGATTTTTTTTGGTTATTTATTTAAGTCATAAACCAAAAAGTAAATCTAAATTTCAACCTCCATCTACTGTTTAGTATAAGAACATGTTTTTAGAACAAAACATTGTTGCATAAAAGGCCACAGAAATGTGCCTTTTAAATACAACATTGTTTTGTAATTGACATAATTGGATTGTATGGAAATTCTTTTATATACCTCTGCGTGGCATATAAAAAAATTAGGCTTATAGTCACATTAGCGATATAGTCCACAATTTCTGTGCAATTTTAAATGTGACTATAAGCGAAAACTACTGTATATATTTATTTTTAAAACAGATAATTTATAAAAAAAATAATTAGCATTTTTGTTATAGAAACATTTTATATATAAATATCAGAATTTAACATTTTGAACAAAAAAAAAAAAAAAAAAAAAAAAAAAAAAAAAAATCATAACATAACAAAAAACGAAGTCTAAAAATGCAATTCTAAAAAAAGTTGCCATATATGTTATATTTAGAAAAATCGTCATTTCTGGACCTAAAATCGTCACTAGTGTATTTTGAGAGGTGCAAATCGTCAAAATGCAGAGAAATCGTCCATTCTGGCAACAGTGGCCGCTTGTTACAAGGTCAAACGCCCGCTTTCAGCCGCCTCTATCATGAGGAACAGTTGCTGGCAATGTCTGGCTATTTGAAGGCGCCAAGTGTGTGTTTCCCTACGGCCTTACTAGTTTAAAATTATCTACGTTAGGCTAGGGTATGTAGAGTTGGTGGGGGCATATATATGTATTCCGGAATTCGGAAATTAAATTTCTTTCAGACCCCTGACGAATGTAGTATACTACTAGCATAGATATCTGCTATTGAAAGACGATACACTGGCTAAGGTTCTATCGCTGTGTATACCACATATTTTCTTGTCCAAAAATATCGCTGGGTGCGTGAACACGGGACCTGGCAAAGGGGAGAGCCCTACTCAGAGGAGTCGATATCCACAATATCTGTTGTCTCCCACTCTCGTCTTGCTGAAGACGCTTCGATGTTGCCTTTTTTGAATCAGCTCAGGAAATATGGCGCAATTACACCACCTACGCAATAGCGAGAACCCTATTTCCTCGCCTAAGCTCCCACAGAACGAAAAACCTCATAAATTTTACTAAGACGCACTTGTTGAATCTCGTGGCCACTCTGACAGCTCAATGCGCTACTTCTTCAGTTCCAATGATGACGAGGAGGAGGAAAGTAACTTGAATCTCCCCTGCTGTTGTGCCGCTTTGGAAGATCTCCGTCTGCACTTCTTTGGTGAGCTGCTTTGAAGTTTTGAGTGCATGTAGCGGTCGTCAGTTTCGTTTGCTGAAATGCCGAGTTCGTCCTACCCCAATGGGGTATACCGCAAGGGGTTAAAGGGATGATTTTGGTATGTGTGGAGTAGGCACTGGTTATTTGGCGACACAGGCATGCGTTCATTATGGATGAGTGGTTGAGCTGTGCCGGCAATGGTTGAGGAATTCTCTTGGGGACCTCGCTATGGGTGTATACACAACACCTTAGCGTGGAAGCCGGAGAATTATCGTGGTGGCTGTGGTTGCTACCAAAATCGCTGGGAGAATAGTCTTGGCTTCCCAGTGTGAAATCAATGCTAGTGATTGGTCTGACGCGGTCAGCCAGACACTATTCTAGGTGCTGTTGCCATTCAACAGAAGCTGCTATAGGCACGGACATAGCAGCAGAGTTTAGATAGCTCAAATTACCTCAGCAAGGTAATTGAATATAGTACAGGGATAACTATATTCAAAGATTGCAACCTATGTGCCTTATGGAGTGGGCCATAGGTTCATTCTAATAGGGTGCATGGGGGCGTTGGTCTGGCGTCTAACCCACACCCGGTACTTTGGCACCCGTGAGATAAGGCCGTAATGGCAGGTGCTCACGGAAAGCTATCGCACATCTGCACTTCTTTGGTAGACTATCCTTCAGTATCCTATAAAATTTATCGAAAATAGGGCTCAAAAATTTGAGCCTTTATATTAGGAGCAGTGGCTGATGTAGCCGCTGATTCCCCCCATATTCAATTCTCGAGCCACTCTCATCTCCTCCTAATTATCTCTTTTCTACATCTACCTCTTCTCAATTTTTCCCCCCTCTGTCTCTCTCTCTCTCTCTCGTTCACACTCTATCTTCTCTCCAACTCACAAGTATCGCAAACGGATAATTTTATTTTACCCAAGTGAGCTGGACGCTTCATTTTCAACCATTCTTACCAGCAACCTGCTAACGTAACCTAATCTAGGGTAGTTTGACAAGAGGAGCCATTACGCTCCTGTCAGGGGACATTCACATAAACCAGTATAGTTTTCTTGTGCGCTCGCATGTGAATTAAAAAAGGAATCTTAGGAACTCAGTATCATTCACGTAGTCCCTCAAACCTTGTCATGTCAATACCTCTACGGTGCGCAATGTTCTCTAAGGTGTCATCCCCAAACAAACACGATCTCTGGTGGGCGAAAACTGGACAATGACAAAGAAAGTACTTCATTGTCTTAATGTCCTCCAGGCATGACCTTCATTGATTGCTATCTGTGGCTTCAATCCGGTACAAGTAACCTCGTAAGTTAAAGTGCTCCTTTAAGACGCCGGTTAACTTTCCCAGGTCAGGCTTGTTTAGTTTCAACAGCCCCTTTATTTTGTCTTCTCTGGGTCGGCACATAGGTTCTTTGTTATACGAGTATTATATTGCTTACAGTATCACTACTCCATCGTATCATGTTGGCCATGGTCGCTCAATTTTTGTAACTCAGTCTTGGCTGTCTGGAAAGGCTTTGCACTAATATGAGTTACTGTATGTAATGTTCTGGCCTTTTTTGTTAGTCCATGTGAACGCTCCGTAATGATCACGTCTTACCCATAAGAGACGAACTTTGACATGTATTGCGCAGTCTTTAATCATATGATTGCAATCCTAAACGGTCCTAATAATCATAATCAATTTCAAGATCTGGAAGATTGTATTATAGGCAGGTAAGCGGCAGTAAGTTTCGGTATCATTCGGTTCTTTCCCCTAGCTTTGAATCATCCCACAGATGTTTGTTCTAGGTTTCGATTAACCCAGGAGGGTCTTTCCAGTATCAATGTTTTGCATTCAGTTGAAACCCAGAAAATTTTATTTTCGAGAACTTTTGAGATCCAGCGCACCGAATCGATTCACTATCTCTTCCGAGATCTAAGTGAACTTAACATATTTTCATTGTGGCAAATTTGCTGCAGTTCTATTTACCTGTTCTCATGTACGAGTAATTATCGCGAAAATAATCAGAATCGCCTACCAGGACCGGAAAACGTCCAAAATCTGATGAAAACTCGACTCTCTAAAATTGGTCCAGAATCAGCGGGAAGTTAAAATGGACGCTTCCAGATTAGATGATAAAAGTTTTATTGCCGCAATATTTAATCTTATTTTTTAAACTTACAATTGCATTTACACTTATTTGCACATGCTTTCAAACGTTGACACACCCAGAAAAAAGATTGGTTGGAAAACGGTTAGTCCAATAAAATATCATTTGCATTAACTATATTTCAGTTCACGCTATCAATTTTCTGTTAATCCAAAAAACAATCCATGTTCATTGCCATAAGGGCGTAATTGTAACAAAGATATTATTGTGATAATACTTAAATTGATTGCATCAACCGAGCGTATGCTTTTGTCATGACTAATTAACTGACTGATTAGGACAACCGAATAAAATATTAGGAGTTGGATTTTAGTACCAATTTTCGGTATTAGCAACTAAAAAAATTGTCGTTCTATATTAAGATTAAAATAAAAACTTTAAATCAGTTGCTGCAACTAACTAGAGGTTGAGTTTACTATCATAGTTTATAGCAGCAAATTAAAAAATTAACTTTTGTGACTTTCAAAGATATTATGATTTGTGAATTCTCAAATGGTTTTTGAAAGTCTGTGCATAAGATAACAGGTTTGTGGCTTTTCAAAATGTGTGGTTGAAGAAATGTATATAGACATGCTTCGCCATTAGGAAATAAATTTCAATTTAATTAAACTTATGACAATATGTCAAATAATAAATTTCTTAAATTGTGTATTTTCATTTGCATTTATTGTTCATTTTTATTTCAGCAAGGAAGGCCAATTATTTTTTTACAGATACCAATTATGATATTGTTTTAATTATATTAACCATATTTTCGGTTGCAAGAATAATTTTTATTTCAAATTCCATACTGTCAACCAATTTTTTCTGTTGCTGCAACTATTGGGTTGAGGGTTATAATTAAAATATAGTGGTACCACAAAAAAATTGCAGTCGCTTTATCAGAATTCTATGATAGTTGGTGCAACCTCCAAAATTCAATTGGCAACAAATTCGGTTGTCTCAACGAATCTGTTTTCAAACGTTGACACACTTATATAGTTTGCCTACTTTATCATTCCGTAAAAACTTGTTATTTTGGCAACATTTTTATTTTGTTGCACAGTGTTACTAATCTTATTCTCAATTGTCCAAGTGCTCTAAAACAAAAGATAATTTTTGCCCAAAAACATCAGTTGCGGGAAAACTGAACTATATACTTAAAAAAAATAAAAACCTGCAGCTACGAAAATCTTAATTTATTACCTTTTATTCTTTTGAAACAAATTTAAATAATGGCCATTATTTAAGCATTTAAAAGGATTCTTTAGTTTTCAAACATACTCGTACATATCTAAAACTATCGAAATATACATACATATTCGTACGTACATATATGTATATAGTGTTCTCGGTATGTCTGCATGTTTTTAGGTATATCCGTAAGTATTTTATAATCAAAGTATTTAACCTGTAAAAAACATTTCAACAATGTCGTCTTTTGTTCAGCACATTCTAATGAAGGGAGTGATGATCATAAATAAAATATGTACATACTACATTGTATGTATGAATGAATGAATGCAAATGTGTATATTTTGCGTTCATTTCATGTGCCTTAATGTACATCAATTTCTTCCTATGCCCGAACATATTAAATTCGTATGTATGTATACATTGTATATGGATGAAAATGGATAAAAACAAAAAGACATTAAAGTGTGAATTGTAGTGATGACAACATTTCATTTTGTTCATGTTATTGTCTTTGTTTTTATTTTTTTATACCTTCATTCCGTTTGTGATTTTGGGTGCAATTCAAGAATGCAAATGTGATACATGCCTCTTGGTATAAAGGTAGCCCCAAAGGCTTTTTAATACACTTTAAATGTAAAATGTGTGAATACAAGAGCACAACGTGCAAAATATTATAAACGAAAATCGGTTTCAATACCTATAAAGGCTTAAGAAGTTTAATTTAATTTTTTTCTTTAACTGGGCGGCTCGCTGTGGAGACTTAAAGTGACATTTAGGAAGAATGCCAGTGAAGTCAAACAGATGAAATTAAAGTAAAGAAATTTGAACAAACGAAGAAATTTGATAGAGGCAGAGAATAAACAACAACAATAAGAGCTTAACAAATACGAATGTTGAACACAGAACAACAACAGACAAAAAGGGAATATGCCGGCATTTTTTGTAATTTTTTTATTTTTGCCAGAATCGACAGCTTTCGACTCGCCATACAGCAATGTGTAACATTTGCTGGGCGGCGGCAGTAGCCGCAGAAGCAACAACAATAGCGGCAGCAGCCAAACAAATGGCATTAAAAGACATGATATGCAAAATGATACTTAACGTTGACAAAAAAAAAAAAAAAGGAAAATTCGTATAAAATAAAAAACTTTTGGTGGATAGTAAAGAATAAGCTGAGAGCTACACGAAATGGGCTTTTGACTTGGCTTCTGACTCTGAAATTCAGTTGCACTTTGTTTTAATTATACTTTGCTTTTTGGCAGTTTTTTCACTCTCCAACCTAGTGTTGCTGGTAAATCACAACTTCTGGTCGCTGTACCTTACAGTACTTTCATTGTTAAGGTTCAGTTAGCCGACTGTAATGGAATGTAACTGCAACGGTAAGAACAGCTGATCGTTATTGTTATGTGAAAAGTAATGTACAGATTCTTACATTGCGTTTACATCTCTATAATGTATAGATTCTTAAATTCATTACTTTTCACACAACAATATCGTTCAGCTGCTTCCTGCCGTTGCCGTTACATTCCATTACAGTAGGCTAAAGGCTCAGTTAGCCGACTGTAATGTAGTGTAACTGCAACAGTAAGAAACAGCTGATCGATTTTGTTATGTGAAAAGAATTGAAAATGGTTATAGAGATGTAATATAACGTAAGCTATTTTTCATATAAAAATATCAATCAGCTGTTTTCTACGTTACAGTTACATTACATTACAGTCGGTTAACTGAGCCTGAACTGAGCTTTTGATGTCTGTCTTTTACGTACGAGTATTACAGATCCAAAACAATATTAAAAACTTTTATTTAGAATATTTTATTTACTAAAAAGCAAAAACTCCAATAAACATTTGCAATCTCAATACCAAACCAGACATACTTTCTGCAATTCAGTAGCGTATCGCAATCATTTGTGTTGACCACCATTAACAAATACCGATATTTTCAAGTAATGATTTTTTTTATAAATAGATAATATAAAGGTTTATTTATACTTCTCATACCTGAGCGGTTTGGTTGGATTCGTTTGCTTTAGTGCCACAAAACAGAAGTTTATTTTATGCTTATTGTCGCTGGCCAAGAAAGAACTGGAGCAACAACAACAACAGAGAATTGTGGTTTAGTTGTGCTAAAAGCGACATAAAATAATTTATTTATTATACATTTACTTATGCGTATAACGACACAATAGAGATGCAACTTCAACGAAAACTTTGACTTCAACTACCAAAGAAAAAATAAAAAATAATAATAGATGAAATAAAAGAAAATGTAGCCACCGGGAGATGTAAAAAGAAAATCAGCAATAACAAAATCGTAGTATGAATTTTCATATGTAATAAAAATGACAACAAAAGTTTTTTTTCTAATTTTGTTAATTCTCTCCCTATTTTGTATGTGTGACATACAGGGTGGGCCAAAAGAAACCAAGGGGTGTAAAAGTTTAATAACTTTTTTGTTTATTAACTTTTTTTATTTTTTCTTTCAGATTATATAATATACAAAATGGAAATTTTTTTACACTAAGTATAAAAAATGATGTCTCTTAAATGACCACCGTTTTCAGCTTCGCACTGATGGGCTCTTTTTAGAGCATTTTTCAAAACTTGTGGCTGTAGCGTTCGAATTTCTGCAACAATGTTTGCCTTGAGTTCAAGGATTGTCTCTGGCTTGTTCACATACACTCGCTCCTTCAAAAAACCCCAAAGAAAATAGTCGGGTGCTGTTAAATCTGGCGATCGCGCTGGCCAAATAATTTCCGAATTTCGAGAAATTATTCGCTCTCCAAAAATTTGACTTAAAAGTGCCATTGTGTCTCGGGCAGTATGGGCAGTGGCTCCGTCCTGCTGAAACCACATACCAGGTCTGTTTTCAAGAGCAGGACGTAAAAAATTTTCTATCATAAACCGATACCGCTCTCCATTTACGGTTACAGCACTTCCATCTTCATTCTCGAAGAAGTAGGGCCCAATGACATTTTTAGATGTGATCCCACACCATACTGTACACCTGATGGGTTGCAATTGGCGTTGATGAATGGCTCTTGGATTTTGAGAACCCCAGAACCTACAGTTCTGCTTCTGCCAGATGTTTCTAGTGCTTCGTTAACACTTTGCTGTACTCGTTCAATATTTTCCGCAGTGCGACTTAAACGTGGTCTACCGGTTCGAGGCAAATCTCTTACGCTGCCATGTTGGTGATGAAGATTAACTAAGCAACGAATCATCGCTTCAGAGGGCGAAATTCTGACGTTAAAATGTCGACGATATGCTCTTTGCGTTAAAATAATTGATCTCTGGTTTAAATAATAAAATTCTATTGTTCTGGTTCTCTGTTCAGTTGTGAACCTCTCCAAGTGTTGTCTATATAATCTGAAAGAAAAAATAAAAAAAAAATTAATAAACAAAAAAGTTATTAAACTTTTACACCCCTTGGTTTCTTTTGGCCCACCCTGTACAAGGTTTGCTGGTAAACTATTGGTAAACAATGCAGCTACTTTTCAAAGTTAAGGAGAGATATAAGAAGTTGTTAAAACAACTCGTAATTTAAACAGTCGAACTCTATTTTCGAAGTCTAGTAAATTTTCTTTTTTTGTAACTTTCCGCTATAAAATATGAGAACTTACTGATTTCAGTTAGGTTTATGAATTTCAAACAATTTCTGCAGGAACTTTTCGTGATTTTATAAAGAGTACACACAAAAAAAAAAATACTAATGTAAAATCAACATGCAAAAATTTTAATTGGAAATCATATTAAATTGATTATAAATAATCACCCTTATACCAGTTGGCGACTTCAACGCTACAGATAGTAACCCTTATTAGTGCGCAAAGCCTTTCAAGGCAGCGAAGATTGAGTTACAAAAATTGGGGGACGATGGCCAACAGAACACGATACTGCAACATCAAAGTCACATCAATACAATTCAAAAAAAAAAAATTGATGCGTCTTTACTCGCTCTTCAGAACAATTTTGTGCTACTGATAATTTATTGCCGTTTCCTAAGGTCTAGAGAATAGTATAAACCTGCCAAAAACAGTCAATTGTTTTCGACAACGTATACAGAAGGACCAATTTTTTGGTATTTTGCTAAAGTGACGTCTATGTCGACAACTGTAATAAAGGTGAATATGTTGTTTAAGTGTGTTGGTGTTGATGTGCTTTGTTCATAGCTACAATGCTAAACTGTGTACAGTTGTGTGGACTTGTTCTTGTTTGTTTGACGTTTGTATTGTGTAAACAGCCGACAAAACTTCACTTTACCACAGAAAACTTCATGCTGCTGGCTACACAGAAAAAAAATATTTCTGCAATAAACAATTTTAATTGAAAATAAAACTAAAAATCAATTTAAGATTTAATTGAGAAAAATTTAATTGACTTATACCCTGTTTCCAGAAATCAAGCAGTCGACATGTTTAGAAAATTTGTATGAAAATCACTCGAAGAAAATTAGTGCTTTTCATATAAATATTTTATTCAAGTCAATCGCTTGGGTTGTAGAAACAGAGGGTTAAATATATATTTAGTTAATTTTTTGTTTTATTTTCAATTTAAGTTGTTTATTGCAATAATATTTTTTTCTGTGTAATAGGCAGTGTACTAGTCTTTTAGACGGTGGAACGCTTTTTATTGAAATTCCCATTTATTGGAAAAGTGCTAAATGATCAATTAAATCATGTTAAAGTAAAATTTAATTGATAATGGTATTTGCATTAATGTGTGTATAAAAAATATTTGAGCTTATTGTGGCTGCAGCGGCAAAAGCGTTGACTACCACGTAATGAGTTGGAGTTAAAATATTGTTCGTGAAGCCAACTTTACATACAGCACACAAACACTTTACTAATGCTTATGTCAATACCCAAAATGGCGGATGTTAAATAATTAAATAAAATAAAATGACTACAATACATGAAATTCACGTTGTTTTAACTTGAAATAACATTGCTTCAAAATGGCTAATCGTTTACAATGAGTTCACAAAATGGAAATTTCAATAGAAAATTGTCGTTGGATTATTTTTCCCAATTTTAGACGTGGATTATTTCAACAATAATGTTTCGATGAATGAATGGCGATAAAGCGCCAACAAAAACCACAGTATATCGCTGGTATAGTGAATTCAATCGAGATTTTAGTTCCATCGCCGACTAATTCCGTGAAGGTCGTGAAAAATCGGTTGTTGTGCCACAAAACATCGCTGCAGTGCATGAACTGATAATTAAAGATCATCATGTGATACATTGTGATATAGAAACATCGATGCACATTAGTTCTACTTCAGTATATTCGATTTTGCGTGAGCACTTAGTTGTAAAAAAATTTGTTCTCGTTTGATACCCCATAATTTATCAATCGCTCAAAAAAAGGCTCGCGTCAAGTGATGTAAGAAAATGAGAAAAAAAAATCAGCCGTGCTGCTTGAAAAGACGAGTATAAAATAGTGACAGGTGACGAATCATGGATATATGTTTATGAGCCGGAAAGACAACAATAATCGACCGTGTGGGTATTCAAAGACGAGCTAAATCTAGCAAAAGTTGTTCGTGGAAGAAGCACAGCGAAGCAAATATTGGTCTGTTTCTTCGACCGAATGGGTCATGTGGCCAGTGATCCGCTTGAGCAACGTAGAACTGTCAATTTTGAGTGGTACACGACCATTTGTTTGCCGGAAGTCTTCAGAGAAATTCGTAAAACGAACACCCGAAGTCGAACCATCCTTCAGTAAGACAATGCGAGCTCTCACATATCTCCTCAAACAAGTGAATTTTTCAACAGTCAAAACATCCAATTGATGACTCGTCTTCCTTACAGTCCTCACTTGGCACTCAATGACTTCTTCTTGTTCCCGAATACCAAAGGCAAACTGAATGGTTAACAATTTACGAGCGCCGAAGAAGCATTTGGGAAGTTCAACAACCTTGTTTTGGAGATGTCTCAAGAGGAATGGAAAACTGCTACGACAAATGGTTTGAACGAATGCAAAAGTGTATTGATCATCAAGGGGAATATTTCGAAAAACAATAAAGCCATTTTCCTTTAAAAATGTTTGTTATTATTTGTTATGCCCGAAATATAAATAATAGACTTCGTATAAAATTAAAGTTGAAATAACTTTGATTCAAGAGAAACAAAATTATTGTTCGGAAAAATTAACTTTGAAAACAAAGAAGATTTTTATGTAAATTTTCAATAAATTACCTTTGATTTTAGGACCATAATTTTAGTTAGAAAATTTAAGTATTTATTAGTCTTGTTAATTATTCGTCTTTTATATTTGCTCGAATGAAATTTCACGATTTTTTTTCCTGTTCGAACAGACGAATAATTTTGAACTTTCGTTTGAATATCCGAACGAATAAAGAATTAAAAAATTTATTCGAATAATTTTGAAAAAGTTTGCAAAAAACGACAGGCATGTGTATTAGTTTAATTTTTTTTATTAACAAACGAAAAATAATTCATTACACAAGAAAAACAAATAATTTCAAGAACAAACTTAGAAATATTAATAAAAAAAAATTAAAAATTTTAAAACCCTCCGACGCAGTTCTATGAGTCAAGAACTCTATGTTTCTTTATTGTTATTGAAGTAACAGAATCGCAAAAAAGAAAAGAGTAAATTAATATATAGAATATTTATGATAACTTCTAATCAACTAGACCGATTTTCTTCAAGTATAGACTACAAGATATACGATCACCTCACCTTTCTAATGAAAAAACCAAATCAAAGTAGGTCATTTGAGAATACATCTAAAAAGATGTGATATCTTCTAAACGGCTGGATCAGTTAACAAACATCAGCTACTTCAGAAATGACATCTAATACTTCATCGTACTTGAGATTATTTGCGATATTTTGATTACAAAATCATCACAAAAATAAAGAGTATTGGATAGGAAAGCTCAGGAATAATATTAAAGCATATTAAAACATTAATGATTTTTTACGTCTTTCAATTGATTCGATTCCTAAGGCTTTTGATAAGATCTTTCTACAGATCAGTTATTTTCTAAACGCTTTATCAGGAATTATAAGACACCTTATAATTCCATTTAAGTGGTATTATATTTTCCCAGCAAGAAAGTAAAAGATGCGTCTAGCGAACATATACAAACAAACTTACACAAACAAGTATTTATTATTCGGAGTAATTTGATTACTTAACATGCTATTGTTAACAAATTAAAAAGTTATGAAATGTAGAATACTTTTTATACAAAGTAATTAAGGAAATTGTTCGAAAATTCGACAAAAATGATTCGAATAATTTTTTATTCTAAATTTAAAATTTTTGTTCGTTCGAACAAAAATGATAAAAATTTATTCGAATATTCGAACAATTTTTGTTCGAACGATAACACTGGTATTTATAGAAAAAGTTTGGATATTTGTAGGGCACAAACAAAACATTCTTGTAATCCTATAACTTTATTATTTTTTAAAGGTAAATTTTAATAAAACAAATTACATTTTTTGCATTCTAATAGGCTGAAATTTTGCTGGGCAACTTCTTTCTATGTATTTACTTATTTAAGTAAAAAAGCACTTTCAATGCGATAAGACGAGCTGCTGGACTACTTTATATAGACTTTTGTCATACCCTTCCTACAACAATAATAACTAAAATCTACAACTAAATAGTATGAATACACTATTCAGATTATATTCCAGCTGCATGCTTCTGTCCAATCGAATGATTTGTGATGCCTTCTGTTAGCAAAAACTTTACCGCATCGGTATTTTAAACGTCTTCTGTTACCACATTTATTTCCATTCACTCTCTTTATTACGTTGCCCAAACAATTGTCTGTCGTTCATGAAAGTAACGAAAAGTTGCTGGAAAAAAATATATGTCACATAAAAAATTTATGGACGAATTTTTATTTTTGTGCATATTTTCCATTGATTGTACGAACAAAAGTAAAACGATCTTGCCTTTTGAATTTTGTTTTTCTTGCTTTACTACCATTTAGTTTAGTTGCTATTACAGTACGAGTATTGTAAACAATTTGAAAATAAAATGACTTCTTTAGAAATATTTACTTTGTTGCGCAATCAGTTTGTGGTTTTTTTTTTTTTGCTTTTTTCTTACTTCTGACAGTTTTAAGCCAATAATGAGCATCTAGGTAATAGCGGGCAACAGGTAAATGATTAATAATTTATAAAGCTACTGAAGAGATTTCACAGTGTTAGTGACATTAATTAGCACAAATACCTTATGCACTAACATAACAACAAAGTGTTAAGGCACTTCAGACATTGAGTGAAATATGTAAAACCACAGCTCTAAGGTTTGTAATTTTGTGAGAAATAACAGTTGGAAATGAGAAATTATAGTTTTAAAAAATATAAAAATACAAAGTCAATTAAAGTTTAAATAGTCTTAAATATAAGTTTGCTTTATATTTATGTAGGGGCCCAATTTAGGCCCTCTTTATGACTGTTGGCACAGCCGTTCATTAGGTGAACGTATCATCGAATTTGTAATTATGGTGCTATCAGCACTTTGGTGATATCTGAATGTCTATTAGTAAGATAATACAACACAAGAAAAATTTCATATTAAAATTTACGAAAACAAGATTAATTTAAAATTTATCTGTAATGATTTTTCTAAACATGCACAGAAAAAGTTATTCCCGAAAAATTTTTTAATAAATGCTTGTTTAAAATAATATGTAGATCCTGTAAATTGTTTGTTCCACGAAAAAAAAAAGAAGCAATGTGAGTCCGATCACAGAGGAGATGTGTAAACATCTAGTAATGAAAAAATTTTTTTAAGTTGGATATTCTTATGCTTTTAGTATCTTTTTTTAAATTAATTAATTAAAAGTATCAAAACTTTCAATATTGTAAATACATATGAATTTATTGGTTTTTGTTTGTTTTATTAAACTTATTTGGTTAGTAAATGGGCACACTGCAGTATATGTATATGTACTGCATTCAAAATTGCAGTAAGCAGTAAATTTACTGATTACTAAAAAAAATTCAGTAAATTTTTACTGCTAATTAAATTTAATTTGCATTACCAGTAAAATCGTAGGGCCGTAATCATAATAAAATTGTAGCAAGTGGCAAAGTTCTTTCATTCAAATTTTGAAACTTTTGTATGAAAAACATTTAGCCACTTGGTAGAATTTCATTATGAATACGGGCATTACTGATTACTGAAAATTCAATGCATCTCATCATATAACAAATCATTTAGGGAATTTATAAAAATTGTAGAAAAAAATTTTAGTAATCAGTAAAAATTTACTTGTTAAACATTTTTTATTGTTTTTACTGAAACTTTAGTGGTACTGCAGTGCTCATCTATGGTAAATGCCTTAACTTTTTAATTTTTAATTCCTATTGTTCATCGTTTAGTTGTTACTGTTCTTTTTGTTATGTACGCATTGCAATTAAAATAAATTCAGTAAAGTGCGACTTTGACTCACGCACATTCGGTTTTGATTTTTTATTTTTTTTATTTAGCTTTCTTCCTTTTTTAAGTTTTTTCAGTTTCAACGATTTTTTTTTTCAGTTTTATCGCTTTTTCTCGTTTTGGCGTTTTTTTCTCTTTTTGGGTTTTTTTAATTTTCGCAATTTTTTTCATTTTGGCGATTTTTTTTTCTGTTTTTTGGGGTTATTTTCATTTTACCGATTTTTTTTCTGTTTTTGGGGTTTTTTATTTAGGCGATTTTTTCATTTTTGGCGATTTTTTCATATTAGCGATTTTTTTGTTGGTTATTTTTTGGGGTTATTTTCATTTTACCGATTTTTTTTCTGTTTTTGGGGTTTTTTTATTTAGGCGATTTTTTCATTTTTGGCGATTTTTTCATATTAGCGATTTTTTTGTTTAAGGATTTTTTTCATTTTGGCGATTTTTCAGGTTTTTCGCGATTTATTTTAGTCCTAGAGATTTTTTAATTTGGTGCTTTTTTCGTTTTGGCGATTTTTTTTGTTTTTGGCGATTTTTTTTGTTTTTGGCGATTTTTTTATATTTGGCGATTTTATATTTTTTTGATTTTTTAGTTTTACCGTTTTTGAAAATTTCAAGAGTTTTACTCTTACGGTTTCCAAGATACAGCAAGTTGTCAAAATTACAAAGTCAAAATTGCCTTAACTAATGAAACACCCGTTGATTTAAATTTTTTCAATTTAGTGTTAATTGTTGTAGTCTGTATAAAAATACACTAACTTTTAAAATTTCAAGTGTATATATGTACATACAATTGTATGTATATTAAATGGGATTTTAACATTTTTCGTTGCTCGTTTTGGAACACCCTTTAGTTTTTAACTGTCATGTATTTGTTGTTGTAGTGGCCAAATGTCTACACATTGTGTCCAAATTTCAAGTCCGTAGCTCTTACGGTTCATTTTCACCTTTGGTGTACGGAAATAAACAGAAAAATAACCGGCGGCGGCGCACCGTCGGCTTCGAGCCGGTCGACTTGTTTCTCTGTTTGGTATTGCTTCTTTCAAACACTAATCCACTCATACATAGCTGACACCGATTTGACAATGCAAAGCAAAAGCAAAAAAGCAAAGAAATCTCAGCAAAGAAATCAAAGTTAAAAGATTTTTACCCCCTAGCGTATAGATGTTTACACATCAAAAAAATACAGACGAGTTGATAACCTCCTCCTTTTTTTTTAAGTCGGTTAATAATTAAGCGCCAATCCCACGATGTCCCCAACGTTCGACTTGTCGTACACTTACATTCAAAACAAACACAAATTTTATTATTTTATTGTTTGTATCAAATGTAAGTGTGCGACAATTCGAACATTTATAAGATCGTGAGATTGGCCCTAAGCTTAAGCACGAGAATTAGGTAAAACTTTTAAAGGTTAATTTCATAGCTATTCAAACTTAAACTGAGGTGTAGAAGGTATTCGGCAGTTTTAAGAAAAATTTTATACAAAAATTTTTTTTGGAAAAATTTTAACTCTCTTACTCCGCTTCCAATGGTCTTTTTCCCCTTCCACAAAATTGGGGAATGTTAAGACATCAAAAGTTTTCGGTAAAATAACTTTAATTTTGAAGGGTATTTGTCCCCGAGTATTTTTTTAACAAACATCATCATATGCCTCAACTACTTTATCTTTTTTATGCTATTATTCTGCAATTTTAAGGGTACGCTTCTGTGATTAGCTCTTATTATAAACAAAGTTTAATAATAAATTTTAAATAGAAGTAATGAAAACTTTTTCTAAAAAAAAAATACCATAACAAAGCGTGAAATTAAAAATGTGCAGCAATCAAAGTTAATGCCCAGCATATAAAAGCATATAAAAAGCCACCAACCACATACCAAATAAATAAATTCAGACCAACACAAATTGATAAAGTTCCCAACGAAATATGATACAGCCACAAGATTGTGATAATAAAAAGAATATAAATACAACAAACTTTGCTAATGATTCTAATCCTGTGACGAATTTAAGACTTTCAAAAAATTATTTGTTGGTTCTTGTTTTTTTTTTATTACTTTTTTTTCCTATTGTGTTGTTCTTCGTTTTTTTCTGGCCCACCACCATCATAAAATCTTATTTTCATTACCTTTTTTTATTTTTGCCAAAGAATCGTTCTAATTTGGTGGCTATTTAAAAAAACATGTCACATAATCCTGAAAATAACCAAAAAAGACAACCTAATGCAAACAGGCATAAAGAAAACTTATAGAAACAGAAATGCGAAATGAAAAGTAAGTCATAACGAAATAATAAACCTACTGCTGCTGCCACACAACAAGCACAAGATGACTTTATACTAAACAGGGGAGCAGCGCCCAGCGAAAAAGAAGAAACAAATGACATCTCATTTAGGTAGACATAGAAATGTTGAAAATAAGGGAGCTTGAAGAAAGTTTAGAACGAAATGAAAGAAGAATACCGGAAGAGGCATGTTTGTGTGAGATAAAACACAAACACATTCATTTAAACAAACGTGTCAACCATAAGAATCTACTCGACAAGAAATCTAATAATGAATTCATTCATTTTTGTGAAATGCAGAAAAAACTATGGGCAAAATACATATATGGAAAAAATTATGCATTCAGAACAGGTTTACAAAAATAAAAAGGATAAAAGAAACAAAGTGGTTTTTTTTTCATTTTCATTTTAAGCCCGATGCGGGGAAAAGTTAGTTTCGGTGTATCAGCACATTTAATTTAAAAAACAAATATATTATAAATAAGCAAGTAAAAAATTTAATTGAGTTAATTATATTTTTATTTAAAGCCTAAATTGATAAGAAGTTTAATTTAAAAAAAAAACTACTGCCATGGATATATCAAGTATGCTTCTACACCTGCCAGCATTGGACTTAATTCACAAAAAAATTTGTTCACTAATTAATATATTCAATTAAGAATTTAACTAATTCAAATAAATTTTTAATTAAGTCGAGTGGAAAAACTTAATTGATATTATTAAATTATTTACTAATGAAAATTTGATTAATTTTTTAATCGATATAACTAAATTTTAATTGATACTACAATACAGTTGAAGCTCGATTATTCGGGTCACACGGAATCGGATCTAGCACGGATAATCCAAAAACACAGTTAATAGAGGTTATATAAAAGCACAAAGTGTACATATTATTGTAAATAAAAAATAAAAATTTAGTTTGTATTAAAACATTAAATTTAATTTTTTGGCACGGTCAATAGAAGTAAATATAACAAAAATTAAAAATTTTTTCAGAAAAGATGTTATATGTTCGAAACAGCTGGACCGATTTTCTTCAAACATAGCTAAGAACCTTCTCGATCAAGTCATCTTTCAAACAGAAAAAACTAAATGAAAATTGGTCCAGCCGTTTGGACTGTACGTGGACACGGACAGACACACACTACAAACTTATAACACCCCTTTTTTAGTCGGGGGTTAAAAATGGAAGAACGTATATTGGAGGTAAAAGCACGGTTAATGGAGTTTAAGAAACAAAGTGATAGCATGCCGGATAATAGATGCAGATAGTTGATAGAGGCCCGGATAATCGATGTTCAACTGCAATTTCATTGATATTACAAAATTTGTCATATTACTTTCTTCTGTGTCTGCACGGATATAGCAAAAATCTAGTCAATCCGTTTTCGTTACATTTCTGTATGGAGCGGAAGCGGCATCGACTGAACACTGCTGAATAGTGGGCTCAGAAGCTCGAGAATGGAGGATTGACCGAACACTGATTGATGAAAATCTCCAGCAATATGAGAGTGCGTCATGAACTGAGTGGCTTTTTAAAGAAACACAGGTGTTTGTATAAAAAGTTATTTTAATTTTTCCAAATAGTCTCCTTTGAGTTCTAAACACTTAATCCAGCGTTTCTCCTATTTTTGTATCCCTTCCGGAAAATATGATTTGTCGAGGTTAAGTAAAAAAGGCATTTGTTTGTGAAATGATTCGTACTTGTAGTCAAATCTCTTTTCCCCGCGCCATTTCTCCAAGCTTAGGAACAAGAAATGTATTCCCTCTGGGCTAGATCTAGAGAAAAGGGCGTATGAGGGAGCAATTCGTAACCAAATTCATGAATTTTTTGCCTTAGAAATTACACATGCGATTGTGATCGAGTGTGAGCAAAAGCGGCACTCATTTTGCTGGAAGCTTTCTCATACCCAAGTGATCATTCAAAATTTAAACCTCCGAGCCATGTGAGATGCCTATGGCTTCAACCATTTCTTTCACTTTCAATCTTTGATCATCTAAAACTATATCGTGAATTTGTTCAATTGTTGCGGATGTAGAGACCTCAACTGGGCGTCCAGAACATCCGACTTCTGCTGCCACAACGAAATTCAGTACACCACTTTTTTACCATTGTGGTGTAGTACTTATCAAGCTTAGCCTTGGTTTGAGTGATCGCTTTTTTCGCATAATAATACTTAGTTAATGAGCACACGAAATTCACTTTTCCCTTTTCTTCGCAAAACGCGGGGTAGTCTGCTATCAAATTAAGAAAGGAGCCAAGTGATAGTTTTGCTTGTTGACAGGATCAGTCTTGCTTTTTCAATTAAGTGGCGGGAAATTCTAAAAGACATTGAGTTAATGAGCTACCCTCGTATTTTGTATCACTGTCCAACATTCGGTCAAATTATAAGACAAATATTCAATCTGGAATATATATCAGATATGGAAAGTATATTGTTTCCTCAATAGTTTCCTATCCTGAATAAATTTGATAGTTTTTTAAGGTTTCTATTTATTAGAACTATGCTCTTTAAGCCACGACACAGGAGCTAGGACGTGATTTTTGTAACAATAATAATCGGCACTATTGCAGTTGTTTTTTGTTCTGATTTTTTTGTACTTAAAAGCAGAGTACGATAATAAAAGAAACAAAATGTTGGATTTGGTTTTGTTTCGTTCTTTGAAGTGAGTGAAACAAAACACACCGAACAAAATTCATGAGTACGATTGCTCAATTTGTTTTTTTTTATTGTTGTTTTTACACATGAGCACAAGCAATACATTAATTTAATCGTACGCAGCTAGAAAATAAAATAACGGGAAATATATGGAAATATTATGAAATATTTGCGGCGAATTTGACATCATCATATAATATAATTTTATTGCATGCAATTTGTTATGTATAGCTAAGCATTGTAGCTTTAACCGGGTGTCCTTTTTTATATTGGGTATCTCCCCAATATCTCTTATTAAGAGCGCACACTATGCTATAAAAGCGTAAGTGTTATCCGAAACGGATTGGGACAACATCGATTGCCCTCTCCCGTCCTTCTTTTCAAACTAACCTGACCAAACCTTGGCTGCTCTGCTTAAAGAACGTCTCTACAGGACCTGACTGAATACCATCTCGAGAAGCACAGAAAAATGGTACTTGAGGTAGTAGAGGGATTACTGAATTTTATACGGATGGCTTCACAAATGAAGTAGGTGTGGGTTACAGAATTTCCTAAGGACCAATCTCACCAACTCCATTTAAATATCAATTCATATTTAAATGTCGATTTTTATTCCTCCCAGGGGAGTCTATTTTTGACTACGGGTGTGGCAACCCCGGGGCCCCAGCTGGGTTGATGTGGCTTTTCCCATTGACGTACCTTTGGTACATTACCCATATAACTTATGTGTTACTACCCGATCTCTAGCAACAGAGCAAAGGATGTGCACATATTTATAAAAAGAAGACAGGTCCTGTTGATGTCAGTTAGGTGCAGCGTCACCTAGAACTGCCCCTGAGTTCAAAAGACGATAGAGGTGAAGCCCTTGTGGTGGAACTTCGAGGTCTGACCAGAGGCTACTTCTGGTGCCACG
This sequence comes from Tachina grossa, assembly GCA_949987645.1. NCBI lineage: Eukaryota > Metazoa > Arthropoda > Insecta > Diptera > Tachinidae > Tachina > Tachina grossa. The sequence goes on along the minus strand of OX465277.1, from coordinate 125,928,113 downwards.
GGTGCCGGTTGCCCGACAGTCGAGCTGCTTTGAAGTTTTGAGTGCATGTAGCGGTCGTCAGTTTCCTTTGCTAAAATGCCGCGTTCGTCCTACCCCTCGGGTTTAAAGGGATGATTTTGGTATGTGTGGAGTAGGCACTGGTTATTTGGCGACACAGGAATGGGTTCATCTCGGATGAGTGGTTGAGCTGTGCCGGCAATGGTTGAGGAATTCTCTTGGGGACCTCGCTATGGGTGTATACACAACACCTTAGCGTGGAAGCCGGAGAATTATCGTGGTTGCTGTGGTTGCTACCAAAATCGCTGGGAGAATAGTCTTGGCTTCCCAGTGTGAAATCAATGCTAATGATTGGTCTGACGCGGTCAGCCAGACACTATTCTAGGTGCTGTTGCCATTCAACAGAAGCTGCTATGGGCACGGACATAACAGCAGAGTTTAGATAGCTCACATTACCTCAGCAAGGCAATTGAATATAGTACAGGGATAACTATATTCAAAGATTGCAACCTATGTGCCTTATGGAGTGGGCCATAGGTTCAGTCTAAAAGGGTGCATGGGGGCGTTGGTCTGGCGTCTAACCCACTCCCAGTGCTTTGGCACACGTGAGATTAGGCCATAATGGCAGGTACTCACGTAAAGCAATCGCACATCTGTCGATTTTTATTAATTTTTGTATGGAAAAAAATCCTTCAATTATGAAATTATATTTAAATAAGTCGGTAAAATTGGCTCTTAGTGCCATTAAGTCTCCTTACGACACTGTTTACCAGGCAAGAAAGTTGCGCATTGATTGAGAATGAATGTGACTTTAAAAATCGTAATTAACTAATATAATACACTGGTAATCGAACCGCTTTCGTGGCCCTTGAGCTACTGACTCTAACAACAACAACAGCGCTCAACTGCCGACCATCTCTAAATGTTTTTGTAGTAAATGTTTTTTAGGTCGCATGAAACACTTCTTCAATTTTTAAAACATTCTGGCTGAAGAACTTACTTTTACCCTCAACCAAGCAAATATTACATACATATAACTCATATAAAATAACACGTATATAGAAGTTCTTCATCATCAACAACTACTAGTCACAGTAAACGTCATAAAGGATTTAAACTTAAATACCCCTCAACCTCACTCATTCCATATGAGTACATGTCCTTATATACTCTCCCATACACACAATCACACACACAGACACACACACAAACACAGAGGTACACCTACGGCCAAACAGTAACAGTGCATGACAAAAGGAAGTAGTAAATACGTTACGAACTCCAAACAACATTGTCAGTTAGTAAAAACGTGCTTCAAGGAAAAAAATACCCACCAACTGTTGTAATAAACAAGACAAGAAAAAGGCAAAAATGCTTGTACATTTTACACTTGACAGTAGTAAGTAACAAAGTAAAATATAAGAGAGAAAGAAAAAACCTCCATACCGTGGAAGATTAAAATATTATGCACTCCAACCCACTTTACACGGTGAAAAAAGAAGGAATAGAGCAGTGAGGTGGCGGGACATCATGATTTAACACACACACTCCCCCTCCCCCTTTACATACAAGCACACACATATACAGCCAAGCACAAATGGAAAAATGAAAATCATTTCGTTTTGTTGAACAAACACAAACGTGTTCAGCATGGCTAATATGGGCAAATATTTATATTGGTTTTTATAACAAACGATGTCATATTCATCAGCCAAACTAATGCGGGCGAATCCAAAAGATGGACGTGATCTACGAGTACCATCATCATAAAAGTAGGCACATGTTTGAACAGTGTCAGTCAATACACTATTTAGTATGAGACTGATGGCCGGCCCATCTCAGAGTGTGTGTGTGTGAGTTTGAATGTCTTTTTTTTTCTTCTTAATTTTTATTTTGGACCACAAATATTTATCTGTCTATGTTCATGTGTATACAACAATACAAAATAGAACAAAGTAAATGTTGTCGAGCAAACCACAACGTCAATTATTTACCTTTAAGCCATTTTCATATGTGAGGGTAAAAAGGGTAACAACGTATTCATGTCACATTATTTGACAAGTTCAATCTCTTACAAAGTAGTCAACCCAACCATAAGAAAGCTACAAGTATTTGGATAAATACATACAAAATGTCTTTGAAAACCTTTTTTTATAAAGGGAAATAAACATGTAACATCACTTTCAGTCTTATAATAAAAATTTTAGTTGCTGTCAACTCAGAGATCATAGTCCCAGTTAAGTCTACAAAAAGTACTATAATTTGGATGAAATAATGGATAAAGACGTTTTTAACATATTTACATACACACATACATGCAAAAATTTATTTTGAAATAAATTTTTAATTAAATTTATTTCTATTAGAAAAACACTTGTAACAATTTTGTATAAGGCGTCAGCAAACAGTCACGGGTGGCTGTTTTTTTGTATTTTGAACTACACCCAGAAAAAAGATTGGTTGGAAAACGGTTAGTCCAATAAAATATCATTTGCATCAACTATATTTCAATTCACGCTATCAATTTTTTGTTAATCCAAAAAACAATCCATGTTCATTGCCATAAGGGCATAATTGTAACAAAAATATGATTGTGACAATACTTAAATTGATTGCATCAACCGAGCGTATGCTTTTGTCATGACCAAGGACAGGGGTTTTATGCAAATGCATGTTTTTTTCCTTAAGCCTGATAGTGGCAAGAACGAAATGTCTTTACGAAACATTGAATTTGCGTGAAAATGCCATCGATTTGTTAGTGCATATTTTTGCATATTTTATTGAAAATGCATATTTTTGCATAATTTGGTCATATATGCATATTTTTGTCTCATATTTTGGTATAATTTCATGGTTTTTGTGTCATATTTGCTCAAAAGTTAAAATTTCAAAAAAAAAAAATTATTGACAAATTATTAATGCAAAACAATTGGCAAATTCATTCGCTTGCATTGTTTTAGAATTGTAGAAGGAATGCAAAACCACACACGCCTACCAAATATAATAAACATTGTCATTTTGATGATTTCAAGAGGAAATCGTTTGCTATTAAAGCCGAAACTAGTTAAACAATTCTGCGGAAACTTGATATTGCTTTTAAAAATGACAGATTTAAAAAAATCTAATAGCTAGAATTCAATCCATTGTGATGGTTAAGTTAACTAAATATGTAACATTATATAAAAATTATTTAAATTTAAGCCTTTCTTCAATGCACAAAAGCTTTCTCTCTTTCTAAAAAGAATTGATAGAACTTAACGTTCAAAAGTATAAAAAAATACAATTTTTAAAAATTCGTGTTTGGAGCTGATAATGCAGAAATAATCGTTATATCATTTATAATATGGTGTACAAACTTAATATAAAAGGCATGTACACGCACCTCTTGAGAATATAAAATATTTTTGTGTCTTTAATTAGTTGTATGTGAATTTAAAACTTTTCTTTTGAACAAAAAATTTTTAAAATATGTGCATATTTTATTGTTTTTAGTGCATATTTTGTGTTTTTAATGTCATATTTTAAGCGCCTAAAATACCTTTTTTAAGTGCATGAAGTCCTTGTCCCTGATAATTACTAATTAACTGATTGGTTAACCCAACCGATTAAGATATTACAAATTGGATTTTACTACCAACTGTTGGTATTGGCAACTAAAAAATTGTCGTTCATTATTAAAATTAATATAAAAACTTTCAATCAGTTGCTGCAACTAACTAGAGGTTGAGTTTACTATCATAGTTTATAGCAGCAAATTAAAAAATTAACTTTTGCCACTTTCAGATATTATGATTTGTGAATTCTTAAATGGTTTTTGAAAGTCTGTGCATAAGATAACAGGTTTGTGGCTTTTCAAAATGTGTGCTTGAAGAAATGTATATAGACATGCTTCGCCATTAGGAAATAAATTTCAATTAAATTAAACTTATGACAATATGTCAAATAATAAATTTCTTAAATTGTGTATTTTTATTTGCATTTATTGTTCATTTTTATTTCAGCAAGGAAGGCCAAATATTTTTTTACAGGTACCAATTATGATATTGTTTTAATTATATTAACCAAATTTTCGGTAGCAAGAATAATTTTTATTTCAAATTCCATACTGTCAACCAATTTTTTCTGTTGCTGCAACTATTGGGTTGAGGGTTATAATTAAAATATAGTGGTACCACAAGAAAATTTCAGTCGCTATAGCAGAATTCTATGATGGTTGCTGCAACCGCCAAAAATTCAATTGGCAACAAATTCGGTTATCACAACGAATCTGCTTTCTCTGTGTATTTAGAAATTTTCCAAAATCTCTCCAAGATCTTTTAAAAAATATTGCATAATTTTTAAACTTAAAATAATTTATTTCCAATTAGGAAAATATTTTCTATTTTCTCAAAATTGCATTCATGAATAATTTTTTTCTAGAAATGTTTCCCTTTCTAGAGTTCCGTACACCAAAGGTGAAAAGGAGCCCTATTGTTTTTGCTACGATGTCCATCTGTCCGTCACAGACTGCTTTCTCGAGAACCGTAAGAGCTACGGACCGGACATTTTCACAGAATAAGTAGAACTACAACAACAAATATACGACAGTAAAAACTTAAATGGTGTTTTAAAGCGAGTAACTAAAAATGTTGAAATCCTTATATAATATAGAGATAATTATATATAGGCACTTGAAATTTGCAGTCAGTGTATTTTTATGCAGACTGCAACAATTAACACTAAAATTTAAAAAATCAAAATTCAAGGATATTCTATCAGTTAATGTAATTTTGACTATGTAATTTTCACAACTTGCTGTATTTTGGAAACTGTGGGAGGCAAATGAAATTTTCAAAAGAGCTCGAATGAAAAATATCAACAAAAATAAAAAGTCGTTAAAATGCAAAAAAAAAAAAAAAAAATCACCAGAAGTAAATAGGTCGCCAAAATATATAATGGGTGTTTTTTATTGAGGTATAGAACTTTAAGTTGGCATCACTTTTTTAACTGGCGGCCATTTTGTCAGCTGTCAAGTGATTAATATTTAGTTTGGTTTGCCATTTCATCATGAACAGGTTGACAAAAGAACAACGCTTGCAAATCGTGCAAATTTATTTCGAAAATAATGGTTCAGTTCGCGAAGTTTACCGCAAGCTCCGTCCATTTTATGGTCGACATAATCGTCCATCAGAGCAATTAATTCGGTTAACCATGGATCGTTTTCGCACTACGTTTACTCTATGTGATAATACGCATCCGCAGAGACGTCGAACAGTGCGCACCGATGAAACAATTGCCGCTGTAGAGCAAAGTGTTGAAGAGGACCCGAATGAATCGATTCGCCACCGTGCACAGCAATTGGAGCTTTGTCCATCAACTTTATGGAAGATTTTGCGCAAAGATCTTGGCTTGCGACCTTACAAGATCCAGCTTGTGCAAGAATTAAAGCCGCGAGACCATGCAATGCGTCGTGATTTTGGTGTATGGGCCGAAAATGAGATTGATCTCGATGCTGATTTTCATCGCAAAATTTTGTTCAGTGATGAGGCTCATTTTTGGTTGAATGGCTACGTCAACAAGCAAAATTGCCGCATTTGGAGTGAAGAGAATCCACATGAGACCCTTGAGACGCCATTACATCCACAAAAACTGACTGTTTGGTGTGCTCTATGGGCTGGTGGAGTCATTGGGCCATACTTCTTCCGAAATAATGCTGGAGAGTCAGTTACCGTTAATGGAAACCGGTATAGAGCCATGATAACCGACTATTTTATTCCCGAATTGGATGGCATGAATGTGGATGAGTTGTGGTTCCAACAAGACGGCGCTACATGCCACACAGTGCACGTCACAATCGATTTATTGAAGGAAACATTCGATGAGCGCATAATTTCGCGGAATGGACCTGTCAATTGGCCACCAAGATCGTGTGATTTGACACCATTGGATTATTTTCTTTGGGGATATGTGAAGTCGCTCGTCTACGCCAACAAACCAGAAACGTTAGGGGACTTGGAAGCCAACAATCGTGGCGTTATTGCCAACATACGGCCCCATATGCTCGAAAAAGTGGTTGAAAATTGGACCTGTAGAATTGGATTTATTCGAGCCAGCCGCGGCGGCCACATGCCCGAAATCATATTTAAACATTAATGGCATAAAATTATCTTTCCAATAAAGCCAAATTGATGGACATTAAAACGATTTGCTTGTGTTTTATTTCAATTCGAAGTTCTATACCTCTAAAAAAACACCCGTTATAAAAGAAAAATCGCCAAAAATAAAAAACGCCATAAATCCGAAAACATCTCTCAAAAAAAAAAAAAAAGAAAAAATATCGCCAAAACGACAAAAACGCCGAAAATCTAAAAACTCGCTAAAAACTAACAAAAACGCCAAAAAGGAAAATAGGCGCCAAAACTAAGAAAAAGCCCTAAATTAAAAAATCCCCAAAAAATTTACGTGTACACACTTGATTATTTTTTTTTAATTACTACACAGGGTGCCCCTGTGGCTGATTGGTAACGATGCTAGCCTCTCAGTCCAGACGTCGTGGATTCGATTCCCACCATAGACCCTGGGTGTTTTTCGCAGACAAGCTAATCGCTTTGCGGGTTGTGTTTGTGTTTGTTAAAAAAAATATTCGATTATATAGACTAAAGTTCTTATATATAGTATTACATATGGGCATTTCCAAGGGAAGGTTCACTGTTTTGACGAGCAAGACAGCAAGCAATTAAGCTTGGATTTCAGAACAGTGTGACACGATTTGCCTTAAAACTTAACCTAATGTATAGCTGCTGACGCACCACACAAATATATAAAGCAGAAACAAAAAGTTTCGTTTTCTTTAAAAAAAAAACAAGCATATTTGCCTGATGTCGCACGCGACAAAAAGTTGGTATGTATATCTATATATATACTATCGATATATTTTTTTCGATAGCGATACTATCGACAAAACACTACTAAAAGAGAAAAAATCAAAGTCAATAAAAACGGAATGATGGCGACTGTGTAATAAAAAATGCAACATTCAAATTTCGCCGCCTGGTTTGGTAATGGTTATCATTACATATATAAATGTGAAAGCAAATTAATTAGTTTTGATTTGTTTCAACATAAGATGTCAGTTTTTATCTACTAGATTCAAATTGCATAAAAATACAATTATTATGTACCAACGGCTTTGATACATGAAGAAACTTGACGGCGGCTAAATTTGACGACTACTGGACTGTCTACGCTCTTTACTTTTAAATAAAAGGTGACGCTAAATAGTTTGCTTCTCCTTCTGTTAAACGAATACTTTTTATCTAACTGCAATAGCTTAAGTAATGATGAAAGATTTTTTTTATTTTATTCCTTTTTAATTTATTTTTTATTGATTCATCTATCTATCTGTTTGCTTATTCGTTTATTTTTTTATAGAACTGTGTATACATATATGTTTGTTGAATATGTGTATTAAAAACATTGGAACTAAAAGTTTTAAAAAAATCAACTTTCTTTTTACTTTATGGAATGATTAAAATATTCAAGATTTTATATTAGAAAAATACACAATTGATAAGTTTTAGCCCTTATAGACACGGAAACTTTACTTTGCAAAGCCTTAATTCAGCAGTGAGAAGGACAGAAAGAGATAGTATTTATCACTCTGTCTTTCACACAGCTGAATTAAGACTTTGCAAAGTAAACATTCCGTGTGTAAAAGGGGTGCTTCTAAGAATGAAAAACTATCGATAGTATCGATGGCATCAAAAAATACTATCGAAACTATCGAATGGAGCCACTATCGATAGTTTTGCAGCTCTATTGGCATGCGTGTGGAAACGCCTATAACTGCTTTTTTTTATTCTCCTTATTTATCGTGAATAATTTTTTTCACGCTGAATTTTTCACATTTCCCTTGAAATTTTTTTTGCAAGCGTAATTTTTATGTTTTTCTTCCAATTAAATATTAAAGGTTGGAAATGCTTATTTCTAGGACGATATTATTAAATAATGAAAGAACTTTGCACCAGTTAAAAACTTTAATATAAAAAATTTCATATTATTTATTAAAAATTTTAATTGAGCCAATTAAGTTTTTGCTAAAATATTTAATAAATTTAATCAAAAATGTAATTTTTAATATAGTTTTGTTTTTTTTTTTTAATGAAAGATCTCGATTGGAGAAAAAGTTTTTCTGGGACGAAGGATTTAAAAATGCCGATACACTTATATTTATTACTTCCCGATGTAAAAGAGTTGAAATTACTGGCTGTACGAATTATTGCTTAAGCGCAAATCGGCCGAAAAAACAAAAATGTAGAATTGCCCAAAAATTGTTATAAAACAAATTGGGTTATTGTTCATCGACTTTTGACGACTCAAAATTTTTAATTATTTGGGTATTTCTTCTTTATGAATAATTGACAAATTTCCTCAACATTTTGAGAAATCCTAAAAAAAAATCATTCTAATTTTGGGTGATAGTACATAATGAACAAACAACCAAAAACTTTGGGCGATTATTTAATTCAAACTTTTGGGTTAATTATTTGGGCGATCGGGCACTGCTTTTTTAAGAATTTCTTTACAATGACCAATCACCAAACACTTTTGGGTATTCCTTCATTTAGCTGTTTCGGGCGATATACATTTGGGCGATAATTTGTGTAGCTCAAATTGCTGATTTCATCATCAGATTTTGGCGTTTCCTTCGTCTTGATTCATTTCATTTTGGATTTCTTTTGAAACTGATTAAGGTTAAGAGATTTCGAGAACTTTAAGAACAAATAATTTTTAAATAAATTCTAAAATGCTGACGAAAAATTTCGAATATTTTTTTTCTCACAATTCCAAAAGTCCTTTCCAAATCAATTTTAGCCCTTTGTGACGCAACATCGTGAAAATAATTTTTTTCTAAAAATTTAAGGACCTCGTAGCAACAGTGAAATGCGCATAGGATCCAGCTAAACCCCTCAATAATCAATTTCAATGTATTTTTAATAAAAAAATATTTTACTTAATAAGTAAAATATTAATTTGGGATTATTAGTGCGTTTAAAAATTTTAAACCTAAAAAAAATTTTGTTTTAGGATTTTCTTGGAATTTTATTTATTGCAGTGAAAAAGGACAAGAAAATTAAGAGGAAAGAAAGTCAGATATCTTGGCAATAAAAGTTCCAAATTAGACATAACTTTACTGATAACATTGTAAAAATAAAACCATAATTGACTTGCACATTCACAAAAATTTACAGCGTAAAACGGTGCAAAAATAAGTTTTTAAAAATTGCACTACGGTAACCCTGATTTAGTAAAATCGTGAGATTATTTTAAATCTGTTGTGATGTGAGATATACAGTTTTCTATTAAGAATAAATTTTACAGTTTGAAACTAGATATTGTGCCAAAGTTATTGCAGTAAAATAAAATTAAAAATTGCCTGTACTTAATGGTTTTTATGCGGATTGAATGGTTTGTTGCATATCTGGAACATGGCGTCACAAAGGGTTAGGAACGCATGTTTTTTTTTAATTTCAAAAACTGAGTAGAAATATCTCTGAAAGTATTTCTTAAATAACTCTTCTATTTATCTCGGCTAACTTACGAGGGTTGAACTTGAAAAGAATTGCGTTGAATGCCGCAAGTTTTGTTGCGTTGTGGGAAAAATTCAAAATAATGTTCGTTCGTGTCAAAGCTAATGCTACACACAGAAAAAATACCAATGTAAAATCACCATGCAAATCACCATGATTTCCTTGATGTCGGAAAGGATGTATTTTTATTAATAACTCCAAATCGAAACTCTAGACTGTAAAACTGCATCTCAAGCTGAGTGATGGTAGAACTTAAATAAATTTCTGATGTCTGGGGTTTTGCTTATTGGGAAGTTTCTTCCACAAATTACCTGTAGTTTTGGTTTGTCTTCTATGCCACAAACGTTCAATACAACATGTGTTATTGTGGAGAACGTTTTATTTTCAAGTGCAGTGCTATCTTTGAAAACACAAGCTGCGGATGATGATGTTAATGATGGCGGCAGTTAAGAAAATGTAGTTAATATTAAATAAGAGAACTTGTCCGTTTAAAACTTAAACACGTAAGTAAACGCTTTCAGAATACGTTAGTTGTCATTAAGGGAATGCGTGACCAGTTAAATATACACGTGTGCAATTATATACACTTATACACATTTATATATGTAGGTATATAGGTATGTATCTCCCTTAAAACTATCCAACAATTTTAATCACATATACTTAAGTCTTAGATTAATGACAACAGATCAAATTGCAATATATAAAGGAAGGGAAAGAAATTCGTCAAAGTTTTCCACCTTCTTTTCTCCTATGCCTTAATGGCTGCTTTAATATTTTTTAACACAGGACGCACCTTTCAAATAAAAGTTAAAGAGCTTAATTTAAGAAAATTCTATTATTATTTTCTTCGTATCTTTTATACTTCTTCCCTTATATTGTGTGGCAGCTTTCAACAGTTTGATTATAAACCTTTTTATTATTATTTGAACGAGTCTTTATTTTTCTTAGAAAATAACTAATATTTGTTCATTAAGTTTGGGGCCACAAAAATTAAATAAACATGACTTTTTGCTTGAAACTGAAGTGGAAATAAAGTTTTTACATCACGCATTTTTGCTTGGTACGCACGACTGACGCCCAAAAGGCTTTTGAAAATTATTTATTTGGATTTTTTTTTCTTTTCCTTTTTCCAATTCCTTTGCATGTTTGTAATTAGTGTGATGTGATAATTGAATTGAAAGGAAATTCGAATAAAACACATGCACATACGGGTACGTATGCATGTGTGCGTATATCAACCAACCCTTATAGTTGTATGCCTATTTAGGAAAAAGGATGGCCTTAATATTTATTTAACGTCTTTATTAATAACAAATTTTATATTTCTTTTTTTTATGAAGCTGTTAAAATATTTCATAATTTTTTTTATTATGTTTTATGTGTGTTGTTAAAGGGATGATAAGTCCTTGTTAAATTATACGCTGTTATTTTTAAATCCAAACACGTTTTTGTAGAAATTCAACCCGTTGAATATGAAATACCAAGAAAATTTAATTTAGGAAAAAGTGGTAGAATGAATATTGCGCAGAAAAATCAATATGAAAAAATTTTTAAAATCAATAAAAATTTTGTAATATCGATTAAAAAATTAATTAAATTTTTATCAGTAAAGAATTAAAGAAATTTAAAATTTAATAGATTCAATTAAATTTTTAATTGAACATATTAATTTGAAAATTGAAAAAATACCAAAAATCAATTCAAACTTTAATTGTGTCAATTAAAATTTTTTATTAATAAAATTTTTAAACAAATTTTTTAATTAAAAGTTTAATTGACTCAACTAAATTTTTATTTGATTAAATATTTGTTTTTTTTCAATTAATAAAAGTAATTTCTTATTCAGTGTAGTTTTTTCAAATTCTAGATTTACCCAGCTATATCAATCAAAACACAAAGCCAATAAATGACACACGAGCAAAATAAATAGCGGGAGGCTAATAACGCTGCCTGACACAGAAAAAATAAATTTATATTTTCACATAACAATTTCTTTGATTTATTTATTTATTGATACATATTAAACAAAGTAAATTTGCATAATATGGTGTTGCACAAATATGGGCTGAGTAACTAGACCATATGCCCAAGATGTTATTAACAGTATTTTAAAAAAGTTTTGTGACTGCCTGTGCACGAATTATGCCTTCACATAGGAAGTAGCAACATTGTTGTTAAAGAAATTCCATATAAAAAACACCAGATTATACGGTTATCCGTGGCAGAGCAGTCAACCAGTGTGAGCGAGACGAAAAACTCTCGAAGGTCAAACAACACACACACTCCTGAGCGCACTTAAGAAATAATTACGATGACGCGAGAGCTGTTCTTCAACCAAGAGCTGTTTAACGACTTTCTTATTTTCAAAGTTCATTTTCCCGATCAATAAATTTGTTTCTGTTGAATCAAAGTTATTTAAAGTTGAAACAACTTGAATTTTATACGAGGTCTACTATTTATATTTCGGGCATAGCAAATAATAACAAACATTTTTAAATGAAAATTGCTTTATTGTTTTTAGAAATAAATATTCCCCTTGATGATCAATACACTTTTACATTCGTCCAAACCAGGTTTTCCATTTCTTTCAGACACCTCCAAAAATGGTTTTTGAACGCTTTAACTGCTTCTTCGGTGCTCGCAAATCGTTGACCACGCAGTTTGCCTTTGATATTCGAGAACAAGAAGAAGTCATTGGGTCCCCAACCAGGAATGTATGGAGGTTGAATCATCAAATCGATATTGTGACTGCTCAAAAATTCACTTATTTGACGAGATGTGTGAGAGCTCACATTGTCCTGATGAAGAATGATTCGTGTTCGGGTGTTAGTTTTACGAATTTCTCCGAAGACTTCCGGCAAAGAAATGGTCGTGTACCACTCAGAATTGATAGTTCTACGTTGCACAAGCAGAACAGTTGCCACATGATCCCTTCAGCCGAAAAAACAGGCGACCATTTGCTTCGCTATGCTTCTTCCACGAACAACTTTTGTTGAATTTAGCTCGTCTTAGAATACCCACACGGTCGAATGCTGTTTTGTTTCTGGCTCATAAGCATATATCCATGATTCGCCACCTGTGATGATTTTATACACGCCTTGTTAAGCACAAGGCTTGAACTTTTTTTTTAATAATTTCCTTACACCACTTGACGTGAGCTTTTTTTTTTGAGCGATTGATAAATTATGGGGTATCGAACGAGAACAATTTTTTTTTACAACTAAGTGTTCATGTATTAAAGTGGAACTAATGTGCAAGGATGCTTCTATCTCACAATGTATCACATGACGATCTTGTATTATAAGTGCAAGCACTGCATCGATGTTTTATGGCACAACAAGCGATTTTGGACGACCTTCACGGAATTCGTTGACGACGGAACTACGACCACTATTGAATTCACTATACCAGCGATATACAATGGTTTCCGATGGTCCTTTATCGTTATACAAAGAACTGAGTTCATCGACACATTCTTGTCGAGATAATCCACGCCGAAAGGTGTAAAAAATAATCCAACAAAAACCTTCTCTTCAAATGTATTTTTTTTTGGTCAAATTGATTTTCTGAACTCACTGTAAACAAAACAAACAAAAAACAAAAAAAATGAGGCTATCAGCACAGAAGTGATGTAACCCACATCTATTTATTTAAACAATTGCTATTTTTAATGTAATAGCTTTATTTACTTTGCAATATTATGATCTGTGCAAAAACGATGTTTTAACTTCATTTTCTTTTAACTAACAAAAGGTAAATTTCTCTAATTTTTTTTATGGTTTTTATTGTAAATAATGTATTTATCATGAGAACACCAATGTGAAATGAGAAAACAAATGTGTTTTACACCACTTCTGTGCTGATAGCCTCAAATAGCACTTGTGCGTCAAAATCTTGTTAGTAAGTTTATGCTAAAAAATGTCAAACTTTAGTAGGGTATTGCCAGATTTTAGCTATTGACATTAGTGTTGCCAGTGTCCGAAATATAAATTTTTAATTAATGTTACACAATTTTAAGTGATAATGCAATATTGTTTGTATTACTTATTCCCGTATACTATTCCAAAAATCTAATAGCACAATAAATAGTTTTCACTCTAGATTGAAAAAAAAACTTTCTTTTTTCCTTCATCATACCCGTTATTTTAATTTTTATTTTATAAAAAATCTTTCATCTTCAAGTTCACGTTTCAACAAAAACTTTCAATTTAACCCTTCAATTACTATCAAATACCAAGAAGTTTAATTAAAATCTCAAAATAAAATTGAAAGAGAAAAAATAGAACTTAAAAGTTTATTGACTCTTCAATTAGCAGCAGCAGCAGCAACAGCAACAGCAGCTTGAAAATGGCAAATATTAAAGTTTATTTTTATTTTGTGATGTTTGGCTAAATTTTTTATTTTCTTCACTTGAAAACTATTTAAGAAGCTGTTGAAGAGATTAGAGTTGGTTTTAGGTAAATCTTCAAAATGATCAAAGTTTTTATTTAATTTAATTGAGTTGTATTTATTTGCGTTGTTATTTAAAGCACGTTTTCAATTACACTAAATTTTTATTTTATAGATTCTTTCATTTCTTTCATTGCAACACTTAAAGACGTTAGAGATTATCAAATAGTAGCTAAATAAATTTTCAGGCAAAAGTGGAAGAAAATTAAACACTGACTGTCAAAAAATAAAAAAATAAAAATAAAGTGAGACAGCCACCCGGGTGCTTGGGTTAGGGCCCGTGCACACCAAGCCAGCAACAACAACAGTTAATGTCATGATAGCGCAAAATATTTATATCAGCTGTTTTGCACTTGTAAATAAATGCAGTTACAACATCTGCTGCAGTTTTTAGTCTTGCATAACAGATTTACAAGAACTACATGATGTAAAAGGCCTACACAAGCCGGAGTTTTCGAGAAGAAAGCAAAGAAGAGACAATCTTCCATTTTCTTTGCGAATGTCCAGTTTGGCATCTCTCCAGGTACAAATTTTTAGGAAGTCATGTATTGAGATTGGGTTGAATGACCTTATCAGATATCTCAACGCAACAGGATGGATCTAGTAACTATCACCGTATAAGAATATTAAGATACGGTTCCACATGGGTGTACACGGATGAGTGTAGTGGTCCTTTAAAAAAGGAATCATCTAGATTATACTTGAATGCCAGCCGTGAATTACGCTTATGTACTTGTTTCTTAATTTTTCTATAGCATTCTTTTAATTCGCACACTCGCCTCCTGTGGCATTGATACACCCAGAAAAAAGATTGGTTGGAAAACGGTTAGTCCAATAAAATATCATTTGCATTAACTATATTTCAGTTCACGGTATCAATTTTCTGTTAATCCAAAAAACAATCCATGTTCATTGCCATAAGGGCATAATTGTAACAAAGATATGATTGTGACAATACTTAAATTGATTGCATCAACCGAGCGTATGCTTTTGTCATGACTAATTAACTGACTGATTAGCACAACCGAATAAAATATTACGAATTGAATTTTACTACCAACTTTTGGTATTAGCAACTAAAAAATTGTCGTTGTATATTAAAATTAAAATAAAATAAAAACTTTCAATCAGTTGCTGCAACTAACTAGAGGTTGAGTTTACTATCATAGTTTATAGCAGCAAATTAAAAAATTAACTTTAGTGACTTTCAAAGATATTATGATTTTTGAATTCTTAAATGGTTTTTGAAAGTCTGTGCATAAGATAACAGGTTTGTGGCTTTTCAAAATGTGTGGTTGAAGAAATGCATATAGACATGCTTCGCCATTAGGAAATAAATTTCAATTAAATTAAACTTATGACAATATGTCAAATAATAAATTTCTTAAATTGTGTATTTTTATTTGCGTTTATTGTTTATTTTTATTTCAGCAAGGAAGGCCAATTATTTTTTTACAGATACCAATTATGATATTGTTTTAATTATATCGGGTGTTTTTTTTAGAGGTATAGAACTTTGAATTGAAATAAAACACAAGAAAATCGTTTTAATGTCCATCAATTTGGCTTTATTGGAAGGATAATTTTATGCCATTAATGTTTAAATATGATTTCGGGCATGTGGCCGCCGCGGCTGGCTCGAATAAAGCCAATTCTACAGGTCCAATTTTCAACCACTTTTTCGAGCATATGGGGCCGTATGTTGGCAATAACGCCACGAATGTTGGCTTCCAAGTCCCCTAACGTTTTTGGTTTGTTGGCGTAGACGAGCGACTTCACATATCCCCAAAGAAAATAATCTAATGGTGTCAAATCACACGATCTTGGTGGCCAATTGACAGGTCCATTCCATGTTTCCTTCAATAAATCGATTGTGACGTGCGCTGTGTGGCATGTAGCGCCGTCTTGTTGGATCCACAACTCATCCACATTCATGCCATCCAATTCGGGAACAAAATAGTCGGTTATCATGGCTCTATACCGGTCTCCATTAACGGTAACTGACTCTCCAGCATTATTTCGGAAGAAGTATGGCCCAATGACTCCACCAGCCCATAGAGCACACCAAACAGTCAGTTTTTGTGGATGTAATGGCGTCTCAAGGGTCTCATGTGGATTCTCTTCACTCCAAATGCGGCAATTTTGCTTGTTGACGTAGCCATTCAACCAAAAATGAGCCTCATCACTGAACAAAATTTTGCGATGAAAATCAGCATCGAGATCAATCTCATTTTCGGCCCATACACCAAAAGCACGACGCATTGCATGGTCTCGCGGCTTTAATTCTTGCACAAGCTGGATCTTGTAAGGTCGCAAGCCAAGATCTTTGCGCAAAATCTTCCATAAAGTTGATGGACAAAGCTCCAATTGCTGTGCACGGTGGCGAATCGATTCATTCGGGTCCTCTTCAACACTTTGCTCTACAGCGGCAATTGTTTCTTCGGTGCGCACTGTTCGACGTCTCTGCGGATGCGTATTATCACATAGAGTAAACGTAGTGCGAAAACGATCCACGGTTAACCGAATTAATTGCTCTGATGGACGATTATGTCGACCATAAAATGGACGGAGCTTGCGGTAAACTTCGCGAACTGAACCATTATTTTCGAAATAAATTTGCACGATTTGCAAGCGTTGTTCTTTTGTCAACCTGTTCATGATGAAATGGCAAACCAAACTAAATATTAATCACTTGACAGCTGACAAAATGGCCGCCAGTTAAAAAAGTGATGCCAACTTAAAGTTCTATACCTCAATAAAAAACACCCATTATTAACCATATTTTCGGTTGCAAGAATAATTTTTATTTCAAATTCCATACTGTCAACCAATTTTTTCCGTTGCTGCAACTATTGGGTTGAGGGTAATAATTAAAATATAGTGTTACCACAAGAAAATTTCAGTCGCTATAGCAGAATTCTATGATAGTTGCTGCAACCGCCAAAATTCAATTGGCAACAAATTCGGTTGCCACAACTAATCTGTTTTCTCTGTGTAGGAATACAAATTTGCTTTTATATTTCATTTAAAAGTTAACTTTTGTGTGTGTGTGCACTTTAGAGCGCCTTGTTGGAACATTCGCAACTATTTTTCTTAAATTTTATTCTCTTTAAATTTTTTTTATTCCTTTTTATTTAATACTTATTTCATTTATGTGTGTAACGTTTGATTAATTGAATTGAAAAATCAAGCGAAAATAAAGTGGAAGTAAAAATAATATTGAAAATATACATTTGGTTTGAATGCGTGTTGATTGCTCGTTTGCCTTATTTTCATTTCATTTGGGTGAAACGAAAATTACATTACATACTTCACTTTTACTACTACAAGGTTTATCTTTATTTTTCGAAAGTTTCATTTACACACACACACACACATATACACACACTTTCAATCATTACTTCAATATATTTCCGAAACGTCATCTTTTCAAATTGTTGTATCGATAGCATTGTTAAATTTCATAAATCTTTTTATTTTATTAATATTATTATTATTCTTAAATATCGTTATTGTTATTTAACGAGTATAACGGTAGTTGTTGCCGTTCCTTCCGTTATCGATCTAGTAAAAATAATTGTGTGGTTTTGTTTTATTTCCTTTTTACAGGATATTACATTGACAATTGATGTATAATAATTAACATTGATTAAGACATTGTTGCTGAGGAAAGTAAAGCAATAACGAAAAGGACCATTAAGGTGAAATATTCCAAAGAAATATGAAGCATTTGCTGTTAAAGTTGAAAGTCGCATTTCAGAAGTAAAATGTATTGAATTTAAATGTTTAACTTTTAGCAAATTTGGAATTTGCACTAGTAAATACACAGAAAAAAATTTTCACTAATTAATGTTTTAATTTCGGAATTTAATTGATTTAGTTAATTTTTTTAATTACTTCAATTAAATTTGAATTTTATTTGCTGGTGATTCAGCGTTGTCTATATGCATTTCACTGTTGCTGTAACAAATCATCAGTAGACTTTAACCGCACATTTTTAACAGTCGAAAACTTTCAAAAACTATTTGAGAACTCACAAATAATATTTTTGAAAGTCACAAAAGAAAAATAAGCGTATTAGGCTTAGAAACATTTACAAAACCCAAAGAGTTTATAAGCCTACTATGCTTTTTTTCTTGTATGATTTTCAAAAATATTATTATTTGTGAATTCTCAAATAGTTTTTGAAAGTCTTTGCATAAGATAAGAGGTTTGTAACTGTTCAAAATGTGTGGTTGAAGTCTACGGATGATTTGTTACGGCAACAAATAAATTTCAAATTAAAATAAACTTCTGACAATATATATAATTAGAGTGGAAAAACTTAATTAATATTATTAAATTATTTACTGGTGAAAATTTATTTAATTTTTTTAATTGATATTACACAAATGTAATTGATGCTTTTTTCTCCACAAGTTATTAACATCGATCAAGTTTTTATTGGAGTTAGTAAAATTTTAACTGAATCAATTAACTTTTTAATTGAAAATATAAGTTATTGAATACATATTTTGTGTAGTCATGAATTTAGTAACCGAGAAAATTAGCAAAATGTTTAAGCAATTAGTAATACCCATTAGTTTTTTAATGGTTTACAGAGTAATGAGTAAGTACTTACTTGCTTCATTAAACGGAGATCAAGAGTAATAGGCAACACCTCTGGCTCAGTCTCCCTGGATTGAGGCATGCAAAGCTAGTGATTAGAACGTATAACTAGAATTGTTTCAAAGCTCTCTATCCCTGAGTAGAAACAATCTAAGAATGATCACAGGTTTCCTCACAGGCCATCGCAGACTTAGAAAACACCTCAACAGACTTGGCATTAAGAGTAACAGCCTGTGCAGATTCTGTGATTATGACCATAAAACTCCACAGCATATTGTGACGGACTGTGAAGCGTTATGCCACAGAAGATATAGCCAATTGGGCAAGCACCTGTTGGAGGATTGGGAACTGCCAACACTTGACCCACTGGCAATCTTAAGATTCATCAGGAGAGTAGGTGTAGATATACAGTCGACTCGGCTTTATTGGAAATAACCAAAACCTTATTTTTTTAGTTATCCGATTTTTTCTCTAAAACGTAGTTCGGGTAACTGAAATTTGTTACAGTTAAGCGTACTGCTTAAAATCAACAAATGTCTAGCCACTTGCATTGACAATATAATAGAAAAATACAATAAAGTACATAAGAGCGAAAAGGGCAACTACATTTTGACATTTTATTTTTTAACGGACAAAGCATGCACAATTTTTTTCAGTATTAAGTTATGCAATCGATTTCTAGTACATAAATTTGTCATTGTTGATATTTTCACCAAAGTGAAGTAAGTTTCATACAAAACGTAGTTGTGGGCTTGCTTTTGGTTTTCAGTAATGCGATATTTTCGGTAAAGCGAATTGAATAAGACTAGCTGCGTTAAAAATCAGTGCGGGGATTTGTATCGCTTTCAGTAAACCAATTTTTTTCAATAAAGCGTGTTGCGCTAAAGCGGATTCGACTGCACAATAGATCTACCTCGCTCAGTGTCCTGTGTTTCCTATTTAACTTAATTCATTCCATCATTCATACTTGTTTCATTACTCTCTAATGAATAATTAGCAGTAATTGCAACAAGGAGCACCTGGTGGTCAAAATTTTACAATCTTCTTATACATAAATAAGCCATACAATTTTATATTTCAATATGGATACAAAATAAATGGTTTAAAAGGCATTTGTCCCTAGAAAAAAAACATTAAACTTAAAAACAATAATTCTTTCTGCCAAAAAAAATATGACTTCAATGCAAAGATCTAATTGAAGAAGACAAGCAGTACATGAAATATAAAATTAAATTTTAATGGGCATGCCGCCGCTAGGGATGAAACGATACCACCAAGGTATCGATACTTTTATTTGATACGGTATCGGTTCAAAAGTATCGATACCTACTCAGAATCGAATAAAAAGCATCGATACGTACTTGTATCGGTCAAGTTCTTCATATGATTTGATGTAGTGAAACAAAAGTAAATACAATAAGGAAAAAGTGCTTGAGTCATATTTTACTGCTCTACTGCAACAGCACTTTTAAACTTTCAAGTCGATTTTCGCGAATCCACGAGAATTTCTTTTACGGTTAAATTAGGAAATTCGGTATTCACTTAAAATTCTTTTAGAAAATTTCGTTCTACACTATAAATAATATATTCGATTTGAAATATACCAAAGTATAAGCTAAAGTAAGGTAATATTCCATATGAGATTATAGAACGAAAAAAGATAAGAAGTAAGCCATCGCGCTATAACTTCCTAAAAAAGCGCACAAAATAAATGAAATTTTGCCCAGGGGTACTTTCTAATACAGAGTTTACATGGGTACCGTCAACTTAAAAACAGCTTATCCCGACTTAAACACTTTTTCCTTTTTGCCACAGATATATTCTAAACATAAATTTAAACTTAATACGAACAAATGAAATTTTGTTAAACTAACGTCATGTTCAATATTGTTGTGACAAATAAGAAATGAGAATTTTTGACCTATACGAGTACATTTTACCGATACCTACTTGGTAGTCAGTAGTAAGGTATCGATACCAAAAGTACTTGGATTATGAGAAAAAGTATCGAGTACCTACTTGTATTTACTCGTATCGTTTCATCCCTAGCCCCCGCCCATTTTTTAATACAATATTGTGTGTTTTTCAGAGTTCTGGTTGTGTGTTGTCTTGTAAAAATCGGTAAACTAAAACCACTTAAAATAAAATTTTTAATTTTAATGGGCGTGACTCCGCCCATTTTTTTAAATGGAGGATTGTATCTATTTTAGAGCTCAAGGTGTGTGGTAAGTTTCGTAAAAATCGGTTAAGTAGAACCGCGTGAAATATTAAAATAAATTTTAATGTGCGTAACCCCGCCCATTTTTTTAACTTTAAAATTGTGTAATTACAAGAACCAAAGATGTTTTATAGGTTTTGCAGCAATCAAATAAGTAGAATATCGTAAAATTCAATTTAAAAAATTGTGGGCTTGTCACCACCCACTTTTTTGCAATGGGACCAATTGGAAGTTATACTCGCTCAGACAAAAAAAAAAGAATTTTTACAATCAGTCTAAAATGTACAGAGTTATGAAGTAACACCCAAAACAAAATAGAGACGAATTGTTTACCTCCTAATTTTTTTTTGAAGTCGGTTAAAAAATTAAACCTAAAGAGGCCTTTTCAACTAAGACAAAAAAACTTAATTTTAGAATTTATGTTGAAAAGAATTTCAATTATACGAAATTATATTTATTATATTATATAATTTATATTTTAACTTATTTTTCCCCTTTTGAGCTGAATATATATAAACTTTTCAATTTAATAAGAAAATATTAATTACAAAATTTTTTCTTTTAGGAACAAAAAATATTTCAAATTATTTCAAAAATGTGGCAGACGGATAAATTAGCATATTCTTAATATTTATAAAGATGAAAAAAAAAATACGTATTTAAGGGTGCCAATAAGCCTTATTAGTTTAAGCATTAAGAGAAAATCTGTAAAATAAAGAAAGAAGCCAGCAACTTATTGATTTGTATTCACTGCAGAGATTGTTATTGAGTATTTTGTTTGTTTTAAGGATTTTCTGTGTTGTCTTGCACAAAATTTAAGGAAGAGATTTTTTCTTCTATTACTTTTTTTTAGTTATTGATTTTTTTCTTTTATTGAAATTGTTATTATTTGAAGTATTAGAGTTACAGATGAGTAATAATGGAGTTTTTATTCAAATATTCTGATTATAAGTTTAAAAAGAAAGCAAATTTTTTTTGAAATTAAACATGTACTTGGATGAAAGGCACGAATATTTTTATCGAAGAGATCAATGCATGGAATTTACATTTGAAAATTATGTCAGACATATGGCCACAGCAGCTGTTCTTGACGAATCGCATTCTAGAGTCGATGAGTTACTTGATTAAATGTTTAATTGGCACAAGTTTTGTTTCAATTAATAAGTTTTATTAAAACAGTTAAATTTTTTTAAGGTTTTTTTGTTTTTTTTTTCAATTAAGGTGTGCTTAAAAGATTAACAGCATTAGTTGACTTAAGATAAAATTGATTTATATAAAATAATACAAAATTCTACAAATAAGACTAAAAACATAACGTTACCTTAATACAGAAAAGCCTTAACTCATTATTTATTTGAAATCAAGTTTTATGTATACTTCGATAGAAGAACGTCTAAAATATCAAAAAAATACCAAAATCTCGATTTCTCAGATGTAAAGAGTTTGTGCGTTTCTATATTAAATTAATGATATGTGTGTTCGTACAACTATTACAGTGATAAAATTTGTATGCATTAGTAAAATACAATGTCACTTTTTCATAAGGCAACTACAATAACATATGAAAATAGTTTAAGCAGATATTTATTTCAATAAATCTGATCATTATTATGCCTACATTTTCATTTATATAGCTGCAAGAAATTATTAAAAAAAAACACATGCAAAACATCAAATTGAATCAAATCCTGGCATGTCCATTTTTTTCTTTTTCTTTGCCTCAAAATGATATAAAAATCTCTTGGTAACATGCGTTACTTAATGATTGATCATATAAAGTGTCAAACTGTATCTCCCCCCTGCCAAAGTGGCCCACAAGCATACACGTCAGTTGTGCTTCTAATAGAAATAAATCCCCTTTTACTTTTTTTTTTTGTTGTAAAAACTACTTGCCATTTATGATTTTGTTGTTAATCCTGCACTCATTTATCACTCAACTTTCAACAGCAAAAGAAATGGAAAAAGTAAATAATATAAAAAAAGAAATAATACTGGTTAAAGCAACTTTTACTTCTTCGACCAAATGCGCCGCGTATTAAAGCCGAGAGTCAAAGTCAGGGATGCCAAAATTATTCAAAAAGAAGCATTTATGCGGGAACTTGAATAACTGAATTTTAATAATAGAAGAATTTAATATTCGTATATGTTCTGGCTTCCACATTGTTTTCACATGTTTTCTTGTGAGTTCGGATGGTGAAACACATAACACGCCTGTTTAAGTTGGAATTTAGAAAATGCAAATTAAGAGTATTTGTTCTAGCATCCGAATTTAGATGAAAACAATTTGGAAATGGGCTATCTTGAAATCACTTTCTTAAAAGCAAATATAACTATAATCCATAAATTAGACGTGACATAACCATAAAACAGATGTTAGGACAAACCTTATGGGCAGCCATATTTTCAAAGTAACCATAAACAGCTGTTTGCTCATTAGACATTTGTATATTAGTGTCCTGCACAAGACTATTTATAAGACCTTTCAAGACATGAGAGATTTTTTCAAATGCTTTACTACAGCGAAATATTCTAAAAGAATCGCTAAGCAACACTGTTGGCAAGACATTTTTTTTTGTTGTTTGACTTGCCAACAGTGTTGCTTAGCGATTCTTTCAGAATATTTTGCTGTAGTAAAGCATTTGAAAAAATCTCTCATGTCTTGAGAGGTCTTATAAACAGTCTTGTGCAGGACACTATTGTAAATACATATTTGCTTTTTTATGCTTTTAGTTTTTCATTTGCTAGATTGTTTGGTAAGTTTTGATTTATATTTTTATTACTTATTTTTTTTTTATTTATTATTATTATTATACTAGTTGAGCCCGTCAAACGTTGTCGTACCCTCTATAATTTTTTTAAACTCAAAATTACTCCACCCTGTGGTCACTTGTTCGGTTAAATCAAACAAAAAACTTACCAGATATTGACTCCAATCTGTGTTGAAAATTTAAGCTCCACAGCTGTTATAGTTCCACAGATCATGCGTTAGAAACAACCACACACTGCGATTTATTTATATATATTTAGATTATTTATATATAAAACAGGTAACCCTCCCAGAACGCGGAAGTAAGGTTCCTAAAAAATGCCGCGTCACTAGAAATCGCTTTGTAAAAGATATCAGAGGTTTGTGACTGTTCAAAATTTGTGGTTGAAGTCTACTGATGATTTGGTTGAAGCGCCAGTGATATACGTATATGGACATGCTTGACCATCAGCAAATAAATTTCAATTATTGTATATACACTTCTGAGAATATGTTAAATAATAAATGACTTCATATATTATTTATAATTATATTTTTTTATTAAAATTTTTTATTTTAAATTTTATAATTATTACCATGGATTACGGCAAGCTTGTGGAAGCCGTTCACTTTTGAAATGAATAAGGAAGGAGAACATAAACAACTGTTTATGATTATGACAGCAGTAATGTGTCATATTTATGGCATTATAGTTAAAGCTTAAATAAGACGTGCCATATTATATTGCAATACACCCAGAGAAAAAACAGCTTAAAATCAATAAAAACCATATTGTATTAATAAGAAACATTAACGAAAGTCTAGTCATGTTGAAATATCTTATTTCAATATGGAAAAATATTAATTTACAGTATTAGTTTAGGGACTGTCCCACGACTTATCGCACAGTTACATTGGAAACAACAACAAAATTTTCAAATTTGTTTTTGTTTTGAATGTAAATGTGCGACAAGTCGAACGTAAGTGACATCGTGGGACAGGCCCTTAATAATTTTATTTATTTTTAAGTATCTCAATATACATTTTCTATCATATTGAAAATTATTAAATTCATGTGACGCGTTCTTATTTTTAAGTTATGGCTTTTCCCTTAGTGTAGCCATAACCAAAATTAAATTGGTGAATATGGTTATAGCGTTATGGCGAGTCACCTATTATCAAATACAGTGTTGCCCATTAGCTTGGTTCGAACAGCTGTTTTGCATGGTTATGGTTATGGCACATCCAATTTAGAGTCTAAACACAATGTTTGCGGTGCGGTGCGATTTCTCGTTGCGGGAGAGAAAAATAAACATAATACAACAGAAGACGGCAACGGCAATACTTGTCATTGTTTGTTTAAATTTTTATTAATTTTTTTGTGCATACATTTTTATGAAAAATTTAGTCTTTCTGTTAAATATTTTGTAATGGCTGTAACTAAAAACAAAAAATGATTACAATTTTATACATTCTCAGATATATTTGATAAATTTTTTAAGCTTTTATATTTTATTCTGTTGTGAACACCGCCAATTATTCAAAAACTATGGCAACATCAGAAAGAGAAATAGAGTCAAAAATTGAGAGAATAAGAAAGTCCGCAATGAAAATAAAATAGATTTTAAATTTATGCAGTTCCGCAGTGCGGGATTTTACTTCAAAATCGTATGAAAAACCACACCGCATTGAATTCTCGTTACATTGTGTTCAGACTCTTAAGGTTAAGCTACCAATAAAGGATTTCCACAAATTTTAAATAAAAATGCGTTAATTTTATACATATGTAAATGTATTTGAAACCTGAAAACTTCATGAATCTACAAAAAAAAAAATCATTTGGTTTCCCTTTCAGATGTATATAAATGGAATATTTTGAATCCCAGTAATCTGCACTCTTTTGGCATCCCTTAGCAAGGGCGGGGTATGAGTTTTGTTTGGTAATGAAATTGTGTCAATATGATGTGACAACATTTACTGTTATGAACATAAGTGTCAACAACATTAAAACTACAAGAACAACAACAACAACAACAACAACAACAACAACAACAACATGAACTAGAGCACAAGGAAAAAAGAATAACAAGAAACTAGACGACAACTTCTGTACATTGTAGTGGAACTATAAAAAGTCGTTACAACAACTGGCGCACAGATACGACGACAATAAACTAATGACATCTATTAAGGGCACCATCAACGTATTTATCTCAACTCTCACATTGTACATTTAGTTACTTCCATAATCCTACGCGAAGTGCACACATACATACATATGTACTTATGTATGTATCCGTATGTAGTCGTTTTTATACACATGCATATAAATTGATGTATGTATGTGTGTTTTATAGAAAAGGGGGTTTACAATACTTCTGGCGGCAGGAGATGTAACCCAGTAGTGACATGTGAAAAATATTAAATTATGAGGAAATTCTTCATAGATTTATTTAATAAAGTATGTATTAATTTTTTTGAGTTTTTTCTTTTGGAAGAGGGTAACAAATTGAGAAAATAAATTTACTGTAGATATTTTGAGTTGCAAAAATGTTGGGAACTATCTTCAACTATTGCTATGAGCTTATTAAAGAAAAATTGTGTTATTGACAGACGTATTAAGTACATCTTCTAGTTACTTATTGGATTCTTCTGTTGCAGTAATCATAAGATGTGTTATATCTTATAATTGTAGCAAGTAACAATAATAACATAAAAAAATGTACATATTAGACCCCTGCACAAGACCACTTACAAGAACTTTTAACACAGGAGGGATTTTTCAAATGCTTTACTAAAGCGAAATCTTCTAAAACAAACGCTAAACAATACTGTTGGCAACACAATTGTTTCAGTTATTGCAGGCATAAGATTAAAGAAGAAAATACTTCGTGAAGAAAGAATTTGTAATGTTTGTTTCTTCCTACGCAAAACAAGCGAACAAACGTCATGCATGTATACACAAACACACACACAAACGTTGCGTGTATGATCTTTTATTTTTCTGCTCACATACAAACGCATACATGCATTGGCATTAGTTGTGTGAGCTGGCATTAATAAACCACCCTTAAACACATAATAGTTTACCATCTACATCGTATACACACACACAAACGTACGATATGCAAAATAACAAGCATACACGCATCAACACTACTTCTTTTGATTGTTTGTTAGGAACAAGAAGTCTTCCCGACATCGCTTAAAAACACTCATATACACGTGCATCAATATATCCGTCGTGCTTCGCTTATTTAAGGACATCATTTATTATTGGTTTAGTATAACACATACTATGACAATACATTTAAAAAACAATACGTATTTACATTTCAAGACTGTTTACGCAGCCCTCTACTACATATGGTGACATAACCTTAAGCGACATTATTTTCTAAGTTTATTTTTTATGAAAATTGATTATGAAGGATCGTAAGAAATCGATTTTAGTAAAAAAAAAACGAAGGGAAAAAATATGCTTTATGACCTAATTCAGTAAGAAGATTTAGGACGTTTTTGTTTGAAAATACTTCTGAGTTCTTGTGTTTGAATTCTCTAAATTATTTCCTTCAGAAATGGTTGTTGTCTTTGATCACGAAAAATAAAAATATTATTGACATGTTTTTAAAATATAAAAATTAAATTAAAGTATTATACAATAGTTTGAAAAATATATGAAAAAATATGTGTTGGAAATAATGTTTAGAACAAAATCATAAAGCAAATACACGAACCTTCTAGCATAGACAATAAATAATAAATTGTTTTAAAGAATCATAACTGCGGCTTTTTTTCGTCCATAGACAAGACGATACAATCGTCGAACAGAATTAGGGCATTAGTTTTTTTTTGCGGTTATGGCTCGATATATCGTTCATTTACTAAAACAACATAATGACTTAAAAAAACTAGTTTTCAGAAAACGAGTATAAAATTTTAAATTTGCACACAACTTAATTGAAAAGAAAATTTTATTTCTCTCTCAAGAGTTGAGTATTCAAGATATTTATATGAAAGTCTTAAATCGTATGAATAACAATGGCAGGATTTATTCCTCATAACTGACTCAAAAATTCCATGTTTTTTTAATTATGACGTTGTTTTAGTCAATGTACCATATTTTTGCGTTGTTCAAGCTAAATGTCGCTAAATGTAGTTTCTTATTTAATTTCTGCCATACAACGGATAATTTTTATAGTACCTCAATGCAAATATGCAGTTTTTCATAGCGCACCTTCTTCAACTTCTTCTGCCAATAATTATGTATCTACATAAATTCCTTCTTTATTGACTGAAACATGATGGCCATACATATGCCTTCTGGTCAAATAACAGAGTCAGACATCTTCGGCTTTAACACATGCACACAAACCGTGTGCATAATCAAATGCTTCTCAGCATAGAGGGCAACGATACTTGCAACGATAAACGTTTCGTAGGACAATTATATTGTCATTAAGACATCACCACCACATCATAACATCAAACAGAATAAAAAACAAACAAAAATTAACTTTGAAATAATGGCACAAGTTTAATATTGCAACTCTTTATTAACCACAGACATTCTGGCAGATTTGATTTCAAGGAAATTTCTTTATATGAAAACATTTTCACAGAACATATTTTCAAATGCATCTATACACACATAAATACACCACGAATCACTCAAATAAGGAAATCAATTTGATACAATTTAAAACGAATAATTTTTTTGGGAAAAAAATTAATTTCGAAGGTCCGGATAACTTAAGAAAGAAAAAAATGTGTTTGCCGATGACTTTGGCAGCCAGTGCTATCAATGTATATATTAATTTATATTTTATATAATTTTAATATCAAGTTAATAAATAAATAATGCTGGCAACAAAGATACAGCAGGGCAGGACATGCAGACTACTTACAGCAATTTAATATAAATAGACTCTTTAAAGGACATTGAAAATTTGTTAAATAAAGTTCCTTATTTAAGTGATTCGTAGTGTGTGTGAGCAGAGCACGAAGCCGATGTAGACCGGTGATCGGCGGCGGCTAAGAGCAAATATCGTCGGCGGCGGCTAAAAGCCGGCTGTGAGCCGAAAAATTTTCGCCACCAGCGCCTAAGCAAATGTGCCGGCTAACGGTCGGCTAACACAATAATTTGGTTTTTTTTTTTTTGCTTACATGTCAGGACTAAGGATAACGCACCTTCCCTGCCAACATTTTCTATCGCGGAAGTGACGCTAAGATACCATTTTCTCATCGTAGAAGCGTCTTCCGTATTGAGAAGTTGTTCCCCCCGGAAGTAACTTCAAGAAGTCACTTCTGCGTTTCTTCAAGAAATCACTTCTGCGTTACTTCAAGAAGACACTTTTTTATTATTTTATTCGCCTCTCTTTTGCATTTAATTTTGTTTGCCTTTACAGATAATTCACTCATATTGACTATGGGACAATTATCTAATTAACAATTATATAAAAACTACAACAATAACAATAACAAAACAAATTCACACTTTACCACTGACCGACCACAGCAAAAGACAAAAAAAAATAATAATCTCGATGATGTCGAAAACTTCTCTTTTGCATTCTTTTAATTTTTTTAATTTTATTTTGCAGTCACTGCGACTTTCCCAGAAGTGCAGAAGTTTTTGTTTATTATATCCATAACGGCACATGTAATTTTCGGCTGGTGTTGTAAACAACAAACTATCTTCCAAACGTCGTCTGGATGATTAAAAGACGACTGCAATGTAAATTGTTATTGTGAAATTCAAACTATCTTCCAATTAACGTCTGGAAGTGAAAAAGACGTAGCGCCTTTGACGATGGACGATGAAAGAAACTTCCAAATGTTGGAAGGGTTATTAAAACCTACATAATTCGAATATATACAACGGTTGCAACGTATAAAAAGGAACTGTATTTTCACGTTTGCTTGAAAGTGTGTCCTGGTTTAGAACGTTACAGCTATATAAGTACATATATCGCTTGTGTATCTCTTGCAATATATATATATTATATATATATTTTTTTATTTTTTATGCTGCTTTAAGAAAACGAGCCATTACCGCGAAAGAAGCTAAACCCACATGATTTTTGAAATTTATAAAAATCATTAACTTGTTATCATTATCATTATCATTATCTGTCAAAATTTTATAACTATAGGATATACCGTTTAAATTTTATGGCAAAAACAATTTAAGTACACATTATTGTTTATAGTTTTTGTAACAGTAACTTGTAACTTAACCTTTTCAAAATAAAGCAAGTAAGAGTGCTATATTCGGATTAGCCGAATATTATATACCCTTCACCGATGTCTTAGGATTTATATGCATACATACAATATTACATACATACATATTTGTTTTATGAAAGACAAAAAGTTTATTTTTTCGTGTATTAAAATTTTTCTACTAACCAACTTGATTAAAATATTTTATTTTCGATATAAGAAATAGTTGAATGTTTTATTCTGCATTTTTTCATTATTAACATTTTTAAAATAGTTATCTAGAGAGGACTTTAACATAGATCAGCCCTTTCTGATAGAAATTTGTGCACCCATATCTAAGAAACTTGAATACAGATTAGACCACCCAAATTGCCGAAAGTATTTATTTTGTTCGCTTCACCGGCAGTTTCTGATATCCTGGCCATGAAATATCATATTCACTGAAAGCGTGCATACCTAACGGCCATGCGCATTGCACTTTTCACCTAAAAATAACCTTTCCTGCCTATAAACACTTTTAGCGCGATAACTTTTAAATGCCACGTTTTTTCGGAAAATTTTTATAACCATTTTTGTTTAGAATAAATACCACAACACCTTTCTTCTATCTAATTTTCCACATGGTTTTTTAATGTGATGAAACTAAGTTTTATTGGATAGACTTTTATTAACGGCTCTCGCCAAATTTCGATAGCGATAATTTTAATTAGTTTTCATTATTTTGTAAGGTAAGACCTGTGTATAATATAGCTTTATTACATTTGGACCAAATATGTATGTATGTATGTATCATCTAATAATACAAGAATCAAACATCACATACCAGTTATGTTATGTATTTGGAAATTATCGTACATTTCGTGATCAAATGCATACATACATATATCTCAACAAAACTACTATAGACGATAGAAGAAAACATATTTTCGTATAAAGAAATCTGAGTACATACTTGTATACATTCTGTAAATTCACGAAAAAAAACCATTAGAATTCTTTCAAAAAAAAAATTAAAAATGAATAGTATTTTGGCAAGAAAATTTTGCTATATATACTAGTGGTCGGCTGAGCCGTGCGCTGATCACAGCCGCATCCATCGGCGGCGGCGCAATTTCGAGATAAAATTCGGCGGCGGCTGTTAAGCCGGCTATGCGCCGAACAGCTTCGTGCTCTGTGTGTGAGTTGTTACATATTTTATTGACAATATATGACTAAGAAAAAAAAATGCCAATGAGAAATGCATAAATAACACAACCTGGTAGCATGGATAAAAAACACTTTTACTTAAAAGCAAATGTAAGTTTCGAACACAAAATTCAATTGAGGCTTGCCAGCCATAAGTTCATATCCGGCCACACATGCACATATAATACTCATACATACAAATATTCATAGTTACACACGTATCTCAGTGCAGGCAAATGCATGACTCTACATACATAATAAAACATAGACGATAAAATGTGTATTCTTAAAAAAAGAAAGTTGAGGCCCAAGAGCAGAAATATTTTTGGTGTTTTAGAAAATCTCTAGAGCAGCAAAACGAGTATCACATCATAAATATTTTGCACATGCATATTTACATACATATGTGCATACATATCGCTTGTTTACTTGAACAATGTTATAACTGAAGTAAGACATAATAGTAAACAATTCATCCTCATATCATTCATTATTTACATTGGTTAAAAATTTTATATAATTATCTTGAGAGAAAAATAAGCTCTTCTTTTCCCTTTACCATGTGAGTAAATTAAAAACTTTTAACCAGTGTTCTGTAAAACTATTTTTTTTTTCAATTAGGGCGTTGTTCAAGCAAATGATCGATATGTATTTTGTTCTAGTAGGAAACCAGCCATATATTTCTTCCACTTGGACTATTAGGCTCTGACGTGGGCACAAAAAGTCAGGCGGACATGTGTCACATATGAAAAAGTAAAAGACACTGCTAAAGGACAGAAGAGATGAAAAAGAATTTAACCTTTTGTCGACAGATATGCATCTAAAGAAAACATGAATAAACGTTTAAACATGCAGTTTCAAAATATCTCAAATGTCTATAAGTGTGTTTCTACACACACACACACACACACACATGTATAAATATGTGCTTCAATATAAAATCATGTAACAGCATCTGTCGTCAATTGCTGGCTACAATTATGTCCTGTTTTCTACCATCTTTATGGTGTGATGATTGTTGTAACTGATGCCAGAGTAATGGCAAGTAGTTAAATTTACATTTGGACAAGTTGCACAAAAATTTTAACTTAGGTGTGCAGGACACTGATCTGAATGTCTAGAAAAATTTTTTGCGGCTGTTTTCAGGAAATGTTAATATCAACAAAAGATTCTAAAAACTGGCCACAAAACGTGGATGACCAAGAAAAACATATCAGGAATAATTGCACACTTTGAAAGATATTAATAGAACAATTTCAACCTTAGTTGTACAACCGGCAGAAAACTTGAAGATATAGGGTTTATATAAAAAGAAAAGAAGAAGCAGTTTCACTTTATTCTTGCATTATGAGAGTTTTTCGACCCCTAAGATTTGATTGTATTATTTCAATCATTCCTATTCTGAATAACAATTCCTCGGAAGTTTTTTTTTTCAAATATTAAAAAAATAATAGTTTTCGTACTTTCAGGTGAAATAAAACAACAGGTAAAAAGAAATTAACTTCGAAACATCTCTCTCACTTATTATTTATATTTTTTCCCATTTGTTGAAAAAATCCGAACTTTATTCTCAGAAAATATTGATTCCCTGGAAATTATTTCACTGAGATTACTTAGAATCGAGCTAAACATATTTTTATCATTGTTAAAAATTGTCCAAAACTTCATTTGCGTTGAAAGAAAAATAGAAATTATAGAGCAAATTATGAGGCGCCACTACCCAAAATAAGAAAATTGGATTTTGTTTTTAACATCAGTAATAGTTTTAACGTTTTCTGTCGACATCGTGTTCCACGCCAGTTTTATTTGATTTTGTGCACTTTTCCCCAAGACAGTGCTGTAAAACTTTGCAAACCTCTTGCGTTTTTGCCATAACAAAATCTAACGTTTATAATAATGGGCGGAGTCACACCCATTAAAGTTAATTATTATGTGTCATACATTTTTACCCAACGTATTTTTATTGAAATTGTCACACATCGTTCACGCCTGTTATGCAATAATAAGGCAGATATACAGTCCTTAAAAAATATATGTTCTTTTATGTAATTTTTCCAATTTCTTCTGAGCTTTTTACACACCTTAGGCTCTTATTATTTTACTGCCTTTTACACAAAGGCGTAAAGCTGTCCCGGTACCAAATACAATTGGTCTAGGTATCAGATAAGGTATTAGATTAACTATCAGATGTTAGATTTTCTATCAGATAAGGTATCCCAACAACTAGCAAGTTATTTAAAATACCAACATCCAGGGATGGGCATTTCAATGCACTCCTTTTAATATGGATTCATTTATACACATTTCAAAATCTTTACATACTAACCATCCAAGCTTGCTGTATCAGTTGTAGTGAAAAAGTGTGCCAGAACCCCCATTAATACACTACTCATGTATTCAATGATTTAGCGACTTTTTTTAATTAACGAATTATACCTCAAATTATTTTGTTTGCTAAATAAGGTAACCGCTATTATTCTACCCATTTAATCGATTTTAATGAAAGTTTGTAATAACAAGATTTTACGTTTGAACACATGGACATAATTAACATTATGTTTCATTTACTTCTATTCAACCGATTCATGAGAAACTTTGCGCATGCAACTTTGTTACAAGCAATTAAAAATTTCACACAAATTGTGGCGATACTGCATTAAAATGAAAAAGCAACAAAGCGAATTATTTTAAAAATGTTTGTCATACCCCAACTTGGGTTTCACGGAAAGAAAAATTGACCAGGCCCAATTTTTTAAATTTATTTTAAATCGAAGAAAAGCTAAAAAAATTTATCGATTAATTTTTTAATATTCCCAGTACTTTAAAGATAAAGTTTTATTACTGATGGTCTAGAAGGACAAAGAATCAGAATTTTTCATAAGCAATAATAATGAGAATAGAGTAATAAATAAATAAACATAATAAGGACTCATCAAAAGTGATCAAAAGTATGTCACCTTGCCAATAAATTAAATATTTGTTTTTTAATATCTTGGTATCTGCTGCAAACAAAATTCCGCTGATTCTACTGAAGATAGGTTATAGTCGGGATAAGACAAGTGAGTGGCTCCTCTCAAATACAGAAAATATTCAATAAAAAATATATCTAGGAAACTAATGCTGTGCGAATTTTAAAACTCTTCATAAGTATTTATTTAAATAATGATAATTATATTCTACAAAATTGTGTCACTTTGAATATAAAATTTTTTCCTTTCATCACAAAACGTATATGTATTGTGGCGAGGCTCACAGGGTATTAGCTAGCACATTATACATATGTATATGTATTCCCTTATACATTTGGAAAAATACATTTAATTTAAAAATGTAGTAGGCAGGCAAGTTGAAGTATTTGAAAATGTTGTTAATGAAACTTCATTTATATGGACATTTATTTTATTATAACATACATTACGACAAACAAGATTTTTCTTTCACCAACACTTACTGCCCCTACCAGTAAAATAATAATTTATCATTCATGCTGCATGAATAGGGAAATTAAAACAAATGACAAAAATTTAAAAAATTGCTATTCTCTAGCTTCATAATGTGTTATTCAATTCTGTCTATTGATATGATAGTATTTAATTACACTGTGTGACAGTGAAAAGGTTTTAAAAAGACTTGGCATACAGTGTAGACAGTCGAATGCGTTTTTTTCCAAAAAAAAAAAATATGATTTAAAAAAATTTAAAATTGTTTATTTATTTTTAAAATTTTAGCGGAGTTTTTCAAAACAGTATGCTTTCCTTTTTAAACCTCGACTAAAAAAAAGGGGTGTTATAAGTTTGTAGTGTTTGT
The DNA here is from genome assembly GCA_949987645.1 of Tachina grossa. Classification (NCBI taxonomy): domain Eukaryota; kingdom Metazoa; phylum Arthropoda; class Insecta; order Diptera; family Tachinidae; genus Tachina; species Tachina grossa. The sequence goes on along the minus strand of OX465277.1, from coordinate 125,893,306 downwards.
CTGTATGTCTGTGTATCTGTGTATCTGTGTGTCTGTCCGTGTCCACGTACAGGCCAAACGGCTGGACCGATTTTCATTTAGTTTTTTTTTTGTTTGAAAGATGACTTGATCGAGAGGGTTCTTAGCTATGTTTAAAGAAAATCGGTCGAGCCGTTTAGAAGATATAACATCTATTCTGAAGAAAGTCGGGGATTTTTAAAATTTTTAATTTTTGTTATTTTAATTAATTTTATAAGTACATATACCTTGTTGAAATTACAACACAATCCAATTATTCAGATCTGTTAAGCATTGGAGAAAATTTTATTTTATTTATTAATTTATTTATTAAATGTTACATATACAATTACAAATTATATAGCAACTTATTTGCCAACTATAGGAACAAAGACCTTCAGCCGTTTGATAACGAAGCACTCTACCCACTGGACTACCGGGGCACAACTTTATCATTAATTTCAGATTTTGAAGATGCTAGCGAATTTCTAGACTTACAAGTATCTAAAATTTTTTGCCATTTTGTCGCACAGTGTTATTACTTATAAGCATATTTTTGTTCATTGTATTTTTATATATTTATGTATTTAGACATACGAAACATTTCTGGGGGAAAATCATTAGACAACATAAACAAGTGTCTTTGAATTTAATATTAACGTTGGGATTGTGCAAGGTTTTTCAATTATGCTGGCCATTTGCCAATAGGCAGGCATAGAAAAAATATGAAATGTTGATATTTTATGGAAAGTATAAAAATATTGTATAAGTTATTGTCCACAAATTTTATTTTTGCTACATTTATAGACAAGTAAATATTTTAACTTATTCCCAAACAAATAGTAGTTTTAAATATTTTATTATAATAAATCTGGAAATGTGCAACTAAAATGAAACAGAAAAATTTTAAATGTAGTTTAGTATTTTTATCGCACTTTTTCTTAGTTATTACTTGTTTAGTTAAAAAAATTAATAGTTAACTAGTTTAGTAAAATATTATTTTTTTCTTCTAAATGCCTCAAAATTGATTAAAAAAAACTTCCTACTGCTGGCTAGTCAGAGGGCCGCAGGTTCGAATCCTGCAAACAAGCCAAAAAACCTTTGCAGTTTGGTTTTTTTATATATAACTTTTTTAAATGTATTTAATTTCAAATAAATTTCATGTCAAATAAATTTCATGTCAAATCAAGTTGAATTAAAATTTAATTCATGTATCTAAAAAATATTTAAGGTAAATGTGGCGGCAGTGGTTAGCGCTTGACTACCACGCGATGATTTTCGAGGTTAAATCCTGGAACGAGGGGAAGGGGGGGGGGGAACCAACTTACATATATTTCTGCGAAGCCTGTGCCAACACACACAATTACGTAAGTTAAATAGTTAATAAACTAAAATAACTACATTAAATTAAATTCATGTTGTTTCAACGTAAAACAACGTTGATTGAATATGGTTCTAGTGTTATTTCGGTATGAAATGCACGTTATCTCAGCTTGAAACAACTTCGTTGCAACATGATACTTCATTTTAATTTAACAGCACTGTAATGTTATTAAATCGACATGAAATAAAATTATTTCGAAAGGAAAAGTTTTCTTTAAAGATTACTGTAAATCATGTTTAATTAACATGAAGCACATATAAAGCAAAATTAATGTTAAATTAACTTTGTTTTCGTAGATTTTAATACGAAATTTTTCTGTGTGTTTTAGCTTTTAAGAACTTTAACTTTATTTAAATGCATTAACAGAATGTTTATGCTATTTTTGTTTCGTCTGATGCAAGTGCAATTTAGTTTTATTTCATGCGCAACATTTGCCCAAAGATTGCTAAAACAGACACCTTTTTCTCTAGAGATAATACTGTACTGCCATAAAATGTTTTGTTTAATGTTAAAACCAATTTAAAACAGAAACGTGAAGCTCCGTTTACATACCTAGAATATCATTTACAAATGAAGCTTCAAACATGCGTATGTAGATCTTAAGCAAAAGTCATAAATATTTGAAATGAACTCGTACGTCTGAGCAACATTATTTTTACAGGGGTGAGCATATAAAGGGTAATGTGGAAAATATTTAAGCCTGCCGCCTAGTTTAGGTAACTTAAACATATTAGATTACTTTTTCATCGGTCTTAGCCAATTTAAACCATTTTTCTCGAGATGATTACTTAAGCTTGTAGCAATAAAACTTAGCAGTATTCATGAAGGACTCCACTTAAAAAATTTTAAGCAATTCAATTTTAACAATTTAAATTGTAATTGAAGTCTTTCATAAATTTCGGTTTACCCTTTATTTGCAAATAAAAGATCATTTGACAAAGAATTTTTCACTTTTACTACTTTTTGAGTTTTTAAGTTTACGGAGGTTGGATCTTTAAACGCCTTTTTGTACTCATTAATGGCGTATTTTAGTTTCTATTCTGCCACTAATTTAAACCATGCATATCGAATTTCTACTAATTGGCTATAAAACTTATGTGAATGAAGTGTACGGTAGATTACAAATTTTTATTGGATTCTTTTTTTTAGCTGCTGCAAGTGTTCCTGGAAATGTAAAATTTAAATGTTTGAAACTAAAATTTACATGAACTTTTCAGCACAACTGAGGCAGCTGCTGCACAACTTAAACTTCTGATTACAGTTTCAATTTCAAAGAGATAGACACGTATACATCCACATACGTTCATACGTTAGACACTTCAAATACACACCACAAAAACAGGTAATCTTTGTAATATGATAAACAAATAATATTTAAAAAAAAAAGTTAATTTAAAGTTGCAACAAACGCAATCATCAGCATCATCATCATCATTGTATTACTCACACAACCAAGCAACTTCAGTGTGAACGTTACGCCCAGTTCCGGTGTCCATATTTAAAATGTAATAGATAGTTACATACATATGAAAGTCAAATATTAGATTTTTCTAACACTATTTCAACTGACAAATTTAACCACCCACTAGCCATTTGTGCACTTAGTCAAACTTTCATACACATGAATATGCATAATTTTCTTTTTTCTTTTATTTCCTGTTGCCAAAAACTGAAGCTGACAATTAACAAGTGTTATTGTAAAATGTCTGTGCTAAACTTTGTTCTTATCTATGTATATAAATAATAGTAACGTTATCGTCGTCATCGACACTATCAACACCAACGTCATCAGCATCACAAGCACTATAAATTCTAAAAGGGCTGTTCACAGAATGTGGAAAAATTTTGTAGGATATACACACAGAAAAATTGCATATTGAAATCTACGAAAACGAGATAAAATTAAAAATTTTCGCTAGGACATTTTCATATGTGTTTCATGTTAATTCAACATGATTTAAAGGTAGCCTTTAGAAAAAAATTTTTCTTTTGAAATAACTTTGTTTCATTCAACATTTAACGGTCCAGTATTATTAAAACAAAATTAAGAAACGTATTGAATCAGAGTTATTTCATGTAGAAACCACGTGAATCAAAGTTATTCGAAGTTGAAATAACATGAATTTAATTTAGTCATGCAGCCAATTATATTTTATTAATTACTAGCTGGACCGGCAAACGTTGTTTTGCCACATAAATTATTTCTAGGGTAGAAAATAATAATTAACTCACTGCAAGTGTGTAAAGATGTGGTATATGAGTGATAGAGCCAGCGAGTGCTTTGGACGATGGCGGAATATTAAATTAAGAAAACACCAAACATTTATTGTTTTAAATTTGCTATAATTTAAACTTATATTAATTGTTTTCAAATTAACTCATACCAAATCTGAAAACTCTTGCTGTCATAGGCTTCAAATTTTTTTAAAATTACTTTGAATGGTGTGGCTCCCTTTCCCGATCCTATTCTAACAATCTTTTGAATTACTTCGCATCACGTCCATACCAAATTTAAAGACTGTTGCTATTATATCTTTCAATATATAAAATTATTATTAATTACATTGATTATTGAGTTCTTGTTTCAACTTTGTTATTTGTTTTAGTTAATTTTAATTATTATTCGAACTCCATTTGTTTCTATATTTATGATTTTAACAGGCTAAAGTTCGTATCGCTTTTTAAGCCAAATTACATGTGATAATTATTAATCAACAAATAACACCAAAGTTAGTTGTAAATATTCTGACAACACATAGTTGAACGGAACAGCCAGCCGTTTTCGAAGGCCACTAAACCTTCATAATCAGCGTTCTTTGTGTTTGGTCCACTGTGTGTGGTGTCAGTTGATGTAGATTTCTGCTTTATATACTTAGCATTATTGCAAATGGAATATGTGAATTGCAATAATGCAATAATGCTAAGTATATAAAGCAGAAATCTACATCAACTGACACCACACACAGTGGACCAAACCCCTCAATAATCAAAAAATATTTTACTTAATAAGTAAAATATTAATTTGGAATTATTAGTGCGTTTAAAAAATTTTAAACTTAAATTGTAACAATTCCCATAAAAAAACACTAATTATTATTAATTACTTTGTAGATGGGTGTCCTTTCCCTGATCCAATTTTACCAAGTTCATACCAAATGTGAAAAGTCGTGCTACTTTGGAAAGGGGTGCCCCTTCCCCCGGTCCTATTCTACCAATATTTTGAATTACTTCACGTCACGTTCTCGAAGGAGTCCATACCAAATTTGAAGACTCTTGCTATTATAGCTTTCAAAATATAAGATTATTATTAATTAATTTTTAGGGGGGGGCTGCCCCTTCCACGACTCCTATTTTACTAATACTAGATACAGCTCAACATTCCAATTAACTTTACAAGTGACAATAAAAAATCATGATATGGAAAATGCAGGTCATTTTGTTGATAACTGTAATAATAATGGTAATATATAGGAAAATCTAAATGTCATGTCTGCGGGCCGTTCAAACTTCGCATAACCCATTTACAGATAAGCCTTAACATGCCCTAAAATTTTGGTTGAAGCCGGTCGACCGTTTTTCACAGTTAGTGGTGACATCAATACACTTATTTTTATATACATATATAGATTAACTTAAGCTTGGATCACACTAACGGCACAATGTACCGACTTTCGTCGACTCACTGAAACCAATGTAACATAAATAGGTTTGATCACAGGTTTGTGTCAATAAACACCAACACACTTAAACAACATGTTATTTTTAATAAATTTAATATAACTAATTTATGATTTCCGAAAATTTATTTGACCTTTTGTTTTAAAAATAGTAACAATTTTATTGAGCTTGAGGTCTTTTTAATAAAAATTAACAGCTTTTATTTAACAACACGCCTGTGTGTGTCTTCTTCAGGTAAAAATTTTTACCTGAAGAAGACACACAAAGGCGTGTCGAAATATTGTTAAATAAAAGCTTTTAATTTTTATTAAAAAGACCTCAAGCTCAATAAAATAGTTACTATTTTTATAACTAATTTATAATCAAAAATCATGTTGATTTTACATTGTTACTTTTGCTGTGTGTAGTATCTATTTATTCAAAATTAAAAATCTGCATTGATGTCTAACATTTGACTACAAGATTTGTCAATCTATTTGGAAAGAAATTTTCTACTTTGCTATTTAACAAATAAATTGTTTTAAAATTCATGGAGCGCACAATATAAGAAAACAAAATGTTGCTCTTTATACTGGGCACAGCAATTTTAGTTGAGCAATTAAAAGAGAGCAGTAGGAGTGAGAGAGGAGAAGATTAGGAACAGGGGACCCATCACATTTTTCCCTCTCGCCGTCGAACTAAAAATTTCTCAACTTAAATTCCAGCATGAGAACCGGGTCTTACGTCATAAAAGCATCTCGAAGCAATTGTTTTTACACTAAGCTCCTAGAAAATTTTTTATAAACTATGGTGAACACCTTTAATATTCTTTACATCTAAAACATTTACACACATATCATGTTGTAATAATATCCATGAAGTAGTTATTCTAAAATTTTAATTTGCACATGATGGTTATTTGATGATTGTCATGATTGCACTTAAAGTTTGAATTTCATTATGGTACGAGTTGGAGAATTTAAAGTGTTTCACAGCACTTGTAATAAGCAGACTAAAATTTTGCAATGCACAAGGTTTCTTATTCCGAAAGCAATCATCATACGTTTGAATTTGAAAATATACATTAAGCAAAATACAACTGGATTTAAATTCAATTATTAAATAACTTTTTAATAAATTTAAATAAAAGTGCAACCAAATATTTGGCAAAACTTTATGACTTTAATTGCAATTTCAACAGAAACAAAGTCATTAACCAACATTTCAAGTAGATACTTTTTTATATATGTAACAATTTGATTTACTTCGTTCGTCCTTGTTAGTTGTTGTAAGACAAAAGGAAGACACACGAATGAAATGTTCATACTTCATTTTCCAATTTCGTAAAAGTGAAATCATATTCATAAGCATATAAAAAAAAAAATAAAAAAAAAATTAAATGAGATACTCTTAGGAAACCAAAAGTAGGAAATGAGCAACAAAACAAAAAGTAATGAAATCCTGACGTGACCCAATTTTGTCAGCAATTATTTGTTAGTGAGTGTATGTGTGTGTGCGGTCTATATAAGTGTGCATGTGCTTTTATGTAGTTTTGTCAGCCAGTCAAATCTAGATCATTCAAAATCAAAATGCTTTATTTCTTGCAATATTCCTTTTGCAAAATGGATAAGTAGTAATGGCAAGGTTGCCAGACATTTACTTTCGTCCTACACAAAATGAGGAAACAAATTATCGAATAATTTCCAGAGAAAAAAATTTTATTTACTTATTTACTAATTTGTTTGCAGTATCAAAAGTTTTTAGACGATTTTTTTAATATTTGCATCTCTTAGGGTTTGTTTAATTTAATAAATATTTGTTCTAACTTTAAACTTTTTTTATTCATGCAAGCCACTTTCATTTCTAAAATATTCCGACTTTGCAATTCGCTGTAATTTAGTAAAATTACCATGATAAATGGTGATATTTAAGGTTCGAAGGACCACGAACAAAGACACATATCTGTGATTTTCATGCATAACAGCCCATGTCCGAAAATCGAATTATTTCTGTAGAGTCAAAGAAAATTCTTTTTGAAGCTTATTTAAAAAAAAACTAGAAATGAGGAATATGTAACATATGTTGATATTTCTGAAAACCTATAGGGTTCTTTCACCAAGCACTTGCTATATTTATATTTAAATAAAACAAAGAGTGTGTGAGATATAATCGAAAGTTTTTCTTCGTTTAAAAGATTTATCGATGCGAATAAGTATGAAATATAAGATAGGGGAAGTGTCCGTTAGTGCTTCGCTTTGTAGTGGGCATCCGAAACTTTCAGATATCATGACCCTGGCGCAAAGATTAGGCTAAATTTTACCAATGGCAGGATTTTTATTGGCTTTGCGCCCCTCTATGGTTGGTGGCTTAATTGCACAGATCTGTGATTTAAGAAAAGCCCACGAACGTCATTAACATTATCATTATCATTATCATTATCGTCTTCACATCCGTGAAGGTACAACTCGTCACGTAAAAATTACATTTTCGGATTATGATATACGTGAACGTACTGGAATTTCATTAAACGATTTGAGCTCAGATTAAATTGCACACAAAACGGTGACTTGTTGGAGTTGATTGGACGCCAGTGGATGTCATGATGATTGATATCACTTTAGTAAGTTGGCATATACATTCATCCATAAATGTAACTCAACGCTGAAGATGATTTTTCCATAAAAAAATTAGGATCAGCTTCCAACAGTTCCAGGCCGCATTAAGCTAACACAAGTTGTCTACACTGAAAGGAAAATCATTCATTCGTATCATGAAACGGTTTCATTAAATGTTCTGCATTATATTAATGAAACTTTTCAATAATACAATGAACAATTTCATTGTATGCATGAAATCTTTCAATCTCTGCTCTTCATGTGTTCTTCATAGTTCATTGTATTAATGAAAATCGTTACATTGTTTAACCGAATTTTATTTTTGGTGAATTTGGGGCAAATATAAGTAAGTTCGACAAATTTTATCTACTTACTGTATACAGTTGGTCAAACATTAATAAATCAAAATTTATTTTGTTAAAAAATATTTTCTATTTCTTACTTTTCTTATCCCCTTTAATTTCAAGGCTGTATGGTCGTCATAAATGCAATGAAATCATTTCATTTATACAATGTAATATTCTTCATTGTATAGCAGATATCTCTCTCTATCTCTTTTTTTTATCCATTTACGTCCCTCACCTCCATACAAACACAAAAGGCTGTGCCAAACATCTTATGAAGATGCTTGTTTTGTTCAGATTTTTTTTGATTCTTTTAAACTTATGTTTGTTTATTGTGATTCTCAACAACATATTAAGAGTTTTACTATAAACATGTAAGTTTTTCGGCTTTCTTAAAGTATTATTTGGGTTGAACTCTACTGATCAGTTCTTTAAATTTTGAATGTCTTACGTTAATAAATATATACATATGCGTATATATTAAGTACATATGTATTTGTATATATTAAATAAAATATAAAAAAAATTTTTATTAAGTAGGTGGTTTGGAAGGGATATAAATTCATGTTTTTAATAGAAAATTTTCATTATTTACTGCTTATATTTCATTATATTTATGAAATTTTCTTTATATTAATGAATAAACTTCATTTATAATATGTAAAAACTTCATTTAATCAATGAAACAACTACATTATATTCATGAAAAAGTTTCATTGAATTAATGAAATAGTTTCATTCTATATGTCATAAATAGCCGCCAAAATTAACTTCATAAATACAATGAATCATTCTTCATTGATTCAATGAAGGGCTTCATTAGCTGACTTTTAATGAAACATTTCATTAATACAATGAAGAATTTCATTGTCTGAATGAAGGGTTTCCTTTCAGTGTATGTTCACTTCTATTCAGCTTCTGAGTCAGTTGAATTTTATACGCAAAATTGACGAAATGTGGTCTGTGGAAGGCAGATCTTTTATGATCTGCTGAATTGTTTATTGAACCAGTGGACACAAACTCATCCACCATACTGCGAATAGTGGAGTGTTGTTTGATAAAATAATTTTATTATTAGTTGTACGTACGGTTTAAGGCTACTGAATAAATTACAACATGGCATCTATCAACTGTCAAAGTTTAGAAGTCCCTACTGGAAGACACTTGCACTTTTCCCACAGAAGAAGTTTAAACATGTCCTTAATCATAACCCTAATTATTAAATCTGGTGAGTCTGTTACATATAAACAAAAAGAAAAACGAAGAGTAAAAAAACAATAAGAAAATCTCATTTCGGAATCTAGTTTAGATATGCAATTACACCCAGTGATACAAGAGGTGTGCAACATTAAGCACCATCGCTTTTCAGATAAATTTTAATTATCCATGAACAAAATTAGAAATCTATTTAATGTTTGAGTTTCGGAACTTAATTATTTTAAGATTTTTTTTTTAGATAAAAACTGGCATGGAGAGGAACCAGAAACCATTGAACATATTGCCCGAAGATGTAACGCTATAGTGATATCGGTAAGTGTAAACTGGAGGATATCAGGGGCTTCAGCATGAGAATTCAGTGGCTTAATGGCAGATAATTGGGGCTCTTCTAGGTGCAAATGGGGGTTAAAATTATTACTAAAAGGTAGAGATGTGCAAATATCGTGATTTTATCGTGATTCGTGATCAAATATTATAACTAATCACGCGTGAGTGCGTGAGCGTGATTGAAAAAAATTTACTCGTGAGTGATCGTACGTGAGCTTTTTTAATAATCACGCACGAATTCTCACGCTCTCACGAGATAACATTCCTGCATAGGTACATATTATAGCATTGCACAAATACATCTGTTTGCACTAGTTTTGCGTTTTTTTTGGTTCTGGTATGAACAAATATGTTATTTATCGTTTTCTGTTACTAGTTGTAAATGTTGATTTTTTAAGTAATTATTGTATGGTTGGGCGGGCAATGAGCAAATGAAAACAATACATTTATTATTTTTTTTTTTTTTTTTGTTTTTCTAAGGCAAATAAGATACATAAAACTGCTTTTACCATAAGTGCTTTATGATGTGTTGAGAAAAAATGTAATTGGCTGATGAATGAATGAATGAAAGCAAAATTGAAAATACATATGTAAGTAAATGATACATGTACATGAAACACATGCATTTGTAATTACTCTCAGAGCAAAATTGTCTCTTTCTCTCTCTATACTTTGGCTGCGCCACAAAATAACATAACGAACGTCCGCACATACATCTGCATATCATGTATTTGTTTCAATAGTAGTTTTGTCATATTACAATATGTATTTTTTGAGCAAAAACAGATCAAACAGTTGCTCAGCAGCAATACAATAAGCAATTGTTATTTGTTTTCAATTGTATTTTAATATGGAAAAGCACACACACACAATAACTCTTATACTAGTTCTGTCGCTCACACTACAATTATATGGTACATACCATGGCCATGGTATATTTGTTTTGGCTATACAAACGAGTATACAAATGCAACCCTTTAATACATACATGTGCGGAATGTCAATTTTTGATATACGAGAATTCGAATTCGAATATTTAAAATGATATCCACGAATACGAATATGTAAAGCGATATTAAATTAACTTTGCTTAATTTTAATTTACATTGTAAATTTTACAAAAACACGAACATACATATATACATAGCTATGTACATATGTATGTATACGTAAGAACCTATTTTTCAATCCTAAAAACATGAAAATTATATTATAAATATGCTTTTTCGTGAGCGTGCGTGATCGTGATAAGTTGTAATCCACTCGTGCGTGATTAAAAATATTTTTTTCGTGAGCGTGCGTGATCGTGAAAATGTTCAAAATCATTCGTGCGTGAAAGTGCGTGAGTAAAATATTTTTCTGCGTGAGCGTGCGTGTCGTGAGTCAGAAAACACTCACGTGCACATCTCTACTAAAAGGTATCAACAGAAGGAAGCCTTAAGAGAACCAACTGAGTAGAGCAGAGTTGTAGCACCATCCTTCCTAACCTAATCTATTAGATATATGTATGTATCGGTTCCTGATACTTTGTTATATACAAAATCCTAGATTTTTGTATATAACTGTCTCTTTTTACTACGTTTGAGCTTGTATATTACGAAAAACTTATTTTAAGTGAAATATATTTTCATGTTAATTTCCCAAGGTTTCCCATTTCAGTAACAATCCATTACGTAAGTTGCATTATAAAACCCTACAACTACTAATTCACAAAACTCTTAACATCAACGAACGATGGAATTGAAAATGATAATGGCACTGTTGCCGTTGTTTTGGAAGATGATGTTTTATTTTTGCATTTAATGTTTTCTTTGTAAATAAAAGAAAAAAGAAAAAGAGAATGTTGATGAAAAACAACAAGATTTATTATTATATTTATTTTCTAGGTTTGCATTGTACTTGAAAGTTAAGACATTTTCTTTGGTTGAAACTTGCAAAGGGATGACAGTCATTAAAAGCTTGTCAAAATAGCTTCAAAAGCTGAACATTAAAGGAAGGAGCCGAATAGGAATAAAAGGAAATTAAGCTATAATTACATATTATATATTAAGGTAATATCTACAAGCCAATTTGTGTGGTATCGAACATGTTTCTGTATAGAATTCGGCTGCCTTGGACGTTGAGATGTCATTTACATTTACAGTCGAAATGTATACCCAATTATTTCGCGCTGTTTGATACCTTAAGTAAGTTCTATTCTAGTTAGTTTTGGAAGTGTACTTTTTCTTGAAAAACAGACTGGTTTAAGAGTCGGTCCGATTGCTTTACTCCCCTAACTGATAACTTTCAGTGATGCTTGCAGCCTTTGTGAAACTTTATTCAGAGGAAAATTACAGCAGTAGATATCGAAAGAAATTTCAAAATATTTCAATGAAGTTTGTAGGTAAATATTTTAATATTTCGCCAGATACTAGAGAAGAAAAAGTATCGTTTTAAGTACGCTTTAATTATTGCCCGTCAAACAAGTACGAGAGTGCGTACGCAAACACTCGCATTCATTTCCAACCGAATACGTATAATTATAAAAAACCAACAACTATGTTAATAAACATTCTTTAAATTACGCAGCACAAACGACCACAACTAAAATTTATAGACTGCATAAGCTACAATCATGCATATGAGCATAAAAATACTTTGCGTATTATTCGGCTATACATGCGTATATACAGGGCTATTCTATTTACACCCCACATAAAGCACGTTTTCAAACAGCCAAAACACAATTTCTATATCATTTCATATACATTAGTGCATGTATACGGTGGCGAATCTAATATTAGATACGGCACACATTTTTTTTTTTTTTTTGTCGAACACTTTTAAGTACTTTATCGTCCACCAATTACAGTGAAACATATTGGCTTAAAAGGTATGAATGTTTTTTTTGTAGATATGTAAGAGTACAATATAACTTTTTTCAACATTTTTAATATAAAAGTGATAAAAAGGCGATTTGAATTTGCTTAAAAAAAAATAAAAATAAAAAAAATCTACTTTGTTTTTTACTTGCAAATACACGAGTACATATGTCGAGCCATAAGCGCCAAAAAAAGCTAAACCAACATATTTTTTAACCTCATTATTTTGACGAGATTGATTATTTACGATAGCATCGATCGATTAATTTTGGTGAAAAAAATCAAGTTCGAATATTATGTCGCTTATTCTTTTTTGACGGTTTTAGCACGATATTTTAATAATAAATAAAGACATACATACATACGTGTCAAGTTGTTTTATTTAGATGATCCTAGTGATGAATAAATATCCCGAGTATCATGCGTATATTTTTTTATCCCACTAAATATCCATGCTCTGAATATAATCATACTACCACTATAAGTATGACAGAGAGTCAATACGCTTGATACGCATGTGCGTTTTTGTAGCGTATTTTAGTTTTCCGCACAAACGGATTAGAGATTCTGTTGTATGTTGGAATCGGCTATAGTCATATGTGAGCGTACGAATTATGATTATACGCAATTGATAAAATTAAGACGTATATTTTTTAGTACTTATTATCAATCTCTGCTCGATACCGAAAGCCGTAGTTTTTCCATGTTTTTTTAGATATAATTCCACTGCGATGTCATCGGCGAAAGCTAAACTTTTGTACATTATACCAGTAAAATTAGCTCCCCGGGAAGACAATTCAAGGCAAGATTCGACAGGAGAGCCAATAAAACTCACGCCTGTGGGGTTCCCCTATTTACTAGTTTCACTGTCGTAGTCTGCTCTAGACTAAATGTTATGACCCTATTGCTAATCTGAGTAGCGACTGATGGATATTCAGTCTTTCTAGAGATCGTATGATTGTTAATGGATTTACATATGTAGTTAAAAGCGCTTTTCATATCTAAGAAAACAAACAGTGGGTATTCTTTATGCTTTATTGATTTCTCTATTAAACCAGAAGGATTGTGCAATGCAGTCTCTACAGATCTGCCTTTAGTGAAGGAATACCGAGACATTCATATATGTTTGCAGCATTATATAAAACCATTATATAGACAAAAAAGACCTATGCGGAGGAGATATAAAGGCTTAAAATTTAACTCGAAAATATTTCTCAGAAGATTTTACGTATATGTGCTAAACACATTATTTAACTAAAATGCGAGGCTTTCACACTTTTCTATCCCGATTAACAATAACAAACAATTTGCAAAAGCGATCGAACCTTTAACATAGCAACAAATACATTATGACTTCAACTACGACGGTGTTGTACTAGATTATAGAAAAAATGTTGCAATGTTCTTTAGTCTATTACAAAATTGTCGTAGTCGAAGTCTAAATATGACACCCGTACTGAGACCCAATATTTTTTCCCGTCTGCCAGTCGATAGGACTTTGTTTTATGAGAAAATATTTGGGGTATTCAAACAGTAGTGTTAAAGTCATAACGTCATAATGTTCTAAACTCTTAAACTAGTTTAAAATACGAATATTGGTTGGTACGGATATGCAAAATTATAAAAAAATTATTTAACGGCTTCTATCTGTTTCCGATAATTATTTGCGAATTTTTGCAATATGTAAAACAAAATTTTTTCGAGCATTTGACCTTTTAAAATTTTAAGGCTTTGGAATTTATTTGCAAATTTTCTTAAGTTTTGCGATCAGGTAATTTTTGATAAAATTTATTGCTCGTGTGTAATTTTAACAAACTAGGATTGAATCAAGCCACATCATTGTCTGATTGAAGTATTTTTGTTGTTGCAGTTTTTGCCTTTTTAACACATTTGGCGACTTTTATTTTCACAAATTACACTTTGCTATCATTTTGGTATTAGCAAGTTTTTGCAAATTTTAATTTTCTTTACCGATTCTTAATACATCTATCTATTTGTGCGAATTTTCATAATTTTGTAAATTTTCTGCGATTTTTGGAATTTCTTAGATCTTTAGGTATTAGTAAGTAATTTTGGAGCTTGTTTGCAATTTTGCAATTTGTTGCAAATTTTTGCAATAAAAGTGATTGTAATTGCGGATTTTTAAAAGTTTTTTGCATTCCTTACATTTTAAGAATTTTTTAAAATAAATTTTTGGTTGTTTTTCAATGAAAAAATTATTCGCGAATTTTCGCAAATTTGAGATAATTTTTGATTCATAAAATCTGCTGAGTTTGCTCGTTTACAGTTTTTGAGGCTTTGGAAATGTTTAGAAGATATTCGCATTTTTGCAAGTTTTCGCGATTTATATGCTGTAAGTCCATACTCGAGTTATTACTTTTGTTTGCGGTCTATATAATCAGCTTTGGGAGATTGTTTCCATTATTTTAATCCCTTGCGAATTTTTATATATTTTGCAATATATAATGATTTGAATAGAAATTTGCTAAAGAAAAATGTCACGTATTTAAACTTAAATGGACATTTTGTCGAAAAAGAAAAGTAAAAAGCAAAATAATTAGTTATGACAGTAACAAATACATAGAGTGAAGAATTGTATTAATATAGTACTCCTTTTATATGATAGAAAATAAAAATAATTTTAAACTGCTTTAAAATGTTAGGACTTTATGACTTTATGACACTTAGGACACCCTTGTGAATACCCCAATTGTATTTTGTTGTACAGTGTATATTACTTAAGTCTTATTTTAAGAAATTATATACGCAGAAAAACAATTCTACAATTACCGATTTAATTTGAAAATTAAAAAATTAACTGAGTCAATTAAACTTTTATTTAAAAATTTAATTAAAAAGTGAATTGAGTCAATTTAACTTTTGTTTCAAAATTTAATTGATCAAAAGTTTAATTAAAAATTTTATTGAGTCAATTAAACTTTTGTTAAAAAATTTAACTAAGCCAACAATTTATTTGACGCAATTAAATCTTTGTTTTGTACTTAAAAAAACATAGTTCTCTACTAAATAAAACTCTTGCATGAATATTGGTATCCTTTGGCTACACAATTCAAAAGTATTTTAATTACTTTATTTACATAACCACAAGTTTTCTCTTGCTTGCAATTTTCATTTTCTTTCCACAACATTATCGGTTGCTATTAAACAATTTACCTTTTATCTATTAAAGTTTGTACCCGTATAATTCGATACAAAAATTTTGACATCTATGTAATTGAATATATGAATATATGATTGTATATAAGTGTGTATGTATGTATATTTAATTATAATTATTGTTGCGGAAATGAGGGCTTTATTGCATATTCGTATATTTCTGGTGTTAATACATCATGTAGATGTTATCAAGTTGTGCCATGTTAACATTCACTCGCTCACTCACTCATCACACTCAGAAAAGAACAAGCTGCTCTTATTGCCATTGTACTATGTGTATAGTGAGGGTCCTTTAATGATTGAATGCTGAAATTGTTTTCCAACCAATAAGTCCACAATATCCTTCACTCATTCGTTGTGGATCTATTTGCCAGAACCCATATCACAAATTTGTTCTTTTTAAAGGTTTGCAAATGCAAACGATGATTATGACGATGATAAATTTTATTATTTTCACAGATATTAATAGTGTTTTCTTAATGTGAATAAATGAAAGAATGTTTATTTATTCGTAGGTAAGCAATATAGGTACATATTTCTTAATTTTCAAAAATACTTTGCCTTTACACAGTCTGCATTCACATAAACTTATAAAAAAATTTCTGTTTAGCAAATAACGAGGGACAAAATGAAACTTAAAATTATTTGAAACAAAAAAATCTGGCTTGATGAGAAATAAGTAATAAATGACATCTCTGATCTGATCTCTCACTTTCCACATCATCATTTTTCTTGTGGGCTACACGATATAAATGTGCCTTTTAATTCTTTTCAATTTGCAATATACACACACTTTTTTCACTTAGTAAATGACACTTCAGATGGCAGATATTTAAGAGCTGACAGCCTTGCCAGACCTGATGTTTTAAAACCACTAAATAGACAAGCTTTTGTAATCAACTCATTATGCCATATTGATGGTAATAGTTCAGAATCAGCTGCTACTTTTTCACTTTCTTTTAGACAACTAATATAAATTAAAGGCAGAATTAGTTTGTACGTGCTGTTCTGTTCTGAATCAGCTGTTTTGTTTCTGTTGAGTTGAAAATCTGTATATGTGGTTAGGTTTTACTTTTTCGTTCTGTTCTGTTGTGGACAAATCTGTAGAAAATAGAATTCAACGTTAAGTGACAGCCAGAAGTGTGTATGTATTAGTGTTTTGTGATATTTTGTGTACAAGTGTAATCAATTCTATAGGTTGCCAGCTCATTTTTTTTCACAGACAAAGTAATTGCGAAGTATTTTATACAGAAAGGAACGGCACAGAAAAGCAACAGAAAGTAAAGACTAATGAAGCCTTAATACTACGAATATAAGATAAAATTTCATCTTTATAGTTATAACATGAAAACTAAGCGATTATGACAATTATTTATCTTGTGATTAAATAAAAGAAAAAACAAAACTTACATTACCCAAGTTAAATATATTGCACCTTTGAATTTCATGATTTTTTATAGGACTCACCTGCAAAGAAATAAGATAGAAAAGTAATATATTAAAACAAAATAAAGCAAGTAATAATAATAAATAATTTAAAAATTAGGCACAAAGTACTCGTAATATGTAATCAGGATTGGCATACAAGTCAATCTTATCAGAATTGGATTTGTAACTGACAAAAATAATATTTTGATGTCACGAAATCCAATGTTATAGGTCTCTTGTGCGAATTAGAATTATTGTGGGTTTATAGTTGCCGCTGAAAAGGTACCCTATTGTTTTCGATACGATGTCATGTAATGTTACAAAGGAAGGACCGCCATGTAATGCGTGAAGGTACAGGATTCAAAGGTTAGCCTTAACGTGTAGTAGTCAGTGTGCGTGTGTGGCCCTATAGTCCTTTGTTTAGTTTTTACAGCTTTCAGGGAGACCAGCTTGTCAGTAGGCGCTCAAAGGAGGTGCCAAAAGATTTGGAGAATTTAATTTTAAAAAAAGGCAAGTTATTGCCAGTTTGCGTTTAGAAATTAAAGCCTGATTTTATTTAACATTTTGACTGCTTATATACTATTTTACATTCTTCAGTTTTTGTGTTTCTTTATGTCTTTAATTTTGCTATAACAACATAATTTATTAATAAAAATAAAAGTGTGTCATTTAAATATTATAAAGTAAGCGTTCTGTTAATTATTACAATGAACTGTGTTGCAATGCAATTAAACTATGATACAGTGTATTATAGTAAGTGAGGTACACTACAGTCCGTTCATCTGTCTGCCTATCACAGGCTGTTTTCAAGAGAAACGTAAAAGCTACGAACCTGCTGGACCAATGCAAAAAAAACTAAATCTAAAAAGTCGCAATACATATTTAAAAAAATCAACGAAACAAAGAAAATCGGAAAAACCGAAAAATCGCCAAAACGAAAAAAACGCCAAAAGCCAAAAAAAAAAAATCCAAAAACAAAAGAGGCACCAATACTAAGAAAGAGTGTCAAAACTAAAAAAAAGAGAAAAGTTTTCCGGGTACTTAAAATTAAAAAAACAAAAAACAAAAGTTCGTATAGTATTACATATGTACTGTCCGTTAGACCCCTGCACAAGACCACTTACAAGAACTTTTAAAACATGAGGGATTTTTCAAATGCTTTAATACAGCGAAATCTTCTAAAACAAACGCTAAACAACACTGTTTGCAAGAAATTTGTTTCAGTTATTGCTTGCTTCTTCATACGCATGGGCGCGTATACAAACGTCATACATGTACATACACACACATGTTGTGTGTATGATATTTTATTTTTCTGCGCACATGCAAACGCACACATGCATTGACATTAGTTGTGTGCGCTTGCTTTAAAAAACCACCCTTAAACACATAATAGCTTACCATCTATATCTTACACACACACTCAAATGTGCAATATGCAAAATAACAAGCATACACGCATCAACACTACTTCTTTTGAGTGTTTGTTACGTAGAAGAAGTATTCGCGACTTCGCTTGTTAACACTCATATACACGTACATCAAGACATCCATCGTGCTTCGCTTGTTAAACGACATCATTTACTATTGGTTTATTATAATACATACTACGACAATACATTTAAAAAAACAATCGTATATACATTTCAAGACTGTTTATGCAGCCCTCTAGAGTGCGTACAGAACACTTCGCGTGCGAGTCAAAGTCGCACTTTATTGAATTTATTTAGCTTTCTTCAAGAATTTTTTTATTGAAGACTGCTGATGAGTTTTTAAGCAGAAACGAAATTAATATAGCGGTGCTTAACCAACAACATATAAAAATTCTTTATATTTAAAATTAAAGGCAGATTTTGTAAAAATCTCGTTTCTAAGCGTTTCAAATTTGTATGAAAAAATCAAGCAAAAATTCGTTTCAAAAAATATTTTTTCCATACAAATTTCCAAAGGAAAAAATCGTCTGCATTAACAAAATCTACTCTTTAATGTTTGTTATAATTTTCTATTTAATAATAACAATCTCTACCCAAGTAGATAGACTAGGGTGCTGATGAAGTGCGTTACTGCACAGAAAAATATCGGTATTTCCCCCAGCTTAAAAGTCTAATTTAATTTTTCTTCTCTTCTTTAGAAACTCACATTAATTAATAAAATATTTCATTCAATAAAAAGAATTGAAATTACTGAACTTAAGCCTGACTAAAAATTATTTCTGATTAAAAAATTCACTATATTTCAATTAAAAATCTAAAAAATTTCATAAAAATTTATTTTTCACTTAAGTTTTAAAGTTTTTATGTTAATGCTTAAAAACAATTTCTTTCCAATTCCACATTTAATGATTCGAATAATCGAAAAAATAACTAATGAATTCCATTGCATCACACATTTAACATTTTTCAAATGATTCATCATCATATGCCAAATATAAATTGCATTTCAAGGATTCTTTATTGTAATGTGATGATGGAAAGAACTTGAAAAAAAAAAATACATATGAACTCTGTCCTGCATACTGCAGCGAATGGAAAAATATAAAATATGAATATGTGTAACGAGAAAAATGAAAAACAAAACCAAAAATCATAAAAGAGAAAAAAAAATATGATGACCTGTTACTTTTTGTACAAATCGAGTAATAATGACACTACAACAAGGGCCCAGAGTCAGCGATCTGCGCGCAATTGTGAACAATGCACAACTTCACTTTCTTACCACTGGATGTTGCATCAATTGAATAACAATAATTTTTGCTTGACCACCTTTGTTATATGTTTCAATTGCAAAAACAACATTAAAAATATTTTTGCAATTGATTGGCATGTGTCAAGTTGTCAGTGTGTGTGTGTAGGATTTTTTTTTTAATTAAAAAGTGTTATGCGCCTTATTGGAAGTGAGGGCAGAATGGCGGCAAATGATGAAATTATAATTTTTGTGTAAACTTAAAAAAGCAGAATTTAAACATAATGTGTTTGAGCATGTTGATTATTTACATTAATAAATATCGTGGTCATATTTCCCTATCCGTATTTATCCAGTTCACTTAAAATGTGTAATTAAATGAATATTTGAAACAAGACACTTTTACTGCATACAGGGGTAGCCACACAATTAGAAAAATATGTTTAAACAAAACTGCTCTGTAAGTCATCTAGTGTCCGTCCGTCTGTCTGTCAAGCTGTTTTCTTGAAAACCGTAAGAGCTACTGTCCTAAAATTATCACAGGATATGTAAAAATTTGGCCGTTACAATTACAAATGTATAACAGTTAAAAACTAATGCGTGTTTTTAAGCGAGCAACGAAAAATTTTTAGATTCTAATTACACACTTGAAATTTTTAAAGTTAGTTTACTTTTTATGTAGATTACAAGAATTAACACTGAAATTTAAAAATCAAAGGTAGAGGGCATTTCATCATTTAATGTAATTTTGACAGCACAATTACATTAAGCGCTGCTGATGACTGATCTCTCTTGCTTTAACTGTGAAATTTCAAACAGTTCAGCCAAAGCGCAGTTTCAAAAATTTGTGGTCCTTTCTATGCTATAACTGCCGAAGCTATGAATCATCGTTTGTTTGTTGTTGTTGTTGTATAGGGTGTTTTTTTTAGAGGTATAGAACTTTGAATTGAAATAAAACACAAGAAAATCGTTTTAATGTCCATCAATTTGGCTTTATTGGAAGGATAATTTTATGCCATTAATGTTTAAATATGATTTCGGGCATGTGGCCGCCGCGGCTGGCTCGAATAAAGCCAATTCTACAGGTCCAATTTTCAACCACTTTTTCGAGCATATGGGGCCGTATGTTGGCAATAACGCCACGAATGTTGGCTTCCAAGTCCCCTAACGTTTCTGGTTTGTTGGCGTAGACAATTGTTTCTTCGGTGCGCACTGTTCGACGTCTCTGCGGATGCGTATTATCACATAGAGTAAACGTAGTGCGAAAACGATCCATGGTTAACCGAATTAATTGCTCTGATGGACGATTATGTCGACCATAAAATGGACGGAACTTGCGGTAAACTTCGCGAACTGAACCATTATTTTCGAAATAAATTTGCACGATTTGCAAGCGTTGTTCTTTTGTCAACCTGTTCATGATGAAATGGCAAACCAAACTAAATATTAATCACTTGACAGCTGACAAAATGGCCGCGAGTTAAGAAAGTGATGCCAACTTAAAGTTCTATACCTCAATAAAAAACACCCTTTACAAAGCGACAGCAAAACAGTTGAATTTTGTGTACTGTTGCTGTTTTTAGTTAGTTTTTTTTTCCGTTTAACAGCACAGTCGACAGCCGTTTTTTTGTGCTTTCGTTTTGGTGTCGGCTTAAATTTTTTTTGCAGTCACATTACAGTCACATAAATTTTTTTTTTTTTTTTTTTAATGGATGTATTTATTTATTGTATCTTCATATATGAACTAACAATAAGTATTCAAATCTTAAATCTATAAAAAAAAATTATTAGGCCCGACCAGTGTCGGACATAAACTTAGTGAAATGAAATAAAAAAATTCAAGCACTTTCAAATGCTGGCTATAACTAAAAAATCACAAAATTAAATAAAAAATAACACCAAAACGAAAAATCCTTAAAAAAGAAAAAAAAACGCTTAAATGAAAAATATCACCAAAAGTAAAATAAATCGCTAAAAATAAAAAAAAAACACCAGAAGTAAAAGGATAACCAAGATACTAAAATAAAATCGCTGAAATGCAAAAAAGCACCAAAAGTAAAAATGTCGAAAAAAAGCCAAAACTAAAATAAATCGCTAGAATTAAAAAAACAACAAAAAGCATTCGGAAGAAACCGAGAAAAACCCCATAAACCGAAAAAATCGCCTAGAACAAAAAGTCGCAAGAAACCGAAAAAATCGGCTGTAAGAAGCAAGTGCCATACGGAAACCTTTGTGAACGACTCAAAGTCGCACTTTAGTTAATTTCTTGGTAATATATGCGACAAACACTGTTTTAGATGCAAAAATCTTTTGCTTTCAAAAAAAAAAATATTAAATTACATATTTCATTTAAAATTTTTTTTAAATACAAGCAACACTTAGGCAAATGTATTAGCTTCTTTACATAGCGTCTATACCTGATATTAAATCTGATATAATATGAGAGAGAACGTCGCCAGAATGAGAAGAAAAATATATTTATATTAATATTAATATCTATGTAGGGGAAAACGTACACTTGTAAATATCATAATATTTCATAATTGACAGGCAGCTGTGCAGTGAACATCTTTGTTTATTTGAATAGTAATGTGTATTTCATTTGCGATTTCCTTAATACATGGTGTATAATTAAAGCATTTCATCACTTTTTTTATCAAAAAATATTCATTTTCATTTAAATTCACAAAATTCTCTTCTCGTATCTATGTATGTGTGCGTTTTTTGACACTTGATATCATAATATTGTTTTCTAAATATATATTACGAAAACAATATTATAATATCTGATATAATATTAATATAATACTAATATTGCAGTCCACACGTAACATAATTCGCTCTGCTATGAAATTTGACGTTTGCTGATAGAAATATATTTGACGCAAATATATTTGCATCAGGTATAGACGCTATGTTAGGAAAGCGATTGATAGAGAAGGCAGAAGGTGAAGGGAGAGATAGAGAAAATCTTCATTATTTTACAACCCTGCTTTTTTGCAGTGTTGCAGCGCCTCTGGTGTTAAATGAGCCGTATTAAATTTCTGTTTTCAAGCAGTGTTTAGTACGATTTCATAATTTTTTTTCTTTGGCCGATGATTCTGCCACACAATACCAACGATGTTACATTAGGATTAGTATCTGCTGAAGTCGGTATAGTTCAGTTACCAGTGACTATGCCGTCATCACTTGAACTTTCCTACAACAAATGTTGCAAAGAGACACTAATGCACATCGGGAAAATACGTGGTGTTGTTGTTTGATGACTGTTGGATAGCGAGCTCGAACCCAGGACCTTCGGTTTTGTACTCAATGTGCTAACTAAATATGTAATGTGTTAATATAAAAAATTTTAGTTTGTTATTGCTTAAGTTATTTAGATCATAAACCTATTTACCAACGTCACAGTATTTGCTTTCATTTCTGAACTTATACTATTAGTGACAAAACAAAAGTTTAATTGAATAAATTAAATTTTAAAATAGAATGGCTGAATTAAATTTTTGACTAAAGTTTTAATCAATTTAATTGTTAAATAAAATTTTAATTGATTCAACTAATTTTGAAATAAGTTTAATTGACTCAAATAAATTTTGGATGAAATTCTTTACTAATTCATTTTTAGATAACAATTTAATTTACTCAATGAAATTTTTAACTACGATTTTAATCAATGAAATATTTAAGTCAAAGTTTAACTGCATTAAATTTTTTATTAAATTCTTTATAATTGAATTTATAGATAAATGCTTAATTGACTAAGCATAGAATCCAATCAATGTATTTTTAATAAAAATATATTTTACTGAATAAGTAAAGTAAAGGGTGGTTAAATTTTAAGGGCCGATGTTGATTTTTAATAAAACAAATTATTTAGGAAATAATTCTCATTTCTTTTTATTATGATAATATGGTATGGTTCAATTATGTATGTATGAAACAAAATATCGGCCGAATGGCCGCCGCGACCTCGGAGGCACGCATCTATCCCATGGTCCAAGTTTTCGATGACTCTGAGGCATAATTTAGGTTCTATGCCGTTAATGTGCCGAATTATCTCATGCTTTAGCTCTTGAATTGTTGCTGGCTGATCGGCGTAAACCTTTTCTTTCAAATAACCCCAAAGAATGAATTCAAACGGTTTCAAATCACATGATCTTGGCGGCCAATTGACATCGTCACCACGTGAGATAACACTACTATTGAATTTGTCGCACAAAAGAGCCATTGATTCGTTAGCTGTGTGGCAAGTGGCACCGTCCTGTTGAAAACACATATCGTGCACATCCATATCTTCCAATTCGGGCCATAAAAATTTCGTTATCATCTCACGATAGCGAACACCATTCACAGTAAGTGCCCGACCGGCCCCACTTTGGAAAAAATACGGCCCGATGATGCCGCCGCACCAAACAGTCACTCTTTGTGGGTGCATTTGTTTTTTGACGATCACTCCTGGATTATCATTCGCCCAAATACGGCAACTCTGCTTATTGACGAATCCACTAAGGTGAAAATTTGTCTCATCACTGAAGATGACAAAATCACGAAGTGCACGATATGTATTTTGATTTGAACGCCCATTTTCATAATAAGCCTGAATAACTTTAACGCGTTGCTCGATTGTGTATCTTTCCATGGCTCAAATTGAGTTAGTCCGAAATTGGGAAATGTCAAATGAAAAGCAGAAAAAACTTGACGTTTAGGTGTGGTTCACATTCAACATCGGAACTTAAAATTTAACCACCCTTTAATAATTTGTTATTATTAGTGCGTTAATAAATGTTAAACTTAAGCAAATCCCAAACAAAAACACGAATTCTTTATTTTATTGTTGTATTTTTTTTATTAAAGGTGTTAAGTGGAGAAAAACATTACTTCTAAGCAAAATTTTGTCTTAGTTCTAATGAATGATTGAATAACTTCAATTTACTAAAACTTCAATATGCTTTTAATTGAAATTGAAACCTCTTTCACCAAGAAAAGCAACCTCGACTTTCTTAGGGATTAGTCAACAAGCAATCACCCATAAATTAGGAGTAATTCAAGACACCTGAAACAAATGCGGCCGCTTTGATAACCCTCTCCCCCTACACATGAAATAGCAATTGAAAACTTCAAATAATTGCTGTAATTAGTTATACCACTTTGATAGATTTTCTATTTATCGCAATTTACCATCTTTATTTATTAGTTTTTTTTCTTGTTTCTCTTTTTTCCCCGACTACAATTAAGATTAATTATATTTCCATTCACAGAAAACAAAGAACATAAAAAAATGTTTGCATAAAAATTAAAACTCCTGCAGTTATTTATGGCCGTATTTAGTCAATTATAAAAAAACTTAAAAAGAAAATGAAGTAATACGACAAGCAGCCAGCATATTTAAATCTAGATAATAAGTTTGTTGTTATTAATCTTTAAATCCAAAGTTATGGTAATAAAATAATGAGTGTGTTATTTGCTGCGGTTGGTTTGAGGACAAAAGACGTGAATTCTCAAATGTGAGTGATGGAATGATGAAGATGATTTGCCCAAGGCGTTAATCACACCAATTTGAAGTGTTCATACTGCGGTGGTCGGTCTTTAAGCCAAGACAGTAGTTGAGTTGTTTTTATCAAGATTGTTATTGGTTTGGTGTTTTAGTTTGTGTAAGACATTCGCTCGTTCACTGACACTTGACTAATCAGTTGCTTTTTTTTTGCCATCTAATGCAACCGGTAGCTTGATTTTAGATTTTAAGTTTGCAAAAAAATATTATGTTTTTAATCTTTGGAAAATCTTTCTGACATAACTAAAGCCCTTCATAATAATAATTCAACATATCCGTACTTGTACTTATGCAATTTCCATTCATTAATTGACCGTAACAAAATAATGGCTTGAACAAAAATGTTGGTAGCAAATTATGTTGGAGGCTAAAAATTCAAACATATGCTTGTAGCACACACACACACACACACACATGCAATCAGATGTGTGTGTTGCTAACTAACATGGATGTCGTCTGCTTGGTTGGATAGTTTTAAACTTATACTTTTACCCCCAGAGATTAATGCAGCAAAAAGGAGTTTCTACAAAAAATTCATAATTTTTATTTAAATTTTTTTTATGCTGGCTTAAGCTTTTCCTTTGCTACTTTTCATGCATCCAGTTTAGATTTTCACTCACTTGCTCTTTAACTCCAACATTGTCAGTGCATGTACTTGTATGTGCTCTGTGCAGCAAAAAATGCAAAAAAAGGTATGTTACACTTAATTATGCAAATTACTTTTGTTAATTTGCGATTTTGTTAAATGTTATTTAATTACTGACATTTAACCATGTTTCGAGACTTTTTTGGCAGAAAGAAAAGAAAACTAAGTAAATAAAAAAGCTAGAAGCGTAGAAGTTTAAACACGCTGGTGCTAATGCAGCAAATAAATTGAGGGTACTGTATACAAATACTTTATTTCCATGGAAAATACGACGATTAACATTAAATAATGAGTTAAATGAGATCGGAAAGTCGATCATGTGTATATATGTGACATTATTTCATAAAATGTTTCACAAAATTTGACAAGACATTTTCACTGACAATTATAACTAATTATTTAATTATCGAATTCAATATTTATAAAAACAAACTTGATAAATGAGGAACCGGCGAACAAAACTAGACATGTCTTCAGTAAATGATTTTGTTTTTAATATTTTTTTCGGGCATGAAATGTTTTCATTTAAAACCAGTTCGATCATACTCGTACTTTAAAACCCGACTGCGACCAACTTTGAACCGTTGAATATCCTAAATGGCCATTCGAAATGAAAAATCATAAGAGAAACCTAAAGATGATTTTAAAATACCCATTTTGATAAAGTTCGCCGACTTTTTTTTATTTACAAAATAGCGTCTGTTGGCCGCCATATTGAATTTTGACATTTAGTGACACTCCCGGTATTAAGGCAAATCGACTGACATAAGAATCATCAAAATCGGTACAAGCGTTCGGTTTATATAGCGTCGCAAAGGAACCCACAGACACACATACATACGTACATATATACATACATACCCTGTAGGAAATGTCACTAGTGAATCAGTACTGATTCACTATTTAGAGAAAGTTCCATATTAGTTTAAATTGCAAATAAACTTTTGAAATTTTCAAAAACGTTAAACTAAAAAATCCCAAAATTATAAAATCGCCTATCCGAAAAAATCACCAAAAATCGAAAAAATCGTCAAAACGAACAAAATCGCCAAAATTAAAAAAATTTCTAGCACTAAAGTAAATCGGCAAGACCGAATAAATCGACAAAATGAAAATATCGCCGAATTGAAAAAAACGGCAAAAACCGAAAAGAATCGCCAAAACGCGAAAAAAAGCGCCAAAACTAAAATATCGCTTAAATGAAAAAATAGACAAAATGAAAAAATCGTCAAAATTAAAAAAAATCGCCAAAATGAAAAAAACGCCAAAATCGAACAAACGAGAAAAAAAGTGCCAAAACTAAAAAAGCGCCAAAACTTAAAAAATTTCCAAAAGCCGAAAAAACGCCAAAACTTAAAAACACTCAAAACCGAAAGAACCCAAACACATGCGTGCACAACTTCAATCGTCGTTTTCTCAGTGACAACTAAATTAAAGAGCATAAGCAACTGTGTGGTTTTGTTATACACAGTGTGACCAGATCCAAAAAAATTTTGCGGCTAAATTGACTTCAAAATAAAGCTAATAAAATGCTAAAAAATAATTAAAGTGCTAAAACATAATGCTAAAACTTAATATGTACTTTTTTTAATCAAATTGTTTCTTTTATAGTTGTTATTTTTTAATTTCTGCTTACATTGCCTTACTTATATTTATTTCCTTTGAATGAAACAGAATTTTGTTTTAAATTACAAATTTTTTCTTGAACATAAACTGCATTATGTAAGTGGATTTTTCGCCTATAGTTTGATTACATTACACTTCACGCTAGGATTTAATAGTCGGTGAAAACTACATGCGTCGATTTTTAATTACAAATTGTATGGTGCAATTCGTTAAAAGTTAGTTAAGAGTAAATTTGTGACTTCCCAGCAAAAAATGTGATTTGGAAGCACTAAAAATTGAGGGAAGCTATGCATTGCTTACTTGATAACAAAAGCTTCGAAAAATGCTTTTGAAAAGCACTAATGTGAGGCAGTCTCTCTAACAAAATAGAAAATTATTACAAAAAATTTTGCAAACCAGCAACTTTTAGATCTGAGTATTACTTCTATGAAGCCCTTTAGTAAGGCAAAAAATTCATGGCTTTTATGAAGCTAAAGGTATAAATTCTAGCTGGCTCATCTCGAACAAAAAAAAAAAAAAATAATGCCTCATTCATGCGCAACAGAAAGTTATTATGTAAAATTTTACCCCTTACAAATACGTTTCTAGGAAGCAGTAATTTTTGCTGGGTTATGATAACTGCATACCAGTTTTTCACTATACAAAATGCCGAAAAAGTATTTAAGGTAAACTAAAAACATTAATTCACGCACGGTTCTTCTAGAAGAAGCCTTTTCCCACTTACGTTTCATTTATAAACAACGTTTAAAAACTGGTTTTTTAAAAATACTCTAAATCTTTTGTCTATTCCACTTTTATGTAAAGAGCTAAAAGTTTGTACAGTCTTCGGATACGGTATTTACTACGTGCACAGATCGGAAGTTGCATAACATTGTAAGTATGAGCACCAACTTTGCAACCGATGCGCTGCTTGATTGTTTTCGGTGTTCTTAATACTTGTCAAGGACGTTTTGAAAGGGTATGCATTGTCAATGTTTTGTTCTGCTGTTTTATGAAATACTACACTCTGTTGGAAGGCAAGGCAGTTGACGCTTTGGAACTCAGCCTTTTTTACGTATAACCGAAATTGTTACAAGTTACGTTGATTATATTATGAAAAAATGCTAGAAAATGCTAAATATATAATTGAAAAATGCTAAAGAAAATGCTAACTGCTAAATCGAAAATTTTGCAGCTAAATCAACAAAAAAAAATGCTAAATTTAGCTGCAAAAATGCTAAAATGGTCACGCTGGTTGTAAACAATTGAAGTATGCCTTGCGTGTTACTGGTGTACAGACTGACAACGCCTACAGTAAGCTGTGCATATACAGGGTGGGCCAAAAGAAACCAAGGGGTGTAAAAGTTTAATAACTTTTTTGTTTATTAACTTTTTTTTATTTTTTCTTTCATATTATATAATATACAAAATGGAAATTTTTTTACACTAAGTATGAAAAATGATGTCTCTTAAATGACCACCGTTTTCAGCTTCGCACTAATGGGCTCTTTTTAGAGCATTTTCCATAACATCTTTCAAAACTTGTGGCTGTAGCGTTCGAATTTCTGCAACAATGTTTGCCTTGAGTTCAAGGATTGTCTCTGGCTTGTTCACATACACTCGCTCCTTCAAAAAACCCCAAAGAAAATAGTCGGGTGCTGTCAAATCTGGCGATCGCGCTGGCCAAATAATTTCCGAATTTCGAGAAATTATTCCCTCTCCAAAAATTTGACTTAAAAGTGCCATTGTGTCTCGGGCAGTATGGGCAGTGGCTCCGTCCTGCTGAAACCACATACCAGGTCTGTTTTCAAGAGCAGGACGTAAAAAATTTTCTATCATAAACCGATACCGATCTCCATTTACGGTTACAGCACTTCCATCTTCATTCTCGAAGAAGTAGGGCCCAATGACATTTTCAGATGTGATCCCACACCATACTGTACACCTGATGGGGTGCAATTGGCGTTGATGAATGGCTCTTGGATTTTGAGAACCCCAGAACCTACAGTTCTGCTTATTAACAAAGCCATTCAAATGAAAATGAGCTTCATCACTCATAATCAAATTTTCAATAAAGTTGATTTCTGGTTTAAATAATAAAATTCTATTGTTCTGGTTCTCTGTTCAGTTGTGAACCTCTCCATTATAAATTCTCCAAGTGTTGTCTATATAATCTGAAAGAAAAAATAAAAAAAATTAATAAACAAAAAAGTTATTAAACTTTTACACCCCTTGGTTTCTTTTGGCCCACCCTGTACAAAATTATCGGATGAGAATGCGTTTGTCAAAGCTGGTGACATTCAAGTAGACCTGGCAGACAAGGACATCATAACTCAAGTCGAGGCCAGAAACGATTGGACGGAAAAAACATGAGAAGCTAGATTACCACACAATCCGGTGCTTTCAGGCAATACCTACACCGCTATGGACTGACCGATTTATCGTACTGTATGCATTGTCGTGAATTAGTTAAGCACGCAAGGGCATTTCTAGGACAGCAATTGGTTACTGACATTAGATCATACAACATTATACAGAGAAAATCGCGAAGAAATGCCTCTACAATAGCACTAAGGAGGCTGGGTAAATTTTTTTTAGGTAAGGTTTAGTACGTATTAGAGAGCTGCGTAAACAGTCTTGAAATGTAAAAACGTCATGATTTTTAAATGTATTCACGTCGCATGTATTATACTAAACCAATAATAAATGCTGTCGCACTATAAGCGAGGCACGATGGATGTATTGGTGTATGTGTTGTAACAAGCGATGTCGCAAGACAGCTTGTTTGTAACAAACACTCAAAAGAAGTACTATTGATTAGTGTATGCTTCTTATTTTTCATATTGTACGTTTGAGTGTGTGTAATTTGTAGATGGTAAGCTATTATGTGGTTAACCGCATACAACTAATGTTAATGCATGTGTGTGCCTTTGCATGTGCACAGAAAAATAAAAAATCATACACACATGCATGCATGACGTTTGTACACGCGCTCATGCGTAGAAAGAAGCAAGTATCACAAATTCTTTCGTCACGAAGTGTTTTCTTCTTTACTCCTATGCCTACAATACTCAAAAAAATTTCTTGCAAACAATTTTGTTAACGTCTGTTTTGTAAGATTTCGCTGTAGTAAAGCATTTGAAAAATCCCTCTTGTCTTGAAAGTTCTTATAAGATGTTTTGTGCAGGAGACTAGTACGTATGTGAAGACAGAGCAAATTATGCAAGCCTCTAATATCAATGAAGATTTCACACCACAAGAATCGAACAGTAAAGAAAGGCAGAAAAACAGAAATACAGATGGACAGAGAGAGATATATGTATATATGTGGATGGATAAAGAGAAAGATTAATAGAAAAGAAGATGAGCTGGTGTATATATTTTGCAACTCGGCTATAGCGTCCTACTTTATTTTTTTTCAACGCCACTGGTATTGAGTAGGCGCACTATATTTCATTTGTTTTATTATTTTAATGCTATTTTACTTTGCCGACGACAGTAATCCATATAAAGAAATATGGAACAATGCTGACCTTGGAGGCCTTCCTTGGTCATTCCAGGCTCTAAGGACTGGAAAATCTATTGATTCTTGAAGCCGTTTAACTCATTTAAATGAAATTTGAGAAACTCGAACCAGTTTCTCAAGTTCAAAGAAGTAAGTGCAGCCTAAAAATCGATTTGAATAGAAATGTTGAGAGTTATTAAAATTTAGCGCTAGTTTGAAATTTTTCGTCAACGAAAACTCTCGAATCAATCGATGATAATCAAATATGCCGCGCTTAACGCTGCTTTTTTTGTTTAGAAGATGATTAGATTTTTGGATTCGATCGCTAAGAGAAAAGTTCTAGATGGTTGTCAGGAACTAATGGGAATAGTTAGGCTGTGAGTGCTACCCTTGATCTAAATAACTTGCGATTGTACTCACCCCTTTATCAACATCGTCGTGTGTGATTTCGACATTCATCATGTGCATTGTTGCCATTTTAGCATTTTCACTGCCAGATCTGGCATTTTCATTATGTGAAAAGCATTCAACTTTTAAAAAATTCTGCCAGATGCTTTTTGGCCGAATTTGCTTAAAATAATAAATGTTAATTAGTTAAATTTTTTCAATGTATAGAGTATTTCTATTAATTAATTTAAATTTTTTTATAATTATGTGTTTCCTTCGTAGTGTATATGCAACGAATACCTACATATGTATGTATTATATGCTATGTATTGTATACATATGTATGTGGAGCCCTATTTTAAATTATCCGTAAGCGATAAAAATTAAAGTTTTCAGAAGCCAGGCTTCAAATCGTTACATACGTGATCGTATCGGCAATCGTACGAAAACAAATTAAATGATACGTCAATCGTATAAACTGAATGGGATTTCAATACGTTCACGTATGTCATAATCCAAAAGTTGTGTTTTTACGTGACGGTTGTACGTTGACGGATGTAACGATTTGACCCCAGGTTTTTATAGTATCCAAATATATTTTACCATACATAAATTGTCGCTTAAGTACAAATTTTGCAGCCTGCATTTTAAAAGATATCAAACATTTCGACATTTTGATAATTCTAAACTATGGGTAGGCCATAGTTTTAATTTCAATTACAAAAGTCTATTTTTTACAACATCTTGCTTACAATTAAACCGAAAATAAGTCTCGATATACAGACATATATACATATATTATATGTATATAACCTGAAGGAAATGTCGATGGTGAAAATGTACTGAGTCGCTTTTGACTTTGTCACCAGTACTACTCTACAATTATTCCCCATACAATACTTTGTGCTATAGACGACATTTAGCATGTGCTTGTCATTGAAAATCTACTATTAACACTAAAACAGTTGACTAGGTAGTGACTACGTAGTTCTTATGACTGATGATGAATAGAAAAAATTCAAAGCTATTTCAATAACAATTTTTTAAATTTAAATCTGGCATTATACATTTGTTCTGTAGAACATTTTAGCAGAATTTTTTTTACAGATCTAGCATTCGCTCATAATCATTTTCTGGCAACACTGATCATGTGTAATCATGATTTGGTTTTTTTAGATTTGCTTTCATTTAGCAGATCATCGTTGATTTTGTCTTTTTTTTTTAATGTCTTCCATTCGTAAAAAGTTCAAATCGTTTTCGCTTTTTGAATGTCGTATACTTTTTATTTTTATTTTTGTTTGCTTACTTTGTTGTTGCTATTGTTGTAATGTTTGTGTCAGACATTCATAAATCATTGCTTATTATATTTATACTCATGTTTGTCGTCCTGCATTATTTATGAGCTCTACTGCTTTTTCCTTCTACCTTTCTTTCGGCTTCCACCAGGTTAAGTTTTTGGCCCGTTTCAAACAAAAGCGCATAAAAAAATAAGAAACATTTCAAATAAATCGCGCATGGATTAAACAATATTCCAGTAAATAATAATAAAGGAAAAAAGTAAGCACCGAGATAATACTTAAAAAGAACTTAAACTTTTTTTTTCGTGGCAGTCTATATACAATTTTTATGACAAGCCCATTATGTTGTTGCTGAATTTATACTTTTGAAATCCCCTTATGATAGTAGATGTTGTCGCCTTTGTTGTTGTTGTTGTTGCTTTTGGTGGTGGATAATCGATAAGTCTTAATATGACGGTTTTTTTGCGGACATTGTATAAAATACAAAATGTTAAAGTTATATAAACAGCGGCATATTTCCATTGTTGTTTGCTTTTGCTAAAAAATTTTTATTGATCAATGTGATCATCGCCTGGATGAATAATGTTGTACAGTACATACAACCTAGGGAAGGAAAAAATTAAGATTTGAGTTTCTTCAACTAGAAGAATCTTCAAGTTTTAAGCCTGCTGCTGACTTCTTGCTTACGGTTGTTATCCTCTCAGAATAGGCGTTTTTTTCTTAGTAAAATATGTCAAAGTTAAAAATACTATTTCGACTTTAGGGGAGAGACGGATTAATTTTTTGTATATTTGCCCAGTTTGCTTTATTAATAAACTTGCGAATAGAAAAAGGACAATAAGATGACGACCGTCATAACAATGAAACAAAAAAAAAATAAATAAGAAAATAATAATAAAAAAATAAAAATATAATAATAATATGAAAACGCACGCACAATGTTGCTAGTAACTTCACTAAATAAAAAAATTAAAAATATTTTTAGTTGCATTATATATCAGCAGCTCGACTGCTACGAGATCTTTAACTTGATATTTCAAAACAGATGGAAGATAATGCTGCCAAACCAAACCCACTTCAATGCAAAGTTCTGATAAAACATTTTCAAAACAAATGGGACCACACTGGAAGTAAACCCTCTCAGCAAAAAAAAATAAAATTTAATTGTGACACATAAAATTTAATTTTAATGGGCGTGCCCCCGCCCATTTTTTAAATGCGAGAATGTGTGTTATTCAGAGCTCAGGGTTTGTGTTAAGTTTTGTAAAAATCGTTTGAGTAACACCACTTAAAATAAATTATTATATTTTAATGGGCGTGACTCCACCCATTTTTTGTGTCGATTTTGGAGGTCAATGTGTGTGATAAGTTTTGTAAAAATCAGTTAAGCAGAACCAAGTGAAATATAATAACGCCCCATCTTTTTCCACTTTACAGGTGTTTAATTACAAGAACCAAAGGTGTTTGCTAGGTTTCGCTGCAAATAAGTAGAATATCACAAAATCGAATATAAAAATAAAGTATAGCTCTCAGAAAAAAAAGAGTTTTTTTCAATCGGTCTGAAATGTTTCGAATTATGTAGTAACAATGTCAATAAATTCAGCAAAGTGCAACTTTGACTCGCGCACGGAGGGTTCCGTACGGACACTAGACATGTAATTCAATACGAACTTTAGCCTATATAATAGTTTTGGCTTTTTTTCGTTTTAGAATTTTTTTCGGTTTTGAGTGTTTTTTAGTTTTGGCGTTATTTGCGTTTTTTTAGTTTTGGCACTTTTTTTCTCGTTTTGTCGCTTTGTTTGGTTCTTGGCGTTTTTTCATTTTGGCGATTTTTTTTTCATTTTGGCAATTTTTTTATTTTGGCGATTTTTTCACTTAGGCGGTTTTTAGTTTAGGTGCCTGTTTCGCGTTTTGTCGATTTTTTCGGTTTTTTGGCGTTTTTTCATTTAGGCGATTTTTTTAATTTTGGCAATTTTTTTTACTTAGGCGATTTTTTAGTTTAGGTGCCTGTTTCGCGTTTTGGCGATTTTTATCAGTTTTTAGAGTTTTTTCCTTTTGGCGATATTTTTTTATTTTGGCGATTTTTTCGGTTTTGCCGATTTATTTTAGTGCTAGAAATTTTTATTTTAATTAGGTGCTTTTTTCGTTTTGGCGCCTTTTTTCGGTTTTTGGCATTTTTCATTTTGAAGATTTTTTTCATTTCGGCGATTTTTTTTAGTTTTGGCGATTTTTCGCGTTTTGGCGTTTTTCCGGTTTTTGACAATTTTTTTCCTTTTTGGCGATATTTTTTCATTTTGGCGATTTTTTCAGGTTTGCCGATTTATTTTAGTGTTACAATTTTTTTTTAATTTGGTGCTTTTATTCGTTTTGGCGTTTTTTTTTTTGGATTTTGACAATTTTTTTTTTTGGTTTGGCGATTTTATAATTTTCGGATTTTTTTTGTTTTACCGTTTTTGAAAATTTCAAGAGTTTGCTTCCTACGGTTTCCAAGATACAGCAAATTGTCAAAATTACATAGTCAAAATTTCATTAACTGATGGACCACCCTTTAATTTAATTTTGGTGTTAATTGTTGTAGTCTGTATAAAAATACACTAATTTTACAAATTTCAAGTGTCAATATACATGTGTACATACAATTTTGTGTATATTACATGGGATTTAAACATTCTCGTTCAGGAACACCCTTTAATTTTTAACTCTCATGTATTTGTTGGTGTAGCGGCCAAGGTTCTACATAATCTGACCAAATTTCAGATCCGTAGCTATTACGGTTCCTGAGAGAATAGCGTGTGACGGACAGATGGACAGACGGACAGCGTAGCGAAAACACTTTTTTCAGAAAAGATGTTATATCTTCTAAACGGATGGACCGATTATCTTCAAACATAGCTAAGAACCCTCTCGATCAAGTCATCTTTCAAACACAAAAAACTAAATGAAAATCGGTCCAGCCGTTTGGCCTGTACGTGGACACGGACAGACACACAGACACACAGATACACAGACACACACTACAAACTTATAACACCCCTTTTTTAGTCGGGGGTTAAAAATGAGACTCTTTAGTGTTATTCTATTTATCAAAGAAAAAAAAAATAACGACCTAAAAAGTTCTGACGAGTTCTGAGTTTCGGTTTGTATAACTATGCACTGACTGCCTTCAGCGCTCCCCGAAATCGGCTAAAATCCTGAAAGTTGGAAGAGCAAATCACAATTTAAATTTGGTCCTTCGAACCCAACAGCAATAACCCTTACATGTCCAACTAAAACTATAATATCCCAAAGCTGGTATTGTATTGAAGTTTCCACTAATTTTACAGTGCATTACATAAGTAATAGATATTTGAAATTTTTTGCTACAGTTACTGGCTTCACTTCCAAAGAAGGCTCACTCACAAGTACATTTTTATTATATAAAATTTGCTCTTATTGTGCTTAGGGTACAACGGGAGGAGTCAAATATATGATCGAAGCTTAATATTTTTTAACCTCAAAATGTTCTTGGAACACCACGAAATTGAAGTTCGAAAGTTTTTTATATTTATGGAATATGTAGTAAACGCAGACCTATTCCAGTTTTTTTTTCAAGCAATGAATGCCTAGTACTATTACTAGGTGTTACCTTCTTTAGGAAAGGGATAGTGATAGAGCAGACAGGTGGTGAACGGAGAGATAGAGGAAAGCTTCATTCTTTTACAATATGCTTTTTGCAGATTTTTAATAATGTAGTGTTGCAGCGCCTCTGGTGTTAAATGAGACGTATTAAATTTTTAAAACTGTGTTTAATAGCCATTTTATTGGTTAATTTACTTCGCCGATGATTCTACTACACAACGAAGGAGGCCTCTCTGATGTTACATTAGCATAATGATCTGCTGAAGTTGGTATAGTTCATTAAACAGTAAATATGCTCTCATCACTTGAACTTTCCTGCAACAAATGTTGCAAAGAGACATTATTAATGCACAGCAGAAAAAGGCGTGGTGTTGTTCTTTAATGACTGTTCGAGACCAAGCTCGAAACCAGGTCTTTCGGTTTTGTAATCAGCGTGCTAACTACCACAGCCAATGCCACCCATGTTATTGTCTACTTTTATTTCGTTCCTAGACATGCACGATAATATTTAGTGCATACTGTAAGGTGCAGGAGTAGGGACAAAGCAATAATAAATAATAATTTTGCTCTTAAAATCGCAAGTCAACTAAACAGACAACCCTCCTCTATCATACCCTTCTCTCCACCCTATAAATAAAATGAGAAGAAGAAAAGACCAACCTGCATCAGTGATGGGAATTGGAAATCTTGATTTCGTGCCAAATCTGCTTTCAAATAGTGCCAAAATCACTTGAATAGTGCCAAACCACTTTTTTATATAATTTTAATGTTGGCACTTGATGTTCATTTAAACTATGGTTCTTGAATAATAATTTATTATGTTCATAACTAGAAAAATTTACGAATATCACAAAAACACGGTCCAAAATCAGTTGTATATAGACATTAATACATTTCTCGCTCTATTTTCGATTTAATCGTGAATGACACGTAGTAAAAAATTAACTTTTTTGTTACTAAAATTGCAAAATTGTTCATAACTTTTAAAATCTATCGTAAGCGACAATTTACGTAGGTACTCGTAAAACATATTTGAATATTATAAGAAAACCTTCTCGTTAATCGAAAGTAATGCTCGATATGTATGCACCGTATATTAATAATTTACACTTATTTACAAGCAATACAAATATAAAAACTTTATTTGCGCAATAAATAATAATGATTCTAAAGGACATACTTTAAGATTATAATAACCCTAAACTAATTTAAATGATAAAATAACTTTTTCTTATTAGACGTATATACTTAGTGACAATTATATAATTATAGTTTGTGCTTTTTCATGGTTAATATACTGTCGAGTTGCACAAAAAAATAATAATAATTGCTAGCTATTTGTTTTAATCAAACAAAGATTCTGTCGGTATAGTAGAATTTGTATGTATTGCTTTTTTGGTTCATCATTTTATATATATACATATATTGGGTGTTTTTTTTAGAGGTATAGAACTTCGAATTGAAATAAAACACAAGCAAATCGTTTTAATGTCCATCAATTTGGCTTTATTGGAAGGATAATTTTATGCCATTAATGTTTAAATATGATTTCGGGCATGTGGCCGCCGCGGCTGGCTCGAATAAAGCCAATTCTACAGGTCCAATTTTCAACCACTTTTTCGAGCATATGGGGCCGTATGTTCGCAATAACGCCACGAATGTTGGCTTCCAAGTCCCCTAACGTTTCTGGTTTGTTGGCGTAGACGAGCGACTTCACATATCCCCAAAGAAAATAATCCAATGGTGTCAAATCACACGATCTTGGTGGCCAATTGACAGGTCCATTCCGCGAAATTATGCGCTCATCGAATGTTTCCTTCAATAAATCGATTGTGACGTGCGCAGTGTGGCATGTAGCGCCGTCTTGTTGGAACCACAACTCATCCACATTCATGCCATCCAATTCGGGAACAAAATAGTCGGTTAGTCGGCTCCAATTGCTGTGCACGGTGGCGAATCGATTCATTCGGGTCCTCTTCAACACTTTGCTCTACAGCGGCAATTGTTTCTTCGGTGCGCACTGTTCGACGTCTCTGCGGATGCGTATTATGACATAGAGTACACGTAGTGCGAAAACGATCCATGGTTAACCGAATTAATTGCTCTGATGGACAATTATGTCAACCATAAAATGGACGGAGCTTGCGGTAAACTTCGCGAACTGAACCATTATTTTCGAAATAAATTTGCACGATTTGCAAGCGTTGTTCTTTTGTCAACCTGTTCATGATGAAATGGCAAACCAAACTAAATATTAATCACTTGACAGCTGACAAAATGGCTGCCAGTTTAAAAAGTGATGCCAACTTAAAGTTCTATACCTCAATAAAAAACACCCTTTATATATTACGATTATATAAAAGATATGTTGTTAGACTTCAAAAATCTTTACCATACATTAAAGATACTTAAGTTTATAATTCTACTTTTGATCAAATTTCGAACTAAAAATATAATTTCCACGCTTGATGAAGAGTAGAGAATAAAAAGGATTAAAAGCATTTTTTTATCAAAAGGAATAGAATTATTTGTGTCTACATTT
Source organism: Tachina grossa (assembly GCA_949987645.1). Lineage (NCBI taxonomy): Eukaryota > Metazoa > Arthropoda > Insecta > Diptera > Tachinidae > Tachina > Tachina grossa. Next base: position 125,854,464 of record OX465277.1, on the reverse strand, counting down.
AGAACATATGTATTCTGGCGCACACCTTGGAAAGCAATTCAAATAATAGTCCTTGCAGTTATATTTAGTTTTCATATATGACACAAAAGAAATACAATAAGACTTATGTGTGAGAAGATAAATTTAAATTTAACTAGCAGAGACAAAAACCAAAAAATTTTACAGAGCTCATTTTGCAGTTAACAGAGCACTGTTAACCTCTTAACAGTCCTAATAAAATATAGGAATATGATTTCGGTGGCGAAATCCAGGAACAGGGACTGATACTATACCCAAAAATTAATGGAAAATATTGTCCGAGATCTGAATAATGAAATTATACTAAATGCGACTTCATTTGCTCTTTAAAGAACCACCAGGAGCACCATTTCTATATAGTGGGATATATGTAGAATTCTTCTATTTCCCACAATGACCACTACTCTTCTTAAGAAATTTTGCTTCAAAAATCACTTTTTTTAAATTAATTTTTCCAAACTCCCAAAATGGTTAGAGAAATGCGACTTCATTTGCTCTTTAAAGAACCACCAGGAGCACCATTTCTATATAGTGGGATATATGTAGAATTCTTCTATTTCCCACAATGACCACTAACTACTCTTCTCCAGAAATTTTGCTTCAAAAATCACTTTTTTCAAATTAATTTTTCCAAACTCCCAAAATGGTTAGAGAAATGCGACTTCATTTGCTCTTTAAAGAACCACCAGGAGCACCATTTCTATATAGTGGGAATTCTTCTATTTCCGATAATGACCACTTTTCGTTCCAAAATAGGACCTTTTTTAAAATTAAGTTTCTGTGTTATTGATATATCTGTTGTATATTCCATTAGTATAATTTCATTATTCAGATCTCGGACAATATTTTCCATTAATTTTTGGGTATAGTATCAGTCCCTGTTCCTGGATTTCGCCACCGAAATCATATTCCTATATTTTATTAGGACTGTTAAGTGGTTAACAGTGTTCTGTTAACTGCAAAATGAGCTCTGTAAAATCTTTTGGTTTTTGTCTCTGCTAGTTAAATTTAAATTTATCTTCACACACATATAAGACTTTAATTGTATTTTTAAACTATACAGCTTTATCGTGGGAAAATTAGTTTTTGATTATTAATAGTTCAATTTCAGTGCCGAAATAACTTTCTTCCATTGGACCGAAATTCTCACCAATTTCGATCTATATTGTCAACATGAAGATCATCAATATATTTTTTATGCAAAAAGTTTTGACGTAAATCACGAAATAAAAAAAGCCAATTTTAAATTATATGTAATCTCACATTTTTAGATTGCGTTTCGACAATTTACTATTTCAAGGACATAAGATAAAAATAAAAATTCATCTTGGTTATATAATACGTTAAATTATTTAATATAAATAGTTTTATCATTGTATTATGACTGAAAATTTTCTAATGTGAAGAAATATTTCAAGGCTCGCGTTGTTCAAAGACTCTATCTGCAACAATCTTGCCGAGACAACCAATGGTTTGGGGAATACTGGAGAATTTCATAAATTTCAGAGTTGAAATACTTCTAAAAATTTATAAAATTGTTTGTACGACATGAGCTGTTATAAACAAATTTATATATTCAGTTTAATAGATCGTCAATGTCTCTGTGCAAACTGTTATTTTTAACTATCAGAACCGAATAGTTGTCAGCCTCAAATTCTACTAAATTTTCATTACGTAAAAACCTAAAAAGTACGAGAAGAGTACTAATTATTGCAATAAGAAAAGTTTCCATATTTAATGGACAAAAAGTGCCAGAAAGGGAGCGAGAGCCACAAAGCCAGGCAACGTCCAATAGTGCCAAAAATGGCACAATTGTGCCACATTTCCCATCACTGACCTGCATACCTTTATAATGAAGAACGTACAAAAATAAGAGATAAATAAATTGTGTGCGTGCTTCTTTGAAAATCGGTCGTTGTTTTATGGTTTGCGATGGCTTAAGAGATAAAATATTTTCTTAGCACAGGCAACAGGATCTTATACTGCACGTACAATATCCCTGCAGCAGCTCAGCTATAGTTTGGTGGCTTTAAAAGTGAATCTGTATTGTTTATCTTTCAACGATTATTATGATTATTTTCGGTTGTTGTTCAGCTTATTATTATTGTTTGTGAGATTTGATTTAAAAGTTGATTTTTATTTTACTTCAAGTTTATTATAAACTCATAATAATTGAAAATCACACATAAATTGTCTGATTTTTGGTGAAATCTCTACACAGATCAAGATCAAGGTTCACAAATGCGAATGCGAATCATCATCAATGACGAAGTATGAATTTGAGCGAATAGTGCATTCTCTATACTATAAAAGTTATTATAAAGTTATTGTTGTTTATTTATTGTCTTGATAAAATTAAATTTGATATTATTTGGCTTCTTGTCCTTTTTTGGTTTGCTTCTTTTTAAGTTACCTAAAGTAAACGAGACAAAGTAATCATTATTAATTTTTGATTCCAGTCAAATGTCAAAATCAAAGCTACTGTGAATTGCGGACAAGTGAGGCTGATGTTGATCAATCATTTCAGTTGGGATCTCATTCAATTTTTGACAGTTTTGTCATTATTTTTAAAACAAATGTTCTTTTTAAGGATGCTCAGTTAGTTAATTCGGGCGGGTACTTGACTAAAAGGAGATTAAAGTAAATCAAAAAACTCCTTTTAAAGAAGTTTTTTATTATTTGGACAATATAAATTTCGAAGATTTAACAAGACCTTGGTACTACAAAGGATGTGCAAAGGCATGACTTTCAATAAAAAGCTTGGATTATACAGTCTGGAAATGCATAATAGATTTTTTTTGTATAGAACTTTTTTTTTTTTTTTTGAGATGGAAATGATTAGTATTTTTGCTAATAATTTCATTTAAGAGAAAGAAGTTTTTATAATAAAACTCCACTTTAGGAAAAATAATTTTAATTGCATTAAACACACACATTTTCTTACAAACAATTTAAACTTCCCACATAAAATAAAAACGCCGTTAAGGCAGGAAGCAAGAAAGAGAGCAGAGCTGTTATGTGTGCTAACACCACTCTTCACACTTCTCCTCCAAATGATTTTAATCCTTAACGTTATTATTGTGCCGCACTTGTTTAACTCCTGTATAATGATGTCCTTTTTGCAAAACAATTTGTATTTTTCACTTTGTTACAACTACAGGCAGCAAAGACTTTTAAGCTGCAATAGCAATTAAATGTTGCAGCTACTGCTGTTGCTGATGTACTCGTACATGTTGTTTATAAATAAAATGTGGTTGGTTTTGGCATTCTTTTTCCGCCTCATTCAACTGGAAATTAAAATTAACAGCAACAGAAAATTCCTTAAAAAATAAATAAAAAATATTTTGTTGTTTTAACTGCACCTTGTTGTTATTTGTTGTTTTATTTACTTACTTACCCTGGCATAAGGATATAAATATTTTTTATTTTTTTGGTTTTCTTAAAATTATTTTTGCTTGAAATGACTTGAATTTGCAATTGTAGTAAGTTTTTGGAGTACTACTTTGGAAGTTTGCTTTAAAACCACATTAAAGTTATTTAAATATAATATTTCTTCTCTCATTTTATTACGAAACAACTGGAGAGGCATTTTTCTTTGTTTGACCACAATTATTCTATTATTTTTTTATTTTTTTATAAAAATGTAGAAAAGCAACAATACATTCTTAACAATACTTATTTATGCTACGGCAAGAAGTACCTTGAAACAAATACACCAACACTTCGTGGTAACACTTAATCATACAAAGGATTTTCTGTTTTTTTTAAGAAGCAAGAAATATTAAGTTCTGCACTTGAATGAATGTTAAAAAAGAAGCCGACAATTGTTTTTGCATAAAGAGCAATAACGAGGAAAGCTAAAGAAGAATTTCTGGAAAGCGTTGGAAAAACAAGTAGGAGTGCTATATTCGGCTATGCCGAATCTTATATACCCTTCACCGAAGTACGTATGGAGTATATACATACATACATACATATGTATATACTAGGGCATTTCACAAAAAAAAAAAAAAAAAAAAAAAAAAAATTGCAACTCTTGAAGCGGAATATTAAAGCTCGTGATCTAAAAGAATTTCGAAAATTTTTTGGGATTTTTTGAAGATGGGTATGGGGTCGCTGAAATAGATTTTATCAACAAAATTAGGTTATGGAGAAAAAATTTTTATATTATTTTTTTCTGGTGCTTTTTGTCCATCAACTTAATAATTATCTTCTTAATGATCCGATCCCACGACAAAAAAAAAAAATTAATGGTGTGAAAAATTATTATATTAAGGACCACTTTGATAGTCTTTTTAAAAGTGAAAAATTATTTTTCCTAGATTTCAAACCTCGATAACTTGAAAAGTTTTCAACATTTTTTCAAGGTGTAAAATGCGTTAGAAAGGTCTTTAAATTACCTTAGACAAACAACCGAAAAAATGTCTTGCCAACAGTGTTGCTAAGCGATTCTTTTAGAATATTTCGCTGTAGTAAAGCATTTGAAAAGATCTCTCATGTCTTGAAAGGTCTTATAAATAGTCTTAAGCAGGACACTAATACGCGCAAATGCGTATGAAGAAGCAAGCATCACAAAGTCTTCCGTTTTCTTTACTCCTATACATCCAATAACTAAAACAAATGTCTTGCAAACAGTTTTGTTTAACGTTTGTTTTAGAAGTTTTAGTAGTGTAGTAAATCATTTCAAAAATCCCTCATGTCTTAAAAGTTCTTGTAAAGGGTCTTGTGCAGGACTTTAATGTTTATGGTAAAATTAGATTTTCAAAAAAATATTTAGTAAAGGCCTTTATAATATATAAAATATGTTTTATTAAAAAGAAAAAAATTATTTTTATTTAGTTTCTTTTATATACCAAAAAAAGTTTAAATTTTCCAACCCTGGAACCATATATTTTTTTTATTTTTTCTTTCGATTTTTAATACTAATGTCTTTCTTTCTTTAATATTGAAAATATGTATTTAATTGACAGACAAAAAAAAAACTAGTTTTATTTAGTTACTTTTGTGTACCAAAGAAAAAGTTGAAGTTTTCCAGCTCTGGAGCTGTGCTTTTTATTTTTTCTAATTTTGTATGCTGAACTTTACTTTCTACAAAATCAATTATTTTCTAAAGAAAAAATATTAAATTGGTCTAGTTACTTTTCTATAAAAATAAATAAATTTTCCAACCGCTGTAATCATTCTTTTATCTTTTTCTGATTTCTTTTATCATGATAATTTTCTCTAAATATGAAATATGTTTTATTTATAGAAAAAATTAAAAATTTGGTTTAGTAAGTTACTGTTATATATCGAAAATAAAATCAAATTACCAACCCTGGAATCGTCTTTTTGTTTTTTTTTTATTTCGAATACCAATTTAATTCTAACTGAAATATAAAACAGGTTTAAATTACAAAACACCAAAAATTAGTTTCAGCTAATTGCTTTTATGTGGCAAAAGAAAAAGTTTAAACTTTCCAGCTCTGAAACCGTATTTTTTTTATTTTGCTGATTTTCAATACCGATCTATTTCGGACCATTTCTAATACACCAGTTCAAGTCTCTAGCTTTTCTGGGAGCTTCGGAAAGCCAATGTCACCTACATACAAGAGAACGGACGGACGGACGGACAGACGGACATCGCTTATTCGTCTTCCTTATTCATAAGAATCAAGAATATATGAGGCTATCAGCGCAGAAGTGGTGTAAGCCATATCAGTTATTTAAACAATTGCTCCTTTTAATAATTTAATTGCTTTATTTACTTTGCAATAGTATGATCTGTGCAAAAACGATTTTTCAGCTCCATTTTCTTTAGAATAACAAAAGGTGGCTTACTCTATTTTTTTAACACTTGGTATTAAAAAAACAATGTGGGTTACACTACTTCTGTGCTGATAGCTTTATATATGTATACTTTATGTGTCTCATATTAATATTGTGGAAATTACCCAGGGAATGACAAACGTAGAAGGTGAAGGTGAAGGGTAAAAAAACAAATGACGGATTAATTGCTAAAACACTATATGGAGCCATAACCGCCAAAAAAAAATTTAAGCGAACTATTTTTTTAAGTTAATTTTTTTTAACGAAAACCGATAGTTTACGATGGCAAATAATAAATTTATGTTCAAAACTTAATTTCGGAAATGTACGAATGTACGTTATATGTGCAGCATAAGGGAAAAAGTGCCCACGGTATATGGTCCTTCGAGTTTGTTTGCTCATCTGAAAATAGTTTAGTGTTACTTATGTTTCTTTTTATTTTTTGCAGCAAAACTTATACTCCAAAAAGTAAATTTTTTTCAGACTCTGTTAAATCTTCTTTTTAATTACTTGAGAAATTTTATAAGACTTTTGCCACAACAATTTTGCATTTCATCAAACTAAAACTGTAGAGTTATGCGGCGTAAGAGGCTTAAAACATTTTCAATTTTATATTTTAATAAATGTTACTTTAAAATTCCTTTTAAGAACAACAACAACATTTTCACATAAATGTCGAAATAATAATTGTACATAAAATGTAAATATTCCTGCATTAAATTTTGAAGCATATGTACATATTTACACACTTTTACGTGCATTTAAGATTGTGTGGTATTTTATAGAGGTTTTACTTCCTGTTGTTTATGAGGAAACAGTTTTATTTTAGATATTTATTTTATTTTTTTTTTCACAAAAATTTCCACAATGTTGTGGCTTTTGTGGGCTAGTGTTTTAAGACTGATTACGCTCGATTTGTTAAAGTATTTTCTATATAGAAAGTTTTTGAAAGCAAATCCTAGCATATGTATATTCATAAATAATATATATTTATATATATATATATATATATATATACACACTACTCGTATGTATGTGCATATCTATATAAAGCTTAAGGAGGCATCTAATTTGGCAATTATTTTTAATTCAAAATTATTGTCAAAATAAAATATTTGCAAGTAATTTTTATATAAAGACACTTTTATTACGAGCACATTCCTATATTTTTTGTCACTTTGTAAGAATTCCTGTAAGAAAGCTTGTCAAATTTTCTTATTTTGTTTTTGTTTTCAATATAACTAAGCGACAGATAAGTTCTTCTCGACATCGTGGGCCAGGCAGTTAATTTCTTTTTAGCAAACTTTTCTTTGCTTAGAGTTAAATTTAACGGTCTCTCCCACGATGTCATCAGAAATCGTTCGATCGAATACTTATATTCGATATATATAAATTATATAATTTTATTGTTGTTTGCAATACAAGTTGTCGATCAAACGATTTCTGGTGACATCGTGGGACAGGCCGTATCTTTTTCTCTAACATTTCCTGTATTACTTTCAAATATGTTTACCACCCTATTCTGTCTCTTAATGGATAAGGAAATATTCTCTAAGGTTTATTTCGTAAAATTTGTTGTTTTATTTAACATGTCATTCTAGCGGTTTACAACTTTTATGTGTATTAAAATTGTTTCATACATAGATTAAACATTTAGTGCAAAGTTTATGGCACAAAAAGGGTTGTCTAATAACATTAAAACGAAAAGCAAAATTTTAAATATTAAATTATTTTGATTTTTTTCTTTTAAAATAAAAGCTTTAGGAAAAGCTTTAAGATAATTAAAAATGTATGAATATTTTTATGACGTTTCTAAGTTAAAATCAGTTTGAGGCTTAAAGTAGAAACATGGCGGATTTTTTATTTTATGTGCGTCCTTGCAATACACAGAAAACAGACAAAAAAAAATTTTTATGATAAATAGTTTTAAATTATTTTGACGCACGCGATTTTGCATCACTGGCTAGTGAATATTGGGATAATAGATTTATGAAAGACGTTACAACAAATACATAAAAAATTAGATGCCTATTGGAAAACTCTTTATATGATACAATTTAATATTCCACGTGAAGCTCATAGACAAGACAATTCAGACTTAATATAAAGAAAACCAAACCACAAGGTAGTTTGTAGACATTAAGGAGCAAATTCCCTTTGTCGACAAAGAGTAGACACTTACCAATTTATTTTTTGGTATTGTATGGCTGACTACAAATAGTTTAAAAAGTTTACAGATGTTTATAGAAAAATTCTTACAACTTAAATGAGAATTTTTATAAAGCACATAACATCGAAAGTTTCACTAATAATGCAAGCAAAGGATATATTTAAATGAAAGGCATCTATTCTATTCTTTCAAATATATTACAAAAAAAGGAATAATTAATACATTTTTTTATTGATTAATTGAGATTAATTGAAAAATTCTGTCAATCAACAATAGCGTCGACTTAGCAAGTTGTATACAATATTTCAGTACTCACTGTACAGAAACCCTACCGTAAGAAAGATCTTCTAAGATGCACTTACAAACAGATATACTTTCATAAAGAAGCCGAACATTTTTTTATTTCATTTGTTTAGAACGGTGTTCAGAATCATTCCTAGGAAGTTCATATGCTTTAGAAAGTTCTTTATTAGAATCTTAGGTACATTTTTGTAGTTGGTTATTTCCTTCAATTTTGAACGGTTTGCTACCTATTGACCTAAGCAATAGAAAAAGGGTAAAAAAATCGAGTATTTTTAATTTTTGCGATTTTGATCTTGAAGATGAAGTTTTTTTCTTTTATATGTTGACAAGACAAGAGCTACAACTTTGCCTCAGAGAGTAAAATGCCGAACGGTTTGCAAGATATGAGCCTGAGAAAATGCAAAAATGACACCGAGGCCCCAAATATTTAGGGGCCCATAAAAAAGTAGATGATTGGGGGCAAAACTTTTCTGATCGCGTAGTGGTTGATCCCTATATGGTTATATTTTTTCATGTTGCACTGTGTATTCATATGTGGGGTCGCATATATCCTAGATCCTTATCAATAGGCTAGTCGAATAAGCGATGTTCGTATGTCCGTCTGTTTATACGTGGAATCGTTTTTCGAAGGAAAGCTAGCGACTTCGATCTTGGACTCATGTTTCAAAATTTGTCCTGAATGGATTGGTAAAAAGGACAGTTCCAGGGCTGGAAGATTGAAAGTTTTTTTGGAATATAAAACTAACTAACTAAAACTAATTGTTTCCTTGCTTTATTAATTAAGCAGATTTTGTATTATATTAGTATTGGAAATCGGCAAAATCAAAAACACGGTTTATTAATTAAAGATATTTTATATTTTAGAAATAAATAGATTGGAAATCAGCAAAATCAAAAAGGCGGTTCCAGGGCTGGACATGTTAAAAGTGTTTGCATATAAAAGTAACCAACTAAAACTTATTTCTTTATTAATTAATGATATATTATATTTTAAAATCATTATATTATTTAAATAATAGATTATTATTTAGAAACAGCAAAATCAAAAACATCTTCCAGAGCTGGAAAAATTAAACTTTTTTTGTACATAAAACTGATTAACTAAAACTATTTTTTTTGTTTTTTTTTATTAATTTATCATATTTTATTTTTTAGGAGGAAAAAGACTAGTATTGGAAATCAGCGAAATCAAAAAGATGTTCCAGGGCTGGAAAATTGAACTTTACGAACTAAATATACTTCATATTTTAGAAAGGTATACATTAGTATTGCAAATCGACAAAATCAAAAAGACGGTTCCAGGGCTGGAAAACTTTAACTATTTTGTGTGTAAAACTAAAAGTATATTTTCTCTATTAATTTAACATAATTTATATTTTAGAAATAAATAGATTAGTATTGGAAATCCCCAAACTCAAAAAGACGGTTGCAAGGCTGGAAAAATTAAACTTGTTTGCTTATAAAACTAACCAACTTAAACTTTTTGTCTTTATTAATTAAAAATATTTTATATTTTAGAAAGAAATAAATTAGTACTGGAAATCAGCGAAGCCAAAAAGAAGCTTCCAAGGTTGGTAAATTGAAACTTCCTTATTTTTTTCCTTTTTAAACGTTATATACATATTTTAGAAATAAAAAGATTAGTATTGGAGATCAAATAAATCAAAAACGCGGTTCCAGTGCTGGAAAATTTAAACTTCTTTAATTTTTTCTTTCTTTAATATTTAAATAGAATTTATATTTTAAAAAGAAATAGATTAGTATTGAGAATCAGCAAAGTAAAAAAGACGGTTCTAGTGCTGGAAATTTTAAACTTTTTTAATTTTTATTTCCTGTACTATATTTCATAGTTTAGAAAGAAATAAATTAGTATTTTAAATCAGCAAAACTGAAAATACGTTATCAGGGCTGGAAAATTGAAACTTCTTTTTATCAAACTAAAAGGATTCTTTCTCTGTATTAAAGAAACATAATTTATATTTTAGAAATATCTTTTTTAGTCAAGGGTTTTTTATATTCGTCCAAATTTTGCATAAAAATATATTTTAACCATACAATCAACTTTTGTCATTTTAGATATTTTTGTTGTGTGACTTTTCACTAAAATAAAAACGAGGATGTTCACACCACCGAATGCCAACAATAGAAATGTCCAATTTAAGTTAATTTTAATTATTATTGTTCGAATTTAATTTTTTTTCTTTATTTATGATTTGATCAGGCTTAAGTTTGTATCGCTTTGTAAGCCAATTTACATGTGATAATTGTTAATGAACAAATAACAAGTTAATAAGTTAGTTGTAAATATTCTGACAAACACGTAGTAGAACGGAACAACTAGCTGTTTTCGAAGGCATCTACACCTGCATCATCAGAGTTCTTTGTGTTTGGTTCACTGTGCATGTGGTGTCAGTTGATTTAGATTTCTGATTTATATACGCCCAATATTTACTCAGCATTGCAAAAAAAAAAAAAACTTTACAAATATAAAAGCAGTTATATTTTCGACACTGTTCTTAGCGACAAATTCGTCGTATTGGATACAATTCTTCGTTCGTCCCAATTGTGTTCCTAGCATTAGTGTGAAAAAAAACTTACATATCCGGATTTTAGTTTATATTGAAAACAAAAATGTTTTACGTAATAAAAATAAACTATTCATTACATTTGGGTGCCTACTTTGAAGTAAAGTTTTATATGTCCATAAAGTATTAAGATATTTTGTAAACATTTTATATGCCACTCATTTCAAAGTCGAAATAGTTTTACAAAAACATTTCAAATGTCTTTTGCAATGTTAAAGAAAATTGAGGTTCCATTAGTTTAATGAAATATATGTAAATTGTTTCGTTGAAAATATTCTTTAAAATATTAACACAAATGTAAACATGCTACATTTACATACATTTACAGAAATGTTGATATTCTTTGAGCCTGAATATTCGACAAAAGTCTCGTAGAAGTACATGTATAGCAGAAGAAGAAAACGTTTCCTATTATTGTTATTAAAATATGTGACATGTCATATATGACATGTCAGTATGTCGTGTAAGTATACATTTCTATATAGACATTTTATTTCAACAATATTAAATTATTTTTATTTAGATTTTGACGCACAGCTGTTTCCACAATAAATATATGATTAAAAAATAAAATAGTATTATTATATTAAATAATACTGTGGTCGTATTTAACAATATTAATATAATATTAGAACATGGTATGGTGAGTCTCAATTATATTTTAGTCACATCTAACAATAGTGTTGTCATATTTACAATACTAAGATTATCATATAATTAACTAAGATAATATTATAATTAACTCAGATAATATTATAATTAAATCAGATAATTATATTGTTAAAGTTGTTTTTCTATTAACAATAATATGATTTGACTGCAACCATATAATTCAATCATAGTATGTTGCTGTTTGATTATTATTACCTTAACCATATTTTTTCTCTGCGTGTATTGTTATTAAAATACGAAGTAGTTGTATTTTTTTTTTCTTCATTTATACTTATTTTTTCTCATTTTCAATTATATTTGGAAGCAAAAGGAAATAAGAGAGATGTACTGCGGCAGGATTCCATACTCCGAAATTCTTTTGGATGGCTTTTAGGTTCACATTTGCTTACGAGACAATCATAAAAATAGTCTCCTATTTTTGCCATAAAACAAACAACCATTCAACAGATACAAGCATACATATCCACGCCTTCTCCCCGCCCTTCCATTCAGGCCTGACATTCAGTAATGCTTTCTATTTAATAGAAATTGTTTGCATTTGTTTGTTGGTTTTTTTTTTAGTTTTTTCTCTTGAAGCTGTAACAGAAATGTAATGAATAGACGGAAAGAGTAAAAAGAAATGAAGAGGCTTTATTTTCTTTTGGGGGAAAAATTTCATGCATCAACACCATCTTCAAGCTTATTCATATATTCTGACTTTGATTTTTTTTCTTTTTTTTTTTTTTTTTTTTTTTTTTTTTGATATAAAGAAAAAATCCATATCAATTCCATCTACACTCGCATTATGCATTAATATATTTATTTGAAAGGAGCTGCTGCGTATATTTTCTTGCTTTTCTTGGTTTTCGTTATTAACGAGAGTGAGTTTTTGGCTGTTCAAATAAAATGGAAATTTGCATAACGTACTTATTTGCATTTTAATATTTATTTCAGACGAAACCGTGTACAAGTTTTATATTAAAAAAATATTTAAACAGGTATTGAAAAAAGAAAAAAAAGTCATTCAGTACTTGTAGAATGTTTTAAAATGTACAGCGAATGAAATTTAAAAGTATTTTTACAAATTCAAAGCTTTCGATATTAGAATTCCAAATATTAAAGTTTGTTAAAAAGGAACGGACGGACACATTGTTAAAACGTCGGCATGAAATATCGAGCCTTGAGCGCCAAAAAAGCTTAACCGAAAAATTTTTTGAGTCACGTTTTTTTTTTTACTAAAATCGATTATTTACTATCGCAAATAATCGATTTTGGTAAAAAAAAATTTAGTAAGAAAATAATGTCGCTTAAGCTTTTTTGGCGGTTATGGCATGCTATGTTTTCCTATATTTCCGTAAAGTTTTTCCAAAGAAAAAAGAATTCGTTTTGTGGTTACACTAAGTACTCGTACATTCATTTGAAGATTTTTTGTTTGTTCAAACAGCCATCAAACCTAAAAAATGTATTTTCTGTGCAGTCACACTTAACCCACACAAAATATTTAATCAAAGTGTCAAAACATAAAAACTGGTTTTCCCAGAAATTTTAGAATAAATTTGCCGTGCACAATTTTGAACATTTTATTTTGATATTGTTGCGGGCTATCATCCTTATTAATTTCAGAATATGAGGAATATAACTTAAAAAAAGAGACAATGCGTTTGGAAGTGGGTTCATCGTCGGAAAGAGCAATGATATTGAGCAAAATTGTTAATGAAGCTACGATCAGACACTCTAGCATTAAGGGGGCGAAAAAAGGTACAAATTTGATTTTAGTACGTTTTTGGTAGCAAAGTTATCATCTAAGGTAAAAGTTAGAAAATAAGTTTGTATGTATTCTTCTTTCCATAACATGCCTTTTACACTTTGTTGTACTTTTTGGAAATTCAAATAAAGCGAATGCAAAAAAATTTTAGATTTTTTTTAGTACTTTTTAGTGTAAAACGATTTTTTACGTATGCATACCGAATGGTTATTTTAAAATGATCTCCTTCTTATCAATACTGAATTATTTTAGGAATTGTTGGTTTTTTGAAAGGCATAAAAAATGTGTCGAAAAGGGTAAACACGAAAAAAATACGAACAAATTTACTCAATCCAAAACTGTGGGACAACTTTTTATAAACTTCGAGACTTAGGAAACACTACTTTATTCTTTTTAATAGTATTTTTTTTTATTTAAAAGTACTTTTTTATTTTTGAAAAAGTAGTAATTTTTTCTATTTTAAAAAAACAGTACTTTTCCTATTTAAAAAAAAGTACTTTTTAAATACAGTACTCTTCGAGAAAGTACTTTTTTCTTTTTTGAAAAAAGTAGATACTTTTTGAGAAGTAACTTATATATTTATATACTATATATATGTATATATTTATTTATATTTATATATATTTATAAACATATTTATATACTTTAATTTATAAATTTTGGGAAAAAAATTATTTATTTAGTGAATTTTCTCCGTATTTATCTCTTTTGGTAAATTTGTTTATGGCCTAAAAAGTCACAAAATCTTTTTAATTAAATTTTTATTAATTGGAAGGAGCTCATAATAAAAAAAAATCATTCGGCATGTGTATATAGTTACCTTAATATAGTAAGGCCCTAACTCATTTTTTTAATTTGAGATTTTCGCATTTTTCGATTCATTAGAGGTTCTTCTAAAGAAATATAGAAAAAAATCTAATACAAAAAACAAAATAATGAGTTAGGGCCTTTCTATATTAAGGTAACGATATGCATGTACACATAAAAAATATGTAGTTTCACACCAAAAAATACCAAAATAAGCTTTAATTTTTTATCTTTATATAATCTAGTTTCCAAAACGTGCTTTGGAATATTACCACAAAAGTATACAAATTACATTTATACCAGCCCATCTTCACCACCAAAATTTACATAGAAAAAGTGCCAAACAGCTGTCTAGGCAATTTTTTGTACTACATGTGATTTCTACGAACCCTATACGCACTTCAGACTCTTACTATGACATAATACAGTGTTGGAAAGAGTGGGCGGCACCATGCCCATTAATATTTAACATTAAATTTAACATGCTTTTTTCGTATGGATTTTCCACTAAATTTGTGCATAAGGCACAGACTTTACGAGTACATGCATACATATACATATCGTGCCATAACCGCTAAAAATATTTAGCTTAAGCGACATATTTTTTGGACTTCGTTTTTTTGACAAAAATCGACCATTTGCAATCGCAAATAATCCATTTTGGTCAAAAATTGAGGTTCGAAAATTATGTCGCTTAAGCTATTTTGGCGGTTATGGCACGATATGTTGTGTTTGAAAAAGAGGGCGATGGCGCTCCTCTTTTATGTGGTGTTTTGAGTGTATTTGTGGCCAAACTATTCCTGGGAATCTTTTAAAATACTTTAAACTTTAAGCTATAAATTTCAAGTATTACTATTGTAATATGTAATTGCAGTGATCATCAGAAGTTTACATACACTACAGTAAATTCATTTGCGTTTTAGACACAAACCTATGATAAAACCCATCTAACTTAAATGGGTTTATTTCTTAAACGACCAGCTGAACGAGTTCGACCCCAGTTCTAATTTAGATATCTTACCAGTATTTCAAAAGGCTAGTAAAGACAAAAATCATTAAAAGAGAACGAAAAAGATTATCTATTTTGTTAAAAAAAAAATAATAATAATTTAGGTTTGAAGTGTATTACAAAAGAAAAATAAGCGTAAAAGACTTAGGGTCGTATTCAAAAAAACTTAACAAAGCTTTGAAAAGCAATGTTAAGTAAAGTTGTATTCAAAAAAAAAATTATTATATCAAAATTCTAAAGCAGGCACCAACGTTTGTTAAGGCTACTTTAAGTTGATATTTCCAAAATGTGTATTGTGTACCTCAAATATTTTTGTTAATATAGCACATATTGATTCATGTTACATCTGAAAATGAAGCTACAAGTGCTAGCTCTTATTTTAAATTTGTTATTTTCGTCATGCGATGGAAAACATCACTAAATTATCCAACTGATTCGAAATACATAGCAAAATCCATATAAAAAATATTAAAATAAATACAATTACACAAAAATGTTTTAGTGATGTTTGTATGCAAAACGAATCGAAAAAAGCTGGATATTCAAATACTCATTTCATTCGAATAAAACAAATTGTGATAAGTAGTGTTCGCCCAGTGGTTGAAATTCAACCATTATTGCAATAATACAAACCGCTCAGATAAAATGTCATATATTTCTTCATTTCTAATAAAATGTATTACCGTACTTACTCCAGTCTTTAATAGTTGTATCTATTAATGTGAGCTTTCCAAATAAATAATAGAAACGGTTTTGATGTTCATGTTTATGTTCCGGTTTATGTTTTTCAACTTTTTTTCTCCAAAATGGATTTCATCTAACTGTTTGTCGTTTTTATTCTGTCAGCTGTTCAGGGATGCCACTTGCTTATTACTCATATCAAATTGCATGCAAAATTTTCAAGATTTTACTCATCACCCACTTAAAGCTGATTCAACTTAAAACCGGTTCTAATTTTTACAATAGTTGAAAGAAAACTAACAACAGATGTTAAAATTTAAGTTGTCTCAAAAAAGAACCGACTTTAATGTTTTTCTATGGTTATGGCCCATTATTTTTAAGCATCTAAAGAAAAATAATACAGTACCGTAATGTATTTAACTTACTCGTTATTTAAATATCCAAATTTTATTAGTTTCAGCAATAATCGTTTAAGTACATACAAAAATGGAAATAAGAATAGAATGAACAAATAAAATAAGTATTTCCTTCTGAGCAGTGATGGAAAAGTTGGTACAATCGTACTTTTTTTGATACTATTTGACATGAAAAAGTACCATAGTACTCCCGCAATACATTTGATACTCTCTCGGCCAACCCAGAAATACAGCCAGAAGACGCGCGTACACATATATTTTTGCCAAGAATTCAATTTCTTTTTCGACAAATGGCACGAAACTTTATTAGTAAAGATATTTTAGAAAATTGTAACCCTTCACAATTAAATATATGTAAATAAAAACCATATTTCTTTCAATGATATTTTCTGTGGTACAGAAGTTGATCTATGTTTTAGATCAGTTTAAAGAATATTGTAAAAAGTTTATATTAAATTCTGTCAAGTTCTAAGGGCAAAAGTGGTCATTGACAATGAAATGTTAACTTAGCTTAGTAAGTTTCCCCTGAAAATGATTTATCTGGTAAAACCAATAGCATTATATCGCTTTGAATAAAAATGTTTCCCAGCGAAAAGCAAAATTTTGAAAATATTAACTAACAATCAATATAGAGCATTGGCTGATTTGGAAGAATTAAAACTATTAACAACAGAAAATATCGGGCTTGTTCTAAAAATCACGGTGGTGTTAAAAACAAACAACTAGTAGCTGACTTTTTCGTGGGTATTTATTGTATTTTAAGTTATAGTCATGTATAAACCTTAAATTGTGAAATTTACATAAGCAATAATTTAGCGTTTATTAATTTTTTGAAATCACCGTGATTTGACATATCATGATTTGCAGAACAGGCCTGTATATGCAGTTTTTTGTCCTACCGATGCTAAAACTAAAAACGCATTAGATGAATACATGTTTCCAGGTAAATCGACAGTAGCTTACCGAATTTTGTCTGTACCTCACTCCTCTGTAAATGTGGCATGGATTTTCTCTTACAAAATGTCATGAAAACAAAACAAAGGAACATTCTTTATGTTCCAACAGTATCAAGTCTTATCCAGGCCTAAGATTTATTGAAATCTTAAAACACTTCTTGTTATAACTTTAGCACTTGTACTTATGAACGTGTACATACATACATATGTGTGTATGCA
Source organism: Tachina grossa (assembly GCA_949987645.1). NCBI lineage: Eukaryota > Metazoa > Arthropoda > Insecta > Diptera > Tachinidae > Tachina > Tachina grossa. The sequence goes on along the minus strand of OX465277.1, from coordinate 125,837,076 downwards.
TATTAGGGTGATTCTAAAAAAATCAATTAAATTTTCTACAAAAGCGTACCAAGAAGTTTATTGTAGGACATTCCGTTCTTTACTTATGACAATCAGAATAAATAAAAACAATTTATACCATGTAAATCGTATGGGAAATAGAACGGACCATCTCACCATTAATATTATGAGCTGATATTTTAAGAGGCTTATTTTTTACCTAACAAAAGTTTGAAACCTGGTTCTGAGAAAAACAAACGATTTTTTTAGAATCATCCTATCCATATGCTTTGTGTTTCATTTTTATTTCTTTGTAAATTAATTTTATATAATTTTTTGTTAAAAAAAGTCTCAAAAATTTTTTTTTTGATACCGAAATGCAAATCTCATTTCCCATCACTGCTTCTGAGTGTTTACGGAGTTGCCAAGCCAAATTTAATTTAGTTAATTTTGAGTTTTTTGTTGTAATTTTTTAGCAAATTAAGAGAGAAAGAGAGATCATGGCTTTATGATTGGCTAATATTCTTAACTGTTTTTAACTATCTTAGACACAAAAATGTCGAAGAAAAAATACAGTCTGCACTGCTCCTATTGACAATCTATCAACCAAAAAAAAAAAAAAATCAAGCGAATACGTTGAGTTAAGTCAGTTAAAATGGTTCTTAACTTTTTTCACTTGCCTATTTATATATAGATTTTTTATATTTTTTTACTTTTGCTTCATAGAAATGTTTATCTGTTTTCCTATTATGTCAGAAGCTCATATTTTTTAAATTAAGTGGCTTTGCTTCAAGATAATAAAAATTTATTTAATAAAATAAAAAATTATTTGAATACCCGAATGAAATTGTACTCAATTTTGTACATCATAAGCTGTGAATTGGTTGTTGAACATGGTGGTGTTACCAGTATTTATTATTAAATCACAAAATATTTAAAGTTGTATTTTGCATATGATTTCTTAACAAAGCTATGTTAGCCTTAGGGCCATTATTACAACTTTCCGATAGTTAAAGGCAAGATTTTCTCGGACGGATAAATGGCTAAGCATTATAAAACCTTCATTTATTGATTTTTTATCCATTAAATATTAGTGTTATTAATAATAATAACAAAGAAAAATTGAAGTTATAATAATGCAAAGCTTTTTATCTGGCAGACAAAATCCTGCCTTTAACTATCGGCAAGTTGTAATAATGGCACTTAAAGCGCTTACCAACTAATATGAACTTTAAAGCTAAAGTAAAATATTATTTGAAAAATAATAATAAGTTTTATTCGATATGAATGAATCTATTTTAATTTTCTAATAAATTTCTTGAATCTTTGAGGTGTATGTTGAAGCAAAGTTTGCATGCAAATTTTGATTAAAGCTCACTTGAAATTGAAATTAATTTTGTATATATTGCTTACAGTAATTTATTTTATTTGTTGTTTTTTATTGACTTTAAAATTTTTGTGTTTAGATTCATTTATTTTTAACAAATTTTTTTGTACAATATTTATTATAAAAACTTTGATACCAAACTCTATTGCAAGTTAAATAACTTTAAATAGAGACACAAAATATTTGTAATTCGTATTTAACAATTTAACAACATAGAAAAATAAATTAAGCTCATTAAACAATTACTTTACGTATAATAGCACCTTAAATGTTAATAATCAATTAACTTCATTTTAGATATTCTCTATAGAAATTGAATAGCACACTCCAACACTTCCTTAATGTTTATTACAATATCAATTTCATTTGTATGATAAGGTCATTCATTATTTGTTTATTTAGTAAGTACTCGTATCTATTAAATTTTTTAAGGAAAATTTATTTTTGCCCCAAAACATGAGTAAAAGGAAAATTCTTAGAAATTGTTTTAATCACAACTGAGTGCGTTTTCTTCTGTCTTGTAGCCAAAATAAAATCAAATGCTACACAGTGGGGCACAGCATTAAAGGATTTTAGAAATAAATTGACCCACTTTTAAGCAGGATATTCTAAAGATGGTTATTAGATGACCGATGGAATGTACGTAGCTTTACAGAAGAGCTTTATGATACATTTTTTTAGAGAACATTTTAACCCATTATGGTGGAAGGTTTGCTGGTGAGTTGGCATTATTGTAAACAAGATTCAATTATAATTTCGTGTTTGAACAAATGTAAATATCAGCTTAAAGCACTAGACATCGTTTATTTCTTACCGTGCCACTGTGCATTATTAAATAAACAACTCAAGACCAATGGTGGGTGATCTTTTTCTATTCAATAATTAATTACAACAAACATATTAAATATCCTTTAAGAATTTAATACAAATCAATGCTGCAACTTATTTGCAATGATAACATGAATGAAACACAAACTAATTGTTATACTTACTTAGAAATGAAGCAAAAGGAAAAAGAATCCAAATATACTAGATGTGATCCAAATAGAAAATAAAATCTTTAATACTTAACATGAAGATGATTAGAAAATAACTTGAGAAAAAAAAAACACACACACACACAATACAAATTAGGTTTATAGAGATAAAAACCTACAATGAAATACTAAACGAAGTATTAGAAATGAAATGAAACCGAAAGAAGAAATAATACAAAAAGTCAGAGCATTTGTACATAGTAGAAAATTTAATATCCACTACAGTAGAATATCTAGTAATGGACCAAGGCATTTAAGTTTTGCATATAATTATACAGTTGTATCCTGTCAGCAATATTACACTGTAAGTTGGCAGCAGTTTTACCTACTTATGCAACTTACATATACGAGTATTCTTATTCAATAATGATAGTACGAAGGAAAACAACACAAATTTAGATTAAGCCTTGAGTTTTAAACACTACATACATACATATGTGTTGAAGCTTCATTTCCTCCTTTGCATTTTGTAAATGTAAGAATAAGAAAGAAAAAAGGAAATAAAAATATATAAAAACAAACGGCACTAACTCGCATACATACAACTAATAATAACAAAGGAGCAATAACACTGTAATACCAACAAACTACAACAAATAAGAGAATGAAATAAGAAATGTAAAATAAAAATCAAAAAAAAAAAATATGAAAATAAAACTACTAAAGAATAAATATGCTTGAAAGGATAACTAGGACACATTCAATATCCAGCTGAGGTTTTCAACTCAAGCAGCAGAGACAGTCACACAAGCAGCAATAAACAAACTACATACATATTCGTACATACACACAAGCAGAGGAGATACACAGCCAAGAAACGCAATCATACTTGTAGATTTTCTACTTATAGCCAATAAATGTATGTATAGTACTCCAATTACGAAAGAGAAAATCTTATGACTACCTACACTGTAACAAATAGTAATGCAAGTAGACTTTGGTCGAACTCGTTCACTAGTTCATTTTTGCCGCAAACCACTGATCAAACCCATTTAAATTACATGGGTTTGATCATTGGTTTGTGGCAAAAATGAACTAGTGAACGAGTTCGACAGAAGTCTAAATGCAACCAAAGTTTGAAATATTCAAATTAGCTGGGAGGAAGCAAATACTTTCACGTATTTCGTTTCGATTACAGGTCACAAATTGCACATTTTTTTTTGGCTTGATTTTTTCTCCAGGTAAATAAGTTATGTATTCATTCATTTTATTCCAGTAATGTATACACAGAAAAAATATTATTTTTTATTGATTATATTACATATTCCACTTAAAGTGGAATAGACACTATCAAACCTTAGTGACAGCCAAAAATTCATTAGACTGGCCGGACTATCGATCATGTTTGACATTCCAATCGTCTTTCAAGAAGAAAAATTTGCAGACAAATATGAAAGCAAATAGGAAAATTGGATGAAACTGATTGATAACAAAATGTATTTATTATGCATTTTTTTAATTTCTTTTATTATTTAAAAACTCCTGGTACGACTTTATGTTAACATCTTCAACAATCTTGCATTTCTTAAAACTATATGAATTCCTTAAAAATCATAATAAAAAATATAATTTTCTTCGTCCAAGTTGTATATTTTTTTAATGCTAGAAAAAGTACCTTTTGGATGACAACTATTGCTGCACACTATAAGTCAAAAACCAATATTGACTGCAAAAACGTTTGTGGTTGATTGTCGAAATTTGTGTCCACACTACCGATCAAACGAAATTTGTCACTCATGTTATTCCACTCAATGGAATAAATAATTATAAATTGCTTTTCCCGCTCAACTTTTTGAATGATTTGTATTGGACCCCTGAAAAAGGCCATTTAAAAGAACTTTCAAAAGATTATGGATTTTTCAAATGCTTTACTGCAGAGAAGTCTAAACAATACTGTTTGCAAGACATTTGTTTCAGTTATTGTATGTGTAGAAATAAAGAAGAAAATACTTCCTGAAGGAAGAATTTGTGATGCTTGCTTCTTTCTACGCATGGGCGCCTATACAAACCTCATACATGTACATACACAAGCAAGCTTACTATCTACATCTTGCACACACACTCAAACGTACAATATGCAAAATAACAAGCTATACGCATCAAATCTGAGGACACTACTTCTTTACATTGCTTGTAAATATTCATATACATATGAGCACCAATGCATCGCATTTATTATTGGTTTAATATAATACATGCCTCGAGAATGCATTTAAATAACAAAAATTAAAAATTTTAAAAACCCCCGACTTTTTTCAGAAAAGATGTTATATCTTCTAAACGGCTGGACCGATTTTCTTCAAACATAGCTAAGAACCCTCTCGATCAAGTCATCTTTCAAACATAAAAAACAGGCCGTTTGGCCTGTACGTGGACACGGACAGACACACAGATACACAGACACACATACACACACTACAAACTTATAACACCCCTTTTTTTAGTCAGGCGTTAAAAATAGGCGTATTTACATTTCAAGAATTTTTACGCAGACCTCTAATTTGTATCTTATATGCAATTGAAATATTAATTGATTCAATTATTTGATTAACTAGAACTAAACATTTTGTTATTTGTTATTGGGGGAGTTCCAACCCCCCCCCCCACCCGCAAACAATATTTTTAAGAATAAAAAAAAGGAAAAATTAGTTGTTTATGACAATTATGGACAAATAAAAAAAAATTTATTTTTTCATCAATTTGGAAACGCTTTCAGATAAGCTCTCCTTATCCATCTATTACATTTTTATATGTTTGGTCTTTATTCTACGTTCCCTGTTACTGCCTTTATGATCAAACAGAACTGTGTCTTGAACACATTTTCCATACAAATTGACACAAAGAAGCAGTCCAGAGATAGAATTTATTTTATTTAGTCTCTCACATTCAGATGCTCATTCTGTCAACAATAATACCCTATCTTCAATATTTTTCATATATTTTGTAAACAAAACCACAAAGATAAGATAAGATAGGATCAAAAGAAAATAAAAAAAAAAATAGAGAGGATTTGAAGTTATTCGCGTCGACTTTTCCTCGGAAGTTGCAGACTCATTCTGTTTGATCATTTTTTGATCTGAAAAACGTATCTAAGTCAATTAAACTTTTGTTTAAGAATAAAATATTTTTGCAATAAGCAACTGTAATTGAAAATAAGACCAAAAATCTATAAAAAAATTTAATTGAGTCAATTAAACTTTGTAATTAATAAAATTTTTAATTGACTTAAATACATTTCTTATTGATTTTTGGTTTTATTTTCATTAAAGTAGTTAATTGCAAAAATATTTTATTTTTAAGCAAAAGTTTAATTGATTTAAATACGTTTTTAATTAATTTTTGGTTTTATTTTCAATTAAAATTATTTATTGCAGGAATATTTTTTTTCTGTGTAATTGATTAAAGTTTCGAATTTTTAGAGCGTATAACGAAAGTTTTGTGGATTAATTGATAAATTAAAATTTTCGGTCACACCTGTCACAGTAAAAACTACAAAAGTTGAAAGAAACAAAAAGTAATTAATAATATTTATAATGGAGCTCTATTTTAATATAATAGCAAATATTTGGTCACACCCGTCACATCCGCGCTGAAGTACTATTTTTTTAATAGTTATGTAAAAAGAAAAACAGCAACAAAACAAGAAACTTAACGAAAATAAAGAAATATATAAACTGCATTTAGCTTAAGAGGGGGAAAGGGACAGGAATATAAGAAATGCTAAGAAAATTATGAATCATTGCAGAAAAACCTATGATGTTGATATGACTGAGTCTGGCCACAGATTGAAGTCGGTCTCTCGAAGATCGTCATTTGATCTATAGTCTTCACACTTACAACTACTTCAGCTAACCTCACTCTTCATATTTAAGGGGAGTAAAAACACGAGTTTGGCGTTCCGAGGCGATCAAGGCAGTCTTTTGATTTTAAGTGTTGTTGAAAACTTGCAGATTCAGATACGTTTTAAAAATCACACGGCTTTAAACCACATTTTTAAAATCATATACGATAAATTTCTTTCAGAAATTATATTCAATGCTCTATATAGGGCGTGTGTCAAACGGTAGAGAAGTACTATGGTAAAAAAATATTTGCCTGGTGGGGGAAAAATTTCATTTTTCTTTAAGAGGACATTTTTATATAAAACAATATTCTTGTAGCAATAAATTATATAATATTATATATATGATGCAACATATTTCGTAAACTAAAATAAACAATGATTTTTTCACAGTCTAATTAAACTTAAAAGACGTAGAAATCTTGTCAAAAATTTACCTGTTGTGTAAAAATTTCTACTAGCCCCCAGGGCTAGTGAAATTTTATTCACCTCAGAAGTGTCAAAAATTTACTTACACTAGTACTATGCTACCGTTTGGCACAGGCCCATACAATAGAAAAATTATATTAAAAAAAAGGAGTGAAAAAATATCTTCATGACTATTATTGATTTTAAAATCACAAGTGCTTTAAGGCCATGTGATTTTTAGAACATATATGATTGATTGTAAAAAATATTAAATATAATAGAGATTTATGGGAGGCAAAAGAAATATGCTTAAACAAGTATTGGAACAAGTGCAAATAACATGGCTGGTAGCACAGGAAAAAATTTCCTGTGATAAAAACGTTTAACTAAAAAAAAAAATCAATTTAAAATGAAATTGAGTCAATTACACTTTTGTTTAAAAATGAAATTTAATTAAAAGTTTAATTGACTAAATAAAATTTTCATTTATGGCCTGTTTCTACATAACAAATAAGCTCTCAGGCAAGCAAGCGGTACACAGGCGAGTACGTAACAAAATGAGTTTTTATAGTACACTTGTCTAGCTTACGTTGTATTTGGTATCACTTTTTGTATATTTAATTTCATTATTGCCATGGTATATAATTTGGTATTTGAGTTAATTTTTTCCATACTAGAAGCATTACAGCAGCATGGCAGCCCTAGGAGAAAATCGAGCAAAATAAAAAACAGCTGCTTTTAAATTACAATACAATATTAGATCAGTTCGTTTATTTTTCAAACAAAATCGAGTAACTGAATAAATCCTGAGTAATTTTGCTATTAAGCATTAAATAATGTTTAGGTATATTAAAAAGGCTGCATCAGAGATTCTTAATTAATAACATCGATAGTGACATACTTTTTTCATTTACGGTATGTTATAATTTTTTCACAATTATAAAAGCATTAAGATTTTGCCGATACAAGTCAAAAAGCTTTCATGCTTCATGAATGGATTTCATCCATCATATACGATATGTATATACATATATCGTCAGATGGTTACTAATTTGCCGCAATTAATGGAATGGGAGTATTTCCTTCTTCTTACTTTGAGTACAGCTTAGATCCAAGATAATAATGAATAAAAAAATTTACATTGAAATGTGGTTCAAACAACAGGAGTTTATATATGAACCAAAATAATATGGCTTATCGTGGTTAGGAGGTTAATATGTTTCAATATATTTTAAATGTGGAAAAATGTATTACACATATAAAAAATATATTTCATATACATAAAACCGATGTATATTCTTTTTTTTTTTTAATATTCTACACATCCTACAAGAAAATGATTGAAGAATTTACTTAGAAATAAAATTCACAAAAAAGAAAAGTGCAACCGCTATTTTCGGCAACCATTTATTCAGTAAGAGCTTGCAATTACTCAGTCTCAAATTACAAACGAACGAAATTCAATATAATACAGCGAAGCTCAGTAAAAAGCTTCAGGTAATCGAACAAACCTATTAACGGGTGTTTTTTTAGAGGTATAGAACTTCGAATTGAAATAAAACACAAGAAAATCGTTTTAATGTCCATCAATTTGGCTTTATTGGAAGGATAATTTTATGCCATTAATGCTTAAATATGATTTCGGGCATGTGGCCGCCGCGGCTGGCTCGAATAAAGCCAATTCTACAGGTCCAATTGTCAACCACTTTTTCGAGCATATGGGGCCGTATGTTGGCAATAACGCCACGAATGTTGGCTTCCAAGTCCCCTAACGTTTCTGGTTTGTTGGCGTAGACGAGCGACTTCACATATCCCCAAAGAAAATAATCCAATGGTGTCAAATCACACGATCTTGGTGGCCAATTGACAGGTCCATTCCGCGAAATTTTCGCTCATCGAATGTTTCCTTCAATAAATCGATTGTGACGTGCGCTGTGTGGCATGTAGCGCCGTCTTGTTGGAACCACAACTCATCCACATTCATGCCATCCAATTCGGGAACAAAATAGTCGGTTATCATGGCTCTATACCGGTCTCCATTAACGGTAACTGACTCTCCAGCATTATTTCGGAAGAAGTATGGCCCAATGACTCCACCAGCCCATAGAGCACACCAAACAGTCAGGTTTTGTGGATGTAATGGCGTCTCAAGGGTCTCATGTGGATTCTCTTCACTCCAAATGCGGCAATTTTGCTTGTTGACGTAGCCATTCAACCAAAAATGAGCCTCATCACTGAACAAAATTTTGCGATGAAAATCAGCATCGAGATCAATCTCATTTTCGGCCCATACACCAAAATCACGACGCATTGCATGGTCTCGCGGCTTTAATTCTTGCACAAGCTGGATCTTGTAAGGTCGCAAGCCAAGATCTTTGCGCAAAATCTTCCATAAAGTTGATGGACAAAGCTCCAATTGCTGTGCACGGTGCACGAATCGATTCATTCGGGTCCTCTTCAACACTTTGCTCTACAGCGGCAATTGTTTCTTCGGTGCGCACTGTTCGACGTCTCTGCGGATGCGTATTATCACATAGAGTAAACGTAGTGCGAAAACGATCCATGGTTAACCGAATTAATTGCTCTGATGGACGATTATGTCGACCATAAAATGGACGGAGCTTGCGGTAAACTTCGCGAACTGAACCATTATTTTCGAAATAAATTTGCACGATTTGCAAGCGTTGTTCTTTTGTCAACCTGTTCATGATGAAATGGCAAACCAAACTAAATATTAATCACTTGACACCTGACAAAACGGCCGCCAGTTAAAAAAGTGATGCCAACTTAAAGTTCTATACCTCAATAAAAAACACCCATTATTACTTTCCTTTAACAAATTTATGTGAACAAAATTGAAAATAAAATTGTGATGAAAATGCATACAAATATGGGATATAATGTAAGAATGTTTGGATTTATGCTTACAGGTTCCATAATGGTTCAATTAGACGATTGTGTGTTCATTCGATTTCTTCTTTAATGAATAAAAACCTATTTTAATTTCCACACAAGTACTAATTTTTGATTGCCTATATTTGACATTAGATACAATTGAAATTGTTATGTAGAAACAACAAAATAAAAAAGTATTACGTATTTTACTCAGAAAAAGTTGACAGTTGTTTTATGAAACTCCAAAGCCAAATTTTGTACTCATATGAACAAAATTTTTGAGTTACTTGTAATGTAGAAACATGCCATTAATTTTTGGTTTTTTTTTAATTAAACTTGTTTATCGCAGGAACATTTTTTTTATGAGTGTTGCCTTTGCTGTAATTTGCTTTGTATTTAGCACCAAATATTCCTTTTCACACTGTGCTAAACAACTAGTACAATTTTTTCATGTCAATACATTTGCAGAACTTTTAAAGGCAAACACACATCATTCGTATTGGTTATATGTGTGTAAAACAATCATTTAGAATTGTGCAATAGTGAATTTTACATGTGGTAATCTTTCACTATTTTCTACTTTCATTTAGTCGTTTCATATCGATTAGACATAGTGAAAGACGAAAGATGTGGGCCGCAATATTACTAAAGCCTTTCACTCACTCATTCACTCACTGTAAATGCAGAAATACGATGCAGCACCAGTGCTACCAAACAAACAATTGACAGCGAACTATTTATTTCTGGTATCTATTTGGCCTATACTCGTGGTGCTTATGCAACTGTTGTTTGCTTGTTTGTTTGTCTGTTGTTGGCGCTACTGCAACTATTTTCGATTTCAATTTGGCTTTCTCTGTTATTTAAGTGGGGATATGTGATGTGTTTTATATTTGTATACTCGTACATACCTATTGATGTACGTTCATGTATATATATATGTGTGTGTGTGTGTGTGTGTGTGTGATTTTATCCTTTTCGTAATGTAGGATAATGATGATGAGTTTCTTTTCCTGTTTTATTTTTTCAATTTACTCGTTTACTTTTGCTTTATGCAACATTTGTAATGAATACTACAATTAGTAGATCACATTAAACTATGTACATAGATGTTTTAAATTGACTTGAAAATATAAAATTGTTTTCTAATGGATTTATGCAAAATTCATTAAAGATTATATAAAAATATATATTTAATTGTAAGATATTAATTTGTTGTGAAATTATAATATTGAATTGGAATAATTAAAAAAAAAAACTATTCATAAAGCGTTTACATCTGAGCAAAATTTAGTAAATTTCGAGAAGAATTCCCATACAAAACAAAAACCAACTTCTTCCCCAAATTTTTGTCCAAATCTACTTAAAATATAGAAAAGATAAGATACAACTTTGGTTTTATATTTTCTTGCAAAATTGTGAAAAATCATTAATAGTTCCTTTACATTTAAATAAATTTCACGAACAAAACACAATATACTTCGTTATTACATTTTGTCAAAATCGACTTAAAATCTCGTATGATGCAGCTGTTTTTTTTTTCGAAATTGTACTAAATAATTAACCGATGTACTTGTACTTAAATAGGTGTGTGAATTAGCTATTTTGCAGGTATTTGGTAGAGCTGATTCCAGCTCGTTCAGTCGTACAGTTTAGACCAAACCTATGTACTTTAGGCCTGCGTAAACAGTCTTGAAATGGAAATACGTCATGCTTTTTAAATGTATTCTCGTGTCATGTCTATATGAGTGTTTTTAAGCGATGTCGCCAAGATGTTGATGCGTGTATGCTTGTTATTTTGCATATCGTAAGTTTGAGTGTGTGTGCATACGATGTAGATGGTATGCGTTTATGTCCCTTTAGTCAGCGTAGAACCATATATCTTTATGTCAATACTCTTTCTCCAGCGACGATTGCACTAGTTAAAATGTCGACTAATTTTCTTTTATGCAAGAGTAGAGATACGTTAGAGACAACAGTTGTAGTGTATTTCTATTGATATTGTCAATGAACGCGTCAACAGTTTGTTTTTCTTTTTTATTATGTTGTGCAATAATATTAAATAAATATATGTAGACGAGCGTCACTAAAACCTACTGGTGAATCCTTGGTTCAAATATCTTAATATCGTCATAAAAGAACTACCTTCTCAATAGTGCTATAGTCTACTGGTAGATTTTCAATGAAAACCCTATGTTATATGTCAATAGGCGATTACATTGGGTAGGGTACACCTATTCAGTAGCACTATTGACAATGTCAGTAGAAAATCAATATAATTTTAATATTGACAACGAGCGAGGAAATATCGATATTGTAGACTAGAGCCCCTAAAATTTACTAGTGAATCTTTGGTGCCAATGTCTCCATGTGGTCCCAAAAGAACTACTTAGTCGGTAGTGCTACAGTTGAGTGGTGGATTTTCAATGACAAGCTAATGTTAGATGTCAATAGGCGATTACATTGGCTGGGGTACATACACCTGGTCAGTAGTACTACTGACAACGTCACTAGTAAATCAGCACAATTTCACTATTCGCACTTTCTGCAGGGGTGTTTAAGGGTGGTTTTTTAAAGCAAGCGCACACAACTAATGTCAATGCATGTCTGCGTTTGTATATGCGCAGAAAAATAAAATATCATACACACAAAGTGTCTGCGTATGTACATGCATGACGTTTGTATACGCACCCATGCGTATGAAGAAGCAAGCATCACAAAGTCTTCCATTTTCTATACTCCTATACCTACAATAACTGAAAAAAATTTCTGCGCAGGAGTCTACTTTTTACTCGTAATTTATATGAGTTTGATCATCGGTTTGTGTCTAAAATGAACGACTGAACAAATTAAACTCAGCTCTTTTATTTGTTCTTGATAAATGTCAAAAAAATATACTGGGTTTTGATAAAGATTTTAATTGAAATCGGCTGGATTTTGTGCAGCTGTAAATGAACTATTATTTTTTAATACTTATTCAAATTATTTTTAAATATTTAAAACTGAAATAGTTTTTTGTCTCTACTTCTTTTTTCCTCAGCTGCAAGGAAATCCAAAGGGGTTGTTCGCATTTAATTTAATAATAAAAATCTATATCACTAATGCTCTCTTTATTTTTTCACTAATAACTGATTTCATTGTCGCTTTTTATCTGTATCTTTCAATCTTCAAGAAATATTTAATCAACTGCCAACCTGATAGAATTACATTGATTTTAATACTAACCAAAAGCTGTAGAACTGCAAACGAAGCGTCAAAGGTATGTACATATGTATGTACACATAACGACATTTATGCAAATAGAAATTGATTGATTTTCAGCAATAAATTTTCTTTTTGCAGCAAATCCTCTATTATTATTGCGCTAATCCATTTATGGAGTATTTAAGCGAGAGTGTATTTGCATTTGAAAAGTAATCAGTGTAAAAAGTATTTATTTTTCATAATATGTAGTTTAAAAAATAAAATATGATGATGGTCTATTAGTAAAAATATCCCTAAGAATGCAAATACTACTGCACTTTAGATAGAAATATTAATAGTAACTTTTTTACATAAAATATTTACTAAAACCAAATAAATCGCAAAACGTATACATTTACACAATAAAAAGAGGGCTGCCAACGTATGAGGATTTTAGTGATTTGTTACAGGAGTTAAACTAGAAATGCATGTATTAAGCATTAGATTTTCTTTTTAACCGACTTAAAAAAAAAAGGAAGAGGTTAAAAATTCGCCTCTATCCTTTTTGGCGGTGTTACTTCCTAACTCTAAACATCTTAGACCGCTTGTAAAAATTCTTTTTTTTTTTTTTTTGTCTAAGCGCTTCCCATTTAAAAAGAGTGGGCAGAGACACAACCAAAAAATTTTTGATGTGTAAACATCTATACGCTAGGGGGTAAAAATCTTTTGACTTTGATTTCTTTGCTGAGATTTCTTTGCTTTTCTTTCACAGCATTTTCAAATCGGTGTGAGCTATGTATGAGTGTACTAGTGTTTGAAAGAAGCAATACCAAGCAGAGAAACAAGTCGACCGGCTCGAAGCCGACGGTGCGCCGCCGCCGGTTATTTTTCTGTATATTTCCGTAGACCAAAGGTGAAAATGAACCGTAAGAGCTACGGACTTGAAATTTGGACACAATCTGTAGACATTTGGCCACTACAACAACAAATACATGAGAGTTAAAAACTAAAGGGTGTTCCAAAACGAGCAACGAAAAATGTTAAAATCCCATGTAATATGCATACAATTGTATGTACATACGTACATACACTTGAAATTTTAAAAGTTAGTGTATTTTTATACAGACTACAACAATTAACACTAAATTTAAAAAATTTAAATCAATGGGTGTTCCATCAGTTAATGCAATTTTGACTTTGTAATTTTGACAAATTGCTGTATCTTGGAAACCGTAAGAGCAAAACACTTGAAATTTTCAAAAACGGTAAAACTAAAAAATCAATAAAATATAAAATCGCCAAATATAAAAAAAATCGCCAAAAACAAAAAAAAGTCGCCAAAACGAAAAAATCACGAAATTAAAAAAAATCTCTAGGACTAAAATAAATCGCGAAAAACCGGAAAAATCGCCAAAATGAAAAAAATCCTTAAACAAAAAAATCGCCAATATGAAAAAATCGCCAAAATGAAAAAATCGCCTAAATAAAAAAACCCCGAAAACAGAAAAAAATGGCCAATATGAAAAAAACCCTAAAAACAGAAAAAAATCGCCAAATTGAAAAAATCGCCAAAATGAAAAAAATTGCAAAAATTAAAAAAAAAAACCAAAAAGAGAAAAAAACGCCAAAACGAGAAAAAAGTGATAAAACTGAAAAAAATCGTTTAAACTGAAAAAACTTAAAAAAGGAAGAAAGCTAAATCAAAAAAATTATCAAAACCGAATGTGCGCGAGTCAAAGTCGCACTTTACTGAATTTATTGAATTTATTTTAATTGCAATGCGTACACAACAACAAGAACAACACACAACAACAACTAAACGATGAACAACAGGAATTAAAAATTAAAAAGTAAAAGTAAAGGCATTTACCATAGATGAGCACTGCAAGTTTCAGTAAAAATAAATAAAAAATGTTTAACAAGTAAATTTTTACTGATTACTAAAATTTTTTTCTACAATTTTTATGAATTGCCTAAATGATTTGTTATATGATGAGGTGCATTGAATTTTCAGTAATCCGTAATGCCCGTATTCATAATGAAATTCTACCAAGTGGCTAAATGTTTTTCATACAAAAGTTTCAAAATTTTAATGAAAAAACTTTGCCACTTGCTACAATTTTATTATGATTACGGCCCTACGATTTTACTGGTAATGCAAATTAAATTTCATTAGCTTTTGAATGCAGTACATATACATATACTGCAGTGTGCCCATTTACTAACCAAATAAGTTTAATAAAACAAACAAAAACCAACAAATTCATATGTATTTACAATATTGAAATATGAAAGTTAATTAATTTAAAAAAAGATACTAAAAGCATAAGTACTTCCAACTTTAAAAAAAATTTAATTACTAGATGTTTACACATCTCCTCTGTGATCGGACTCACCTTGCTTTTTTTTAATTTGAATTTATGATATTCTACTTATTTGATTCCTGCGAAACCTATTAAGTACCCTTGGTTCTTGTAATTACACAATTTAAAAAAAGGTGAAAAATAGGCTCATTAAAATTTAATATTTTATTTTAAGTGGTTATACTTAACCGATTTTTACAGGACTTAACACGCACCCTGAACTCTGAAAAAAAGCACAATCTCGCATTTAAAAAATGGGCGTAGGCACGCCCATTAAAATTCAATTTTATATTTCATGTACTTCTCCTATCAGATCTTTGCATTTAAGTCGATTTATTTTTTTTTTTTGCAGAAAGAATTATTTTTTTAATAGTCATTTTTTTGAATAGCGTTCCATACATTTTCATGTTAATTTCAAACGTTCGCCAAGAAAACACCTTAAACTGAGTTTAATAGCAGTTAAGGTGGATAATTCTCGATTAGTACATATTATCAAAAGAGAAAAATTACGACCTAATTTTAAAAACAAAATCCTGGAATTTAGATTGCAGAAATCTTAATATGTATTTCAATCTTGAAATTTGGTCAGCAAGATTGACGTTCTCAAATTTAAGCATAAATTCTTAATTTATAGAATGAATTCTTAAAATCAAGAAACCATTGAAAAATCAAATCAAGAACGTAATCTTAAGAATATGATCTTAATTTAAGATTTTTATTTAAGAACAAAATCTTGAATTCGATCTTAAAATGGGATTTTATTCAAGATTACAATCTTAAATGCGATTTAAAAATATTAAGATTTTATTCTTGAATCAAGAATTTTCGCATTTAACAGACATATTTCGAGCAGGTTTTTCCCTTAGTGTAGCGTTAGAGGAAAAACCATGTATTTGCATGAAAACCATATCCCTTCCAGGTGATCACATACATTCCATTTTTGTCATAACATTGATGACACTAAAAAATTTACAAAATTATATGACGACTGACGTTTGTCATCAGATTAATGTCAGTTTTGGTCTTAGTGATTACATTTGTAGATGTAGAAAATCTTGACAACTGGCAGGAAGCCATCAATTCGAAGGATGAGTACTTCAATGTGTGTGCTTACGATATTTTCATGTTTGATGCCTTTGAATGCAAGTGAAAGCAATTGAAATCAATCTAAAGTTCACTGATGAAAACCGCGGTGAAATCTAGATAATTTATAAAAATATTTCTTAACAAATTTAGCAGATTAAAATTAAAAATAATATACATACACGCGAGTACTCGTACATGTGCAAAAATATTATTTTGCCAATTTTATAAAATCTTTGAAAATTTTAAGATTTCATGGCAATCTTGTAAACAATCAAATCCAAAACTATTCCCTTTATGTATATTTATTTTGAACTATTAATAACAAATATGTGTGTATGTATGTACAAAAAAAAACTATTTGATTGATACACAATCTCTGACATGATATCGAAATTCACATACAAAAGTATTTAAGAAAAAAATAGGAAAAAAGTGAGCCAAATAAATGAAAACTAAAAAAATCAACAAGTATTGAAGTAGTTATTTAGTGCCAGAGAGTCAACCACGCCTACAGCGGCATCAATCATGCAATTGTTTGCGCACAATAAATATCGCAGCAACAATAAAAAAAATAATTAAATGAATAGTCATAAAAAAGAATTAAATAAAATATTTAGTGTGTAAAAAGATTGAAAAATAGTTATGCGAAATATGTTTTTGCAAAGCAAAAAATTTATCAGGGAAACAGTCATCTAAGCTACCGCGAAGATTAAAATGCTGATCAGAAAAGGCGGAATTTGTTTACAATTGTTTTGGTGATTTACTATATGCAGCTGACAAAAAAATATATGTATTAGAATAAATCAAACACAGTGACTAGATCAATCAGTATTAGAGAATAGAAAAAAGTTTATTTCAACAAATTTCAATTTCATATCAAATCTAACATGGCGGATGCCACAAGTAATAGGCCAAGGTATGGACAGAACAATTCACGTCTCGTGTCTGCTTGGATGAGTACATAAAATCAATTTTACATTATACATATCGAAAGCTAATTATTTTTATAAATTATTGGAGTAAAAACTAAAACAATTTACTTTAATAACAAATAAAGCGTGTTTTTTTTATTCGAGTGTCACAACTTTGAGTTGGCATCACTGCTTTATTTGAGCAGACATTTAACAGCTGATAGTTGCTTTTTGTTTAGTTTGCTTTGAAATTTCATTATGAATCGATTTACACCAGAGCAACGCGTAAAAATTGTTGAAATTTTTAATCAAAATAATTGTTCTGTTCGTCAAAATCATCGTGCACTTCTTCCATTTTATGGCGCAAATAATCGTCCTTCAGAGCCGCTAATTCAAAGAACAGATGTGCGATTGCTTTACGTGAGTACCTGCCATTACGGCATAATCTCACGTGTGCCAAAGCACTGGGAGTGGGTTAGACGCCAGACCAACGCCCCCATGCACCCTTTTAGACTGAACCTATGGCCCACTCCATAAGGCACATAGGTTGCAATCTTTGAATATAGTTATCCCTGTACTATATTCAATTACCTTGCTGAGGTAATTTGAGCTATCTAAACTCTGCTGCTATGTCCGTGCCCATAGCAGCTTCTGTTGAATGGCAACAGCACCTAGAATAGTGTCTGGCTGACCGCGTCAGACCAATCATTAGCATTGATTTCACACTGGGAAGCCAAGACTATTCTCCCAGCGATTTTGGTAGCAACCACAGCCACCACGATAATTCTCCGCCTTCCACACCAAGGTGTTGTGTATACACCCATAGCGAGGTCCCCATGAGAATTCCTCAACCATTGCCGGCACATCTCAACCACTCATCCGAGATGAACCCATGCCTGTGTCGCCAAATAATCAGTGCCTACTCCACACATACCAAAATCATCCTTTTAACCCCGTGAGGTAGGACGAACTCGGCATTTTAGCAAAGGAAACTGACGACCGCTACATGCACTCAACTCTAAGCAGCTCGGCTGTCGGGCCACCGGCACCCGTGGCACCAGAAGTAGCCTCTGGTTAGACTTCAAAGTTCCACCACAAGGGCTTCACCTCTATCGTCTTTTGAACTCAGGGGCAGTTCTAGGTGACGCTGCACCTAACTGACATCAACAGGACCTGTCTTCCTTTTGTCCTTTGCTCTGTTTGTATTCAGAGATCGGGTAGTAACACATAAGTTCTATGGGTAATGTAACAAAGGTACGTCAATGGGAAAAGCCACATCACCCCAGCTGGGGCCCCGGGGTTGCCACACCCGTAGTCTATAAATAGACTCCCCTGGGGGGAATTCAAAGAACAATATATCGTTTTCGGGCCGCATTTACTGTTACTGAAGATGCTGTACAGGAAATCATTGAAGATGATCCTAATCAATCCTAATCAATCAATTCATCGCCGTTCTCAGCAACTGGAGTTGTGTCCTTCCACTTTATGGAAGATTTTAGGAAGGTATTTTTGGTTAAAAGCTTTCAAGGTTCAACTTGTGCAGGAATTAAAGCCAAACGACCATCACTTGCGCCGCCAATTCGGCGGATGGGCTGACGCACAAATTGATATTGATTTTGAATTTCCATTAAAAATTTTATTTTCCGCTTGAGACCATTTCTAGTTGAATGTGTACGTAAATAAGCAGAATTGTCACATTTGGAGTGAGGAGAATTTATAATCTTTTGTCGAAACACCATCCACATTCACAGAATATTACTGTTTGATGCGCTTTATCGGCTGGCGAAGTCATTGGGTCATATGTCTTCAAAAACGATGATGGTCAGAATGTTACTGCCAATGGTGAACGTTATAGGAACATGATTCGAAATTTTTTTGTACCTCAATTACAAAAGATTGATCTTGCTGATATGTATATGGTTCCAACAGGACGGAGTCACATGCCACACAGCGGGCGCTACAATTGATTTACTCAAAGAAACTTTTGATGATTTCACGTAATTCCAAGCAAGATCGTGTGATTTAATCCCATTGGATTATTTTCTTTGGGGTTATGTTAATTTATTTGTCTACCTCGATAAACTACAAACAACTGAAAAGCTGGAAATCAACGTTCGAAGAGTTATCGGCGAAATACGGCCGCAAATGCTGCGAAAAGTTGTTGAAAATTGGTGTTCTTGACGGAAAAAAATTTCCTGTGATAAATAAGTTTTATTAAAAAAAAAGGCACAAATAAATTTAAAGTTTACTTGACTCATTTAAACTTTTGTTTAAGAATTGAATTTAATTAAAATTTTCACTGGCTCAATAAAATTTTTAATTTATTTTTGTTTTTTTTTTTCAATTAAACGTGTTTATCGTAGGAAAATTTTTTTTCTCAACTGTTAAGACCTGGCTTTACCATACAAATTGTTTTTGTTAAAACCAACTTAAAACCATTTTTGAATTGGTTTTAAGTTGGTTCTATGAAATGCAACCTTTTTTTCGCTGTGCTAAATTCAGTGCTGCCAAGTTAAAATGACCGGAAGCAGCTGATAATATTTATGCCAGTGAATAACAACAGATGTCTCTTGAAAGATTTTCAACTTAAAAATATACGCAGCAGCAACAATAAACAAAAAAATATGGGAAAAAAATTTTTTGAAAGGAAAACAACGAAAATGTTTTCATTGCCCTCTGAAAAGTGAAAATGGACGATATAACTGACATCCATATGCCTATAAAAAAAAGGGTTATCTTATAATGTATTTGTGCATTCTTATACATACATACATACATATCGATGGCTTAATATAAAAAGGGCCTAACTCAATTTTTTTCGAAATCGTGTTTTTAATGTTTTCTGGGCGACAACGTATAATTGCATCCTCTTTGAAGATCTTAGTACGTTACAGCTCAAAATCAAGGACTTATGGCAACTTTAAAAACTATTTCTGCATGTAAATGTTTTATTTTTTCTTCAGTTTTTTGCTTCTCCTGTAAAGTGTCGAAAATTTGAGTTAGGCCTTTTTTATATTAAGCCATCGATATATATGTATATGTATAATAACTTTGGCTGCTATTATGATTTACTAGTTGTAATGGATAGTTTAATTGCAGTTGTAAAATTTTTATTATGGATTACAACTTTTTTTCACCATGAGACAATTGCTTTTTATCAGTTGCATTTGGGTTTTTATTTAGGGTGTTATATTACATTTGCTTCATTATTCCAGACGCAAACCAATCTCATTTGTCAACCAATATTTTTGCCACGTTCATAAAACATGAAATCTAGAAAAAAAATACACTAAAATAAATCGGCAAAACCGAAAAAATCGACAAAATGAAAAAATCGCCAAAATGAAAAAAAAACGCCAAAAACCGAAAAAAATCGCCAAAACGCGAAAAAGGCGCCAAAATTAAAAAATCGCCTGAATGAAAAAAAATCGCCAAAATTAAAAAATAGCCAAAACTAAAAAGTCGCCTATATGAAAAAAAATCGCCGAAATGAAAAAATCGCCAAAATGAAAACAGAATCGCCAAAATGAAAAAAATGGCCAAAATGAAAAAACGTCAAAAACCGAATAAATCGACAAAACGGGGGAAAAAGTGCCAAAACTAAAAAAGCGCCAAAAACCGAAAAAACGCAAAAAACGACAAAATTAAAAAACGCTCAAAACCGAAAAAACTCAACGAAAAAAAAAACTAAAACTATGTATTATATAGGCTAAAGTTCGTATTGAATTACATATCTAGTGTCCGTACGGAACCCTTCGTGCGCGGGTCTGAATTTTAATGAATTTATTTCTTTCTGAACTCACACCAAAACACCAGAGTAAAAAAAGTACCCGCAACAAATTTAACCTCAAATGGAATTTTAAAATCAAATTACAACAACAACAACAACAACAACTGTTAATAGGGGACAAAATAGCGCAGAGCAAATGCAAATAACCACAAATGAAATTTTTTCATTTTCATCGTTTTCATGTGGAATGAAATATTAATTGACCCCCTCCCCTGTGTTGCATAAAAATGCAAAATAATTATTGAAGCGTGTTTGAAGTTATTTGAATTATTTGTTTTGATGGTTGATTCTTCTTTTCTACGCCACAATTTTATTTCATTTATTTATTTATTTATTATTTTACTTTCATGCATATTCATTTATTAAATATGCAAAGCTTCATGATGCTGCATTTTTTTAGATTAATAATCATCAATAGATAGCATTCAATGCTGTAGAAAACAAGAATATAAAAAAATAAAATAGCAGAAACAAATAAATTATTTGCTGAATGTAGTCGAACTGTTTGGAATGTAGTGGCTGACATGATATGGTGATTTGGTTGCTTGAACGGTTGACTCATATTAAGAATGTCGTTGACTGACGGAAAATATGGTCGTTTTTTAACTATTCGTACGTTTTATTTTTGTATTATTGCTCTAGCTCCAGGCATTAAACAAATTTTATAAATGTTATAAAAAAAAATTGTTTTTCTTTTGCATTTAGTTTCACTTTATACAAACTCAGCAGATACACAGAGAAAACAGTGCCTAATAAAATAGAACAAAATTAATAAGAAATCTCTATGGTTTTTTTTTCAATAAGGAAATCTTATTAATTTCATAGAGAAAACCTTTTTGAAAAAATCAAGAAGAAATCTTGTAGTTTTCATGAGGTTATCTTATTGATTCTTTTAATAAGGTTTTCTTCTTGATTTTATGAGGCGACCTCATGAAATAAATAAAAATATGTCTTTCTCATTCTTTGTGCTTTGCTTATGTATTTTCATTTAAATTCTATACCATATACTTTGAAAGGAGACAAGTATTGAACCAGCAAACTTCTGACTGATAGACAAACACTCTAATCGATATGCTAACAAGCAGTCTGAATAACTATTGAAATAATTTTACAAACATGCTTATACAAAAACGAAAAAGATCATGAAAAAAAATTGTCTGTGTCTATTTATAGATATGAAATAACAAGATACCTCATAAAATCAAGAAGATTTCCTTATTAAAAAAATCAATAAGATGCTTTACACATAATCATATAGGAACCTAATAAAATCAAGAAGAAAACCTTTTTAAAAAAATCAATAAGACAACCTAATAAAATCAATAAGAAATCCATATAGTTTACAATTTATAAGAAAACCTAATAGAATCAAGAAGTTTTTCTCTATGGATTGTTTTTTTGGTGCCAAAAATAACGGAAATTGAGTAAAAAAAGTTGGGAATAACAAGATTTCTTCTTGATTTTATGTGGTTTTCTTCTTAATAGAATTAGTAAGATTTATCACATAAAAACAATAAGGAATCTCTATGAAAAAATCTTCGCTTCTTTCTGCTGGGATACCCCTTAGCCTAAAAACGTTTCATAGAGAAAATCTTATTGATTCTATGGGGCAGTTTTTTCTCTGTGTAGAAAATTACACAATATATATCTGTGGCAAAAAAGAAAAGTGCTTAAGTCGAGATAAGCTGATTTTGAGTTAATAGTACCTCCATAATCTGCACATTTGAAAGTACCCCTGGTCAAAATCTCAAATAACTTGTGTGATTTTTCAGGAAGTTATAGCACTTTGACTTGCGATTTATCTTTTTTAAACATCTAATCTCATTTGGACTAATAGCTTAATCTGGGTTATACTTTGGTATAATTCAACTTAAATGTATTACTTATACTGTGTAGAACGATTTTTGCTTAAAAAAAAATAAAAGTAAACAGAAAATTTTCCAATTTAACTGTAAAAGAAATAAATTTCTGAAAATCTACTTGAATGCTTAAAAGTGCTCTCCTGCAAAACAGTAAAATATGACTTAAGCAATTTTCGTTATTGCTATAGATATATCTAATAACTTTAACTACATAAATAACAGCATTCATTTGCTTCTATATATCTAAATAAGCTTAATAAGAATTTATAATCCTACAAACTACTTTAATAATTAAAAATTTATTTTCAAAAAATATTCGAAAATAGAATAATGTTTGGAAAATTATTGATAAAACAAACAGCTTATATTAATTATATGCAAACATTTTATGCATATAAATTTTAGATATTTATATATGTATGTATGATAAAATACAAAACTTTTATGCTTGTGGATTACAATGGTACAAACATGCATTTTAAAAGTTGTTTGTCTATTTAAAAAAACAAAAAAGCCTTCAAAAATCCTTCTCTTCTAGTGTCAGACACTTGTTTAAGTTTCTTTTAATAATAAATGCAAACATTGTATTTATGTTTTTCACTTAAATAATTCAATATTTAATAATTTAAATGTTGAAAATGTTTTGAATTTATCAAACGTCTACATTTCTTGTCATGGAGAACAAAACTAAAAGAAGCTATATAATAATTTTAACCACAAAACAAAAATTTAAACTATAAAACATATTATATAATTTATTATATTTATGATACTACATACATATCAGTTACAGGTTACACTTTTAAAATACGTATGTACATGCATACACATGTATGTATGTACATAGGTGATGCTTCCGAAAACTTTTAAAATTGGTGTTAAGCAAAATATTACAAAAAAAAAATTATAATAATTACAAAGAAATATAAATTTGAATAAAAATAAGCACCCATCAAACAAAATGCTCCGAATTCGTAACGAAAGGTCGACAAAATCTTCCGATTTCTGAACCGAAATATTACCGAAATCGTAACAATTTTTGTATGAAATGGTTGACACGACTTCGCAACGATATGTCGCACAGTGGGGTGAATGGTAGAGAAAGTGGCGATTAATTCACAGAAGTAGTAATTTTAAAGTGTTGTTATTTTTGATGTGTAAACATCTATACGCTAGGGGGTAAAAATCTTTTGACTTTGATTTCTTTGCTGAGATTTCTTTGCTTTTCTTTCACAGCATTGTCAAATCGGTGTGAGCTATGTATGAGTGTACTAGTGTTTGAAAGAAGCAATACCAAGCAGAGAAACAAGTCGACCGGCTCGAAGCCAACGGTGCGCCGCCGCCGGTTATTTTTCTGTATATTTCCGTAGACGAAAGGTGAAAATGAACCGTAAGAGCTACGGAGTTGAAATTTGGACACAATGTGTAGACATTTGGCCACTACAACAACAAATACATGAGAGTTAAAAATTAAAGGGTGTTCCAAAACGAGCAACGAAAAATGTTAAAATCCCATGTAATATACATACAATTGTATGTACATATATATATACACTTGAAATTTTAAAAATTAGTGTATTTTTATACAGACTACAACAATTAACACTAAATTTAAAAAATTTAAATCAATGGGTGTTCCATCAGTTAATGCAATTTTGACTTTGTAATTTTGACAAATTGCTGTATCTTGGAAACCGTAAGAGCAAAACACTTGAAATTTTCAAAAACGGTAAAACTAAAAAATCAATCAAATATTAAATCGCCAAATATAAAAAAATCGCCAAAACGAAAAAAGCACAAAATTAAAAAAAATCTCTAGGACTAAAATAAATCGCGAAAAACCGGAAAAATCGCCAAAATGAAAAAAATCCTTAAACAAAAAAATCGCCAATATGAAAAAATCGCCAAAATGAAAAATCGCTTAAATAAAAAAACCCCGAAAACAGAAAAAAATCGCCAATATGAAAAAAACCCTAAAAAACAGAAAAAAATCGCCAAATTGAAAAAATCGCCAAAATGAAAAAAATTGCGAAAATTAAAAAAACCCAAAAAGAGAAAAAAACGTCAAAACGAGAAAAAAGCCATAAAACTGAAAAAAATCGTTTAAACTGAAAAAAAACTTAAAAAAGGAAGAAAGCTAAATCAAAAAAAAATTATCAAAACCGAATGTGCGCGAGTCAAAGTCGCACTTTACTGAATTTATTTTAATTGCAATGCGTACACAACAACAAGAACAGCAACAACTAAACGATGAACAACAGGAATTAAAAATTATTAATTATTATTTAAGGCATTTACCATAGATGAGCACTGCAGTACCACTAAAGTTTCAGTAAAAACAATAAAAAATGTTTAACAAGTAAATTTTTACTGATTATTAAAATTTTTTTCTACAATTTTTATGCATTTGCTAAATGATTTGTTATATGATGAGGTGCATTGAATTTTCAGTAATCAGTAATGCCCGTATTCATACTGAAATTCCACCAAGTTTTTCATACAAAAGTTTCAAAATTTGAATGAAAAAACTTTGCCACTAGCTACAATTTTATTATGATTACGGCCCTACGATTTTACTGGTAATGCAAATTAAATTTCATTAGCTTTTGAATGCAGTACATATACATATACTGCAGTGTGCCCATTTACTAGCCAAATAAGTTTAATAAAACAAACAAAAACCAACAAATTCATATGTATTTACAATATTGAAAGTTTTGATACTTTTAATTAATTAATTTAAACAAAAGATACTAAAAGCATAAGTACTTCCAACTTAAAAAAAAAATTTCATTACTAGATGTTTACACATCTCCTCTGTCTCCTCTGTGATCGGACTCACATTGCTTTTTTTTATTAATGAATATTAATAAATACATAAAAAACAGCATTTAAGAAAAGTTTTTTGAAAAAAAAAATTAAACCTTTTATGGGCTATTTTGTATTTTGGAGAAAATGGTCTTATTTGACTATTTTTGCTGTAACTTTGGAATGAAAAAAGATAAATTTGAAAATTAAATTGTAAATTAGAGCATACTTTATGTGCCTTTAAAAAAATATATATTTTTTTTTTGTTTCAATAAAAAAAAATATTTACTATGTTTTTGCACATTGATTTTTAGCAACTGGAATTCTCTCACAAAAACTTTCATAACTGAAAAATCGCACAATGCGCAAATAGGTATTCTGGGATTTATTAGCTAAAATCTTATATTTTAAGAGCATATGAGCATTTTTCCCTGCACTAATCCTCAAAGTTATTGAAACTCAACAACTCAATTTTAATATTTCTAAAAAAAATTATCTAAACAAAAAATTATTTTTTAAATGTTTATATACCTGAATTTGACGGTTCCATTATAAAACTTTTACTCATAGAAGTCTTAACAAAAACTATAATCACTTGAAATATCAAAATTTTCTCTTTTAATCAATGCGCGCAAAAATAACTAAAATTATTGAACTTTGAACACACACTGCAAATAAAGTAAACTACCCAGAACTTTTATTTTTGCAGTTAGTGATGTAGAATTTTATCTACTTTCATATGGTACCAAATACGGTTGTGAAAGTTAAAGTTCATCTTTTGAATTAATCGCCACTTGTGAAAGGTTTCACCCCACAGTGTGTCGGTACGAAATGGATACGATATTTCGGTACGAATTCGTAACGACATGTAGGTACGATGTTCTCTTTGCTTTTATAGCATAGTACCGCTTCACCGTTATGTTGCTGCTATTGTCGAAATAATTTGCCCATACTCACATTTTTTAATATTTGTTGCAATCCTTTTTTTTATCAACATATACAAATTTATAATGATTTTTTTTTTTTTTTTTTTTTTTTGATCCGTTTGAAAATAAAAAACAATGTAATATTAATTATAATAATTTAAAATAAATGAAAAACTAAAAAATGTATTATTGTAGATCCTGAAGATGAACCGAAAAGGTTCGAAATATATAGATTAAAACGAATTTACATTGTTTTTTATTTTCAAACGGATCAAAAGAAGCAAAACAATATTGAAAAATATATACAAATTTATTTAAAAAAGATTTTCACAGACTTTTACTCAAAAATCAAAGTTTTAATGTTTTTAAAAAAAAATTTACAGAGAAAACTATCGAAATTTTTTAACGAATTCGCTACGAAAAGTCTGAGTTCAGACAAACTACCGAAATGTCTTGACGAGTTCGGTACGACAAGTCTGATTTCAGAAATAATCGAAACATTTGTTTTGGGGGGCAATTACATAAAACAAATGTTGATATGTATGTATATCATTTTTCTAATACCACAAAAAATAATTCTTTCTGCCAAAAAAAACCGACTTCAATGCAAAGATCTAATAGAAGTATATGAAATATAAAATTAAATTTTAATGGGCGTGCTTCCACAAATGTTTTAAAGGCACTAGTTTGTGTTTTTCAGAGCTCAGTGTGTGTGTTGTTAAGTTTTGTAAAAATCGGTAAAGTAGAATAAATTTAAATAAAATATTAAATTTTAATGGGCGTGACTCCGCCCATTTTTTTAACTGGAGGATTGTGTCTACTTTAGAGCACAAGGTGTGTGGTAAGTTTCGAAAAAATCGGTTAAGTATAACCGCGTGAAATATTATAATAAATTGTAATGGGCGTAACACCGCCCATTTTTTCAACTTTCAAATTGTGTACTTACAAAAACCAAAGGTGTTTTATAGCTCTCGCAGCAATTAAATAAGTAGAATATCATAAAATTGTATATAAAAAATTGTGGGCGTGTCCCCGCCTGCTTCTTTACAATGGGACTAATGAGAAGCAATACCGTGTAAGACAAAAAAAAAATTTTAACAATCGGTCTAATATGTACCGAGTTATGAAGTTATATCCCAAAGAAAATTTAGACGAATTGTTAACCTACTCCTTTTTTTTAAATCGGTTAAAAATTGCCATGATATCACATTTTTTAATTGTTTCCGTTTTGGTTTTACTTCCGGTAAAGGTACGCTCACACTTGGCAAAAATTTGTTCAAAGAAGCGTAACCACTGAATAGTATGAAAACCCTTGTTATTTAGACACGCGTTTATTAAGTTAAACAGTTTCCAATAATGTTGAATTATATGACATCGTCTATCAGTTATGTATGTATTAAACTGTTTAAATTAAGATGCACGTGTCTGAATCAAAAGGGGATTTCACTAATATTCAGTGGTCACGCATTTTTTTTTTTTTTTTTGGCAAATGTATGCTATCCTTTTTTATTGTTATGCTTTTTAACAAATTCCAAGCATTTAACACATGACTGTAGAGCCTAAAAGTATGCTAGAAATATATATATATATACTTTTACTTTATAGCAGGGATGGGATTGAGAATTTTAAAATTGTACCAACAACTTTGAAAAATTTTACTTTTTTTTACCTTAATATTTTTATTTATTTTTATTAATGGCCTGTTTCACAATAACGAAAGGAAACTTTCGACTTACAATTTATATTGAAAACAAAAACAAATTTTCTTATTTTATTTTCAGTCGAAAGTTTCGTTTCAGTTTTCTTTCGTTATTGTGAAACAGGCCATAAAATAATCGTCTATGTTCCGGCTACCGAATTTTTTTCACAAATTTGCTTGTATGTTCGGTTCAACCTCTTTAGGTTGAAATTTAGAATATACAAATTAATAGCATGTCCTCTAGCTTCCGAATGTGGGAGAAAAATAATTTGAGTTCACATGTTTTGGTTTTTTCATTGCGTTTTACTTTCACAATACTGTTTTTAAGTGAGAAGAATATGAATTACATTGTCCAAAAGTGAAAATTGACATATACATACAATTGTTTGAAAATAATTATATATTTTTTTCTTTAAAATCCAGCGTGTGCTGTTTTGGCCATAGAAAGAAAGAATTCTCTTACAATGACGCCATTGTCAGATGCATAAACTTCGCCCATCTGACAATATTAAAATGTCTGACAGATAACTGGCAATAATTTTGTAATGGCTCCGAAATGTGTTCGTTAGCACGATTTTAAGATGTCTGAAAATTTGTTGTCAGCTGCTTGCCTTGCAATAGAATGACAATGCTTTTTCTGGCAACGATGTCAAACAAAAATTGCCAGTTCACAGGGTTGTAAGAAATTTTTAGCACATTTTACATACTAACAAATTTGAAAGATATGAAAACCGTCTGTAGATAGCTTTAATTTTTTTGCCGTTCTTCACTGTATACACGCAAGTGCAAAGCAACAGCACTTTTTCTTTTTTCTTTGTATGTATTCGTTTTTTAACAAAAAAAATATTGAATCCCTACAAGCAAAGTAATACGAAAATGATTCGAAATCGTATTGCTCGGAAGAAAAACTTTATTGCGGCAACAATCATATTCATATTGCAGAAGTTTCCCCCTTCGGGTGAGTTTGTACGGCCAGGGCGATAATTCGAAGAGATACGAATGCAATACTTCAAACGGGTGTTTTTTTTAGAGGTATAGAGCTTCGAATTGAAATAAAATACAAGAAAATCGTTTTAATGTCCATCAATTTGGCTTTATGGAAGGATAATTTTATGCCATTAATGTTTAAATATGATTTCGGGCATGTGGCCGCCGCGGCTGGCTCGAATAAAGCCAATTCTACAGGTCCAATTTTCAACCACTTTTTCGAGCATATGGGGCCGTATGTTGGCAATAACGCCACGAATGTTGGCTTCCAAGTCCCCTAACGTTTCTGGTTTGTTGGCGTAGACGAGCGACTTCACATATCCCCAAAGAAAATAATCCAATGGTGTCAAATCACACGATCTTGGTGGCCAATTGACAGGTCCATTCCGCGAAATTATGCGCTCATCGAATGTTTCCTTCAATAAATCGATTGTGACGTGCGCTGTGTGGCATGTAGCGCCGTCTTGTTGGAACCACAACTCATCCACATTCATGCCACCCAATTCGGGAACAAAATAGTCGGTTATCATGGCTCTATACCGGTCTCCATTAACGGTAACTGACTCTCCAGCATTACTTCGGAAGAAGTATGGCCCAATGACTCCACCAGCCCATAGAGCACACCAAACAGTCAGTTTTTGTGGATGTAATGGCGTCTCAAGGGTCTCATGTGGATTCTCTTCACTCCAAATGCGGCAATTTTGCTTGTTGACGTAGCCATTCAACCAAAAATGAGCCTCATCACTGAACAAAATTTTGCGATGAAAATCAGCATCGAGATCAATCTCATTTTCGGCCCATACACCAAAATCACGACGCATTGCATGGTCTCGCGGCTTTAATTCTTGCACAAGCTGGATCTTGTAAGGTCGCAAGCCAAGATCTTTGCGCAAAATCTTCCATAAAGTTGATGGACAAAGCTCCAATTGCTGTGCACGGTGCACGAATCGATTCATTCGGGTCCTCTTCAACACTTTGCTCTACAGCGGCAATTGTTTCTTCGGTGCGCACTGTTCGACGTCTCTGCGGATGCGTATTATCACATAGAGTAAACGTAGTGCGAAAACGATCCATGGTTAACCGAATTAATTGCTCTGATGGACGATTATGTCGACCATAAAATGGACGGAGCTTGCGGTAAACTTCGCGAACTGAACCATTATTTTCGAAATAAATTTGCACGATTTGCAAGCGTTGTTCTTTTGTCAACCTGTTCATGATGAAATGGCAAACCAAACTAAATATTAATCACTTGACAGCTGACAAAATGGCCGCCAGTTAAAAAAGTGATGCCAACTTAAAGTTCTATACCTCAATAAAAAACACCCATTAGAAGATAAAACTGTGAGATTGCTAGATAATCATATAGTAGAATTATTTATGATATTGCCAGATTATATTTAGGAAGATAAATTAATTATTACGATAGATTATCTCCTAAAGTACAATTTTACAATTTTGCTAAATTATCTGAAGGGAAAAATATAGGATATCGTATTAAAACTTCCATTTATTTAAATTAAAGCAATTTTTATGGTCAACTAATTGCAATTTATCATCAGAGGAGTCATCATATTTTTATTATAAAAATGAATTTCTTGAGCTAATGTTTAGAAAATTTTGTAATTGTTTTTATTTATTTTATATTTTTATCTTCTAGTTGAAAACATATTGATATTATAGGTTTATTGCGCATGTGATAAAACACCCGGCTGAACAAAATGCAACATTTCAATAACACAAAATACCTTGTTAAAGGAGAAAATAAATATTCAATACATTTTGAACTGTTGATTCAAAAAGTTTCACTAAAATGAAAATATTTTAATATCAAAACAGTATTGCTCTGATGATTTTCTTCCAAAAGATAAAAATAAGATATTGTATTTATATCTTCTGGGTAAGATATCTTCCAAATGTTTGTAGGGATAAAAATTAGTTTTTCTTTAAATGTATTGGTGTTTGCTCTTCCATTAGGAACTTTTGGGCACCCCTGATCTAGCACACAACCAAACAAGAAAATATTGAAGTCAATATTCTACAACAACGAAAATGTTATACCTTCTGCTTATTAAGGAATATACAACTACACTAACCCATAGGGCAATACAGACGAAGGACACGTACAGCAACAACTCTATAATACTTATACAGTGATGCTCCATTGTCAACAGACATACACACAAACCAACAGTACGAATTGCAACACGAACTAATGACGTGATCGAAAGCCAGTTTGAGAAGCTGTTGAATGTGCTGAGAATTTCTTCATATTGCTAACATTATTCTGGAAGCAACCACTAAAGAGTCAGTTGAGTTCAGTTAAGTGTAGTGTGAAGAACAGCGAAGTTAACATCGCTGTATGCCAGCAGTGAGTTATTTAACATTGTGTGTTTTAAAAGTTTTTTTTTTAATATCTGTGTTGAGTAAATAATTATTTCATTATTAATCATTTAATAAAAAAATTGTACAGTGGCACTTTTTATTTAAATTCATATCTTCGAACCTCCAAAAACAAAGTTTTTAAAAGATAAAAACGTAACAACATGTATCTATGTAAAAGAAGAATTTTGTAATGACACTGTAGGTAACAAATATAATAATCACACTCAATACAATACAATACCAAAAATTAAGGCTTGTCTAATCGCTGCTCGCAAGCCCAATTTTGTGCTACTGACAGTATATTTCAGTTCCCTCAAGTCTAGAAAATAATATGGGCCTGTCAGTAGCAGTCAGTTGTTTTCCACAACGGTTAGACAAGCTCCAATTTTATAGTATTGACATCACGTCGATGATGACAACTGCAATAAGGGTGAATGAATGTCTTCTTTAACTGAACATAAATTATTTTTAATCACTAAAAAAACCTATTATACACATATTCGACCTAATTACAAGTGTTGATGGTTTTTCTGATTTGTTTTTTATATCTAGAACAAAAATTTAATAGTTGACATTTAAATACAACAGTTGTAATTGGGCCCAGGATCTGAGAGTTAAAATTTACCCAATTCCTGACGTGTGTAAATGCCACGTTGCACGGGGGTTACTTGTCATAAATTTTGTGCGACAAAAGATATGAAAATTTCTGCTCATATCTAAATGTCGAAATACAAACCGTACTGCCATAAATAAGTTATGCCTGTATGCCGTTATAAGGATCAATGCGTATAACAAATTACCAAAAAAAAAAAAAAAAAAAAATGAAAACACATACAAATGCATTTTTAGAGTTTGACTCTGTTTGCACAAATGCAATGGATAAAGAAATTATAGTTTGTCAATATACAAACATATGTACTTATGTATGTACGTATACATATTTGCATGTAAGCACACATATACATACATATGTATACATTATTTAATATGCAAATGTTTTCAATGACTATGCATGACTGTATGAGTTAATATTGTAATTCGTTTCTATTTATTATATAACTCTACTTACATTCTCATATATTCTGTTCTTCATAGACATTTATTCTATTTATTGCAAAATATTTATTACTTTTGTGTGCGTTGTATGAATTTTGAAACTAATAATTAAGTATGGATGACCTAATTTGGCAACAAAACTATTAAATAGATTTTAATAGTAATCGTAATGGAAAAATGTCGGCATAATGTTAATGCTTTCCATGTACGTATGCACTCATGAGCATATTGTAAATAAAAACAAAACTATGTAAATTCCTAAATAAAATTATTTCAATGAATATTTAAAATTTATGTAATTCATTTCAAATTCGCATAAATTTTCTTTTATACAGTTGTAAGATAGGAGTATGTTCAGAT
Source organism: Tachina grossa (assembly GCA_949987645.1). Classification (NCBI taxonomy): domain Eukaryota; kingdom Metazoa; phylum Arthropoda; class Insecta; order Diptera; family Tachinidae; genus Tachina; species Tachina grossa. The sequence goes on along the minus strand of OX465277.1, from coordinate 125,804,116 downwards.
TGTGAAAATACTGAATGAATTAAGTGTAAAAACTAAATAATTAGGTTTGTGAAGGCAATAGATTTTTCAAAACGGATCGATTTTAAAGCAAACCAAGACCGGTGAAGCTGTTATTTACTTCTTTTTTATATCTGTGGCAAAAAGGAAAAAGTGCTTCAAGTCGAGATAAGCTGATTTTGAGTTAATAGTAATAATAGCAACTTTATCTTTTTTAGATTTCTAATCTCATTTGGAATAATAGCCTAAGTTAAGTTATACTTTGGTATATTTCAACTTAAATCGTTTACTTATAGCGTATAGAACAATGTTTGCTTAAACTAACAAAAATTAAAAATTTTAAAACCCCCCGAATATATCTAGAGAAGATGCGACATCTTTTAAACGGCTGGACCGATTTTCTTAACACATAGCTAAGAACCCTCTCGATCAAGTCACCTTTCAAACAGAAAAAACTAAATCAAAATCGTTTCAGCCGTTTGGTCTGTACGTGGACACGGACAGACACACAGACACACACTACAAACTTATAACATCCCTTTTTTAGTCGGGGGTTAAAAATAAAGGTTAACAGAGAATTTCCCAATTTAACTAATAAATAAATAAATTTCTGAAAATCGACCTGAACGCTTAAAAGTGCTCTCCTGCAAAACAGTCAAATATGACTCAGGTACTTTTTCCCTATTACCACAGATATATTTTATAATTTGCATTCTTATGTTATTTTGCAAGAATATTTGTTAAGCATTTTATTAAAATTGTTCTATAAATGTATTATTTTATTCAAAAATTATTCACGAATTCATTGCAAATTCATCATACACAATCAACAACAAGAATCGTTTAAAAATCGGGATTTTGACCAACAACATGATTCAGGAACTCCATTTTCAGTTGTCAGTAACAGGGGACTGCTTTAAACATGACTTCTCGAAATCGTTTAGAATTCATTACAACTTGTCAAAACACTCGTTTTGAAATCGCACAGCAGACATGTTTTTAGCTTATGTTTACATATTTAATAATTCTCAATTATTTGATGAAATTTTTACGAGGGCTACTATTTATATTTCGGGAACTGCCAACACTAATGTCGATCTGATGACAACACTAATGTCGATCTGATGTACAAGTGCTATTTGTTTTGTTTGCATTGAGTTCAGAAAATGAGGGTAGCGTTGGCTGAAGTAGTTAGCACGTTGACTGCAAAACCGAAGATCGTGGGTTCAATCCCTGTATCCGACAGTCATAAAATAACAACACCACGCAATTTTCTGATGTGCATTAGTATCCCTTTGTATCAGTTGCTGTAGGAAAGTTCAAATGATGATGGCATAGTCACTGGTCACTGAATTATCCCGACTTTAGCAGATGCTAAATCCTAATGTAACATCAGAGCGCCCTCCTGCAGAATCATCGGCGAAGTAAAATAACAAATAAAATGGCTACTAAGCACAGCTTCAAAATTTACTACGCCTCATTTGACACCAGAAGGTGCTGCAATAGTGCATTATTAAAAAGCGTGCAAGAAAGGAGAGTTGTAAAAGAATGAAGCTTTCTTCTATCTCTTCCTTCACCACCTGTCTTCTATGACTATCATTTTCTAAAGAAGGTAACACCTAGTAATAGTAATCGGCATTAATTGCCTGAGTGTTACTTCTCTTTAAAAAAAAAAAAAAATTACAAAAAAAAATGGATATTTCAAGAGAAGGTTTTCGTTTCGTTTCGACGTGGATTATCTCAACATGAATGTGGCAATAAATCACGATCAAAAACCACAGCATATCGCTGGTATAGTTAGTGAATTCAATCGTGATCGTAATTCCGTCACCGACGAATTCCGTGAAGGTCGTCCAGAATCGGTTGTTGTGAAACAAAACATCGATGCTGTGCATGAACTGACAATGCAAGATCATGTGACATATTGTGAGATAGAGGCATTCTTGCACATTAATTCAACTTCAATACATTCGATTTTGCATGAACAATTAGTTGTAAAAAAAAAAATTGTTCTCGTTCAATACCCCATAATTTATCAATCACTCACAAATAGGCTCCCGTCAAGTGGTATGAGGAAGTGAGTAAAAGGTTCAACTGTGGTGCTTCAGAAGACGTGTATAAAATCCTGACAAGTGACGAATCATGGATATATGCTTATGAGCCGGCAACAAAACAGCAATCGACCGTGTGGGTATTCTAAGACGAGCTAAATTCAACAAAAGTTGTTCGTGGAAGAAGCATAGCGAAGTAAATGGTCGCCTGTTTCTTCGGCCGAATGGGTCATGTGGCCATTGTTGCGCTTGAGCAACGAAGAACTGTCAATTCGGAGTGGTACACGACCATTTGTTTGCGGAAGTCTTTGGAGAAATTTGTAAAACTAACCCCCGAAGACGAATCATTCTTCATCATGACAACGCGCGCTCTCACACATCTCGTCAAACAAGTGAATTTTGAAGCAGTCAAAACATCGAATTGATTAATCATTCTCCGAAAAGTCCTGACTTGGCAACCAATGACTTTTTCTTGTTGCCGAATCGTATATAACTACATATATGATATGTATTTCTAATTTCCCTATACAGGTCTTTGTTACAATAAACATTCAATAAACATAACAACTATTACGTTATAGATAAGAAATATACAACCACACAAACACATAAACCGATGCAGACGAAAGATACAAACAGCAACAACTATAATGCGCTCTACAATAATGTTCTATTGTCATCAACACACACACACCCCAACACAACGAATTGCAATACGAACTAATGACCCTGTCGGAAATTACGTAAACTTTAAACTATATCTAAGCTAACTATTTCGCAACTAGCACTGACTGACACTTGGATTACTTTTGAATGTAATCAACTGACTATTTTAACATTGCGATGTCCTAGACGGTAGTCAATTGTCTCACTCTGCATTACTTTTCAGCTAACTTAAAGTTGATTTTTTTAAATCACCTGGTAGTCAGTAAATTAAAAAAAAAATTCTGGTGTTCGAACATGTATCATCACACGTTGTGTACTCAATGCGCAACCACTCAGCTAACGTACGCTCTAAAATAACAACAGCAAAATGTTAAAATAAAACTGAAATGAGTTTCAAAGTAGATGAGAATAAAAATATCATTCGATATGAAATGACGCAACTTGACCACTCATTTTTTAGATTTCATGATTTTTTTTATATTTAGTAGCTATCTATAATAGGTTTATATTCGTCTTATTTGCAATTAAAAACTGTATTTGTAAATACTCTACTAGCCGGTATTATAGAAATATGTTCGTAGTTAATTAATTAATTATTTAAACTATTTTTACTTTTTTCATTTATAAATGAAAAATTATAATAATAACAAAAATTAAAAATTTTAAAAACCACCGAATATTTCTAGTAAAGACGTGATATCTAAGAACCTTCTAAATCAAGTCACCTTTCAAACAAAAAAAAAAAAGTAAATCAAAATCGGTCCAGCCGTTTGGTCTGTACGAGTACTTGTACAGACACACAGATACACAGACACACACTACAAACTTATAACATCCCTTTTTTTTAGTCGGGGGTTAAAAAGAAAATGAATTAACTAACTTCAGTTTTTCCATCTATATTTTACTTTACTTTTCTTGATGCTAATCATTTATATACATACATTAGGGATGTAACGAATACCAGTTTAGCGAATGCGAATGCGAAAACGAATAATGCATTTGAATTTTTGCGAAAGCGAATGCGAATGCGAAAGCGAATGCAAATACTTACAATACGGTAAAAAATCACATCAAACTAAATTCGTTTAAAAACATGAAGTTGTATTATATACATACATAGATGTACTACATATAGCATTTTATTTAAATTGAGTCTTGAATTGAGCAAATATTTATTAATTTATTAAATTCTTAAAACAGAAAGATGTATATATGAAATTATATTGAAATAAGTATAGATAATAAAAATAAATTTACAAAATGTTAGGCAATTAACCCATTCGTACTTTGGCCCTAAATCCTGGTACTCTGTTCAATAGTTCATGTGAAATGCTGCCAAAATACATATTAAGAAAAATTGGCATGAACTCATGAACAAATTTTGGAGAAGTAGTACTTTGTTCATCTTGGGAAAAACATATGAAATATATCTTCAACATTTTAAGTTTTCATGCGAAATAATATGCGTGGCACTTGTTTCGCATAAAATTTACAACAAAGAACTGCTAGTTAAAATTGTTTGCATTTAAAATTTTCTGTGCGAAGTAATGAATGGTGCTCAACATTTTCCAAAAGTTTGAAAAGGCTAGTTTTAAGTATTTTTCAAAGCTGTATTTTGGTTTAGTATTCGCTTGAAATATTCGCATGCATTTTAGCGAATGCAAAAGCGAATGCAAAAGCGAATGCAAATAGCAAAAGTAAGCGAATAATTTGCGAATGCGAAAGCGAATGCGAACATTCGTTACATCCCTAACATACATACATGTATACTTTAAGGCCCCAATTTTGGCTTCCAAATTTACTTCATTTGAACCTATTTTAACTTATAAACATTTTATAAAAACTTACTTACAAACTTTTAAAAAGTTTTATTAAGATTAAAGATGAAATTAAGTTCAAATACATATTTTTTCAATTGTGATACTCCAAGAAAAAATTTGCATTTGGAATCAAGGATTTGGGTGTCAGATTTTTTGCAATATTTTCACTATTTATTGGCTTTTCTATCGACCAAAACAATAAAATGATCGACATCGTGGAGCCGAATATCGCCAACTGGACGAACAGCTCCTTTTCTAATACCTGATATGCTAAACTGTGTATATGATTGCCCTACGGCATACATTCTGTTAAAATGATACAAAGGGATAAATTGAAAAAAGGGTCATAAAAAGTTTCATTGGCACGAAAAGGGGTCAAAAGTGATACTTCAATGTCACAACGGCAACGCTGCTCTCAGCAATGAGAGCGTGGCATACACTGCAGAAAGAAATGAGAGTGTGTACGATGGACGGGTAGTACTGGAAATACTCGTCATAGAAAATTTTAGCTTGTATGAGATGCGCATTCTATATGATTTTATATTCTTTGCTATAAGTTAACTATTTTTGTAGTCAACCGCACATTTTTTGACAGGGGATGTCAACGAAAGCTAGTATGTATTTTAAAAACTGTTGAATGTTCTGAACATTTTTGGTTGAGTCAGTCAGTTGAGTTGAGAATAAGGGAGTCAGTTTAGTAAAGTCGAATATAATGTAAAAAACATCGAAGTTAACATCGTGGTATCCTAGCAGTAAATTAACTTAACATTGTGTGTTTCAAAAGTTCTGTGTGGACTTGTTAAGAGTTTTACACTGCGACTCTTTATTTCTTGCTATAATAAAAGTACGGCAAGATTATACAATTATAATATTGCTTCCTTATGTACTTCTACTTAAGCGATTTTTAATAAAAAAAAATATGTAATAACAAAAATATTTGTATAGCTTCAATTTGTCTTGTATCGTGAAAAACTAGAAACCATAAACCAGGAAAAAAGCCTGCCAGATTAGCATTTGGTCCAAGTTCTTCCTGCAACCAATCGAATGTAGAATTTAGCTCAGCTTTAATATTTGGACTGAGACATTTCAAATAACAGCATTAAATTAATTACAAAGCGGTGACCAATTTTTTCCATGTTTAAAAATTCAATGAAATCATTTATTTTATAAGATTGCCACTTTTCATCAGTTATTTTTTTTTCTTCTTCTAAATATTGCCGCTATCTGTATTACGTCAGATCGGCTAGTTATGGGAACGCTCGCTCCCTAGAACCCATAAACCACACAAAATAATATATTTAACACTCACCCAATTTCATGACATCCATGCTTTATGTTTTACACAAAATTACTTCATTAAAATTGTTTATATAACTGAAAAGAGAAGAAAGATAAAACAAATATGTATATATGTATAAGTATTAATACTATTTTAGAGCTCACAAAATTTATATTTTTATATTAAAATCACTTTGTTTAAAACAAAAGTTTTTTACAATTGAAAATTGAAATAGTTTCTATTGTTTTTGATGTTTTTGAAAATAATGTAATTTCACAACTGTTGGCGAATGAATTGCCTGCCCTAAGCGATTGAAAACATATTTAATTATGACCAGGAGGCAGCTTTTGTTGTTGGCAAGTAAATTGTAATCTAATTGAGAACTAAAATATAAATGATATTTTAATTTAAAATCTAATCATTCTTTTATTTTTTATAGAATAATAAACAAAGGATGGGAGGGGAGGGAGTTTAAAGTTTTAAATCAATTCGATCTGTTTTCGAAAAGGCTTTTTTCAGCATTTGAATTTAATTTGGAAAGTTGTTGTATAAAATCATGAGAATTAAGCTTTATGTAATTTCTTTCGTCTAATTTTTCATGAGTTTTTTGAGTCTCTAGTACAGAGGAATGAATGTATTTAAATGAAGATAATTGGATGGTAAGTCTGCAGTCTCTAAATGGTCCATCCGAGTGTACAACATTTGAGACTTTTTCGCCTTGATTTGCTTTCCTCTTAATTTTAGGGTTCCGTACACCAAAGGTGAAAAGTAACCCTATTGTTTTCGCTACGCTGTCCATGTGTCCGTCAAAAACGCTTAAACTAAAAATCCCAAAATTATAAAATCGCCAAACCCGAAAAAAATCGTTAAAACTAAAATTAATCACCAAAAAAATCGCCATAATGAAAAAAATTGCGAAAATGAAAAAAATCGCCAAAACGAATAAAAGCGGCAAAACTAAAAAAAAATTCGCTAAAAGTAAAACAAATCGCCAAGAACGCAAAAAAACACCAATACATATTTAAAAAAAAAAACGCGAATAACCGAAAAAATCCCATAAACTAAAAAAAATTACGAAATTCCTATTACATATCTAGTGTTCTCTACTAGGAACCTTTCGTGTGCGAGTCAAACTCACACTTTACTGAATATATATTTTTTTAGTTTTAATTTTATTTCGTTGAAAGTACTCTTTTTATTAACCGACTGCGCGAAGCAAGGAAGGGTATTGTGTGCTCCTTTGCGGCAATCGATTTGTCTTAATCCTGGGAGTGTCACTAAAGCATTGTTGCCATTTTAGCATTTTCACTACTAGATCTGGCATTTTCATTAGTTAAAAAGCATTCAACTTTTAAAAAATTCTACTAAATGCTTTCTGGCAGAATTTTTTTTAAATAAAAATTTTAATTTGTTAAAAAAATTCTTTTGTATATTGAATTTTTCTCATAAAGGCATATGTATTGCAGGGTAAAGGTTCACTGATGATCTGCACTAGCAACAATTAAATGCGGATAGGATACGGGTAACCTCTCAATAATAAATTTCAATGTATTTTTAACAAAAAGAATATTTTAATAAATAAGTAAAATAATAATTTGGTATTATTAGTGCGTTAAAAAATTTTTAGCGTAATTTTAACATGTCCAAAAATTACCAATTATTAATTTTTTTATGTTTCTCTGTGCTATAAAAATACCTGTAAATACTAAATGCCGTATTCATAAAAAATATTTCAGGTTTATTAAGCTCTTATTTGACACATTTCTATGGAAAATTTGTCAAATAAACCTGTAATAAAGCTAAAATATTTTTTATGAATTAGACCGTAATACTCGTAAGTTTGTATAAACATGAAATTCAAAGCTATATATTACAATAATTTTCTAAATTTAAATCTGGCATTATAATTTTATTCTGTAAAACATTTTAGCAGAATTTTTTGGCCGAGTTAGCATTCTCTTATCATCATTTTCTGGCAACACTGCACTAAAGGTATAACATTACAGTGATGGGAAAGTTGGTACGATCGTACTTTTTTTGATACTATTTGACATGAAAAAGTACCGTAGTACTCCCGCAACTCCCGCCAGCTTAGAAATATAGTCGGAAGATGCGCGTATGCATATATTTTTGCGAAGAATTAAATTTCTTTTTCGACAACTGGCACGAAACTTTATTAGTAAAGACATTTTAGAAACGTGTACCCAACCAATCTCAATTAAATATAAATGAAAATTATATTTGATTCAATGATATTTTCTGTGGCACAGAAGTTGATCTCTATGTAAACAGAAATCATGTTGAAACAACTGTTTCAGTTTAAAGAAAATTGTCAAGTTCTTAGAGCAAAAGTGGACTTTGACAGTTTAGTTTAGTAAGTATCCCTCTGAAAATGTTTTATTTGGTAATTATATTACTTTTAATTAAAGTGTTTCCCAGCGAAAAGCAAAATTTTTAAAATATTAACAACCAATATTGAGCATACTATGGAAGAACTGAAGCCATTAACAACAGAAAATATATGTATGCAGTTTCTGGACTTCCATGGCTATAACTAAAAACGCATTGGGCGAATACATGTTTCCTGGTAAATCGAGAGTAGTTTACGGAATTTTGTCCATACCTCACTCCTCTGTAAATATCGAAAGGATTTTCTCTTACCACAATATCATGAAAACAAAACAAAGGAATAGAATTTATGTTCCAACAGTATAGTCTTATCCAGGCCAAAGATTTATTGAAGTCTAAAAACTGTTTTTGTTATAACTTTAATCAGGGCTATCATGAATAAAATTCCGTAATAGTAATAGGGAAAACAAAAAATTCTAATTGGAAAAGGGAGAAATTTCACGCGGAATTTATTCATGATAGCCCTGAATATTTATACCAACCCAGACAGAAAAAGATAATCAGTACGATGTTGTTACTATGGTCTGCGGGTACAACTAACATCAGTATAACATCTGTTTACTCATAACATTAAAATGGTAACGCCGAATGACCGTCCTCCAACTCTTGTTTTTAATGTTGGTGCAATACTCTAAATACAAATTTATAAGGTCGTCACAATGGAAATTTTCAAACTTGAGTCAACTTTTTGTATTTGCGGTGTTGTAGTGGTATAGGCTTACTAAGAACACGGTATTTGAAAACACAAACTAATATTTTTGTGTTTGTAGTACTGTGGTGGTACAAAATTTTTGGAAGAGTCGTAATTTTGTATTTACAGTGTTGTGAAGGCCCATACTTTTTGCGAAAAATCACAATTTCTGTCTGGTTATGTCATATGTATGTATATGCTTTTTGTTCATTTTCTTATTTATTTGTAATAAATTTTATATAATTTTTTGTTAATAAAATTTAAATAAAAAAAATAGTTTTTGGTACTCTCGGGATCAAAAAAGTACTCCAAAATTTTTTTTTTTGGTACCGAAATGCAAATCACATTTCCCATCACTGTAACATTAGTCAAAATTCAATATGGCGGCCAACAGACGCCATTTTGTAAATGCAAAATAAATAAAAAGTCGGCGAACTATATCAAAATTGGTATTTTAAAATCATCTTTATGTTTCTAGTATGATTTTTTATTTCGAATGACCATTTAGGATATTTAATGGTTCACAATTGGTCGCAGTCGGGTTTTTTGATTTTTTTAATTACTACAAATAGTGTCTGTGAAACAAAGAAAACATATTTTCCATCAGGTAACATTTAAGTCAAACAAAATATTTAATCAAAGTGTCAAAATTTACAAAACTTGTTTTCGCAGAGATTTGAGTATAAAATTGTCATGGATATATTTTGTTGTTTTCGAGGGATTCACAAATATTTTCTGCTGTTTTTAAATATTTTCGTTTCGTTTCACCAAAGTTTCTAAACAATTATTTTACTTTGAAGTTTACTTTTCATTTCCAATGTTAAATGACACTTGTGTTTTATAGAAAATGTAGCTAAATAATTTGTTGGAAAAAAATCTCTTAAGCAAATTAAGCGACCACATAAAACAGCTGTTATTTCCCACTGTGTATTTTTCCTTAAAAAATTTTGCAAAACCAAATAATTATTTGTACAATAATGGATAGAATATTTGACGCAAGGTTGTCACATTGTGTTCACATTACACACATTTTTGTTTGTTGGCACATAATTTTGTTTTCCCAAAACCAGCTGTTTTCTCAATCGAATCTAAAATATTTTGTGGTCACACTACGGCAAGCAAATATTTGACGAATTTCATAAAATGCCTTTACTCTCTTTTCAATATTGTTCCATTAAGAAATATTATCTTGAATCATAAAAATCTTTTTTCTATTGTAACAAAAGCGATACGTAATTTTGTTATACGAAACAGAACCTTTAAGAACATTACTTGAATTTTGAAACTCATAAAATGCAAAAGACATCTCTTACGTTGAAATAATTTACTTGAAGTCATTTGGAAAAAAAAATAAAAATGTTCGCCCATATACAAACATTGTAAATACATACTGTATGTGTAAATATCACATTTACATAAAGGGAAATGTGGTAAGGCTGAATTCAAATGATGGACCTTCCACTTGTGTCATATTTTTAAGCACAACTGGGACATAGCAACAATGTTTATCTGCATATTTTTGTATTTTTTTTTTGTGAATGTAATATGTTTATACTGTTACCTTAATACAGAAAGGCCCTAACTCATTATTTTGTTGAATCCGATTTTTTTGTATATTTCGATAGAAGAACATCTAATGTATCGAAAAATGCAAAAATCTCGATTTCAAAAAAATAATGAGTTAGGGCCTTTCTATATTAAGGTAATGATATGTATGTATGTATGCACGTGTATATAATGGAGGTGGCTTGTTATTTTAATAGCTGTGGCAAAAGCTCATTTTGTTCTATTCTCCTAAAATAATAGAGAAATCTTATATAAGTATAGACCTTGGGGGTGACAATGATTTTATGAGTATACGCCTATGCCTTGAATACAAACTAATACCCAATATTTAGGTATGGTATTAAAAAAGATTACATATAACTCAATATGTTGAAATTTACATACATATACAGTGAACAAAAAAATTGTGCACTGAGTCAAATTAAATGAATATAAAAGTCACGTTAGTAAAAAATTTAAAACTAAAAATATTTTATTTGGCATAAAATAAATATTGCTCACTTTCCCACAAATTTTGTTTCGCGGGAACCATTATTACAACTTAGCAATGCGGATCCTTATAATAAAACTTAACTTTATGAAAAGTGAGCGATAAAGTGATCTTTAATATTTTGTGCATTATTTCAACAGTACGATAAAATAAATTTAGAGATTTTTATATTATGGTATAAGTGTATTGAATGCCGGCTATATGCGTTTCAACTCATAAGTTGTTGAAGTTGAAGCCTTTGGATTTGTTTCCTGGGATGCTTGGTATCAGTATAAGTAAATACGTATTAAGTAGTTGTTCATAAGTATTATGCATGTAAAAATTATATTAAAAGACATTTTGCTCCATACACAGAAAATCAAAGTAAAAATGGTCCCTTTAGGCGAGATTTTTAGTAAAAGATGATAATATGGACTTAGCAAAATATTCAATTCAATTCTGTAGAGATTTACTGCATATTAAAAATATATATATGGAAATAAAATTCACAATATAACAAATGTAATCTCTTTATAGAATTGTATGATCTAAATATTAAAAAAAATATTTCTTTTTTTATTAAAAGAAATGAACAATAGGGGCCTCAGATTGTAAAATGCAACGCCAAGCGTTGGTGCTGCACGCTGCAAAGTGGATTAAACACGACAGTTCCGACGGATATAAAGTTTCACATGGACACAAGATTGAAGTACTCAGGTTCGAGGTTTCATAAAGAACTGCCCGGATTATACAGATTGTGGAATTAAAAAAAATTCGGCAGGGGGAAAAAGCATCGCCACTAAATCAACTAAAAATATAATAAGGGTGGCGTTGGCTAACGTAGTTAGCAAGTTGATTACAAAACCGCAGGTCCTGTGTTCGAGGCCTACAGTCATTATGTAACAACGCCACAGATTTTTCTGATGTAAATTAGTGTCCCTTTGTACCACTGCCACTGGTCACTGAACTTACATCGGCTGCAGCAGATGCTAATCCTAATGTAACAGCAGAGACCTCCCCTTCCTCGTATTGTATAGCTGTATCATCGGCGAAGTAAAATAATCAAAAAAAAAAAATGGCTAATAAACACAGCTTTGAAAATTTCATACGATTGATTGACACCAGGGGCGCTGCAAGTCTACACTATTAAAAAACACATACAAAAACCATAGTTGCAAAAGAATGAAACTTTCCTCTATCTCTCTATATAGATGGTATATAATGGGCCCAATATGAGTGTAGTATGTCGTAATTAGGTCCAATATCTTACCAGGACTAAATTTTAAAATAATAAATCCCCTATTCTCCACTAATATTATATTTAGCGTGCATACATATCGCACTTGTTACTCTAAATTTTACCAATTTTCAGTACAGACATACATATAAATGTTTTTAATTTAATATCGCCAACTGAAATGCAAGACCACAAAAATTTATTTTTCGACAAAAATCCGCCCTGAACATAAAAAACCGGTTCCAAACCGGATGAAAAATATGCTTCATTGGACGCTGGTAATGTAGCTTTCTATTGAAGAAAGAATTTTTCAAATCGTTTTAGGGGTTTGGGCGTGAAAGCGTCACAAAAAAAAACAAACTTACTTTCACATTTATAATATTAAAGTAGGGATGTGAAGCTGAAGAAAAACTAAATGTTATAGGACATTTAAACCTGCACAAAATCTAGCAGATTTCAGTTAAAATCTCTATGAAAATCTAAACCTTTTAACAATTCTTTTTTTGACATATATCAAGATTTTTTATCCAAAACAATATCCATTAAGTGAAAATTTTCCAAAACTACAACCAAACAACAGCAATGTAGCCAATTCACACACCTTTTTAAGCACACAGGCTGTAATTTCAGTACAAATTTGAAAAAAAAACCATAGTTGTATCAATAATTTCTGCTAGATTTTGAGCAGATTTTAACAAAATTTAATGACGAAGTAGATTTTGTTTTGTATGGGAAATCTACTAGATTTTGGCCGAAACTTGGTATGTACTAGATTTTGCTCAAATGTAAACGGACTATTAGCATTTAAAAACATATTTTTAAACATAATACACAATTCTGAAAATCATTCTAATATAATATAAAATTTCTGAATCACAACTAAGAACTTAACTTCAATTTTATATACACAGTGACTGCATCATTACACATAGCATATAATATGAAAGTGATTTTCCAATGCTTTAAAGCTTTAAGGAAATATGTATATAAAAATTATTATTTCAAGGCATACCTACTCACATACTTTTAAATAAAACAGAAAAACTTAACAAGACTTCTTCTTCAGCCAGTTAATACAAAATACTACGGCTGTCACAAAGATAACAAAAAAGAAGAAAATTAAACAAGAACGAACCAAAGGAAAAAATCTTAAAATAAACCGAATGTCACTTAAAAAAATTAATACGAAATAAAGTAAATCTATAAGAGGATGGATGCAGGCAGCACTTTAAGACACACTTTTTTTTTATTTTAATACATAATAAGAATGTGTTTGTTTTAAAAACAGAGGAGCAACATAAAGATGTTAAAGGAGCCTCAGCAGAAAGAAAAACAAAAGTTCTTTTTCGCAACTTAATGGCGGAAAGCCGTCAGCTGGTGTCCAAAAGTAACAAAATTAAATAAGCAGAAAAAATAGTGTGGAAAAAATAAAATGTACTTTAAATGGAAAAAGTATGGAAAATATAAATGAAAAAAAATCTCCGCCCATAAGAGGTAATGAGCCAAAGAACAGACCAAATGTTGCAGTAAGTAAAGTGAATCCTGCAACGAGATTATTATTTTCTTTTAACATACGCCTGAGTACATAGTTATTTATGAACGTATTTTAAATATTGTATTTTCTTTTATTAATATATGTACATACATACTCGTATGTGCCCTTAATTATCATATGCAGTTTTGCTTCGATATATTAAATAAATCTTAAAAAAATTTCAACATATTTAATATTTATTAAATAAGTTCATATTGATCGAGACTAGTACAGCAATAAATTAAAATGATTTATAATATAAAAATATTTACATGAGAGTTAAAAATTAAATGGTGTTCCAAAACGAGCAACAACAAATTTTAAAATCCCATGTAATATTCATACAATTGTATGTACATATGTATATTGACACTTGAAATTTGCAAAATTCGTGTATTTTTATACAGACTACAACAATTAACACTAAAACTAAAAATAAATAAATTAAAGGGTGTTCTATCAGTTAATGCAATTTTGAGTATGTAATTTTGACAACTTGCTGTATCTTGGAAACCGTAAGAGGCAAACTCTTGAAATTTTCAAAAACGGTAAAACTAAAAAATCCCAAAATTATAAAATTGCCGAACCGAAAAAATCGCAAAAATTAAAAAAAAAAATCGCCAAAACGAAAAAAATCGCCAACTAAAAAAAATCTAACACTAAAATAAATCGCCAAATCTGAAAAAATCGCCAAAATGAAAAAAAATCGCCGAAATTAATAAAACGCCAAATACCGAAAAATCGCCAGAAAGCGAAAAAGGCTCCAAAACTTAAAAAATCGGCTATATGAAAAAATAGCCAAAATGAAACAAATAGCCAAATTAAAAAAAATCGACAAAATGAAAAAACTCCAATAACCGAAAAAAGTCGCCAAAACGAGAAAAAAGTGTCAAAACTAAAAAAAGCGCCAAAACTTAAAAAAAACGCCAAAGCTTAAAAAAAATCTCCAAAACCGAAAAATCGCAAAAAAAAACGCTCAAAACCGAAAAAAACTAAAAACGAAATAAATGCCAAAACTATATTTTATATAGGCTAAGGTTCATATTGAATTACCTTCGTGCGCTGCTCAAAGTCGCACTTCACTGAATTTATTCTTGTTTTTCTGTTAGTTATGCGCTATTTAGTTTCGATTTGCTGTTGCTCCAGTTCATCCAATACAATTTTCAGTTCATAGTAACGTCTTATGTCATTACCGGGTGAAATTCTAAGGCGATCAGTCATTATGATAGTATTAGGTTGATTGAAGATTTATAAAAGTAAAAAAAAAAAAATGGCAATCGCTTGATATAAATTTTTGAAGTGTCTCTTGTAGTTGTTTATCAAGCATTACGGATGAAACAAGATATATGTACATTAGAGCGTGTCGCCCAACAGCTAACAAAAAAAAAACTGCCCCATACACTAGCGAATATAAATTATTGTTCCAAGGACATTTCAAAAAAAAAATTTTTTTTTGCCGAACGTAGTTTAGTTTTAGTTTTTTCGTTATATCTTCCATATTTAAAATCCAATCTTAAAGTTTGATATTGCGAATTTTCTGTCTCAGGGAGGCCAATATTTTTGCTCTGAGCTCCATTGACCTCAAGTGTACCGTTCTAGTACTTAACTCCCAAATCTCATTTCCCACCACCCTAATGTGACACCCTAGTGTTAGAAATTTAAAGCTCGCAAAAAATCATAAAACTTTTGCTAAGAAAGTATTTCTATAATTACAGCACAACTATTTAAGAAATGCTTGACTCATTATTTTTTGGAAATCGAGATATTTGCATTAAAAAAAAATTCGCATGCTTGATATCAAATTTTTTAAGTGTTTCTTGTAGTTGTTCATCAAGCACGAGCACAAGGTTGTTAAAAATTGCGGATGAAAAAAGATATACATATGTACATTAGAGCGTCTCGCACAACGCCAAAAAAAAGTGCCCGTATACTATTGTATATATGTTGTTCCAAGGACATTTCAAAAAATAAGTTTTGTTTTTTTTTTGCCGAACGTAGGGGTCTCTTTTTTAGTTTTTTCGTTATATCTTCCATATTTAAAGTCCGATCTTGAAGTTTGATATAGCGAATTTATTTGTCGCAGGGAGGCCAATATCTTTGCTCTCAGGTTCATTGACCTCCAGTGTACCGTCCTAGTACTTACCTCTCAAATCTCATTTCCTACCACCCTCATGTGACGCCCTAATGTTAGAAATTTAAAGCTCGCGAAAAATCATAAAACTTTTGCTAAGAAAGTATTTCTATAATTACAGCACAACTATTTAAGAAATGCTTTTATAAATTCATTGTTGCACACGGTAGGGGTCACCTTTTTAACTTTGTCATAGCTTCAGTATTTACATTCAGATATTAAAGTATAATATATCGATGAGTTTGTGCAGAATAAATACCTAGAACAACATTTTCCCCATACATAATTTTGCTCTAACTATGTCCTATCATGGTCCTTTCATGAAATGAAACTCAGTTTTTTGGTAAAATATAAAATATAATAATGAGCCCTGGCTCATTATTTTTTTTAAATCGAGATTTTTTGCATTTTTCGATACAAAAAAACTCGATTTCAAAAAAATAATGAGTTAGAGCCTTTCTATATTGAGGTAACCATTTGCACCTAGTTTAATTTTATTTTAAATTATTTTGGTAATTTTCCATCGATTACGCAAATGTTAAGAGATCTTAAGGTAAGAAAAATTTAAAATAAATATTTCGCGACACTCTAATGTACTAACATATGTACATACAAACACGTGCAAAAACTTGACGGTACACGGTACACCTATCTCTGTAATTAAGTAGCGCTGTATGCCGTAAAGTAGGCAATAGAAAAACATACTTTTAAAATGCACATAATTTTTATTTTCTTTATACACACATAAGCAATCTTTTCCCTATGCATGTACCCACATACATAAGCATGTAAAATTTCCATATGTATGCAAATGTACTCAAACATAACTACATACATAGATGCACACACATGCATATATTTTTGTCATTTTGTTTTGTTCTCCTCTTTACTTTACTTTTGCCGTGAACACCCATTGTCAATGTTGGCATCGATTTTTTGCACAAAAACATACGGTACTTGTACACATCGTCATCATCAACATCACCAAAACATCATCATCACCAGCATAGCATCATCGTCATGTTCACTCCTCGCTCTTCTCCATCATCTTCATCATCGTTGTACTCGTTCTGTGATGAAAATGAAAATTTTTGTAATTTTCTCTGCAATAGAAACAGAAACAGAAGCAGCAGTAACAACAACATCCCATTTACAGCAAAACAAAAGCAGCAACAACAACGAAGACAACAAAAGAGATGAACTCAATAACAATAACAGTAATAATAATAACACGAAAGCAGAAAAAGGGCAAAAACTTGCCTTGAAGCAGCCAGCTGCCTGCTGCTTTCTGTCCCTGTTTCTGTTTACTATTTGTTTTTGTTTTTTTTTTGTTTTCTTTCTCTGTAAAGAAGTTACAAAAAAATATTTGGAATAAAAACGAGAGCTCTGTAACACTACAGCAGCAGCAACAGAAAGTAAGAAATTGCAGGCATCATCGGTGGTGGAAGTAGTGCTTCAAAAACTCTACACTTCAACCAACACTCATTTCGTTCTCAACTCTCAATAAAGGTTTTTTTGTCAACTTTAAACAGGCAAAATGGTAGCAAGTAGCAGCAGCCATACAAACAACTTCACCAGCCCTTGAAAGTTCATTTTATTTGGAAAGCAAAAAAAAAATAAAAAAAATGATTCCTATACAGACGAAAATATAAAAACTTTACTTGCAGACATGAGCAGCGAACAGTAAATACTTTTGCTGGCTCCCTCTTCTTTTCTGAAGAGAGCATCCTGAGCTTTTTGTCCAAAAAATAGGATACATCGTATTCCAACATTTTGCAGACAATCTACTCAAGCTTTCGCAGAAGAATTATCTAAACTTTAAGGGGTAATACACAGCGTCAAAGTATCTTAAAATTTGTCTGCAAACAGCTTTTTCATTTGAAGTTGCAGGGGAAATTCGGTCTGATAAGGATATTAATTTGTTTGTCTGTTGTCTACGTGTTGCTTTTTGGCAATTCTAAAAAAGTACGAGTATGTTCAATGTAAACGTTTTTCATCGCTTTTTCTCACTTTTTAAGAATATAAGTTTATACTATTGCAGTTATACACTGAGAAAACAAGTATGTCTTAAGGTACGGTCACACTTGTCAAACATTTACCCAAAAAAGCGTAACCAACAAACACCAATGAAAAAAGTTTTGATCCAGACATTTGTTTATCATGTTAAACAGTTTCGAACACAACTAATGGACAATGTCATAGAATCGAATAATATTGGCTACTCTTTAACTTGACAAACTTTTGTCTGAATTGAAAGATTTTTCATTAGCATTTAGTGGTTACGCTTTTTTTTGGGCAAACGTTTGACAAGTGTGACCGTAGCTTTAGACTTGGATAGTAATGATTACATTTTGTTGTTGATAACACACCGATTACAAAATGTTTGTAATTGTAATTGAAAATGAAATTACATTTAAAAATAATTGTGAGCTTATAAGAACCAATTACAATTACATGTAATTGTAATAAAAAACAATTACAATTACATAATAACACGTAATGGGAAAAGTAATTCCTTAATAAAGTAATTAGAGATAATTTATGCTTTTTGTATTAGTTACAAAAATACAGTTTAACGTCGATTATCGGGATCTATATCAACCGGCTATATCTATTAACCGGCATGCTTTAAATTAATGATTTTTTCCAATTACAAAAGCGATTACAATCAGACATAATTTGCAATTGAAATATTATCAATTACCATTACAACTAAATGTAACTGTAATTGTACATTGATAACATGCACCTGACTTTTGATTAATTTTCAGTACATTCAGCCCAATCATGAATATTCCCTTGGAAAATAATTATTTCTAGAAAGAATTCCTCCAATCATAAATTCCTTGGGAAAAAATAGTACCAAGTGGCATCACAGTATTACGAAGCTCGTGGTTTTCTCCGAGAACGAGAATCGACCTGCAGGTATGTAAATTTTTTAAGTTGATTCGAAATAGTTTATACATTTTTCGTGATTAGCAAGTTTTTATTAAAATAGTTGGAAAATTAAATTTGAAATTAATTAAATATATATGTATTTAGTTATCATTGAGAAGAATTTATTTTTAAGAGATTTTTTTGCGAATCGATCGTAACAAATACAATATTCCCAGACCTGGCTTCAACTCAACTGCTTGAAAACATATAAGATTCAATCGTATAATTTTAACACGCTTTTGTATGAAAGTTAACAACAAAAAATTATATACAAATACGCTATACTTCGCATTGTTCAGCTGACAGCTAACTTCAAATACAGGGTCTCTTATAATCTCTGTCACATTCAGTCATAGCTGTTAAGTAATGATTAGTAATCGTACTGATTACTAATTTGATTACTTTTTTTTATAAGGTGAAGTAATGATTAAATAACGATTATATTCAGTTTCGCACGATTACTAATTGATTATGATTACTAATAATGGAAAAGTAATCTGAATTATTTACAATTACAACAAAATAATCAAAAGTAATCAAAAAATAGTCCGATTATATTTAAAGATTACTTTTAATTCCTTTTGATTATTTATTAATAATCAAAAGTAATCGTTGAAAGTAGTCGAATTATTTTTTGATTACTTTTGATTCTTTTTAATTATTTTATTGTAAATTCAGATTACTTTTCGATTATTAGTAATCGTAAACAATTATTTGTCAGAAATTCCTTAAAAGTGAATTATATTATCAGTACAATTCTTTTTAAAATGTAATCTAATTGATTCCTAATAGTAATCGAAATTTAACAGCTCTGCATTCAGTACATATCCCAACGCAAATTGCAAAAGTTAGGCAACTTTTAACTTTTAGCATACGTTTGGTAGTTTGACGGCTATAAGTAATTTTTTTTTTTTTTTATGTTTTGATTTAGGTTGTTGTGTTTTGTGGCAACAAGAATAAAATAAAACAACAGAAAAAAACTTAAGTTTAATTAATCATCCTTATTCCATTTGTCGACATCGACGTCACTTTCACACACAATACCTAAAAATTGGAGCTTGTGCACCAGGGAAAGCTCAATACATATCGATACTCCAACGACAATGAGTATGATAGCACGATGTGAATGTGCATGCTTACATACAGGCATACATACCTATAACTATCAACACAAATAAGTGCGAATATCGATTAGTGTCCTGCACAAGACTATTTATAAGACAAGACATGAGAGATTTTTTCAAATGCTTTACTACAGCGAAATATTCCAAAAAATTGCTAAGCAACACTGTTTGCCAACAGTGTTGTTTAGCGATTCTTTTAGAATATTTCGCTGTAGTAGAGCATTGGAAAAAATCTCTCATGTCTTGAAAAGTCTTATAAATACTCTTGTGCAGGACACTAATATCGATAGGTGCGGGTTCGATCAAACAAATGTGCTATAGATATTCGTATCAATACATATGCGCACAAGCATGTAATGACGAGTATGACTATATGAACAATGTTACCAAATATGTAAGTAAATAAAAAAATCGTTGTGTATGAATTTAACAAATGCCTAATTTATATTATGCATTTTTTTTCATGAAATCTATTTCACGAAACTTTTTCTATTTGACAATAGAGAAGACACGTAACATGAATTTCTGAAGCATTTTTGATAACTTTTTTCATCTAATTTGGTTCTCCAGGACCCTGTTTACAAATGAACAATATATATTGCAAAAATTATGCAAACTCGCAAGGATTAAAACAATAAAAAAAAATTCCCTAAAGCTGATTATATAAACCTGAAAAAAGCAATAAGTCGAAAAATTTTCCGCATATTAATCGCGAAAACTTACAAAAATGCGAATATTATTTTTAAAAAATGTCCAAAACCTAAAAAATTTTAACGAAAATACTTAGTAGATTTTAAAAATCAAAAACAATCTCACTTACAAAAAGTTGCGAAAATTCGTGAATAATTTTTTAATTGAAAAAAGCCTTAAAATGTATCACCAACACCAAAATTATAAGGAATGTCAAAAACTTGGAAAAATGTGCGACCGTGTTGAAAATTAGCAAAAACTTGGTAACATAAAAAAAGATAAAAGATATCATAGTCTGATACTGGTTCAAAATCTTTAAAACTGCCAACAAAAAAAACAAATAATTGAGAACAATTAAAACTTTTATTGCGAAAAAAAGAAAACATTTGCGATAAATATCCCTAAAATAACTTACAAGTACTTAGGGCCATTATTACAACTTAAAGATAGTTATAAGTAGGATTTTGTCGGACCTATAAAAACTTTATCATTTGCTAAATTTTAATTTAACCTAAAGTGAGCAAAATTATCCTACCTGGTAAGTTAAATCCAATTTGCAATAATGGAAAGCTTTTTATACGTCCGATAAAATCCTACTTTTAACTATCTTTAAGTTGTAACAATGGCCCATAAAGATTTAAGGAATGCCGAAATGGCGAAAATTTGCTTACATCAAATAGATATGCAGATGGATTAAAAATCGGTAAAATGGTAAAAAAGCCAAGATTTGGCTAAAAAGTCAGTTTCATCACGAAAATTTGCGACAAACAAGCGCTAAAATTGTAAGGAATGCCATGGTTCAAACTTTCTTCTACTAATTCGGCTCTTAGCTCAGATCCAAAATGCAGCATGTTTCTTTACCCACGGTCAAATTACTGCCGTAAATATTTAATAGGGCTTTTAGATCTAAGGACTGCGAAGAGTGTGTGTGCGGGTAAAACATTTTTATTGAATTTTATGTTAAAATAGTTTGAAAAAAAAATGTTATTACCTCAACAACTACAAACTAGTATTTCTGGCAACACTTATCAAAAAATATTTAAAAAACCGAATGTGTTGCAAGTCATGGGTATGTCGATAGATATGCCTTATGTAACGCCGAATGCGCATCGATACATAAAAGTATTAAATAAAGTGCGCAGGGGTATGCGCAAGTATGAGAATGAATGGATATCAACACGCACTAGCATAAAAAATATTCGATATGTGCGGGAGTATCCAAAATTTTTTGTATCGATTGGCTTTCCCTGTGGTGCACCAAAAAACCCCTGAGTCTTGTTGGAGGGTTTATGCTACCCGTATTTTCTAGACCTTAGAGAATGGAAATAGATTGTCAGTAGCACAAAATTGTTCTCGAGAGCGAGGAAACAAGCTCCAAGTTTTTGGTATTGTGTTAAAATGACGTCGTTGTCAACAACTAGAATAAGTGTGAATGAAATTGAGAACAAATTTTTAGGATTTGAGTAAGTATTTCCGTCAACGAAGTATTCATTGTGTCAACTTTATTCGTCGTTGCACTAAGGTTAGTTGAAAAAGACGACGTATAACGTACATATAAGGATACTATGTAATTTACGCCTAATGAGAGCTTGTAAATTGAATACATACATACATACATATTTAATTTCATTTAAATATCAATTTTCATTTAAATTCATCTTGTGTCTATTTTTCATAGTTTCCATAACTTCGCCAATAAATTAAGAATTTTTCAACTTTTTTCCATTTTTCCCCCGTTTGCAAAATAACTCTGTGTATGCTGGCTCATAAAGTATACATAAGTACAGCAAAAGAGGAATTAACTACAAAGTTATATTTTTATTTTATTTTTGTACAAACTTGTAAAAGTTTATTTAATTTTTTTCTATGTTTTTTTTCTACAAGGTTTGCGTTAACTTGTTAGTAAAAGTGCGTTAGTTTCTAGTTCATGAATAAGCCATGATTTCTGAATATTTTGCTTTTGGTTTAAAAGTTTCTCCTCCTATTTTTTTTTTTTTTTTTTTTTTTTTGTATTCAGAAAAACTACTCCAGGCAAATAGTGAAGTTCAGGACAAAGTCAAAGAGATTTCGTTTTCATCTTTGTAGCGCATTAAGCAGTGAGCAGATTTTTGGTTTTAATTCTCCTCTCTTAGCGATTTTATTTTAGTTTTAATTTGTTTTACACAAAACTAATAATTTATAAGCCACTAAACTGAAGGTGAATTAAGTGATCAGCGTTTGAAAGTGCAAATATGAAAATAAGAAAATAAAGAGCGAATATTAAAATAAGAAGTAAAACCATAAAACAAAAATAATGAATTATAAAAGGACCAATCAGGCAGGAAGGAGGCCACAATTAAGCAAGCACTCGCTTAATCAGCAGGAGCAAGCAGTTCAAAGTTGAATTATTGCAAAAAGTTTCAATGGTTATTTAAATGATTTTTAGCCAAAAACAAACAAAAACTTGCCTTTCTTTTTGCTTTAATTACCTGCAAAACTGAAGTAGGTTAAAATTAAAGTTTATTTTTCACAACTTTTAATAGAAAATATGTATGTATGTATGCACTTAAAAAACATGGCTGTTGTTGAAGTGAAAAGTGTTGCCTTGCTTAAATATCTAAATGGTGTTGAAATTTCGATTTTATTTGACCCCGCATAAAATTAAACTCAATCAAGAACAACCCAAAGTAGATAGATTTATGTTCCTTGAATAATAGCATGTTTTTTTTTTTTTTTTTTTTGATTCTATAACTAAAAGAAAGTGTATACATACCTACTTATCTAAAGCCTAAAAGCCAGCTCATCCGTTTGAGTGTGTGTGCCACAAAAAGGCTTTGAAGAATAGTTTTCATTTCTTGTTTTTGTTGTTAAAGGTAAAACTTTTTATAAAAAGTTAAGCAACATGAAATAATGGTCAAGTCGTTTGTTACAACAGTAAGAGGGTAAAATTTTGGTTAAGTAAAGTATGCTAAAATCTAAAAAAACAAAACTTTTCATACACCCACTCATGTAGATAGTCAAGGAGGGGCGGACATAAAAAGTTAAACAGAAACACCTTCTGTATAATGGAATATGAGTACAAACTAAACCAAAGGTAAAATTAAATTAGTTTCTTAAATAAATACATAAGCAGAAACACACACACAGATAGACATACATACATAGCGTTACCTTAATATAGAAAGGTCCTAAGTCATTATTTCTTTGAATTCGAGATTCTTGTATTTTTTGACCATTAGATGATGTTCTTCTATCGAAATATACAAAATACTCAAATTAAAAAAAAATGAGTTAGGGCCTTTCCATATTAAGGTAACGATATTTAGATATGTATGTACGTATATATTTAACCACCAAAAAGTGTTTGTTA
The DNA here is from genome assembly GCA_949987645.1 of Tachina grossa. Taxonomy (NCBI): domain Eukaryota; kingdom Metazoa; phylum Arthropoda; class Insecta; order Diptera; family Tachinidae; genus Tachina; species Tachina grossa. The sequence continues at coordinate 125,780,166 of OX465277.1, read as the reverse complement.
AATGCTTTAGTCAATAATACACATAAACTTTTAAAACGAATTTCCAGAAAGGCTGAAAATAAAAGTAGAATTATTTCGACCCCAAAGTGTTTTGCTAAACCGAACGCGAATCAAACCGAATTAAAGCCTAATGGGTCAGCTGGCTGACTTTTGGATGAACGAACAAAGTGTGTTTTATTTGAGACCAGTATATATGTAGTGAGTAGCATATTATTTGGAAATTCTAGAAACATTTAGTTATAATAGTTAATTTTCTACAAAGTCAAATATACTGCTGTTTAGAGAAAAATAAAGTTTTTCTTAAAATAAAATAAAAAATAATAACGTACATTGATGTCGTCGTTTAATAGGATTGTTAAACGAACAAAATTAATTCGATTAATGGAATATTTTTTCGATATAGCTTCCCTAGGCTGGTGTTGCCAGCCAAGCCACCAGCCTATACTATATAATTGACTATATATATACATCAATTATGTTTATACACATTTTTTGAATTACGCAGCACAAACAACTATAACTAAATTTATAGACTGCATGAGCTTTAATCATACGCATGAGTATAAAAATATTCTGACTATTATCGGCTACAAATGCAAATATACAAGGCTATTTTATTTGCACACACACACACACACACACACACACACACACACACACACACACACACACACACACACACACACACACACACACACACACATAAAGCATGTTTTCAAACAGACAAAACCCATTTTGCATTCCATTTTATATACACAAATGTATATTTACGGTAGCGAATGATGGATAAATATCCCGCGTAGTATGCGTATATTTTTTGCCAGGCTAAATAACCATACTCTGACTATAAGCATACCTTGTACCTTTTTATTTTTAGTTGTAGCGTATTTTAGTTTTTCGCATAAGCGTAGTAGTGATGTATGTCGGAATCGGCTATAGTCATAGTTGCTTTAGAGAAAATATGTAAGCGTACGAAAAATCAGACTATTTACTTTTGTATATATATTTTTTTAGGACTAATTTTCATTCTCAGAAGTGCACTCGGAAACGATAAAGCGGAAGGGCTAGCCAAAGATGGGTCACGACTGTCAAACTGACATATTCCACCAAGTTGTCAGGACGTGGAGGAGGAGGAAACTCTGTCACTTCCATTTTCTGGCTTATGAAAATCCGTCTTTCATAGGCTTTCCATTTTTCTTATATCAGAATAAGATATAAGAAAGAATGGAAAGTATAGTACCGAGCATATGGAATGATGAAGGGAAAAAAATTTGCTCATGTCCCTCTCAACCGCCCAGACAGCACACGGTACCTATAAGTATCCAAGTGGTCCGAATCTAGTGAAACTGGCAGCATGTACGACATATTATGAGTATAATAATATTGTTTATATATAAACAATATAGTGTATTTACATTTAGGAAAAAATCTTGTACTTACAAGACTTCGGACAAAATCTAGTAGAATTCCCATACAAAAAAAAAAAAACTACTTCGTCACTAGATTTTGTCGAAATCTAATTAAAATTTAGTAGAGCTTATTAACACAACTATGGTTTTTTAAAATTTATATTTGTGTATGTGTATGTGTGTGTATGTGTAAAAACGCCCTATTTCATTGTTCAATACAAAGTAAAATAAGGTACTAGCGATTAATTCTACCAGAGATCAAAATAAAATAAACCAGTTTACGTCTGAGTCCAATGTCGCTCTCACTCCCTTGTTTCAAATTGAAGCACTTATGTTTAAAATTTTCATGGTAGTAAAAAAAAAACAAAGTAAAGGGTATTCAACTTATGACTTTCGAACTTTGACAGTTGATAGCGGGCAAAGCTTACATTTTTTTGGCGGTTAAAGATTCGCGCCCTTTAACCATTTTGCGGTCGTGGGATCTATAAGTCGATAAATACAAACATTTTTTTGGCCAATATAGACACGAACATGTAATTACAACAGTATAGCGCTACGTGCCACACAGCTCACGCCACACTGCACATTTTGAATGGGATTTGAGGGTCTGGACATCTCATGTGGAGGTGATATGAAGTAGGCATTTCGGATGCATGAAGTCACGGCGCCATGTATATTCCCTACATAGTAACACCAATAAAATTAATAAATCTCAAACAAACTTAATAATAATAATAATAATTAATAATTATCACATGTAATTTGGCTTAAAAAGCGATACGAACTTTAGCCCGTTCAAATCACAAATATAGAAACAAATGGAGTTCGAATAATAATTAAAATTAACTAAAAAACTTAATTTTGTTTAAACAGATAAATGAAAAACATAACTAGAAAATTTATGATAATTGAAGAACTTCTTAACCGGGGTGTTTTTTTATGAAACCATAACAGAAACCGGTTTTGCGTAGAATTTGTAAACTAGTTTTTGTAATACTCTAACACCGCTTATCTTTACTTGTATATATTTTTGTATTTTTTTTTTAAGTTAAGGAATACCCTTAAACATGCCAGCAGTACATATTCGCAAATCATGTCGCAAGGGGTTGGTATTCACTATCTTTACCGGTGCTAACCAAACCGACTCATTCATTTTATTTTATTTATAAATTAGCATGTTGTTGTTTTATTGAAAAAAAAAAAACATTTAAACATAAAAAGAATGAGGAAACAGTTTTCTTAAACTTATTTAAATAAAACTATGTTTATACTTAGATACACATATGCATATAAATGGGTGTATCTATGTTTATATGCAAATGTATACATGAATATTGCACATAAATAGGTCATCAACCAACATATTTTTATGTAAAAATTATTGATTTTCATTATGGCCGAGCCAACGACATCGAAATTTTAACCACAAGTAAAATATAATTAGCGAACTCACAGTCTTTTAAAGTGATAAGTATAATAAATTTATTTAAGGACAAATAGCAACTTTATGCACGGCCTGTTGTATTACCATATAAAAAATTGTCACAAAAGTTAAATTTAAATTACAGAAAAATATATACGGTCTGATTTATAAAAAAGGCTTTATAAAGGGTTTTTAAGACCGTCGCAACAGAACACTTTATGAATTGGCTAAATATTTATTAAATATAGTAAAACATAACTCGATAAAAAGTTGCTGTATAAAACTCTATGAACGAGGGGAATCAAGTGTAAAATAAAAGAGATGCACACTGAACCCAAAGATCTGCGAGTGGAACTGTTTAGGCATTATCTTTGCAAACCTAATCCAAAGTAAATCCTGAACCAATGGTTACATTTATTTGCATAATAATTTTATTAGTAATACAACGTCTTTTATGGCATAAATTTGTATTACCTTCTGAGGAAACAAATGAAGTTCTGCGACATGGCTAAAAAAAACATAATGATAAGAAATATAAGATTCTGAATGGCAACACGTATCGTTTTAAAAAGGAATTAATAATGATATCGCATATTTTAGAAACTTTTTAGTTTTAACATTTTTAGGGTTCCGAACACCAAAGGTGAAAAGGAACCCTATTGTTTTTGCTACGCTGTTCGTCTGTCCGTCAGAATTAAAAAAAAAAATTAGTGTATTTTTATACAGACTACAACAATTAACACTAAAATTAAAAAAAAAAATTAAATTAAAGAGTGTTCTATCAGTTAATGCAATTTTCACTGCTGTATCTTGGAAACCGTAAGAGGCAAACTCTTGAAATTTTCAAAAACGGTAAAAATAAAAAATCCGAAAATTATAAAATCGCTAAACGAAAAAAAAAATCGCAAAAAAAACCAAAAAAAAAATCGCCAAAACGAAAAAAGCACCAAATTAAAAAAATTTCTAACACTAAAATAAATCGGCAAAACCGAAAAAATTCCCAAAATGAAAAAATATTGCCAAAAGGAAAAAAACTCCAAAAACCGAAAAAAGTCGCCAAAACGCGAAAAAGACGCCAAAACTAAAAAATCGCCTATATGAAAAAAAATCGCCGAAATGAAAAAAAATCGCCATAAATGAAAAAACGCCAAAACGAGGGAAAAAAGTGCCAAAACTAAAGAAGCGCAAAAAAAAAACCCCAAAAAACGAAAAAATACCAAAACTATATTTTATATAAGCTAATCTTCCTATTGAATTACATATCTAGTGTCCGTACGGACCCCTTCGTGCGGGGGTCTAGTGTTGTAAAAGTATTGAGTATTTGAGTACTGAGTACTCAATACCGGCAGTTTTTCCCGGTAATCAATACACAAAAGTAACTACTCAATACTTTCAGGGTTGCATTTTGTAGTATTCAAGCGAAAGTCTTTCTTTAAAATACATCAGAATTTTACAACTCTGTGAGCTTGATACAAATAAATATGACTCTGAACCTCATGGAGTTAGTGTAACAAACAGCCACTAAAAAAAGTACTACAAAATGCATTATTAAACTACTTCAGTCATTAACAAATACTATTGGACAGAAAAAGTGACCCTTTAGAATAGTGGAAGGAAGGCACGTGATACAATATAACCAACAAGTCAGGTCCTCACAAACATGAAAAATATTTTAAATTCTTTCAATGTCGGTAAAATTTTATTTCTACATTTCAACAATGACTAAGTAATAACATCAATTGTGAGTAAAAAATGTTTATTAAAAATGTTTAGAAGATAATTTAAGAGATTAATGCACTAGAAGTGTTAAGAGTACGTTAAAAAAATTTTATGTACAAAAATTAAACTTCAAACTTAGTTATTTTCATTTGTTATAAATTATTTTAAATATACTTGTATTTAATCTTTGTTTTTCCATATTGCATTATCAATAAAATAATATAAATAATAATTTTTAACTTCCCATATATAAACATATATAAAGTATTGAGTAGTATCGAGTACCCAATTGAAAAAGTATCAAGTATATAGTACTGAGTATTCAAAAGTAGCCGCTTTTTACAACACTACGGGGGTCAAAGTCGCACTGAATTTCAAATTCACTGAATTTATTTACATATGCACTATAGAAGAAAAAACGACCTTTATGAAGTAATAATTAGAATGCACTAAGGTAAAAACGTGCTAAAATCAATATTTTACGCCCATAATCAAATCATTTCAAACTTAATAGTCTGTTAAATGCGAAAATTCTTGTTTCAAAAATATAGTCTTAATTTTTTTTGAGATCGCATTTAAGATTGTAATCTTGAATAAAATCTTATTTTAAGATCGAATTCAAGACTTTGTTCTTAATAAAAATCTTAAATTAAAATCATATTCTTAAAAATTTAAGAATATTATCTTAAAATTAAGATTACATTCTTGATTTTAAGAATGCGTTCTTGATTTTTAGAATTCATTCTATAAATTAACCGCCTAATTTATGAAAATTATTAAATAGTTAAAGAAAAATTTTGTATAAAAATTTGTTTTAAAAAATCTTTATAAAGCCTTAATAAATTTTATAAATAAGGCCGTAAGAATTTATACTTAAATTTGAGAACGTCAATCTTACTAAACAAATTTCAAGATTGCAATTTGAAAATTTCTACAATCTAAATTCAAGATTTTTGTTCTTAAAATTAGATCGTTATTTTTCTATTAGTCTAGGTATTCAAATAAAAATGCTTGATTCAACATGGTTCGGTTCTTTATGTTATCAAATTCACGTTGTTTCAACTTGAAATAACTTTGATTCAAGATGATTCTTCATTTTGATTGATTGGGCATGTGTTATATAATTCGAATTCAGAGGAAAATTATATGAAAATAGAGGATTTTAATTTTTTTTTTTGTTTCTCCTTTTAAGCAAAGAAACTCGTATCTTCTCACTTAAACACTTTTAAATCGTCAATTTTAAAATTTTTTGCTTTTAAATTCGGATAGTAGAACACATGCTAATAATTTGTATTTTCTTAATTTCAATTTAAACAGGTTTAGCATGTGTTCTAACATCCGAACTCACAAGAAAACTTGTGAAAACAATTCAGAAGGTAGAACGCATACGTTTGATTTTAATTTCTATATGAACTATATTAGTGGTGTTTTGTTTATTAATTCGATGCGAGATGCTGAATAATTTAAATTTTATTTTGAAAACCCGAGTCTATCGGCTTAAAAACAAGAACAATCCTGAATTTCCCTGAGCATGGCCGGAACATGAAGCAGCATGGTTTCTAGGAAGGTAGGGCCAAAAGTGTTGTTTCATTTAATATATTTAAATGGTGAAAGTATTTTTTTATCCTTTTTTATGAACTTGAATTATTTAATTTTGATTTTAAATGGCGAAATATATATGTGTATTTTTTAACTAATTTGTTTTTGAGTGTCTTATAACATATTTCTGGTGGTACGTATAATTATCTGCGCGACTGTATATGGTATGGTAAATACAATCAAAAAGAACAGATATCAATCCATTCAATATTCTTCTTAAACAATTTTTTGTAATGGATATTTATAATTGAGTACAGCACATTTTAACATGTTCATATTTTTTGTTAAAAAAAAAAATTATAGAATTTTGATTTCTTTATTTGATATCAATTGCAGAGAAACTAAAATTCAGAACGACAAAAAGCAAAAGACAAGCAATAACACAAAACGACAAAAATTACATAAATGAAATACCTTTCAAAATAGTTTAGGGATGTATTGGATGATGATTGGATTTTAAGAAGTCAAACACAATGATTTTTCAGCTCATGATGAACACTTGAGGTTGCAAGCTGCAGGATTGCATGGTCGCATGTATGGATGGATGTCATCGCAAACAAATTCCTAAATAATTGAGCAACGAGCAGGCAGCAAGTTTTTTTTTGTTTTTTTTTTTTTGTTCGATTATGTTTTACTAAGTACTTTGTACCGCCAAAAATCAACTTTCTGCAAGCCGAAATATTTGTACAGTGTGGTGGGTTTCTAAGAAACCAGTGACTGCTGTTCGTTCGCATCAATACTTCTTTTGAAATTACGTGTGTGGGTATGTAATTAATTTTTTTTAGGCAAGGTACTAAGAAAACTTTATAAAACAGCAATCTTTTGTTGTTAAGCGATATAAATTAAAAGGCACAAAGAAAAAAAATAAAACACGACTTAAATAAATATTTCAATAATGAAATGTACATGACTACAACAATTTTAGGGACCATTTAATTGTTTTGAACCATTTATAAAGAATCGACAAAACAGAAATTTTACAAATAACTAAATGACATTAATTTTTCGAATAATTTGTTTTTATTTTTTTTTTTTTGCTTTGCTTTTTTTTTGGAATAACCGCTATTTTTATTTATTGTTTTCTTTTTCCCATTTTGTTATTTGTTGCATGCATCATGTTTTAAAAATTGAAATACATTTTAATTAAACTTTTTCTCTCAATAACACTTCAACTATAAAAACAGTTTTGAGCACAAAAATAGAAGTGTTTTCAAGAGCAAGAAATATTTCAGATACATTTATTATACCTCAAAAGAACAAGTAAGTTAGGTTAGGTTAGGTAGGGGTGGCAGTCAGAAACCCGGACTCACTTAGACCGTTTTGGTCCATTGTGATGCCACGGAGATTCTGCTTATGCAGAGTCCCCACCGTCGAACCAACCAAAGCTCAGTATAAAGCTACTAATAAGTTGAAGTTCAACACTAGCAACGTCAGAAAGTTCCCTGAATTCAAGAGCGCCCATTGTGGCCATTCTGTGTCCTGCAAGTCCAGGACAGTGACAAAGAAAATGTTCTATTCTTTCCTCTTCATCGATATCTTGGCAGCTTGGCACCTTTAGCCTTTGTGCATGCCTACCTATGAGACAGTGTCCGGTTAACACGGACACTAGAATCGAGATTTGTTTCCTATTCTTCGAAATTAAGTAATCCGTACCTTCCCTATTTAGGTGAGTCCATAACTGCCTTGTGATCACGCAATCATTTCTTGTGACCCACCTTCTATTTGTTTCGTCCTCTGTCTTGCGCCTAAGTCTGAGTTTGCAAGAGAGTAGGGATAGACCCACACTTTCCAAATCCGGTGGAACCTGTAAGGTTGTCCCAATTCTAGCAAGCTCATCAGCCGTAGAGTTCCCCTGAAAGCCTCTATAGCCCCGGGATCCAGATGATCCTAATATCAAACTGCTCTGCCATCTCATTTAGAGATGATCGGTAGCCGAGGGCTGTTGTTGTTCTTAGAAGCGGGGATTCGAGGGCCATAATAGCTGCTCGACTATCGGTGTAAATGTTAATCAAAGATGTTGAAGTGACATTCACTCTCAACCAATCCGCAACTTCTCTTATAGCAAGGATCTCTGCCTGAAAGACACTGCAGTGATCCGGAAGTCGCCTTGCAATACGAAGACCTAAAGCCCTCGAAAAAAACCCATAGTCCACACCTTGATGTGTTTTGGAGCCGTCCGTATAAAAATCAACACTTTTTCTTCTACCTGGAGTTCCATTCATCCACATTTCTGTGGATGGTATCCAGGTTTTATAAAGACGTTCGCGTAGTAGAGCAGGGGAGGTTTGGTCAATCCTCCATCCCATAACTTCATCATCGAGTATTCTGTAGTGGCCGGTTCCATTTCCGTTCCACATGTGTAAGATGTATAGATACGTCTTTTTCTCCAGGGATAGCAACCACAAGTAGCTCTCTGCATTTCTAATATTCATGACGCCAAAGTAATGCTCCGTATTTGGTGGCATCAGAAGGCTGAAGGATCTGATCAGTTAAGATCGGCCGACGACGATCACAGATATCTGTATTGATTAAAATTGGTTCGTTTGAAGCGAGAATTGGCCGACGAGACTTGAAACCGTAATATCATGACAACGTTCAGCCACATGTTTGCAAGATCAGTTAAAAACTATTTGAAAAATAGTAGTTGGAAGGTTTTCGCACACACGCCTTATATGCCATACTTTACCTCGCCCGACTTCCATTTGTGTCGATCGATGTAGAACGTTCTCACTGGAATGCTCTTCACTTCAGAACAAGGGGTCTACTGTGTAATTCGAAACGAATAAAAACGCTTTCGAATTTTTATGTTTTTAACATGGCAATTCGAAAACATTCGGCCCCGGTCTGTAAACGAAATCTGAGTAAATTTCTCATTTTCAAAAAATTAATAAAAGTATTACTATTTTCGGAGTCAATTTTCTAAAATCGTGCGATTTCAAATCCATCGGTTTACAGAACAGTGCCGATTATCTTTCGCTTTGAATTATAGATATTTGGGGCCTGTCCCACGATGACGGCAACGTTCGCCTTATCGCACAGTTAAAAACAAAAAACAACAATATTTTAAAATTTTGTTTTTATTTTGAATGTAAGTGTGCGACAAGTCGAACGCTGTCGACACCGTGTGACAAGTCCTTGAAATCGGTTTGACTCGTTCTTGGCTTCTAAAAATGATCAGTTCTTAAAAATTTTGAAATCCTAACACTGTTTCTTTACCAATACAAATAATTTTTTATGCTTATAGATCTTATAAAGTGTAACTTATATCTTTTAATAGTTAGTAAGTTATAAGTTATACTGAATTGAAAGGTAAAATTTCTCAGTATGTTTGGGATAGCGGATCGAACTTTCATTCGAAAATTTGCACTTTTCAAGTTGAAATAAAAAGAAACTAAATAACTAACATGCGCATAATTAGTAAAGAACAAACGACAATGGTAAGACTGTTGTAAATTTAGAGATGGTAAAATTGAGCTTTCATTACAAAAAAAAAAGCTTTCAGCAAATTGAAATAAGATGAATCAAAACAATTCACATATTCCATTTGCAATAATGGCTGATTAATGGCTGACCAAACACAAAGCACGCTGATGATGAAGGTGTAGTTACCTTCGAAAACAGCTAGTTGTTCCGTTCTACTACGTGTTTGTAAGAATATTTACAACTAACTTTGATGTTATTTGTTCATTAATAATTATCACATATAATTTGGCTTACAAAGCGATACGAACTTTACCCTGTTCTCAAAAAAAAGCGACACCACCAATTTTTCAACAAAATAAATAAATTTCTCTGCAAAATGTTTTTTTTTTAAATTAAATTTCCGATTTTTCAACTTGCTTGATCTAAGATATTTGCGAGTTCAACCTATTTGAAACTGAAATTTAGAATTTATCCACTTGTTCCACTTGTTTGGCAAATCTTTGCCAAAACGAGAATTGTGCCGAGGGCCTAGTGTGAAACTGATCAAAATATTAAAAATGTCTATTTGGGGATTTTGTTGGAATTTTTTGGGAATCGTGAGATGTTGTTTAATTAGTTGATATTATTTTGCACTTCATAAACTAATAAATCAGTGCAAGTTAATCTCTGTTTTTGGTTTAAAATGTGCTTAAATCAGCCAAAGCTATAAATAAGTGCAGTATTTAAACCATCTGTAAACGCATAAAATTGGGCGTTTAAAGTACCAATGCAGGCCATATGACTTTATTACTTCAGACCATGTTTTGCATTTTTTCCAAGCTTCTACTTTTTCTTCAGATCTTGTTCGATTTGTTTTCTTACACTCTATTGTTCTTTTATATTATTCTACTCTGCCAAAAAAAGGTATTCATTTCAGTTTCTTTTTTTTTTTGGAAAAATGTGTTTGTTGTAAAAAAAATACATTTTTCCATTTTTCCAACAAAAAAAACTGAAATGAATGCCTTTAGAATTTCTTTCTCAGTAAAATTTGGGTACTTTTAATTAAATTTTATAAAATTTTTTACCTTTTTGAATGTGCAAAGAACTGCTGCAAAACAGCTGTATTTTGTCATTTATTCTAGTACTGCCACAATATTATTTTTTAAACTACACATAAGGTATGGTTCACTGATTTACTCCTGTTGAGTTTAAACCACATATGAATTAGGGCGACTTTTTGGGTACGAGATTAAGATTAGTTTATTTCTATAATTAGCTAATCCGAAAATTAACTTAATCTCAAATTAATTAGTTTGATATTTTTGAGTGGTAGTTTAAACTTCTTATTATTTGTAGTATTACCATACTGAGGAACAAAATAGTGGCAACATTTTCTGTGTAAAATTCATACATGTTATCAACACACTTTGATTTTTTGTGGAAAGAAGAAGAAACTGCCATGTTTTATTATTTACAAGTAAAATATTGCGCGTGTTAAAGGAAATAGATAAATAATATAAAATATATATATTTATTTATGTGTTTTAAATTATTTTATAACATAATTTTTACAAATAGTTATAAGTTTCACAAGTGTATGTTGTCAATTTCAATGTATGATTAAACCACCACGATTGCCCGCTTAAACTAGCAAATAAACCATATAATCGACTACCCAAAAATCACAAATGAAGATTAATGTTAATTTAATCTCTAATCTTGAACTCAAAAAGCCGCCCTTAAAGTTTAGTTCAACTAAACCAGCGTTTAAGCTTTAACTGATTTATTAGCCCTTAGTGTCCAGTACACTGAAAACTTTCCTACTTGTGAAAAAAAAAACATTTTAAGTGAGACATTTTTAGATTTTAATTGAACTATAGTGAATTTTTAATCAGAAATAATTTTTAGTCAGGCTTAAGTTCAGTAATTTCAATTCTTTTATTGAATGAAATATTTTTATTAATTAATGTGAGTTTCTAAAGAAGAGAAGTAAAATTAAATTAGACTTTTAAGCTGGTGGAAATACCGATATTTTCCTGTGCAGTAACGCACTTCATCAGCACCCTAGTCTATCTACTTGGGTAGAGATTGTTATTAACATCAGCTATTTAATGTAAATTCTAATGAAACGGAATGTGAGAAATGATTGTTGTGTACAATTATTGATTTACCTTTGGTAAATACATATGTTAGTATCACTATTTATTTCCCCTGTTTTTCCATATTTTCATATTTCTATTTAGGTTAGCACGAAGTTATATTACTCTACCCACGTATGTTTAACCATTCTTGCTTATCTTTTACGATCATCACATTAATTATTTTTTACTTATTCGATGTACCGTCGGTACATGCATGTAAGTATTATAGTAGTGGATATTATGTTACTTTGTTTTTTGCTTTCTACCGTTTATTTGGTATTCCAACATTTGTGATTGCCAAGTGAACAGTGATTGCCAAGTGAACATATTTTTGTCACGTGCCCATGATGAATTAAATGAGTCATTTTTAGATTTTAATTGAACTGTAGTGAATTTTTAATCAGAAATAATTTTTAGTCAGGCTTAAGTTCAGTAATTTCAATTGTTTTTATTGAATGAAATATTTTTTTATTAATTAATGTGAGTTTCTAAAGAAGAGAAGAAAAATTAAATTAGACTTTTAAGCTGGGGGAAATACCGATATTTTTCTGTGCAGCAACGCACACAGGTAAATCAATAATTGTACACAACAATCATTTCTCACATTCCGTTTCATTAGAATTTACGTTAAATAGCTGATGTTAATAACAATCTCTACCCAAGTAGATAGACTAGGGTGCTGATGAAGTGCGTTGCTGCACAGAAAAATATCGGTATTTCCCCCAGCTTAAAAGTCTAATTTAATTTTTCTTCTCTTCTTTAGAAACTCACATTAATTAATAAAATATTTCATTCAATAAAAAGAATTGAAATTACTGAACTTAAGCCTGACTAAAAATTATTTCTGATTAAAAAAAAACATTTTATGAAAAACTAGATTTTTGCAGCTTACAAAATACGAAAAATCGGGCTTATACGAAAAACATTTTTACTACCCTAGTTATGGATTTGAGAGCCTTATTTGTGCTCATGTGCAAATTGTTAGGATTAGAGAAATGTATTTTCATTAGCTTCAAATTTAGAAAGTAAAAATTTATTTAAGTAATAAGGCATTAACTTATAAAATTATAAGGAAGGAATTTTAGCACACACGTTTTTCTCACTTTATAATCGTGAGGATGTATTTTACAGCAAGCAAACACACTATGTATATGTGTGTTTGCATGTATTGTCTCATTTCATGTTGAAAATTTCCGCCTAAGTTTATGCTTCATTTTTTGTGCTCGTTTTACTATCTGCGCTGTATTTAGATATGGGAGTAGTTTTTATTGTTTTTCATTTTTAATTTGAAAAATTTTCGTAAAAGACCACAGAATCAAAAATTAAAAACAACACATAAAAGAAAAACGTATGTAGGTAAAACAAAAATATTTATATTGAGGTAGAAAATAACAAAAATTATATTAAAATATTGTTATATATTCATATACACGGAAGTATATACTATATGTATGTATAGTAAAAAAATATGTAACATTTTTCCTGTGTCAGTTGGAAAATCTGAAACGCTTGTATCCGAGTGCATATAAACGCGCGACCGTAATCTGAATATTATACATACTATACACAGGCAAATTCAAAATATGTGCTGAAATAAATGAAAGAATAGATGCATGTATGTATGTATGCATGAAGTAATGTTTGTATGTACATATGTGCAGTAATAACAAGGAAGTTTAAAGCATATCCCTTATCCTTTGGCATATGTGTGTGTGTTGTGTTATAAAATTTATTATATTTATGTGTTTGAATTTCGTTGCTTTACATACAAAATACAATTTATGCAGTAAAACTATGATGAATTTAAAATGTCAGTCAGTGATATCGGTTACTTTTTTTTTTGTTTCTTCTGCATGAAAAGGTTTTGACGGCGGGGAACCACCCTCACTATTCACCAAAAAAAAAATGTTTGGGATATACAAGTGAATTTGTGTTATGGCATAAAAATATTATATTATAAAAATATGGAAATTATATTTATACATACATATACATATACATACATATATATATATATATTTGTGTGTGCATATTAAAAATTTGGACAAATTAAAGCTAACATTTACACTGAACGAAAAATTGATGTGAAATGTACACACTTATTAAATAAGTATACATACTTAAATTATTACATAAGATTTTTGGCAATTTGACAACATTTTTAGCAAATGTTTGGTAATAGTATATTAGTCAATTCTACAAAAATTAATAAAATAAATGATAACGAAACAAGGTACGAGCATCATTGAGGTCGTATACATAAATATAAATATCCATACAAACAAATACACAAATTTCTTTATTAGTTTCATTACAACTTCCACAATACAAGCAGTCAACTAGTCTAGAAATAATATATGGAACTCTTTCAATTTTTTGAGTTGTCTGTATTGTAGAAACCGCAGCTTAATATTTGTGTTAAGTTCATTAGCTGACCAGATTGAACAAATAGTAAATAAGTCGTAATTAAACCAAGTGAATATTGCAACTTTGTCGATATTTATTTTGACATGCAATAGTAGAAGAGGATTTTTAGAACTTTTACTATATTAGAAATTTCGTTGTACAAAATCAGAAAAATTGTCCCATGTGTGGCACTACATGGGTAAAATTAATTTAAAATCGTAAAAAAAATTAATAATGAACTTTATTATTTGAAATATGAAAGAGAAAAATTATCTGTAGATTGTGGAAACATAACAGACTCCTAAAATATATGTATTTTTTTTTTTTTTTTACATATCATCGCCTTTTTTTTAAACAAACATAACAAACACAAACACAACCCGCAAAGCGAATAGATTGTCTGCGAAAAACAACCAGCGTCTATGGTGGGAATCGAACCCACGACCTCTGGACTGAGAGGCTAGCATCGCTACCGCTCAGCCACAGGGACACCAATATTTTTGTCATTCGTTACCTCGCTTTAACCTATTATGATTTCAACTCGTTTTTGTGGTTAATCTCCTTTATATCCTACACAAAAAAAAATAATAAATAAATAAAATAAGTTCTTTTGAAGCCTGGATCACACTGGATCCGATTTACGTCGGCTCACTGAAATAAAGTCAAAAGTATTAAACTAAATTTAACTTATTTCTCAACTAATTGAAAAATAAGGACATAATTACACCATACTGCGTTGGTAATAAAGTCATATAGACCTATTTAATTGAGTAATAATGCCATTTTGGCTTATTATTTATGACTTGCCTTTTGCATATATTCTGCAATTTCTGTGCTCTTCGTCTAGTTTTAATTTTTATCCGGAACGTTTGTGGATTTCTGCTGTAGTTAATTTAGTTTTATTCTCCTTTAAAATCCATAACAATAGCAAAAACACCGAAATCAGATATTAGAAACTAACACAATAAAATCCATAGTAATCTACAAGTCACGAATTACAGTTTTTTGCATGTTTTTTTTTTCTTCACAATCAAATTTAAATCAAATGATCTAATATACTTGAGTTTTTTACAATTCAAATTATTACACTTGAAACATAATTTGCTTTTATTCAACACTCGCCTGCATTTTTTGGTATGAATGTTCAAGTAACGAATGACAAATTCTTGGCAAATTTCAATAAGAACTTCAATTACACATGTTTTACATAACATTATTCGCATTACTATTATTACTTATAGTCTTATTTGCTATTAATATTCAGTTTAAAAAATAAAAGTAACGAATGACAAACAACTTGCAGACATGGTTTTAATTTTTACTTTGCTGTATATCGTGGAATCAATAATAATATGCAGAAGAATTCATTATAATATATGCTATCTCATGTAAAAAGTTTATACAAAAGACTTGGTTATATAAAAGAAAATATTTTTATATGTTCATTAAGTTGTATATAAATTGAAAACTTGATATTGATTTTCTGCAAAACTATGATTTTTTTTAGTCCTGCCTGTTGCACTAAAGGATCGATATGTAGTTAAATATATGGAATAACATAAGAAGAACGATCATAATCGTTTAAACACGTGCATTTATCGTGCAGCATTGAATGCTTGTGTGAAAACGGCATGCCCATGACTGCATTACATGGGATCATGATGCAGTCTATTCCACCATGTATATATTATTTGAAGGGTTTTGGTCAGTCTAATTAATAAGTAAATGCATATCGATGGTCACAAGTAGAAAGGCCCTAACTCGCATTTTTACTAAATTGAGTTTTTCAGTGATTCCAATACATTTCACACAAACACACCTCGTCACAAAAATTTATTGCAATAGTGTTAAAAATAACGCTTTTACAAGCAGCTCTACAAAGCAGTTTGTACAAGCAGTTGTACTGTTTCTATTATGTTTTTACCTTCTCCTGTAAAGTTACAGTTATTTGAGTTAGGGCCTTTCTACTTGTGACCATTGACATATACATATGTACGTATGTACATACATATACATGCACATATAAATGTTTATCCTCAGGCCAATAGCTTTTATTCTAAATTAAATTTATAAAATATTTTATGGTAAATTTTTACTAAACCATAGTTAGTTTTAGACAAAAAACAACAACATTAAACCAAACAAAAGAAGAAAAGGTACATTCTACATGTAGACATACGTATGAACTTGTGTATTGTAAATAAATGTGTGTGTGTACATTAAAATTTGTTACTAACTCACAACAAAAACATTTTCATTTTTTGATTTTGGCCTTTTTGCATATTTTTTGGCAAAGTGCCAAATTTATTTTAACTATTAGCGGTTTATTTTTTCACACAACACAAACTGAACTTTACACTCGCCAGCACACGTATGTATGTATGCATACTTATATATGTGTACGTACATACAGACAATTCTAACAATAGTGGTACAGGTGTAGTATACAGGCTCAAGATACATATACAACAGACTGTTATATTTGTGTAAGAGTATTTATAAAAAAAGGACAATTTACCATAATATTTTTGTTTGTTTGGATGAAAAATTTAAATTGTCTGTATGAAATATGTTTTTGAATATTTACATACATACATACATATGTATATGTACATATGTATATATATGTATATGTATGTATGCATGTATGTGTATATGCGTATGGATGCATTTCTAAAGTAACTGAACAGATACTTTGATATCTTTAAATAAATTCAGTAAAGTGCGACTCTGACTCGCGCACGAAGGGTTCCGTACGAACACTAGATATGTAATTTAATACAAACTTCATCCTTTTTTTTCGTTTTTGGGGTCTTTTCGGTTTTTTTGTTTTGGCGTTTTTTGCGCTTTTTCGGTTTTGGCGATTTTTTTAAGCTTTGGCGCATTTTTTTTAGTTTTGACACTTTATTTTCTTGTTTTGGCGATTTTTTTTTATTTTTTGGCGATTTTTTTCATTTTTGCGATTTTTTTTTATATAAAATATTTTTTTAGTTTTGGCGACATTTTCGCGATTTGGCGATTTTTTAGATTTTTTGGGTTTTTTTTTCATTTTGGCGTTTTTTTTTCATTTTGACGATTTTTTCGAATTTGGCGATTTATTTTAGTGTTAGTTTTTTTTTAATTTTGGCGTTTTTTCGTTTTAGCGATTTTTTTTTTAATTTTTGGCGATTTTTTTTGGTTTGGCGATTTTATAATATTCGGTTTTTTTAGTTTTACCGTTTTTGAAAAGTTCAAGTGTTTGCCTCTTACGGTTTCCAACATATAGCAAGTTGTCAAAATTACAAAGTCAAAATTGCATCAACTGATGGACCACCCTTTAATTTAATTTTTTTTTTAAATTTTAGTGTTAATTGTTGTAGTCTGTATAAGAATACACTAATTTTACAAATTTCAAGTTTCAATATACATATCGCTCATTTACTTCAATAGTGGCACAACTCAAAAAAACCAGTTTTGCAGAAAACTCGTTTTAAGTTTTCAATTTGCATACAACTCAATGGAGAAATTAAAAAAAATTCTTCTCTCAGGAGGTGATGGTACAAGCTATTTATATGAAATTTTTACACAAGATAAAATACGAAATGCCGCATCTTTCTGCATTATTAACTCAAAAAACTCATTTTTTGAGTTATGCCACTATTGAAGTAAATGAGCGATATGTTCATACAATTGTATGTATATTACATGGGATTTTAACATTTTTCGTTGCTCGTCTTGGAACACCCTTTAATTTTTAATTCTCATGTATTTGTTGTTGTAGCGGCCAAAGTTGTACATACTCTGTACAAATTTCAGGTCCGTAGCTCTTACGGTTCCTGAGAAAATACCGTGTGACGGACAGACGGACAGCGTAGCGAAAACAATAGGGTTCCTTTTCACCTTTGGTGTACGGAACCCTAATAATTATCATTAATATTTAGAATAAACAAAAGACTTACATGTAAAAATGTCTGTATGTACATATCGTCACATAAAATCCAAATGGCCGCAAGCACACTTTTTACTTTTTTACAGGAGAAGCAAAAATCCTTAGAAATTTAAGACTATTTATTTATTAGGTGACATATTAAATAATAAATAAAATCGGTATTTTTGAACATATGTGAGTACAGATTTAAGGGGAAATGTATTTTGGTTAATCGCATCATAACCAATCAAAAGTCTATTTGGAATTTTTTGGTTGTTGCGGCCTTTTGGATTTTAGGTGACGATATGTGCATACTTTGTAGGTACTAATATAATATTATTTGATATTAAATATATACATATATATAGTACCAACTAAATCATTAATTTATGTATTCTATTTATAGCGTTTAACATTGTTTTAGTGGTTGCCAAAATTATTCCAATAAAAAGAGCAAAAACCACTATAAGGCGTTAAATTTCAAGCAAACAAAAATCTCTAAGCGTTTTATATAAAAAAATTGTTCAGAGAAAATTAAAATTTTTCTTTATTTATTTATGTACTTTAGAGGATTTTAATTAGCTCTACTTTTGTTGAACAATAAGGAAACAAATAATAAAGTTTGAACAATAATAATTAAACTAATTAAATTAAACAAAAAAAAGCTTTCAGCAAATTGTAATAAAATGCACTGAAAGTTGAGTATATAAAAACCAGATATCTACATCATGTGACACTACACAGAGCGGACCAAACACTAATAACACTTCTGGTGAAGGTGTAGTGGCCTTCGAAAACAGCTAGTTGTTCCGTTTTACTACGTGTTTGTCAGAATATATACAATCTATTTTGGTGTTACTATTCGTTAAAAATTATCACTTGTAATTTGGCTTACAGAGCGATACGAACTTTATGCCAAGCAAAACGACCTTCGAAAACAGCTAGTTGTTACGTTCTGCTAGTGTTTGTCATAATATTTACAATTAACTTTGAATTTATTTGTTCATTAACAATTATTTTGTGACATTGCAATAGTGTGTACTAGTGGCAAGATGTCATTTCCAAAATTCTTCGTTGTATGTCATTGCTTTCCATATAAAAAAACATAATATGAACGGCGTTGCACCCATTTTGAAAATAACACCACAAAATGACAACATAAGATATGTCAGATGTGTATTAGCATTAGCCTAATCAAAACCAAACAAATAAATCTTTTTGTTTGATATACAGGGTGGGCCAAAAGAAACCAAGGGGTGTAAAAGTTTAATAACTTTTTTGTTTATTAACTTTTTTTATTTTTTCTTTCAGATTATATAATATACAAAATGGAAATTTTTTTACACTAAGTATGAAAAATGATGTCTCTTAAATGACCACCGTTCGCACTGATGGGCTCTTTTTAGAGCATTTTCCATAACATCTTTCAAAACTTGTGGCTGTAGCGTTCGAATTTCTGCAACAATGTTTGCCTTGAGTTCAAGGATTGTCTCTGGCTTGTTCACATACACTCGCTCCTTCAAAAAACCCCAAAGAAAATAGTCGGGTGCTGTCAAATCTGGCGATCGCGCTGGCCAAATAATTTCCGAATTTCGAGAAATTATTCGCTCTCCAAAAATTTGACTTAAAAGTGCCATTGTGTCTCGGGCAGTATGGGCAGTGGCTCCGTCCTGCTGAAACCACATACCAGGTCTGTTTTCAAGAGCAGGACGTAAAAAATTTTCTATCATAAACCGATACCGCTCTCCATTTACGGTTACAGCACTTCCATCTTCATTCTCGAAGAAGTAGGGCCCAATGACATTTTCAGATGTGATCCCACACCATACTGTACACCTGATGGGGTGCAATTGGCGTTGATGAATGGCTCTTGGATTTTGAGAACCCCAGAACCTACAGTTCTGCTTATTAACAAAGCCATTCAAATGAAAATGAGCTTCATCACTCATAATCAAATTTTCAATAAAGTTGATTTCTGGTTTAAATAATAAAATTCTATTGTTCTGGTTCTCTGTTCAGTTGTGAACCTCTCCATTATAAATTCTCCAAGTGTTGTCTATATAATCTGAAAGAAAAAATAAAAAAAATTAATAAACAAAAAAGTTATTAAACTTTTACACCCCTTGGTTTCTTTTGGCCCACCCTGTAGTTAGCCTGACTATTTTTTTTTAGTAAAATGCTTAGTCAAAATTTTAAATGTAACCAGTGAGTTTGCGCTAGTGATCATGCTTGCTCACAAGCAATAATTTGTATATATCGTCGCCTAAAACGCCAAAGGCCGTAGTTAACATTTTAATAGTATTACAGCAGGATTTCAGATTTTTTTTCTAGCTAAATAAAATCATGTTTTTGTTAAAGAAAGTTTTATCCCTTCTATAATCATTTATTTTGATACACAGAAATTGCAAAACTATGGCGGCTTACGTTTTACATTGATTTAAGTAGCTGCCTGCATGACTATTTATATGATGTGAATAAAATAATTTCTGTATTGTATATTATTTATTTTATACACCTACTCGTATTTAAAAACCAAAGAAAAGTTTCAAACAGATTTTTTTCAAATAACAGTACTAATTTTATAAGCTAAATTCATTAATCGTAACAATTTGAAAATGAAATAGTCATGCTGAGTAAACAATTTTTTTTTCTTCCTAAGCAATAGATGACATACTAACTACTATGCAATTTAAGTGAAAATGACAATGCAAATTTATTTATATACGTATGTTCCACTAATTTAGTTTGCATTAATTTCTTTAATATTTTTGTAACCTTTATTAATATACATATTAGTGATATAACGAATGTCAATTTTGAATATTCGCGAATACGAATGCGAATACGAATATTTAAAACGATATTCGCGAATACGAATACGAATATTTCATGTGATATTTATAGACATTAAATTAGGTCTCTATTTACGCCTGCAAATTGTTATGAAAAAGAACTTCATACTCCTGTTGGCGTACTTTAAAGTAATAAAAACTTCCCAAAATTTTAATGATCGTCAGTAAATAATATTTGAAAATGATACAAAGCACAAATTTCTATAAATAATTTATTGGATTCGGGCAAACTAATATTTTTATCCATTTATTTAAATTTAGTTTAGGATTTATGCATTTATTTATTTAATTTTTTTGGAAGAATATTCTCATTCGTATTCGCCTGAATTTGACGAATACGAATGCTTCGTATTCGCATTACTAATGGCCGAATATTCGGTGTTTTGAATACGAATACGATATAAAAAACGAATAAAACAAACAAAATTTTGTAACAAGTTTAAAATTGCACTAACAGAAAAATGTATGTAAATACAATTGCTCGTTTATTGCCACATGAGCCATAACTTAAAATCGATAAATTTGCAGAAAATTACTTTAAAATTTTCAATTTACATAGAACTGAATGAAGATATGTATATTAAAAAGTTTCAAATTTAGAAAATTTTAAATTTGAAAAACAGGCCCTAGTACACCGAGTTAGAAAATTTTATTACGATAGTCGTATGGCTATAACATCGAGCCTTTTTTTCGATTTTATCGTAAGCGACATGTTATCGAAAATACACATTTTTTTATTGAAATTAAAATTTATTGGGCCTACCCAGAGTTTAGAACTCTCGAAATGTCAAATTTGTTGAAAACTTTTACGATACTGACTGTAAAAATTTATAGTAAGCGACAATTGACGTACAAAAACATATTTGAATATTTAAAAAGAAACCTTCTCCTTAAAAATTTAATTTTTGTCACTTACGACTAAATATAAAATAAGGCTCATTGTTATAGCCATACGATTATCGTAATAAATGTTCCTGAATCCGTGTACTAAGGCCTGTTTTACAAATTTAAAAATTTCGAAATTTTCTCATGAAACTTTTTAATAAAATCTTATCGATTTTCTTATCCAGCAACATATGTATTTTAACAATATTCGCTGTCAGTTTTAATAAAAGAAGTAAAATCACAAACTCAAATTCATTTGGTTATTTTATCCGACTGCGCAACGCAAAGAAGGGTATTGTGTTTATCAGCCTATGTATGTATGTGTGTATATACATATGTATGTATGTATGTATGTGTGTATGTATGTGTATATATATGTATGTATGTATGTGTGTTCCTTTGCGGCACTATATAAACCGAACGTGTGGACTGTTTGACAAATCATGTTACTAAAGATATGGAGGCCGACAGACGCCACTTTGTAAATACGAAAAAAATAAAGTCGGAGAACTATATCAAAATGGGTATCATTCGACAGGTATTTTAAAATTATATTTAGGTTTCTCTTATGATTTTTCATTTGGAATGACCATTTAGGATATTTAACGGTTAAAATTTGGTCGCAGTCGGGTATTTTTGATTTTATTAATTACTACTTTTTTATTCTGCTATGTCCTTTTCGCTTATTTGTATATTTGTTATGCAGAGTTGCCACATAATACACAAATAAATGGGAAGAAAAGCACAGCTGTAAACTATCGTAAAAAAATTACAGAATGACATTATCGTTACTGCGAACGATTTAATATGTCCATAAAAATTACGATTTTCGGTTCGCGAAAAATTACTGAATTTAATGTTTTTATTGTTACAGTTTAAGTTTAACATTTGCTAACGCACTAATAATCCCAAATTATTATTTTACTTATGCCTGATTTACATTAAGCACTTTTTTTGTCATGAAATAAGCTGCATGAAAATTTTTTATTTGTCAATAGGTGGCTTGGACGAGCAACTCATATCAAAAAAGTTGCCAAAAATTCATCACAGATTCATTCTACGTCCTTTTTAGGGTTCCGTACACCAAAGGTGAAAAGGCACCCTATTGTTTTCGCTACGCTGTCCGTCTGTCCGTCACACGGTATTTTCTCAGGAACCTGAAATTTGCACACGGTATGTAGAACCTTGGCCGCTACAACAACAAATACATGAGAATTAAAAATTAAAGGGTGTTCCAAAACGAGCAAGGAAAAATGTTAAAATCCCATGAATATACATACAATTGTATGAACATATGTATATTGAAACTTGAAATTTGTAAAATTAGTGTATTTTTATACAGACTACAACAATTAATACTAAAATTTAAAAAAATTAAAATTAAAGGGTGGTCCATCAGTTAATGCAATTTTTACTATGTAATTTTGACAATTTGCTATATCTTGGAAACCGTAAGAGGCAAACACTTGAAATTTTCAAAAACGGTAAAACTAAAAAAACCGAAAATTATAAAATCGCCAAACCAAAAAAAAAAATCGCCAAATATTAAAAAAAAAATCCTCAAAACGAAAAAAATCGCCAAAATTAAAAAAAAAATTCTAACACTAAAATAAATCACCAAATTCAAAAAAATCGCCAAAATGAAAAAAAAACGCCAAAATGAAAAAAACGCCACAAATCTAAAAAATCGCCAAAACGCGAAAATGTCGCCAAAACTAAAAAAAAAAATTTAAATAAAAAAAAATCGCACAAATGAAAAAAATCGCCAAAAATCAAAAAAAAAATCGCCAAAATGAAAAAACGCAAAAAACCGAAAAAAATCGCCAAAACAAGAAAATAAAGTGTCAAAACTAAAAAAAGAGCCAAAAGTTAAAAAAATCGCCAAAACCGAAAAAACGCAAAAACCGCCAAAACAAAAAAACCGAAAAGACCCCAAAAACGAAAAAAATGCCAAAACTATATATTATATAGGATGAAGTTTGTATTAAATTACATATCTAGTGTTCGTACGGAACCCTTCGTGCGCGAGTCAGAGTCGCACTTTACTGAATTTATTTATTTATTATTATCTTTTATAATGCTGCAATTAGCAAATTGAAAAATTTTCTTGCAACAAAATTCATGAAATTTCATGAAAAAATGCTTAATGTAAATCAGGTATTATTTAGTAAAATATTTTTGTTATTAAAAATACATTGAAATTGAATATTGAGGGGTTTAGCTGGATCCTATGCGCATTTCACTGTTGCTAATGCAGATCATCAGGGAACCTTTACCCAAAAATTTCTTAGAACAACTAAAGTTATTATGATAAACATTAATTTAAACAAATGAGAAGTTTAACTAATATCAAAGTTGAAACAAGAACTCGACAATCAACATGTTTTTTTATTTTCTTACTTTACTACATTGGCTGATTTTTTTCAGCTCGAATTGTAGTTGTAAAAAGTATGTTAAGAAAATATATATAAAAAACAACAACTGTTCTTTGCTTTCGCAAGATTATAGTGTTGCCACACAAGTTCTCGTATTTTTGAACGGGTGCGGTCAAGTTAATAATTAGTATTTTTTTGGAATTGTTACAATTTAAGTCTAACATTTTTGAGCGCACTAATAATCAACATATTTTTTATTTTCTTACTTTACAGAATTTACTCGCCAGAAAATTATTCGTTAAAAATTGCTAAATTAAAATGCCTTATTTAATTGATTCGTAGTGTATGAGATTCTCTTATATTCGTTCAACATTTTTCTGCTGATTTTAAAATGATTTCTTGTTCTGTGCAACCAATACATTACGAACAGGAGCTCATAGAATTACATATCGCACTTGTTCCTCTAAAGGGGGTCGGTCAACTCATGTACATAGTTGAGACGCAGCCTTTAAGGATGAATAGCAAAACTTCATTGTAAGCTGATAGCAGCCAGCATTCTAGCATCTTCGTTCTTACAGAATTGAAAAGTTTAGATCTACTGTTTGCGTCCATGCTAGGCTATTGGATTTTCTTTTATAGAACATGTTACAAGGACACTTGAGAGTGGGGTGACACAGAGTTTCGATGTTCACCTTCTAAAGCATGGCTCATCACCGTTTCAAATCGTCCGCTATCAAGTTGCCGGTATTGCCTAGTATCCGAGCATTGTCTTGAAGTTGATACTGAAATGGTTCGTCAACACATTAACATTAAGGAATGTTAAACATTCAGGAACAAGATCTGATATGGCGTACACTCTTGAAAAGGACATGATTGCAGCTTTGGTCTTAGTTATAAAAATAAAAATAATAATTTGCTGCGGGTATTTTTGCTTGAAAGCTGCTACATTTGGTTGAAAGACGAAAAGACAATCGATCTCAAATTTTATGATAAAGGTAATTCCTCCATATGGTGTAAAACGATATGTTTCAAGAAACTATATTTTTTTATTCTTTATCAAAATGTTTCTCTAAAATAAAGAGGTTAAGTATGGCGCCCTCACAGAAAAAATTATTCCCAAAAAATTTTCAAAACAAACGTGTGTTTTGAAATATAATTTAGTTTCAGTAAATATTTTTTACTGTTCCAGTAAATTATTTGTTCCAATTTTATTTTATGTAAAAAAAACTGTATAGAATGAAAATTATCTATGTAAAGTAAAATTTATAAGAAAAAATTTTATATTTATTTTTTTATATTTAAATTTGTTTTTTTTTAGTTAAATTTATTTTTACATACTGCAAAAAAAAAATTGTCTGATTTTTTTCATTTTTTCAGTTAAATTTATTTTTATATACTAAAGGTATTCACATCAGTTTTTTTCTTGTTGGAAAAATGGAAAAATGTAATTTTTTACAACAAACACAGGGAAAAAATTCACCAAAAGTTGAATTTTAAAACACAACTTTAGGTGGAATTTTTTTTTTCCTGTGTTTGTTGTAAAAATTTACATTTTTCCATTTTTCCAACAAGAAAAAAAAACTGATGTGAATACCTTTACTGTAAAAAAATTTGTCTGATTTTTTTTTTAATTTTTTCTACAAATTATTTTATAGATATAAAAACCATTTTATTTTTTTTTTAAGATTTTTGTTTGCGGTTTTCAAACTTATTATGTTTGTATATTGTGATTCTCAATATAGTATTAAGAGTCTTACTATAAACATACGGACGGAGTTTGTTAGCTAAATTAAAAAATTTTTTGGGCTGAAGTCTACTGATGTGTTCCAAAAGCGGGGACGAAATGCTTAACCATAAAAACAAGGCAATTTTTTAAAGTAAAAAAAATAGTTGAACCTTTCATTTGATTCAGTTATTATTTTTTCAAATAAAACTTTTACTACTTTTTTTAAAAAATAATTTAAGAATTGTTATTGATTCAGTTAATTTATTTTCTGATAATACGAAAAATTTAGTGAATGTGTTTGTAAATTATAAAAAAAAAATTTGCTGAATAATATAAAAAAAAATCTGCAAAAATGTTTTTCTGTTCCTATTAATAAATTTGACTGAAAATATTTTGAGTTTCAGTTAACTTTTTTCTCTAATGCCATAATAAGTTAACTAAAAATAAAAAATTTTTTTTTCAGTTGAATTTTTACAAAATTGTTATCAGAATCTAAAAATTTCTTTGTAGGTCCGCATTCACACAAAAAATTTACTGATTCAATGAATTTGGTTACTGAAAACGAATTTAGTTTTTTCTGTGCTCATAATCTCTACTAAGTGCTGGAGCCCTTGTTTTGCACTATGATATCAATAGAAAGCCAGCAACATTTGAATAGCTTAATTTTATCAATACAATAATTGGTTTAAAACCTTAATAAAAGACTCTACGACATAAAACAATGCATTGAAATGCAATATTAATCAATTAAAAAATAATAAATTGAAGTCAAACAATTTGCCCCTATTCCAAAAAAAAAGTTAAATCAAAGCAAACAATTAAACTGCAAGCAAGTGCAACATTAATACAAAACAACAGCCACATCCAATAAATACCACATGATTTTCAATTAAATATTTTAGTGTATTTAAAGATTTGCATTCACAGAGCTTATGATGGCAGAAACCGTAGCTCAAATACCGGAATATCTTAACGATGAATTTGTGCAAACAGCTTTGGAGGATTACTTATGCTGTAGTGAAGTGAAAATAAAGCAATTTAAAATTTTAAATCTCGTATGTGGATTGGGAGAAAATTATTGCAGTGATATTTATGAAATCACTTGCAAATATCAGCAATTAGATGATGATCAAGAGCAAATAGAACATTTTGTGGTGAAAAGTATGCCCAAACACAAGCAAACGCTTTTGAGAAATTTAAAAATTTACAACAGAGAATTGTATTTTTATAAAAATATTTTACCAAAAATGGAGACATTTATGAAAATAATTAAAAAGGATTATGTTATAGGACCAAGGTGAGCAAGTTAATAACTATAAATAATGAAAGTTATGCCAAAATTAAAAAAAAAAAATTGTAGACTTATTCATAATACCTGCCAGCCGGTGGAAACTTTGGTTTTCGAAAATCTGGCCACTTTGGGCTTTAGGTTGCAAAGTCGTCAAACTGGTTTGGATAAATTGCATTCGATTATGGTTTTGCAGAAGTTGGCGGAATATCATGCCTTATCCTTAAGTTTAAATGAACGAGTAAGTAGGTTAAATTATAAAATATACTTAAAAAAGAAAAGTCTAATGCTTGACATTTAAGGATAGTAAACTCTTTTCTAATATCTTGCAACGTTATCCTTTTGGCTTATTGAATATGCACTCATTAAAATCCGAATCCTTTAAATTTTTATTTGGTGGTCAGCTATTAAAACTGATAGAAATTCTAAGGGAGGATGCAACATTGAAGCTGGATGTAATAAATAAATTAGAGAACTATCATGCTAATTTTAGCGAGCGAGTTCTTAAGTCTGTGTATCCTTTGGAAGGTCAACTAAACGTTTTGAATCATGGCGATTTATGGGTGAATAATATAATGTTTTTTTCGGATGTGAAAGATCAAAATAAGCCCATAGATGTAAGATTTGTGAGTATAAAGATTTTAAATTATATTATTACATAATAAAACCCATTGAAAATGCGCTTGAAAATATAAAAACCATCAAAAATTATAGAACTATAATCGCAAAAAAATATGTTTCCGACAATCATTAAATAACGACACCACTAATTTTTCTGTTGTGTTTGTATCAGTTGTTGTATGAAAGTTCAAGTTTAGTCACTGGTCGCTGAACTATACCGACTTCAGCAGATACTAATCCTAATGTAACATCAAAGCGCCCTCCTTCGTCGGTAATGTGTAGCAGAAACATCGGCGAAGTAAAATAATCAATAAAATGGCTACTAAGCACAGCTTCAAAATTTAATACCCCTCATTGAAGCCAGAGGCGCTGCAACACTGCATTATTAAAAATGTGTAAAAAACTTTCCTCTATATCTTCCTTCACCACCACCTTTCTTCTCTATTACCATCCTTTCCCAATCACCATCTCTCACTATCTTCTCTTCAACTCACAAGTAGCATGATCCCTTCCATTGTATTGGTCAAAAGTGAGATGCACTCTAGAAATTCACCCTTCCATGGTACAATTATACTAGGTACATGCACGACTACAACAAAATTACAACTCCAAAAAATACATTAATTTTGTTGGTATAAACATACGAATAATTGTCAGAAACAGATGCCTTTTGTTTTTAAAAATAACAATTACAGGGTAACTAAAATACAATTGCAGACGCGGCATTCCTGCATGATTATAGGTATTCAGTGTTGCCAATCTGTGTGTAGTTAGACGGTGTGTAATTTCTACTCACATGTGTAGGCCATGTAATTAAATTCTTGTATAATCTGTGTGTAATTCTACTTTGGGTTCTATTTTGATTTATTTTTGTTTTAATTTTAAGCTACACAAAAGATGTGTAGTGTAATTTTCTTCTATGTGTAATTGGAGACAGAGCGATGTGTAAATTCATTGGCAACACTGTAATCATTTTATTCACACACGTACACTAACATTTTCGCAGCTTGTAAACAAAGTTTGACAACTATTTGCATTGTATACATTAACAGGCTGGGCTTGTGCATGTACCTGTTATAATTGTATCATGCACCCTTCTTTACCAATAGCCAGCTAACCTAAGATAACCTATCGATTTTAAAAGAATGTGTTGTAAAATAAATAAATAACGAAGCTTTCCTTTATCTCTTCCTTCCCCACTTGTCTTCTCTATCACTATCACTTTCCTAAAAGAAGGTAACACCTAGTAATATTAGTAGGCATTCATTGCCTGAGTGTTACTTCTCTTTAAAAAAAAATAACAAAAAGGATAATTTTCAATAAATTTTTTACTTTAGAAATTCTTTATTAAATTGTTTGTTTGCTCAAATTTTTTTTAGAAATGAGCGCGTTGGAGTTTTTCGACTTCGACTACGACATTTTTGTAATAGGTTAAACAACATGGTAACATTTTTCTTTAATCTGGGACCAAAATGTCGTAGTCAAGGTCGAAATACGGCAGCCACCATAAGGCCAAATATTCTTAAGGCTTAGTTAGCCTAATGTAATGGAACGTACATAACTACAACGGTAGGAAACAGCTGATCAATATTGCTATGTGAAAAGTAATGTACAAATTCTTACATTCCCGTTACATCTCTATAAACATTTTGATTACTTTTCACATAATATCGATCAGCTATTTCCTAACGTTGCAGTTATATTCTAGTACAGTCAGTCGGCTAATTGAGCCTTTAATCCCAAAACGTGTTTTTAGAATGAAATAAAGACGAGAACTTCCTGCAAGGAAAATTCTATTTGAAAATTATTTTTAGAAAAAGCTTGAAGTAATAAAGATTCAAAATTGTAGTAAAATTTAAAAATAAAATAGATAAATATAATGACATTTGTTAATACATATACATATATTGCAATTCTAAAATATTTCTATTTCTCCTCTTTTTAGATAGACTTTCAGCTAAGCTTCTACGGCAGTCTAGGCTTCGATGTGAACTATTTCCTGAATACCAGCGTTCAGCTGAATGTCTTAAAGCACAATCGTTCCGAATTGATTGATACATACATAGACACCTTAATGCAAACCCTAGAGAAATTGCCCTACTCCACAGAATTACGACCTACAAAGGAAAAAATACAACAAGAAATTAATGCCAGAGAAGCTTATGGATTTTTTGTTGCATTTGCATTTTTCCCATTGATGTCAATGTCTGCCACAGATTCCCATGACAATTCGTTGGAAAAATTAAAAGATACAAAATTTGCCGAACAGAAAATTCAATTAATGTTCACCAGCAATAAAAGAACAATTGAAACATTGAAACACAATATTGAACGTTTAGAGCAATTAGAAGTATTGTAGTCCGCTAATTTGTAATTGTGATATAATTTGAAATTTGATAAGAATTTTAATTGATGAAATTAAATACATGCATATAAATTAAATTTATTTTTTTTTCTATAAATTTTAAATGTTTGTGAACAATGATGCTGCAGTTGAATAACAATTATTTCGCTTAATGAAATTTAATTTTTTATTTTTGTACAAAATGTTTTCTTTATTTTAATTAAATGTATTTGTAGTTTATTTGAATACCAACTGCAATGATTTAACTAAAAAAAACACATAAGAAAATTTATTGTTTTCAGAATATTTAATAAGATGTTTCTCGAACGTTTGTGAAATTTTAAAATCAGTCATTTTAATCTTTTGCGTGTGGTTTTATATAATATTTAAACACATACATATGTATTGTTAATACATAACATAAAAGGGTTTTCTAATAAGGAGGAATTAATTTTAAATGGATTAAGAAAAGATGCAGCTAGTTCAAACTTGGTCAAAATCTTACGATTACAATATTTTTAGGACAGTTAGTTACTTCTTACAACCGTGTGAAGTGGCAATTTTTGTCTGACATCGTTGCTAGAAAAAGCAGTGTCAGCCCTTGCAAGACTAACAAGATAATTCTTTCTATGGGCAACACTGCACACGATTGAACTTAAAGAAACAAAATATAATAAAATATAATAAATATGCTCTGTTAAAGGACAAGGTTTGTGTCTGACAAGGGTTATAAATTTTAAAATTTAACTTCACACACATATAATTATTTAATTAAAAATGCGATTTTGAATTTTTCGTTAGTTACGTAGTTTTCCATTTCAGCTGACGATATGTACATATGTCGGACAATTTAAAGTATAAAAGCTGTGATTGGTGATTTTTCCTTCACTGTGTCGCTTTTAAAAATGAAAAAGAAAAAAAATTGCAATTCCTTTAGAAATAAACATCCAATTGTTATTTTTTAAACGATAATTGACACGTTGATCATTTTTTTCTTTGTTTGCTTTTGAACAACAAGGATGCCGTTAATTACAGTGCGACAAAATAAAGTGTAATTTTAATTTTTTGAACATTTTGTAAAAGCGTTTTGGAGTTTTTTATAGAAAATAAAACTTAAGTTAACTTTAGGGCATTAAGATTCCAGATTTATTGCAGGAGTAATAATAAAATTTTTTTAAATATTATATATTTTTAACTATTAAAAGAATTTCTACAGAAACTGGATATGAAACCATTGTACAAAGATATGAAGAATCTATTGGTAAAAGATCGTGAAAATGGTATTAAATATAAGAATCGGTCCCAAAAATATAATATATCAATATCTGGATCAAGAAAAATATTTGAGGCATATAAAAAAATGAAGAAAGAAGAAGAAAAATGTGGTCGAAAACGTAAAACTTCCGCAAAAGACGATAATCACATCTCAACTCTAGCTAAAATGGATCCGATAACTTCTGCTAGAAATATTAGAGAGGAATTAAAATTTAATATTTCAAGCCGCACAGTACAAATAAGGCTTAATCAAAGCGAATTGAGAAGTTCCTTTGGAGAAAAACCCCGTTCCTTCATGCGGCCAAAGTAAAAAAACGATAAAAAATTTGCAAAAAAAAAAGTACATTAACATGCCAGAATCGTTTTGGAACAGAGTGTTTTGGTCGGATGAGTCCAAATTTTAATTAAAAAACACAAAACGGCGACAGCGTGTGTAGTTTCAACCGTCACAAATACTTAAATCTGAGAACATTCTTCATACGATCAAACATGGTGGCGGAAGTCTAATGGTTTTTGGCTGTTTTTCAACAGCGGGCGCTGGACTTCTGATAAAATAGATTCCAAAATGACTGGAGAGCACTATGTTGGAATTTTGCTCGAAAATCTTAACAGTAGTGCTGAAGAAATGTGCTTGGAGGACTTTATCTTTCAACAAGATAATGATCAAAAACACATTAGCAAGGTAGCGAAACGATTTTTTAAGAAAATGATATCGAAAAGTTGGAATGGCCTGCTCAACGCCCAGATCTAAACCCTATTGAGCATCTATGGACTATTTCGGATAACAAAATCCCCATAGAATCGCACACTTACCTGCAAACTTTTTAGAATAAAATGCAACTTGAATGGCGAGCGATTTAAAAATATTTTTAAAAATTTAGCTTTAAGTATGGAAAATCGGCTTAGAGAGGTTATTACCAATAAAGGCGGAGCAACAAAATATTAATCAATTGCATATTGCAGGATTAAAAGATAATAACATAAACTTATACTTTATTTTGTCGTGTAAATATATCGCCTAGGTTTAATTTTGTACAGATTTTTTAAAATTTAGAGGCTGGTTATTATTGTTTTGTTGTTTTTTTATATTATTTTAAGAAATAAATGAAATTTAATAACATTTTTTTATCGAACATGTATATTTTAAATTTTATTTTAGGGAATTGCATTTATTTAAATATTTTATACTTTATTTTGTCCGACAGTGTATGTAGATTATTTGGACGTGATTTCTCAAAGTAAACAACAAAATTAAAAAAAAAACCGATAAAAAAAAATAAACCCACATAAGACGTTCAACTATGGGTGGCTTCAATTGTTAAACCCTTTAAGAAATGCATACGTGCATACATATATGTAATAAATCATCATACAAATAGGAAATTAAGCAAGTTAATAATTATGATAAAAGAGATTATTCACTTAGCATTTTTTTTTATAATTACACTTAGCATTTTTTTTTATAATTAGATAAGATTAGATAGTGCTGGTAGTTAAAATTGCATTAGGTTCGCTAATAATTATTACCCATCTGTGATAACAATGGGGTAATCAATTCTGTGGCAATAAGGAATGAGTGCTTGAAAATTAGATAATAATACGGTTATGATTTCCAACCTTGATAATATTCTCGTAAGCAAAATGTGAATTTATTTATTAGTATAATAGAATGATTATGTGCTTTTTTTATTTGCATAAGCCATAAAATTTAAAATATGCTTATTTAAAATTGATATTCAAGACCTATCTCTCTCTCTCTCTCTCTATCACATTCAATAGGTACTGGTATAAAATTAATTAGCTATTGTAGCAGCGGAAAAGGTTTAAAAACTGTATATACGAGCAATAACACTTTTCAAGCCTTTTTACCTTGTTGACACAGAATTATTCGTATTTGAAACTGTACGAATAGTTAAAAGTTCATAGTTTTTCAAAAGTTCTTTGAATAGGTACATTGGCCGTTATTTATTTATTTATTTTTTTTTTTTTTTTTTTTTTTTTTTTGATTTCTTATGCTTTCTCCACCCAAATCGGTTCAGTTTTATGAAAAAAAAAAAAAAAAATATCCAAAAATTTCATAGCGATAAGTTGTGTTTTTGGGGGTGCATCCGCCCCTCAAAGTTGGCCTTCAAGCCCATTTGTAATGTAATTTTTTGCATATGACTTTTAAAAATCATTTTACAACAATATGATATATGGCAATATTTTAGCTCTTTTAGTCAACAACATTAGTCTCAAAGAAAGTTTTTTGCTAAAATTAATATTTTAGAAAATAATGAAGGAAATAACCAACAAAATACCAAAAATTTTATATAACAAAATTATATTTATATGGAAATTATTTTTATTAAGCATGTGCAATAAGAGCTTATATCTATTAAATTATTTCATACATATACCTAATTTACATTAAGCATTTTTTTCATGACATTAGTTACATGAAAATTTTTCATTTGTCAATAGGAGGCCTGGACAAGCAACTCATATCAAAAAAGTTGCCAAAAATGCATCAGAGATTCATTCTATGTTCATTTTTATTAAAAATTCTCCTCCATTGCGCTGCAATTAGCAAATAAAAAAAGTTTCGTGCCACAAAATTCATGAAATTTCATTAAAAAAAATGCTTAATGTAAGTTAGATAATAGTCAAAAGAAAACTAAACAAAATAAAAAACAAACAAAAACTTACACTGAATACATGGGCTTGAGGGCCAAGTTTGAAGGGCGGACGCACCCCCTAAAACACAACTTATCGCTATGAAATTTTTTTGTATTTTTTTACATAAAACTGAACCGATTTGGGGGGAGAGGATATAAGAAATCAAACAAACAAAAATTCTCCATACAACTAACGGACACTCTAATGTACATATCGATGGTCTCAAGTAGAAAGGCCTTAACTCATATATTTTTACGAAATTGAGTTTTTTAGTGATTCCAATACATTTCATACAAATACACATTGTCACAAAAATTTATTGCAATATAGTGTAAAAAATAACGCTTTTACAAGCAGTTGTACAAAAAAAGTTACATACTGAATATTACAGTTTCTATTATGTTTCTACCTTCTCCTGTAAAGTTACAATTATTTGAGTTAGTGCCTTTCTACTTGAGACCAACGATATGTATGTACATATATATAAAAACTTGTATATTAAATACTATTAAAAAACTATTAAAAATCAATTTTATAATTAAAAATTCATTGACAGATAGCTCGGGGCTTGTGTCTAATTGAAAAAAATTTGCATCAATCAAATCAAACACGCATTTTACTTCGAAACATCAATAAATGTATATGACGCAACCGGTTAATTTGTAGAACTTCGGTTTTTGTGTGTAGATTTTTAGACAGTATATTTATTTAATTTATTATTTATTTTATATTATTCAATCAATGATGACAACGATTTGTCCCAAGATAATTTGCAACGAAAAAGTATAGTTTGGGCTCGAACTCAATCGTCATTTCCAGTTTACCTGTCACCAAGAACAGAGATTGATTTTTTTTTTCAAATAATTTTAGGAGTTAATTTATTACCTCCTGGTAATATAATAAAATAATACACAAAATTTTGATGTTTTTTTTAATTTTAATTGCCAATAAGCATGTGAGAAATTAAAAACGTTTTCTGTTTAAACGTGCGTAAATTTTGAGCGAAATTAATTCTTATTATTATACATACGAATGTCTATGCATATATTTACGAGTATGTAATTATAATTGATAAATGCGTTTTAAATAAATTCACAAAATGTTTACAGTGGTTGCCAAAAGTGTCTCTGTGTTTATTAGCAGTTGGCAATTTCCATCAAGGAAAGGTATAAAATTAAACCCCTTATGCAAAAACGTTTGTTAAAGTTAAAGCATGTGTTAAAATCGGTTTTGATATACAAAATTCGTTTGTTAAACCAACTTTAAGTTTAATAATCGTATAGTATAGTATAGTATAGTATAGTATAGTATAGTATAGTATAGTATAGTATAGTATAGTATAGTATAGTATAGTATAGTATAGTATAGTATAGTATAGTATAGTATAGTATAGTATAGTATAGTATAGTATAGTATAGTATAGTATAGTATAGTATAGTATAGTATAGTATAGTATAGTATAGTATAGTATAGTATAGTATAGTATAGTATAGTATAGTATAGTATAGTATAGTATAGTATAGTATAGTATAGTATAGTATAGTATAGTATAGTATAGTATAGTATAGTATAGTATAGTATAGTATAGTATAGTATAGTATAGTATAGTATAGTATAGTATAGTATAGTATAGTATAGTATAGTATAGTATAGTATAGTATAGTATAGTATAGTATAGTATAGTATAGTATAGTATAGTATAGTATAGTATAGTATAGTATAGTATAGTATAGTATAGTATAGTATAGTATAGTATAGTATAGTATAGTATAGTATAGTATAGTATAGCATAGTATAGTATAGTATAGTATAGTATAGTATAGTATAGTATAGTATAGTATAGTATAGTATAGTATAGTATAGTATAGTATAGTATAGTATAGTATAGTATAGTATAGTATAGTATAGTATAGTATAGTATAGTATAGTATAGTATAGTATAGTATAGTATAGTATAGTATAGTATAGTATAGTATAGTATAATATAGTATAGTGCAGTACAGTATAATTTATTTGTGGTTGATCAGTAAAAAAAACGGTTCACACTAAAATATCTTTTTGCGTGCTTACTTTTGTTCACTTTTGTTATTTTCCTTCTGCTTGAAGATTGAGGGAAACCATCGTGTTGCTTATTGAAGCAAAGCAGAAAGTATGGCAATATTTTAGAGAAAAGGAACCTCAACTAATATGCTAAAAGTGCCATTTATCATATTTTCAAAAATATTATTTTTAGCTAAGAAATCTTTTAGGCTTTTTAACATCTCGAAAATTTTCAAAAATAGGATAAATCTTCACATATGGTAACGCTGCTTAACACCAAAAAAGTTTCTCTGCTATACAGTATAAACATTTTTGGTAAAAATAGAATATTTCTTGGCTTTATATTAAAAATTTCAATGATGTTTGAATACTTTTGTCAGAGAGTGTTCACAAATTATAATTGATGATATTAATATTGCAAATTAAATTAAACTTTATTTTGATTGACATTGACCAATTTTATACATACATATTAAGCCGTTTTTATTTATTATTAAAGTTATTATTTAAATTTTTTTAAAATTTTAATTTTATGTTGGCGGCAAAAAAGAATAATCAAAGAAGATTCAATCAAATTAATGCCAGTAAAATTAAAAAAAAAACTTTTAATGTCATTCTACTGGTATTTTGACGTCTCGTTCTCCATTATTAGAAACAATTAGATGATTTAAAATTAATTTTATATTTGCTCTTACATAGTATGTACGCACAAATATACATACATACCTACCTATGTATTTCAGAAAAAAAATTCTCATTTACTTACAAGGCGAGCGATTGGTGCCTCCAAATAGGTAACGGTCAAATGCCGCTTGCATCAGTTCTCTATGATAGGGTCGCCTGGCGTCAGATATTGTAACAAGCTATTCGCTATATAAAGGTGAAATAAGGCTTTTAAGTTAGTTTGCGTTTTACGAAACAAGGCCCTAAATCTTTCCTAAACCCAAAACATTTTTTTTAAATGAGTAAAATATTTATTTGGCATTTAATTGTGGATAGATGTATGTATCTATTTGCATTATTGCTTGCACTTTGTACTTTGTTCTATTATAGCGATGAAATCAAGAATTACGTAATATCACAGGCCAAATTTTTTAAGTTTTTGTTGATTAGTTTTCATAAAGCGGCTATAAACGATGAGTTGAGCTTAATCTTTCAAAAAAATGCGAAAATAATTTTTATTAGCAGCTTGAAATGAACTTCTTGAAGAGATTATGTATAAAAACCAAAACTCAAAGCAAAAAGAAATGAGAAGTAAAAGCAATAAATACCGCTCATTTACTTTAACAACGTCATACCTCAAAAATTGTGGTTTTAGAGTTATAAGGCAGAAAATATATTTTTATATATCTTCATTAAGTTCTAGGAAAATTCAAAGCTTTTAAACTCATTATAGGTAAAACTAGCTTTTTGAGTTATGATATAGTTGAAATAAATCAGCGATATTATGTACAGTATAAACCTTTTCTGAAGCTTGGTGCAGAATTTAAAGTGATTCATAAAAACAGCGAGAGATTTCTTTCTTTATTAATGCAAATAAAAAGTGTGTTTATTTTAAATAAATAACACAGGTGTATTATCAATTAAGTGAAACAACTTTACATTCGTACACATTCTACATACGAGAATCTATTAAATCATTTTTATCTGTTAAAACAAAATAATATTCTCTATACGGAGTGGGGTTAATGACAGTATCATTAGTTTTATTTTATAGCAAAACAAAATCTTATTAACAAATGCAAAAAAAAACACATATAAAAACCTTAATTGATGACAATCAGTAATTTTTTTGTAGCGAATCACAAACCAGAAAAGATTTCAGTTTTGTAAAAACAATAACGTTATAAGCACGCATTTTCAGCAGACGAGACTATTTAAGATGTTTGAAATCCATACAAAAGTTTAGTTATTTAACAAAGTGTTTCGAGCATAACAATAAATTAAAAGTTTAAAGTGAAACATTTAAATAAATTTTACCAATCCTTTGATAGCTTTTCCAAAATGCTTATTTCTTATTCCGGCGATGTGGTGGCCGAGCCCAAACATTTAGATTTAAATTTCTTCAACGATGTCTTAGAAAACGCTCTATTCCGTAATAATTTTCAGATAAAAAATATACATTTCAGCATGGGCAGTAGTACAGGCGAAAATTATTGCAGTCAAATTTATCGGGTCAAAGTTAGCTATGAAGCTACCAATGAAACCGGAAATAATGATTGTATTTCCATTATAATCAAAAGTATGCCACATACGGATGCTACTGATTTTCTAGTGGATTTAAATGTTTTCCATAAAGAGAAAATATTTTATATTAATGTTTTGCCACTTTTGGAAATATTATGCAAGGATTATGTCAAGTTTGCACCAAGGTTAGTTACAATAATCGTTTTATTTGCAACACAATAGGTCTGTTCAACTCACATGCATAACGATACAGTACGAATTTGTACAAAGTTAACCAAAAGCAGTGATGCCAACTTTTTTGTCTCTAAAAGCACATTAAACTTTAAGAAAAAGCACAAAAAGCGTAATTTTGAGATCTAAAAAGCGTAAAAAGCACTAACGTGAAAAAGGTGTGAAGATCCTAACGAGTGAAGTTTAATACTTTCGAAGCTATTCTCTGTTTAATGAAATATGTATATCAAACGAAAAAGGTATTCCTTCTTACACTGAAAAAATATGTAAATACACCAAGTTTTTATTAAAATAATTTTAAGAAATGCAC
The DNA here is from genome assembly GCA_949987645.1 of Tachina grossa. NCBI lineage: Eukaryota > Metazoa > Arthropoda > Insecta > Diptera > Tachinidae > Tachina > Tachina grossa. Next base: position 125,741,368 of record OX465277.1, on the reverse strand, counting down.
AAATTTCTTTAAATCTTTTAGTGCTTTTTCTTAGTTTGGCACTAACACTAAAAATTTGGCGTTTTGAGCCTTCAAAAAGCACTAAAAATAGTGCCAAAAGCACCAAGTTGGCAGCGTTCCAGGTAACAATTTTTGTGTAATTTTGAGAGCGAATGAGAGAGTAACTTTTTTTCATTTCTTGTACAAACTTGAATGGTTAAAGCTTAAATTAGACGTGCCATAGCCATAATGCCATATCCAAAAACAAACAAAAAAATTCAATTGGTTTTTATGGTCTATTACCATACCATATGGCGTTACATAGTGTCCACACCTGTTACTATGCATTTAACGTTTATTTATTAAACAATTTTCATTTAAAAAAGGGGGAACAACAATCATTTGGGACCAAAAAATTAAACAACACGCAAATTAGATATTTTTGGCAAGTATTTTTCAAAAATTTGTTTGATTCATGATGATATAAAATAATCAACGTCTACCCCTTTGTGTTGATATTAATGAAAAAATTAAAGTTGCTCAGCCGGCGTTATATTACGAGTTATGATATAAAATTGTCAGGTGTGGACACTATGTTATGGCGAGTTCGTGCGAAATGCTGTCAAACTACATATAAAAGTATTTGGTATGAAATATTTGCGAAATAAATTCGCAAAAGTAGTATTCTGTTCTTGTTGTGAAAAACACGTAATATCATGTCTTTCCATGCAAAATTAGTCTGGCTTTATTTTAGTTTAGCTGCGAAACAACATGAGCAGTGCATTTTTCGCACGTAATTTTAACAATGTTGCATACTTTTAAGCAATAGAAGCGAGAAGTTTATAAAAAAAAACGCGAGTTGGGCTACACTTAGTACATGTCAAATTTTTCACGCGAAATAATAAATGGTGCTGAAAATTTTTCACAACTTTGAACAGAGTACCAGGCTTTACCTATAATCAAATACAGTGTTGCCCCTAATTTTGGTTCGAACAGCTGTTTTGTATGGTTATGGTTATGTCACCTAGAGAAAAATAAAAAAAGTAAGCTTTTATTTAAAAATATACTAAAAAGCAAAATTGAAGGTATTATTTTAAAAAACTTGAATTTGTGAATAGATTTGAGCATATTTCTTCCTTTATTTAATATATTTAAAGTTATTTTACGGATCAGTTGCAGGCAGTGATGCAAATTTTTGTTTTTGTGATGTTATGCGTTTTAAGCGACTAAAATCAGTTAAATTTAATTTAATTTAAAAAGTAAGCAATATTAGTATTTCAAGATATGCAATTATAGTTTTTTGCGTTGCAACAAATTTTGAATGGCTTCATCACATTCAGAGAGTAATTTTCTTTTTACTCTCATTAGTGCGAACTTGCACGAAATCTTGTGGAACACAGCACATCATCTCAGCACCAGCAGGGTGTCTAAATTTAGATTTTTTTTTCAATTCACAAGCTCGCATTAAAGTCATATGACTTTTGTTGCCAATCTGTCATAATCAGCGATGCCAATTTAGCGCGTTTCGCGCTAGATTTAGCGCGGTTTAACTATGCCAAGCGCGCTTTTTTCCGTCTTAGCGCGTTTTATAAAAAAGCGCTAAATTAGCGCGTTTTGAATAAATTCAATAATATCATTTCAGTTCAATATTTTTTTAACTTTTTAACCCCCGACTAAAAAAAGGGGTGTTTTAAGTTTGTAGTGCGTGTCTGTGTGTCTGTGTATCTGTGTGTCTGTCCGTGTCCACGTACAGGCCAAACGGCTGGACCGATTTTCATTTAGTTTTTTCTGTTTGAAAGATGACTTGATCGAGAGGGTTCTTAGCTATGTTTGAAGAAAATCGGACCAGCCGCTTAGAAGATATAACATCTTTTCTGAAAAAAGTCGGGGGTTTTCAAAATTTTTAATTTTTGTTATTTTGTATAAATTTAACAATTTTCTAATATCCAAAACTCCGATAACATTTTTCAAATTAGTTAATGAATCAGCTGTCGCAAACAAAATTCGCTTGACTGTGTTTAGAATAAAAAACGCATTTTATTACTGTAATGACAAATATTTTGAAATTTCACAAATAAAAATATGTACAACATACATACAATGACCAAAAAAAGGTACATAACTTACAAAGCATCTATTATAGCTGAAATACATAAAGCATTTGAATCGCATAACTATTCGACAATTTATATGTTGTTACAAAGTTTAAGAAATAAATTAAAAGTATAAACTAAGCATTTCGATTCTTTGGAAGGCGGTTATGATTCTGTATTAAATGATTTTAGTCAATTAAAACATAATGTCAAAGAAGCAATATTGCAAAATCTGAAAAATTAATTGTATATACGAATACTAATACATACATATGTACATCGACTTTTATTGATATTTAATTTAGCGCGTAGAAAATAGCGCGTTTTTGATAAAAATATTTGACAATGCTGTAGCGCGTTTGGGTTATAAATAGTTGGCATCGCTGGTCATAATCATATTTTCGATATTTTTTTTTTGCAACTGTACAAAGTTGCAATACATAATCCTAATTTTAATTTCAGTTGCGTTGCCAGTTAACACAGCAACTGGAGTGCGGTTGCCAATTATAAACGAGCTATAAATTTTTCTGTGTAAATTTTTTTCATGTTCATTGATTTTTTCCTGATAAGTCTTAAAATGGAAAAATGATTTTCAGTTTTAATTAATGAAATTATTTTATTAAGCTCCCTGCACTTGTTTAAAACTTACAATTCAAACTATAAGCGGGTTTAAAATTTTTCTATTTAACAGGCTTTATCATTCTCTAAAAACACCCGTTCATACTTTGATTTTCGAGGATTTGGCTGTAAACAATTTTGAAATGGCATCAAGAGAAACAGGATTAGATCTGGAACACAGCCTAATGGTTATGAATAAATTGGGAAAGTATCATGCGACTTCAATTAAAGTATTTAAAAAGGTAAAACTGTCAAGCATTTATATAATTCTGGAAAAAAATTCTAAATCAAACATAAATATGTATGTACATATATTTTTCTTTGAAACAAAAAGGTACCCGAGTTGAAGAAATGTTTTAATGCGGGCATGCTAGCCGATAGTGCTTTGAAGAAGGATCAAGGCATGATTATGCAATTTTTTGGCGGAAATCTAAGAGCTCTTATCGATTTAATTGAAACATGGCAGGGATATGAAAAAATTACCGAGAAGATGAAAAATTACTCCAAAAACTTAAAGGACAACCTCAGGCGCAGTGGAGCGGTTGATGAAAGTGGTTTTTGTGTCCTAAATCATGGTGATTTATGGGTCAATAATATACTTTTCCGCTACAACGAACAGGGCAAACTTGTCGATCTAAATTTTGTTGACTTTCAAATGTCGGTTTGGAATAGTCCCGGTATTGATTTAAATTATTTCTTTTATACCAGCATCGCCTTAGATATCTTAAAATACAAATTGGATGTGCTCATAAAGGAGTATCACAAGTCCTTAAGTGAAACAATGAAAGAGTTGGGACTTGGAAAAATACCCACGTATCTAGACATTTATGGGGAAGTGGAAAAACGGCAACCGTATGCATTTTTTTCCAATTATGGTATTTTACCTATTGTGTGTCAGGACAAAGATCTCTCTCAGGATAGTAATTTGGAAAATTTTCAAAATGAAGAGTTCGCCAAGCAAAAATTAAAACAAATATTTGCATCTAAACGATTGGAAGAAACTTATCGCTACACTTTAGAAAAGTTCGATAAGATGGGTATACTCGATTAAAGTATAATTTCATGTTATTATATACATTTTTAAGGAGTTGTGCAGTAAGCAAGTACATCAATAGTGCAATAAGCAGGTAAATCAACTTTAAAGTTGTATGAAAGAGTCTACACATTTTTCGATTTTTAGAACTTTTAGTCTTGAAAAGCCATGTAATTCGGTTTTGAAATGGTTTTGTAGCCGACTATGTTTGCACATTTCCAATTCTAAATTATTTCTTGTGAATTTCTTAAGCTTTTTTGAATGTGGTTTGAAGGTCTACTGATGAGTTGGCATAAGCACCAAAGAAATGTATATATGTAGACTAGTTTAATCCACAACAAACTTTTTCAAAATAGTTTTTATTCAAATACAAACATATGCAGTATTTATATATACAGTGGAATTCAGTTATAACGAATTCTTTGGAAGCGAAAAAGTTTCTTCTGAATTTTTCCAGAATTAAAAATCTTAAATTTTAAAATCGTTGTAATTTATTTCGAGAAATTTGATGTTTGAACTAAAAACAAAATATAAAGAATACTAAAATAAGAAGATATTGTAAAAAATACCTGACTAGCCATAGCCGTATAAATTTCTATGCTGTTAAAACGCTTTTAAATATTTACCGCCGAATAATTATCGTTATAATTGATAACTTATTATAACCAATATTCGTTATAACTGAACTTCACTATATATAGAAGTAACTTTAATTATAAGAACCATCAAAATATTGAATATAATATTTTAACTATTGCATGGAACAAGGTTTTTAGTTTTGAAATCTGCGGTCAAATCGTCACATCCGTGAAGGTACAACTCTTCACGTAAAAATACCATTTTCGGATTAGGCATACGTGAACGTGCTGAAATCCCATTCAGTTTATACGATTGACGTACTCGTATCACTTAATTTGTTTTCGCACGATTGTCGATACGATCACGGATGTGACGATTTGAGCCAAGGTCCTAGTTTTAGTCTAGCATATTTAAATCCAACTATTTTTATGGCAAGTTTTTAAGTAATAAAAATGTTTAATTTTCTTCCGAGATGCTAACAATAATAAAATAAAAATATTTGTCACAATAAAATTATTCTACTTTAATGTAATACAGCCGTATTCATAAAAATTTTAAACCGCGTTTCAAATATTGTTTAAGCAAAATTCGCTAAAATTGTATTCATAATAGAATTTTAGCTTAAAAACGGTTTTTAAACCTTGCGTAAATCAGCAAATTTTAAAATTGACTGCCCCCATGTTTAAACCAATTTTAAGGTGACATTGTTGTAATTTTGCTTCGTTTTTGTTTACATTTTGAACTTTACCTGTATGTACATATGTGTGTATGTATGTATGTACTTATGTATGCATGTATGTATGCATATGCCAGTGTTATTTAGAAGAAAACAATGTAATTTTTTTATAGAAACTATTGCCGAAATAACAAATATACTCCAAAGAATATTTAAAAGAAAAGGAGCGATCCAGTTTCCATTCCCAGTCATTGTTTTCTCATTTTATGTGTTAACAAAAATAGTATAATTGTAGAAAATTAACTAGTGATGTATAAACACTCAAAACAAACAAAATAAAGCTCGTTATTCTAGTGCTTCTTTATCTGCAATAAAATAAATAATATAAAAAGCACTTTTAACAAAGATTTGTTGTGAACTTTTTTTTATTATTTTATTAAATACAAGTTGGAACATATCTTTTATTTTATAGAAACAATATTTCTCTGAAAACCGACAAATAAACAAAATAGACACGAGTACTTTGTGAGTTAACAATCGTTGTTTTGCAGAACTAATATGCAAGTGACAAATAAAGAATACAAGTGTTGCCACGATATTTTAAGAAAATTTAGTTAATTGATTTTTAGTTAAAAAACTGATTATGAATACCAATATTTAAAAAACGTTATTTAGCCTTAAAACGTTTTTTAACTAATATGAATTTTAAACCTCAATCAACTTTTTTTTATGAATACGGCTGATAGAATTTAACAATTGAAATTTTATTTTCTTTTGTTAGAAAATTAAAACGATTCTATTAACAATGCAATTATATGTATGTATGTATGTATAACAATTTATTGCTTTTAAATGTTCTAAAAAAATTTGTTTTATTTATAACGTGATTATGAAACAAATTTTGTATGAAAATCTGTTTTTACAAAGCTTTTAATAATCGAAATTATTTTTATGAACGTGAAGGTGACGGTTCACCAGTGTGACCAGGCTTCAAATCGTTACATACGTGATCGTATCGGCAATCGTACGAAAACAATTTAAATCGTATAAACTGAATGGGATTTCAATACGTTCACGTATGTCATAATCCGAAAATTGTGTTTTTACGTGACGACTTGTACGTTCACGGATGTAACGATTTGACCCCAGATCGAAAATATATTACAGCTTAATCGGCTTTGCAATAAAGCTAGATAATTCTAAGGCTTAAATTCACAGTCTTTAGTTAACTAATGAAGGTGGTTTAACCAATGAAATTTATAAGAAAAATCGTTAGTCAAACCATGAACGTTTGTTAACTATAGACTGTGAATTTGAACCTAAGAAAAATAAAAAACTGCAGAACCGACTTCAAAAATAACCATTAAAAAGTTGAAAAAAAAAATAGATTCAAGGAAATAAAAGATTTTTTTTGGGTAGAGTGCTATTCGAAGTAGTCCAATTTTGCAAATATTAGTGGTCCCAACCACTTTTCTAAATGAAAGATGTACGAGTATCGCCACTTTCGGAGCTCAAGGTGTGTATCAAGTTTAGTAAAGGTCGGTGTTAAAAGTATATAAAATCAAAGGAAAAAAATTAATGGGCGTGTTACCGTCCAAATGGGACCAAATGGAAATTACATCTTTTTATAAAAAAAAATATATATAAAATCGGTTAAAAAAAGTACGGAGTTATGAAGTAACATATACTACGTTTATACGCTCACTATTTGCAAATAAAAATATTCGCAAATAAATTAACTCACTGTTTATACGGCATAGCAAAAGTTCACAAACTTGGTAGCACTTCTATAGAAAACTTCCTTATGTTGACAAATAAGTAGTGTAAATGTACAAAATATCAAATAATTATTTGTTTTAGTTGTCATTGTTTGATTCTATTAATGTTTTTTGTGTGATATGAATCCGTTTATTGTTTTTTGTTATCAAACATTTGTAAGCGTGGCAACCTCAAGGATTTTATTTGCAAATAGTGCGTTAAACGTGAATAGTTTTCTGAATTAGTAAGTCGCAATAAAAATAATAACATGGCAACAATTTACAGTTTTATTTGCAAATAAGCCCTGCGTATAAACGCAGTAATACATAACAAAACAAAAACACACGAATTTACAACTTGCCCACTTTTTGAAGTCGATTAAAAATACATAAAGAATTCAAATTGAATAATTCTGCCAAGAAAAAACCGAATTGAATGCAAAGATCTGGGGCCCGTTTCTCAAAGCTACAAATTACAAACCTACAAGTAAAATACACTCGAAACAACAATACTTTTACAAATTTTATTGTTGTTTTGTGTGTATGTATTTTATTTGTAGTTTTGAGAAACGGGCCCCTGATAGAACATTTTCTAAAAAAAATTATGGGACCAAACTGGAAGTAAACTATTTCAAAGCAAAAAAATTTTAAATCTGTTGGTTAAGAAGAAATACGTGAAATTTAATGGGAGTGCTTCCTCCAATTTTTTAAATGAAATTTTGTTTGTTTTTCAGAGCTCAGGGTGCGTGTTAAATTTTGTTAAAATCGGCAAAGTAGAACCACTTTAAATAATATTAAACTTTCATGGGCGTGACTCCTCCCATTTCTTTAAATGGAAGATTGTGTATATTTTAGAGCTCAAGGTGTGTGATAAGTTTTATAAAAATCGGTTAAGTAGATCCACGTGAAATATAATAATAAATTTTAATTATGTAGCCCCGCCCCCCCCCTAAACTCTTTTTAACTTTAAAATTGTGTAATTACGAGAAGCAAAGGTGTTTGCCAGGTTTCGTAGCAACCAAATAAGTACAATATCATAAAATCAAATTGAAAAATTGTGGGCGGGGATACGCCCACAAAAAATATTTGGACAGACAAAAAAAAAAGGATTTTTACAATCGGTCTAAAATATACCGAGTATGAAGTAACAATGTCAAAAAAATACAGACGAATTGATAACCTCCTACCTTTTTTTGAAGTCGGTTAAAAATTAAGGAAATCGGTTGACCTTCCAGGCCATCCTTGAAACTTTACTCTAAGCTACAGATCGATGGCTTAATATAAAAAAGGCCTAACTCGAATTTTCGATATTTTACAGGAGAAGCAAAAAACTGAAGAAAAAATAAAGCATTTACATGCAAAAATAGTTTTTAAAGTTGCCATAAGTCCTCGATTTTGAACTGTAAGGCCGGGTTTACATCTGTGTGCCATGTGCCACACAAGCGTAAAAAAACGTAACCACTAATTACTAATGAAAATACATAGTTTGATTCAGACACGTATTTATTAAGTTAAACGGTTTCATACATAACTAATAGACAATTTTTTAGAACCTAACATGATTGAAAACAGTTTAAATCAATAAATACATGTCAGAATCAAACAGTTTTTCATTAGTAATTAGTGGTTACGTTTTTTTGGGCACATGGCACAAGAAAAATGCCAGATGTAAACTCAGCCTAACGTACTAAGATCTTCATGGAGGATGCAATTATACGTTGTCGCCCAGAAAACATTAAAAACACGATTTCGAAAAAAAATTTAGTTAGTCCCTTTTTAAATTAAGCCATCGAGATACACTTTTTAAATCTATAAAAAATCAGAGAATATCTATAGTCGATTTGAAAAAGACTTTTGAACTTATTTACAAATCAACGATTTCTTTCCAAATTGTTTTTCAATGATTTGAATCGAATTGACAGCAATGTTATCAAGGCAATTTTGCAAGCATTTATTGATTGGACAAAAGCTTGGAAAGGTTTTGAAGAAATTGACAGCAAATTTTAGAACCAATTGAGGAACTTACGCTCTAAGCTCAGACAAATGCAGCAACTATAAGAGGTGGACGTCAATAATATGATGTACAAAATCCCCAGCAACCCAAAAATGCACCGGTTTGAATAACTTATTCTATAACTGTTTGATGTTAAAGTTGTTTAAAAATAATTAAGCTTTTATACAAATTTATTATGATGAATTAGAGAAATGCTCAAAAGAATTAAATTATGACATTTTTATGAATGCGAATTTTACAAAAAGAAATTTAAACACATAATGAAACAACGGCAAACAAAAACTTAAAGCTATGCTACATTCCAATGAGATGAAAGTGTTTGATTAACACTTGTAAAGTTTTGTCTAGAGAAAAACAATTGCTAGCGTCAAATGCATTAATTGAAGTTTCCATTTAAATGGTGTTGCCTTGCTGAACAGAAAATTAAGGATTTTAGTTTCAGTTGAAATCATATCAGGTGTCAAATGGTATATTGTAGTAATTGCTTAAATTAAACTTTAAATTGTTTTTAAAGTGGATGTGATCTTTTTTTAATTTCGCTTCATGTTTAGTTTTGAACTACGTTTGTTGAAAATTTGGTGCAAGCAGTTGCATGTGTAAATGGTATACTGGATTTATAATTTTTTATGCTACTTTTAATGAAAGGAAATGTTTTTTTATATACATATGCATTTGATAAATTGAATAACATCAGACAAAGGCATTGTTGCAAATTGAATCCTATAATTTAGTAGATATTGACCTTAATTGTTTAAACATAATCTAAACAACATTTACAACAACTCCTTTTTTTTTTTTTGTTTTATGAAGGGTGTATGAATATTCGACCTTCATGTGAACTCTTACTCTTATTTTATCTTAAAACCAGAAGTAAATGAACTGAAAACATGTGTCGTCATTAACTGGAGTACAGCAGCAGCAGGAGCAACAATAAAAATAATAGCAACAGCGATATACTCGCTATTTAACATGGCAAACAAACAGAAAGACAAATAATCGATTTTTGTTTCAATTGCTTGTATTCTCCAAAGAAATTTCAAAAAACAAACAAAAAAAAATACAAAAACTAAAACATTAACTAAAAGCTGAAAGATAGAAAAATTTGTAAGCAAACATTTAAATGTTGCCATTGCCATTTTGCGATGCATTTGTGTAGATTGTGTTGACAAAAACAAACTTTTTGCATTCGTTTTTTTATTCTCTCTTCTATTTCAGTGAACGTGACCAAACGGTAGCAGAAACAACACCAGTAACAACATAATGTTTCTGTTGTTCTGTCTGTTTGTATATTTTTTCGTTTTTTTTTTTGGTTTTTTTTTTTTTTTTGCTTTTTAGATTATAAAAGTGCAACTAAAGCATTAGACTGCTGTATGTATGTATGTATGTACATGGTGTTATTTGGTAAGTTAACCAACGTACGGAACAAACAACAGGCAAACAACAACTACAGCGACAGCAAAGCTGGAGCATCACTAACAGCAGCTGGTGTTGATGTTGATTTAAAATTTACTGTTGTTGCAACTTTTGCTCCTGCTACTGCTGGTTGGTTATATGTCGTTGTTGTTGAAAATCAGCATGTCACCATTGTGAAAATCAACGAGAAAGTTTCGCAAAGCCTTCAAAAAAAAAATTATACGACTAGAAACCGCATTTGTTTCGCCTTTTTATTTGTGACCCAGCACTAACGAAACAACAACAGCAACAAAGCAAGAGCAACTGGATGATGATATTTAAAGGAAACAATTGCTTTTAACCGTATTAGCAACAAGCACACCACCTTTAACTCTAACAATGTTGTTGCTGCTGTTGCATTAACAATAGCAATTGCAGTTGCTTATACTATTGAGGTTGTGTGTGTATTTATATGTGTGTGCTTGCGATGCTCCCATTGCGCTAATAAAAGTTTAAGCTTTAACAACTGATTGGAATTGATTACCAAGAATATTGAAATTAAAACAACAACAATAATACAAAACTTAAGATTATAATTTTTAGTCAGAATTTAAGTTTTTTTATTAGATCGATTGAATTGAAATAATTTTCAAAAAACAAAAATCATTTTCATAAGTACACTTGGGAAAAAATTCTCTGAAAAAGTAAAATTTTCAATTTTCCTAATGTAATAGATATGTATGTATGTATAGTTAGTGTATTTTTATGCAGACTAAACCAATTAACATTGAAATATAAAAAATAAAAATTAAAGGGTTATGCTATCAGTTAATAGCATTTTTGAATATGTAATTTTGACAACTTGCTGTATCTGTAAGGGCTAATAAATCAGTGCAAGTTAATCTTTGTTTTTGGTTTAAAATGTGTGTAAACCAGCAAACCTATAAATCAGTGCAATATTTAATCCATCTGTAAACGCATAAAATTGGGCGTTTAAACTACCAATACAGGCCATATGATTTTATTACTTACATACCATATGTTTTGCATTTAAAGAGAACTCAACTTTTTTGCAAGCTTCTACTTTTTCTTCAGATCTTGTTCGATTTGTTTTCTTACACTCTATTGTTTTTTTTATAATATTCTACTCTGCCAAGAATAAATATAATTTCTTTCTCAGTAAAATTTGGGTACTTTTAATTAAATTTGATTAATTTTTTGCCTTTTTGATTGTGCAAAAAACTGATAGCCTGCTGTAAAACAGCTGCTTTTTGACATTTATTCTAGTGCTGCCACAATATAATTTTTTAAACTACACATAAAGTATGGTTCACTGATTTACTCCTGTTGAGTTTAAACCACATATAAATTAAAGTTTAGTTCAACTAAACCAGCGTTTAAACTTTAACTGATTTATTAGCCCTAAGAGGCAAACTCTTGAAATTTTCAAAAACCTTAAAGTATATACTACCCTAACAACTTGAGTTTCGTACGGCTGTTATTTTAGTTTTCATTTAGTTTTTCAGGGGCCAAATTACGGCACTCGTTATCGAACGAAATTACGAAATATTTCAATAGACTTTATATGGAAATATTTTTAAATTTCGAAATGTATCGAATGCCGTAATTTGCCCCCAGGTGTAATTTTAAAAGTAGCGGTTTTTATTTCTATTTTATGTTTTAGTATAGCTGTGTAATACTACTTTAATATGCAACTGTGAAAATTTTACTACTAAAATTCTTACTACAAAAATTCAACTTTTTTTTACTTTTGTTAAGGAGTATTTTTAAGTATGACCACTTAAGTTTCTCAACAACTCTCAATAAAGTTCCGTTATTTCTATGCAAAATTCCATTTTGCTTTAAATATAAGCACAATCAAATGTTATAGAGTATTAAGTGAAGTGATTTGTAAGGTTCTGAAAAATATGTAAACAACATGCCTCATGGAAATGCTATTTCAAGAGAAATACGTGAATTGGTTGTTCAAAAAGTAAATAATGGACGATCTTATAAAGATATTGGTACAGAACTTAATTTGCCCAAGTATACTGTGCAATATATTTTCAAATCTTATAAAAAAAAAAACAATTCATTAGATACAAATTATAAAAATTGTGGAAAAATTTCCAATATCACGCAACGTGATTTACCGTCACTCGACTCCATAATAAAGAAAAATAGAAGAAATACCGTTTGCAGTTTGGCTGCCGAGTGGTCTTTAGCCGTTGGAAGAACCATAGGACGAAAAACAACAAAAAAATATGTAAAAAAATTGTGTTATGGATTTTACAAAGTATGAACTAATTTACAATTTCATTGTTATAAGGGAGAAATGAAGGACGTGTCCCATATTATAGGCAAAGGCAAAACTTTACCTAACTGCAACACAAAATAAAAAACGACTATTATGGGCAAGATAGCAACAAACCTGGACTCACAGACATTGGCAATCCATAATTTTTAGCGACGAGTCTAAGTTTGAGATGTCAGTGGGAGATAAACGCATCAAAGTAATAAGAACCAAAAGTGAAGCTTATCATAGAGATTGCCTCAAACGTACGGTCAAGTTTCCTAGGAGTATCATGATATGGGTTTGCATGTCCTCAAAGGACTTAGGAAAACTATGTTTTATTTTAGAAAATTATTTGGTCCCATCAGTACCAACAAGAAATGAATGACCGAAACTAACACAATCAACATATTTTTACTAACACATTTGCAACAATTTTACATTCAAATCAACAGCGATTATAGTGGCTCTACTCTAACATATATGCTAGAGTAGAACATCTAATATATTGTTACGTTTTTCTCTCTTTAAAAACGCTTTTCCGTGGACCCGAATATTTGCAAATGAATACAAGAGCCGAGTGTAGTAATTAGGGTTAAGAATGATACAAGTTTTATTTACAAATAAACTTAAACTAAATTAATCAAGAGTTTATATAAACTAATACAACTTAAACTACTGAATAACACACAAATATTCACAACTGGTTACCACACGCCTTCCTCGCTGTACTTTACGCACGTGTCTTAGTTGGCTGCGCAAGTATTCACGTGACACCTCTTTGTCTGCTGCTCGTCACTTTCGAGACTCACTCTGCCGTCACTCGCAGTTGATACACCAATACCTCTTTTTCTGCTGCTCGTCACACACGGCACTCACTCTGCCGACACTCATAGTTGATACACCAATAAAGACTCACTGGCTTTACTTACACCCTTATACACGTCTATTCGCTGTGCTGTTCCGTTTACTCCAGTCGACATGATGGACTCCACAATAATCTCAATTCCACGACAGACTTTGCTGTCACTATAGACTGTCCTATAGTTTCTCCTTTACTCCAACTCACGTGTAAAGCACAGATTGGTCTTAACTATTTATCAACTCACCGCTATATCGCAGACTATTATTAATTCACAACTTAATTATCAAGTGACTTGTTCACTCGCAACTGACTAACTTGTTCGCAACTGACTTGTTCGCACTTGACTCACAACTGCAACTAACTAACTCATTGGCTGCGTCACCTCTTTTTATATTCCACACAAATGCCACTAGAAGTTTCAAGCAATGTCTAGACGATCATTATCATATTATATGCTGTTTACAAAGTGCCTAATTAAGTTCATGTGGTAACTATGTATATACATGTGTATATGCATGCGTGTGTAAATCATTAACTAAGCAATACACGGTGGTTGTTTATCTTTTGCTTTTCGTTTGAATTACCATGTATGTATGTGTGTAAATATGTGAATCTTCTTAATAAGCAGACGCTTTTTGTTGTTGCCTTTTGCTTGTTTACGTTTAATGCTGCGCATGCTTATTTAGTTGTTGGCTACTATTCTAGACTATTCTTTGCTTTGACCCTGTAGGAATATTTACGGCGTAACACTTACATTAATCCTGTTGGAATAATTTTTATGTAGTGCTGCTTAACCTTGTCGACGGCCATTTTCGTAACAATATGTACATATGCCAAAAATTTTAAAATATTAAATTTTACTGAAAATAATTTATAGTTCGTTCGGTTTGTAAAATTAAAATGTATAAAAGTGGAAAAAAAATGATGGTGTTCGTGAAAAAGTAAGATAAAAAGAATAAAGAACAAAAGAAATTTTATAAAGTTTAATTAAAAATATACATATGTATGTATGTATTCGTTTCTTTTTCAATTTTTAAATATTTAGAAAGAGCAAGATGCGCTGGGGGTTGAAGAAGGCGGTATCAAAATAGTTTTTACTAATTACTTTCTTTGTTTTGTTTTTTAACATTTATTGTATTTTTCTATACTTTTTATAATAAAAAAAATATTAAATTAATATAAAAGATATATTTATTATTAGTATATCACTTTTACATCAGTTTACATCAGTACTGATTAGTCAGCTCTGACGATGTTTACATCAGTATTGAATCAAACGTACACGAATGTTTACATCAGTTTTTTCATATTGCCCTTAACAAAATGATAGAAAATTCTGATGTATATATCCATCAGAAATGGCCATCAGATGATGCGTCAAATGACCGTCGTTGTTCTTGTAGGGAAGCTTAGTTACTTTCGACGAATACATGTTTCAGCAAGACGGATCTCCTGCTCATACCTCTAAAACTACAAAAAGAAATGGTTCCAGGATAACAATATAAATGTTTTAGAGGGACCGTCGTCAAGTCCAGACTTGAATCCAATCAAGTCGGTTTGGGCTATTATGAAAAGACGGCTTAGAGCTGAGCCCCAAACAACCATGGCTTGTCTTAAAAAAAAATACAGGAGATATGGGATTCCATTACTCCTCAAGAATGTCTAGACTTGATAGACTCCAAGCAGAGACGGATCGCAGCAATTATTACCGCCAAAGGTCGTGTTATTCAATATTGATTACAACTTTTCACATAGTACGAAACTATAATGGTCAAAATTTTTATTAAGGTATCTGAAGTTTTTTATTTTAAAATACGTTAATACTTGAGTTAAACTTTAACTTTGTGGTTTGAATAAAGAACTAATTTTTGTTTAACCAATTCATACATTTGTTTCAATCAGCCCCATAGCATGGAAAATAAAAAAATAATAAACGAAAATACATACTTATGTATTGCAAAAAACCAAAAACAAAAATTACTATAAAAAAAACAGCCAAAAACCGAGAAAAATCACCATAAACCCGAGAAAACCGCCAACAAGAAACAAGTGCCGAACTTTACTGAATTTATTTCAGTTATCATGAGTAGACGTGGTAAAGCAAATCTGATATGAAAAAGTTTGTCAAATGTTCCTCTGTACATTAGCAATAATATTAGGTTTTAGTAGGCATAGCCCCGCCCACTTTTTGTGTATTGTGGAAACAAAATTTTAAAACCCTAAAAATGTAACAAAATATCTGGTGGGATAAACGATTAAGTAATGGAAAATACCTCACAATCATGAAAATCTGCAATCACCAAGCTTTTTATATACAAAATAAAGCATTATTTTTTCATAGCGCACAAATACCCAAATATTTTGCTCTCTTATTGCAAGAGGCATAACTCAAAAAATGCAGTCTTACAGAATTGTAGTTTGGCAATAGGCGAGCGATATGTTCAAATCAATTCAATATATTCAGCATCATTCTAAATATTAATTTTTCCAGGAATAAAGTATTTTAAGCAAAAGGCAAGAATAATACTCGTAAGAATTTAGCTGTAATAGTAATAATTCTGCAAAAAAAAAAAAAAAACGGCTGTGTGATGAACATTTTCGAAAAAAAAAGTTTATGTGACCAAACTGGAAGTAAACTCTTTCAAACAAAAAAAATTTTGAAAATCTGTTGGTTAAGAAGTACGTGAAACAAAAATTAAATTTTAATGGGTGTGCCTCCGCCCATGTTTTAAATGAAAGATTGTGTTTTTCAGAGATCAGGGTGTGTGTTAAGTTTTGTAAAAATCTATAAAGTAGAACTACTTAAAATAAAATATTAAATTTTAATGGGCGTGATTCCGCCCATTTTTTTAAAGGAAGATTGTCTTTTTTGGAGCTGTGTTTGGTAAGTTTCGCAAAAGTCGGTTAAGTAGAAGCACGTGAAATATAATAATAAATTTTAATGGGCGTAGCCCCGCCCATTTTTTCAACTTTAAAATTGTGTAATTACGAGAACCAAAGGACTTTGCTAGGTTTCGCAGCAATCAAATAAGTAGAATGTCATAAAATCAAATAAAATGTGTTGGCGTTTCCTGCTCACTTTTTTACAATGAGACCAATTGGAAGCAATACCCTCTCGGCCTAAAATATACTGAGTTATGATGTAACAATGTAAAAAAAAATACAGACGAATTGATAACTCCTGTTTTTATAAGTCGGTTAATTAGTTTTTGTTGGGCGTGTCCTCGCCTACTTTTTTACAATGGTACTATTTGGGTAGCTTTATCCTCTCAGACAAAAAAGAATTTTTACATTAATTTTGAAATGTACCGAGTTGTGAAGTAACAATGTCAAAAAAAATACAGAGGAATTGATAACCTCCTCTTTTTTGTTTGAAGTCGGTTAATATGGCAAAAATTCTGGAGGAATCTGCATGACGCTGATTACGATACTATTCCCAGAATTTTGTAAGTGATAAAAATATTCATATAACATCAGTTTATAATAAAGTTTTAAAAATACGTATGTATAAAAATGTTGTATTAAGATAATTAGAGTGTGCTGATCACAAAAAATATTTTTTTATTGTGGCCAATCACCAGGTAATGGTATAGTATTTCTGTTTTTCGATGTATATTTCTCTTCAAAGCGCCATCTATGGTTCGACTCAAATAAATCATATCTTGAAAGACTATTAAGTAAACTAGATACGGCTCTACGCTCAGCAGTAGACTACATTGAAGGTAGAATTAGTAAAATAGTATCATTCTACTTTACAGCTTGCCGTATCGTTCAACTTTGTGCACAAGTTATAGAAAATGTAACAGTTTGCACAGCACATTTTTTTTGTCTGGCATTAAATGCGGAATGTCAAAAACATTCGCTACAGAAAAATCTGTTTTCTGCAGATTCCTACGTCAGCATTGCTACCACCACATATTTTATAACTAGTAACATGCATTGTATATGGTACGGTTTTTGTCAGCTGACACGCAACATCACGATACGATTTTACTAATTCTACCTTGAGTGACTTGAGGATAAAAAACTGTACCTTGGTTGCCTTGATGGTTATTAGAGACCTGCGTAAACAGTCTTTAAATGTAAATACTTCATGATTTTTAAATGTATTCACGTCGCATGTATTATATTAAACCAATAATAAATGCTGTCTTACTATAAGCGAAGCACGATGGATATATTGGTGTACGTGTATATCAGTGTTAACAAGCGATGTCGCCAAGACAGCTTGCTTGTAACAAACACTCAAAAGAAGTACTGTTGATTAGTGTATGCTTGTTATTTTTCATATTGTACGTTTGAATGTGTGTGTAATATGTAGATGATAAGCTAATCCTGCCTGTTCTGTAAATCGAGTCGATTTAAAAAAGCTCGATTTAGAAAAATAAAATCTACTAATAGTGATTTTTTTCGTAGTTTTCTATATTTTAGAGCTTGAAATATTATATGTATGTAAAATTAATTTAGTATGTATGATTGGAAAGACATCACTGGGGCCATTATTTATTTTTGGAAAACGAGAAATTTATTCGGATTCGGTTTACAGAACATGGCCGATTATGTGATTAACCGCATACAACTAATGTTAATGCATGTGTGTGCCTTTGCATGTGCGCAGAAAAATAAAAGATCATACACACATGCATGCATGACGTTTCTACACGCGCTCATGCG
This sequence comes from Tachina grossa, assembly GCA_949987645.1. Classification (NCBI taxonomy): domain Eukaryota; kingdom Metazoa; phylum Arthropoda; class Insecta; order Diptera; family Tachinidae; genus Tachina; species Tachina grossa. The sequence goes on along the minus strand of OX465277.1, from coordinate 125,723,395 downwards.
TAGAAAGAAGCAAGTATCACAAATTCTTCCGTCACGAAGTGTTTTCTTCTTTACTCTTATACCTACAATACTCAAACAAATTTCTTGCAAACAGTGTTTTTAACGTTTGTTTTATAAGATTTCGCTGTAGTAAAGCATTTGAAAAATCCCTCATGTCTTGAAAGTTCTTATAACATGTCTTCTGCAGGACACTAATGGTTATTGAGGCACACCTCAAGGCGGTTTGATCTCAGCCATGGCACATTTAATACAGGTGCATGCATTAGACACAACACTGTGGTAAGTCTGTGCTTCTCACATAGCTTTACAAAGTAATTGTCAAAAATTTTTATGCATCAAATAAGGCACAAAAGTAATTGTCAAACGAATTCTTCGTTATAAACTTGTAAACAAAAAATCACCGGATGAGCAATATACCTGATACGTGTACCTGTTCCTCTCCTATGGAATGTAGTTGTAAAGCATATACTCTGCTATGTGTGTATAAAATCGCCAATTAACAATACAAATTGGCAACATTGTATTTTTATTGTAATGATATTTTCCATTGCTAACCATACATTGCAGGAAGACTTTATACTAAGGGACTAATCGTTTACACTTGGAAATAATTTTTTCGGACTATAGGAATCCTGATAAGCGGTGCTATTAAATCAACATCAACCAGAGCAACGATTCCTTTTCTCCTATATATATATAATTTGTTTTCCCCTTTTTTTAGGCTAATGCACTAAAAATCGTTCCCTTGCTAAACAGAAGGAAGTTTAGATACAAATTCAGTCCATTAAAACAAAATGTATATAAATAAAACACTATTTAACAGTTATTTTGTTTCGTAAAATACAAAAAAATGTCCAAATACATCATTTGTAAACTTTTTGTAATATATTTTCTCAAGTTGTTGAATTTCAATAATTTTTTTATGCTTGCACGCATAAGAAAGGGAGAAAAGAAAATGTCAACAAACAAACACTACAAACTGGTCAAAGTGTATTAATACCAAGTGGCATTATCATTACAACAACATACACACAAATTTGTTATGGGATAATTTTTATTTGTATGTTGACAGTTAGCGTTAAGATTTTATGATATTTTGTATGGAGTCTGACGGATGGCATAAAGTCAGCTGACGATCAGCTGTGCTGATAAGGCCACTTGATATTCATGCACTTTGCAACTGGCTTCGTAATGCGGTGATGCCACTTGATACTATATATTTTGTTCCCAAGGTCTTCCTGATTAAAGGAATTTTTTCTTGAAAAAATAATTTTCCGTGAGATATAAATTCCGAGGGATTATTCATGATTGGTCTTATGAAAACCAGAGAATTTGAGGACAATGCAGTCTACTGGAAAGTACGAATTTCATCCCTGATTTAATTGATTACTACACTCCACTAACTGTATTTGAGAAGAAATCTTCCTCACACACCGTCTGGTATAATAATTTGTTTTACGGGTGGTAGAAGGAGTATGGATAGGGATGGTGGAAGAGTCTATATTAGAGAATTCGGGATGAAAATCTCCTTCCTGCTCCCGAATGATTATAGTATACTGGAAGCAAAAGTTTCTGCTATAAAAAGCAGCAGACTGGCAATGATCGTATCTAATATTGGGTAGAGATATTCGATTCGTGACTGAGGGTAAAGCCAATAGATTCTTAACGAGTGTATGTACCAAATCTAACCTCGGCAGTGAATGCCGTAAAACTTTCGGAAGGATGGGGCAACATTCCAATGTCACCCTACATTGGGTGTGAGGACGTAGGATCACTGTAGGAAATCCAAAATTAGGCAAACTAACAAAAAATGGAACTAGGCTTCAGTATGGAGATATTGAAAATTTCTGCACTATCTCTCTGAATACCTGCTGGAAGCGCCAGTGGTGTACTTTCGGCAACGGCCCGCGTATTTCACAGCAAGAATACTATGGAATTGCATCAACACAAAAAGGACCTAACTAACCGCGAACATAGAGTACTGTTCAAGATTTTTAGATGAAGAAAAAAATGGAGACAATAATTCATCTGCTATGTATCTGCCTTGCACTTGAAAACCAGCGCCTTCCCACCTTAAGAAGGAAGCTTTTCGGTGGCCTTTTGGAACTATCAGCGCTTAATCTTAAGGATATGCTTTCCTTTATTAAGGCTAGGATTAAATATCCTACACTACCGTGCGACATTTGATAAAATATAACGCCCTAGTATGATGGAGTTTATGAAAATTTTTAAGTCTTACGGTTCTGTAGAACAGTGAGTCGTAGTTTTTAGAAGCAGTGGATGCTTCAATCGCTAAGCACGTCCATAAGTGGATATTCTCAATTTCTCTCTTTTTCATTTCCATTTCTCAATATCTGTCTTTTCCCGCAGGTAACGCAAAGGTTGGGACCTAATTAAATGGACCCAAGTGAGCCGAAATAATTTTCTTTCATCGGCTACCTGTTAAAATAAGCTAACAACACTAAAAAAACAACTTTCCTTGTTTATGTAGAATAGCCACTACTTATAAAATGAGGAATATGGGTGGTGCTCTTAGTGCGGAACATTTTGTGCGTAAAAGTATGCAGTTTTGGAACCAAGTTTTCTGAATTGATTGGAGCACGTTCCATTTTAATAGCGACTGAACAAAGAAATGCACCCTACAATAAGTCAACAAAACTGGATAACCAACTGCCACAGCTTAAACTATTCCCCTCTCCTTTACGCCACGGTCTTACAGCCCCAAAATAGATTTTGAAACGCCGGCATATATACAAGAGTTGTATCCTTGTTTAGGCCGGATAAAGGTGGTATAAATAGTAACGAGATCAGATGGAGTAAAGTATATATGTCTTACATCGTTTAAAGAACCGAGGCACTTGAATGATTCTCTTGAGAAAATTACATTGGATTTTCATGACGAGAATATAATTACGGATGAAATTGCATTACATATACATATGTACATATTTACAAGCAAAGAGGAAGATTAACGCGTATCATTCATATTTTGCTTTCTAAACTCAACCTCCGATAGGCTGAGCCCATTACAGAGTGAGAACGAATGGCAAATCCTACTGTAATCCGCGAAAGAATAGATATGATTGCCGTAGGTCATTTCTACAAAATAATAAATATGTAAGGAGAATGAACAGTGCCTTGTGGTAGCCCTGAGTTAGGTTTGCACTTGTTTGATGAGTTGCCAGCTATATCTCTGAGAAAGATCTATATAAATCGTAGTTCATTTAGACAAAATAGAAACAGGGTAGAAGAAAGAACAAGAACCTTGAAATCGTTTGATGTGATGTCATCTGTAATATCTCTTATAGTGCGGCCGTTGAGAAAGCTCGCTACAAATCGAGAAAATCAATTATCCACACCAAGCAATAAGTCTTTTATGTCAATACAATACATATACCAATCGATGTTTCGAATACCTGCTGTGCTGCATAAGAATTAATGATGACCTAATAATATATTAAAATAAGCTAAATAGAATGAATGCTTCGTGGACCTTGAAACATCTGCAATTCTGTTTGCTTATTAAAATCAAGATTTGGGTCAGATAAAGAATAAATTCAAAATTGATAAATTTCTTAAATTTTATTTATGCATTTATTTTTAATTTTTTCTTATTATTTCTTGAAACCTCTGGTTGTATTAAAAAAAAAAAGTATGACTGCTTATATGAAAAAATGAATATTGACTGCCTGTAATGGTTGAAAATATGTATGGATGTGCAGATAGATAATGTTTTACTTACCTTACCAGCACAAATTGTAAAGTTTTGTCTTGAGGAAAATCTTGAGTTTTGAGGAAAAATCTTGAGTCTTGAGGCAAATCTGGAGTTTTGAGTAAAGTTTTGAGGCTGGATATTTACTGAGTCTTGTAAGTTCTTATCTTCTGCAAGCCGTCAATTTTAATGTAAATATCTTATGCACTCTTGAACAAAAAATAAAACACTCGCGACGTTCATTGCTAATCGAATCTAAAGTCTTGTTTTCAAAATATTTAAAAATGTTCCTATAACCGTAACGAACACTTACTTACAATTTAGCGGACGAGCGGACGTACGAACGAACACTGCACTACCGATACAATCGTATTCGCGTTAACCCGTTTTTACCGAATTATACCGTATTAGCGCTGTTATTTTTTTATATTATGTTTCTATTTAATAGTTAGTAGTAAGTTATTATTAAGCCAATTAATGTGCTGGAAACTGTTGATTTGTTAGTATGGTTAAGTTTGCAGACAGGCGTTGAAGAAAAAGTTGCATTTGGGAATTTGTGCAAGAAATTTAAAGCTTCAATAGATAGTAGTAGTAATGATTTTGAATGAAATCCAGATTATAGGGAACGGATATGCCTAACAATTTGCAATACATATTTGAAAAGGCTTAGGTCATATTCCGAGATCTCGCCTGCATACCGAAACGACTCCAACAGCGACGACATTGCCTTGAGCACTTGAGTTTGTATATGTAGTTTATATGTTTATGTATGTTGCATGTTAATAAGTTTTTGGTATGTGATGGATTTTGTTGATTGAATATTGTTTGTTATATTACGCAGTATTAATCATATGTAAAAAAATTGATTTTCCTTTTATTTATTCATAACAATTTTTGGGCACAGCCGCTTGTTATATATGAGAACCCCAACCTATATACATCGAAGCCAAATTATCAATATCTGTGGCTTCATTTATAAGGAAATTAACTTGGCCTTCGGTTGACAAAGGCATACTATTACCCAGAGTTCTTTTAACCTGGAACATTACAAAAATAAAACAACAAACAAACGAACTATAAGCTTCTGTTAACTTTCATATAAATTCAGTAGCATATATACTTACGTAACCCTGCAATCTTTCTTCTATACGCTTAACATCGGTAATAGCTTTTGGATCTGTTATTTCTAAACCAGATTGTGGTTTATTTTTCAAACGATTGATAGCACCTAAATCGTATACAAATGGCCGCAAAACGGACATTAAGGTTTTCGATTCATCCTTTAACACACGCAAAGTAATTTCACAACATTTACGAAACATTCCTTCGACACCCAAAGGTCCCATGGCAAAGACCATATTGTGGGTCAGACGAAAAGGTACAATTTCGGGATAAGCAAATGCTTCACCCTGATTGAAAAGGCAATTGAAATCAACATGTACAGCATCGCCATTTGTTTCATCGAACAGTATGTTTTCACCGTGGCGATCGCCCAAGCCCAGTATATAACCGACCATCGACATTACGGCTATGGTTTTGATATAGGAACTTCTTGCTTGATACCAACTGTGCGGCGAGGGGAAACGTTGTCTAAACCATTCATGAAAGATGGGTGGATGTCGTGGTAGTAGGACTTCATTGAATATGGCCCTTTTCTTTTCAATTGGTTCAGTTTTAGGTAGAGCACATTGTCGTAAAGCTCGATCTGGTATGCCTAAGCCATGCATACGATACATGGAGAAGCAAATCCCTCTAAAAGAATTGAGGTTAGGCAACCATTCGACCAAACCGCATTCTTCGTTGAACGGTATTGCAGCGTACGTGCGTATGCGAAGACGTCGATGCCGAGCCTGGTAGGAAAAGCAATATACATTATATTATTTTATTAGTAACATTTTTGGTAAATATTGTTTTATTAATAACTTGTAATTTAAAAAAGTTTGTTTTTGTATGTATTCCGCTGCTGCTTAAGCAACTAATTAGTAGATTTGAACCACAAGTGTGCTGATTGATGAATTGCTTAAGCAGCAACGAAATGCATCTAGACGTATTTAAGCAATAACAAACAAAATCGGACAAAAATACCGCTACGTTGAGTGTCCGGTTATGGAAGGTTTCACTGTGTGTACATATCGCTCATTTACTTTAACAACTTCATATCTCAAAATAATAAAATTTTACAGAAAAACCAAAAAAAAGTTTTAAAAAAATTTTTTTCTCTCAAAATGTGATGAGTATAAAAGATATTTGTGTGAAATTTTTACACAATCGGCCTCATCGGGAATAAAAGGCGAAATATTCCCCGCGAACAAAAAATGGTGAACAAAATTATAAAATAGTATACTGACACAAAAACGACGCAAACATTGACGATCAAAATTTTAGGGAAAGTGAACACATTTCAGGTAAACTTTTATTCCCGATAAGGGTGAATATGAAGATTAATTCGGCATTCTCAACCCAAAAATTTAATTTTTGTATGTACGTATATATTATATATATTAAAATTATTAATTAAAAAAATTCAATATATGTATGTATGTATATATATATATAGATAAATTTATGATTGTAATATAATCAAATAAATAAAAAAAATATTTAAGTTTCAGCATTTTCGAAAATCCGTATTTGGTTCGAAATTCGAAAAAATTTTTATCGAATTAGTTTCCTTGCAATAAAATAATTTTGTAATTCAATATTTTAGGAAACTTCGAATGTAATTTAATTTTTTATTTAAAGTTTATTTAAAAAACAATTTTCAGTATTTTCGAAAATTTTTAAATTTGTTGTGAGTTCAAAATTAACAATTTGTACGAATTGTTTTTTAAATAATCTCTTTATGAATCACGAGAACATAAATTTCATTAAACATGGGAATAAATTAATTTTGAAATAATTATTGAACTTAGAAGTTTCAGTATTTTCGAAAATTCAAATTTGGTTCAAACGAATTAAAGCAATACGAACTTTAGCCCAATCAAATCATAAATATAGAAACAAATGAAGTTCGAACAATAATAATAAAACTAAGTCCCTGCCCATACTTGCAATTTTTGTTGCAGCAATTCTTGAGTTTATTGGAGAGAGAGGTGAGAAGATTGGGGAAGGGTACACAGTTTCATGTGCTCGGCAATTCTCTTTTGAATTGAAATTCGTAATTATTAGTTTCAATTTGTTAGTTGTATTTGACGTTTTTTATAATTTATTTCTTCAGTTGTATGAAAAACAAAAAAATATAACAAAAAGTAAATACAGGGTGTTTTTTTGAGGGGTATAGAACTTCGAATTGAAATAAAACACAAGAAAATCGTTTTAATGTCCATCAATTTGGCTTTATTGGAAGGATAACTTTATGCCATTAATGTTTAAATATGATTTCGGGCATGTGGCCGCCGCGGCTGGCTCGAATAAAGCTAATTCTACAGGTCCAATTTTCAACCACTTTTTCGAGCATATGGGGCCGTATGTTGGCAATAACGCCACGAATGTTGGCGTAGACGAGCGACTTCACATATCCCCAAAGAAAATAATCCAATGGTGTCAAATCACACGATCTTGATGGCCAATTGACAGGTCCATTCCGCGAAATTATGCGCTCATCGAATGTTTCCTTCAATAAATCGATTGTGACGTGCGCTGTGTGGGATGTAGCGCCGTCTTGTTGGAACCACAACTCATCCACATTCATGCCATCCAATTCGGGAACAAAATAGTCGGTTAGTCGGCTCCAATTGCTGTGCACGGTGGCGAATTGATTCATTCGGGTCCTCTTCAACACTTTGCTGCTCTACAGCGGCAGTTGTTTCTTCGGTGCGCACTGTTCGACGTCTCTGCGGATGCGTATTATCACATAGTGTAAACGTAGTGCGAAAACGATCCATGGTTAACCGAATTAATTGCTCTGATGGACGATTATGTCGACCATAAAATGGACGGAGCTTGCGGTAAACTTCGCGAACTGAACCATTATTTTCGAAATAAATTTGCACGATTTGCAAGCGTTGTTCTTTTGTCAACCTGTTCATGATGAAATGGCAAACCAAACTAAATATTAATCACTTGACAGCTGAAAAAATGGCCGCCAGTTAAAAAAGTGATGCCAACTTAAAGTTATATACCTCAATAAAAAACACCCTTTATAATTGTTATTTTTTCAAGGAAATTTATGGTGTTTTAATTTTTTTAATGCATAATTGCAATATTATAATTTCGTAATGTGGACACTTATGCAATTTGAGAGCAGAATTTTAAGAAATTGCAGCAACAAAAATTGCAAGTCTGGACGAGGACTAATGAATTAATTCCCGTTTTATCAAAGTTATTTTACATTTTGTGCGCAACGCAAAGCAATTTAAATATAGTTTTATTTGGAATATTCGTATCCATAACTCCTGGCCTGGTTCGAAACAAATTAAAAATATTCGAAAATACTGGAAACTACTTTTATATAAAATATAACATGCCCGGTATATCTTATTCAAACTTCATTTAAACAGTTTGTAAATTTTCATTATTTCCGACAAAAAATACGTTTTCAGTATTTTCGAAAATTTTTAATCAGCCCAATAAAATGAACAAAAATTCCGCGCGAGTTTTTTCACTTTTCCCTTTTGTCCTATTATGAATTTGTTTTTTCCCTCTTTTTACCAAATGCGGGAATAAAAAAACTCCCCGGGGAAAAAGGTAGGCATCATGAACGCAGTTGAACTTGCTTTTTTACTAAAAATCTTTCACTTGCAAAACGGAAGGGAGTCTACATAAAAATACACTTAATGCTCCATTAAACAAGAATTTATATACATAAACTTCTATTTTATAGTTCTTGTGCGTTGAAAAACACAAATAATGCCCAAATAAATTATTTATAAACTTATTTTTACATATTTTTACAAGTTGGTGAATGTTAATAATTTTGTTTAATCTCTCACTACAAAAAAAAGGGAGAAACAAAATGTCAACAAACAAGCAAAACAACGAGCTTCGTACTGCGGTGATGCCATGTATTACTCATTTTTGTTCCCAAGGAATTTATGATTGGAGGAATGTTTTCTCGAGAAAATTATTTTCCGTGAGAAATAAATTCCGAGGGAATATTCATGATTGGGCTGAATATGTTTCGAACCAGACCAGGAGTTATGGCATTACAAATTTAATGAAACTCCATTTTATTCACGAATGAATTAAATAAAATTAATGCAAATAAATTTTTTAAATTTTCATTGAACTGCGTAAGTTTTACTACTTTCGAAAACTCAGTTTTAAACGAATTATTACCGTATTCTAAAAATAAACATAATTGAAGTGTATTTTTAAACAAAATTTCCATAAAAATTTTGACAAATACATATTATTTTTTTTTTGGAATGCGGCCCTTAAGCTTTAATTAAAAATGTTGTTAAATTATTTGAAATATTTAAATATTAGGATAATTTTTTAATATTTGCAACAAAAAATATAAAAATTTCATTACGAGTACTTTAGAAAATTTAAAATTAAATTCCAATTAAATCAAGATTTATGATATCATATTTCAAATTGCCAAAGCTAAAACTTTCTGGAAAACTAATGAAATTTAATTTTAAGAATTAACATATAAATTTATTTTACCAATTATGCAATTATCGTATCAATGATGTTGCATGCTCAATATCCTTAAGCAAGGAATAATTTTCAGTTATTGAAATCATCGGAATAAAGATAAACTACACTTGTCAGTTAACTGTAGCTTAAACTTAGAATATTGTTTTGCAAAGTCCCGGTTCACACACAGCATTTTAATTGAGCAACTTTTGATCTTATGGAAAAGAGAGAGAGAGAGGGAGAGAGAGAGAGGGAGAGAAAGAGGAATCGGTAATCTCGCTTAACTAAAATTGTCGTGTGTGAACCGGGACTTTGAAAAACTGTTACAAGCTCAAAATAATATTTAAAGTGGCAAATATAAATAAATTTATTTGCGCTCGAAATTAACTGAAGTACAACTAATTAAATCTCCCATAATAAAAAAAAAAAATACATTCTACCAAATTTCAAATTTACCTTTGAATCCTGGTGCAGATATCGCTTAACCAGACCATTAAATTCCATTAAACGGAAATCCTTGCGCAAATCATCTTTAGGCTTAACCATAACATTATACGAAACACCATCGCTACACTCCATTGTGATTTTTTTGGGTTTAGCGGCAGATCTTAAAACCACTATCTCTTCGCTGATGCCTCTCAAATAGACACAACAACTTGGAAATGGATTACTAGGGACAGAGGATGCATTAGCTGTACTAGAATCGGGCGAGGGCGATGTACTCAAATTTGAAGATTCCGCCGTCGAGGTAATGGGGAAGGAAGGCTGCATATATTTTTCAAAAGGCAGCATAATTTGCGAAAAATTGCTATCTTCAAAGAGGCGCGGAAGTTGACGCACCAAAGTACTTAATTCGTAACTACGATCGACGAGGACCTCTTTATTGGTTAAATCAATTAAGCGCTCGGCCAACATATTAAAGTCTGTGAATAACTTTTGAAAGGCGGCTTTGTTGAGACGAGCATCTGTGAAGATGAGCCGACAGCGTTTGATGCGGGAGTTGTGACAAGATTTAAATATAGGCAATAGCATCCACAAAGACTGTTGGGGAAAGTGTTCAATTAGTTTGATGAAAATGTTTTTTAAGTTGATGAAGACGTCGGCCGAGGGATGACAGATACGTGAAATTAACTGAGAAAAGGCGGTATAAAATATACAAGTGGGCAACATGTTTACACAATTGGTTATCATGTCGTTCATTTTCTTGGCCAATTCTTGAAATAGATTTATTTTGGCGCTGTTATTGGGTTCTGCAGTTTGATTAACATCCGTCATTGAGGCCAATTGTGAGGTAAAGTCTAACCATATGCTAAGTAGACGAGGCAATGACTGATATACATTGGCATAACCGTATTTTAATGATTTAGCATAGTTTAACATTATATCCAAAAGCAGGCGGCAGCCATTTTCCGACTCTTTTTGTTCGCGAGTAAAAGAATCATAAATCTTTTCCATATACTGAGAAGAGTGCACCAAGTACTTCTCACAAGTTCGATTGCCAGCAACAGCCTCTTTGAAGTAGCGCAAATTCAACTCGGAGCATATATTCATGGCCTCCGCATTGTAGGAAGCTTGCAAGAATTTCGATTCAGCATAGAGATGACGACTTGCAGTGTCTAGTTTTCGTATGTCACCTTCACATTTTGTTTCGAGAACCTTAATATTTTCCTCCAACAACTTGAAGCAATTACTTTGATCGCCCTTTTGCCACAAAAGTTTGGCTTTTTCGAGAAATAGAGTAACTGGTTGATATTGTTCGGTTTTCATAATAGAGATTTGAGCTTGTTGCAAACATCCCGCTTCGCGATTCATTTGTATTGTGTGCAGCCATAATTTAACCAAATGATCATTAATTTTATTATTGACCATTTGTATGAGATTGTTGGTGCTTGGCAAATTATGTTGTATAATTCTTTGCGTTTCTAATAGTAAATTGCGTCTAAAGCAAAACACAGGCTCCAAGACGCGTGCTATTGGCTGCAAAACTTCTAAGCGGGCATCCCAATGAGCAAAAAACTCGCGAACTTCTTTAAGACATGGCTCTGATATTTCTACCTCCGGTTTGTCCGCGGAGCTATTGCCGTTTATATGTTGATTAACTTTATTGATTAGTTCTTTGTTGTTCTCCAGTTCATTTAAAAGGTGCAAGCGTATAACTTCGTCATATGAATGTGTATAAGAATTTCCAGTAACTACGGAACAGGATCTCATTGAACTTACAACATTCGATCGTATAACATCTAGTTGTTCTATAAAGTTTGCAAATGATTGCGTTTTAGCATCGTTTGGTTGGCGAAATAGCAAAAACGACTCGGCACATTGTATATTCCAGTTGGCCGTTTTTCGTTTTACAACTGAGTCTTCTAATAACTCCTGCAACTCATCGTAACGCCCCAAACGCCAAAGTAATTCCGATTTGCATTCTTTGAAGTAATCATCAGTGTACTGGTCGGCCAATTTTTGCCATAGGCCATCGGTGATAAGAAGGGCGGTTTCAGGATTGTCCAGACGTAAATAGCAATCAATCATTCCTAAAATTTAAAAAAAATTTTATTTATTAGGTATGTGTGAGCAACAGAGAGGAGTTGAAAAAAGTTGTTAAGAAATGATTTCACAATTTGCACAAATGCCAAAAACAACAGTTACAAATTTATTACAAACTTACCACATCAAGCCTATTTTTAAAATTGATTTAATAAGGGCCATTATTACAACTTAAAGATAGTTAAAAGTAGAATTTTATCGGACGCATAAAAATTTATAATTTGCAAAATTTTACTTTAACCTAAGTGAGCGAGAATTTTTACATCGCTTATTATCGCAGTTATACTAAACTATGTATGTATGTATAAGAAATAAATGAATCGTTCAAAAAAATAAGTTTCAACTTTTGTTTTGTTCGCAATTGCATGAGCAAGCAGAGTGGTGAAAATGTTTTGTTCTCGATCTCTGTTGTCTGTTTCTTTTACAAGATTAAACAAAATTTTTTATGGCCATTTTCAAAAACTTAACAGTACGACCAAACGAGCAATTTGATGTCTCTTAACACAAGCAATAACGTCGGCAGAATGATGACGCCAAGTTGCTTGTTTTCAGCAATGTATCTAGAGGTGTCGAACACGTATATTCAAATATATTTGAATTTTTATACATATACATATGTACCTAAATTGTCCTGTATTAGATCTTTTGCCTATTATAAATTAAAATTATATTTATTTTATTTATTTCAAACATTTTTTCTTACTGTTTTGTTAAAAAAAAATTAATATTATTTCAATTTGACAGCATGTGTTAAGAGATTATTGCTCAGCAATGTATTTTAACATTTGTTGCTGAATATATATTCGAACACATATTCATACGGTCTACACGCTAATATCTTGTGTCGGCAATTGAATTTGACAATTGCCATGGCAATAATTGCCAAGATTATTGCTCGTGTGGACGGCTAGTAAGGGAAAGACACAAAGAGATAAAGAGATACACAAATAGATAAAGAGATACAATAAGTGCGTTCTAGAACTCAAAAATTTCTACAAATTTTTACTATTTTTTACTGGATTGCGTTCGAGTACACAAAATCCAGTAAATGAGAATTGAGAGAGAAAAATGACAGTTCATTTACTGAGTAAATGCAAGTTTTTACTGGACAAATTTTTGCCAGTAAAATACAGTAAAACGAAACCATATGTTTTTAAATATAAACAAACAAAAGCAAAGGGAAACAAAAATTTTTAATTTTTGATGAAATTTTTAAAATAACAAAAAACAAATGTATTAAGTTATAAGCATTATAACATTTATTTAAGTTTGATGCTAGAAAAATATTCGGTTATGTTATGTATTCCACGTGAAATTAAAACGTGCGGAATTTCCATAAAATTGTTGGAAATATGTATGTATGCACATAAGTATGTATGTATTTATAATAACAATGCTATTGCATTTCCGAACAATTTAATTTCACATAGAATTCAGAACATAACCGATTGTTTTTAAACGTGAATAAAGTTAATAATTATATTGAAATTTTTGCTTATACATATCGTCGGGTCGACGGTTCCGGCGTACTTTTCCAGTAAAATCCAGTAACTGAGTAAATACTGAGTAATTTAAAGAAATTACTCTCAATAAAAAAGTTTGCATTTAAAAGTACGCGAACGGCAAAATTGTAAAATCCAGTAAAATATATACAACAGCTGATTACAAATTTTGGCGCTAAAAAAATTATAGATATGAAATACACGATAGAATATTTTGTTTAATAATAAAAGTAATATATATGGACATATGTCTTTATTTAAACTTATTTGGCTGGTCCACGATGTCGACAAGAAACTTTCTATAGATTACTTATATTGAAAAAAAATAAACTTTTTTATTTTGATTTTGTTTTAAATATAAGTAAGCGATAGAAACTTTCTTGTCGACATCGCGGGTCAAGCCGTTAAAGTTTCTAAGCTTTTTACCCCGATCGTGAGAAATTATTAGGATGATATATACAAGACAACGAAAAATTGGGAAAGAATTAAAAAAAACACAAAGTAAATATTTTTTAAATGTTCCATACGGCAAACCCGTATATCGTCGACCCGACGATATGTATAAACAAAAATTTCAATATAATAATCTACTAAATTTATTCACGTTTAAAAACAATCGGTTATGTTCTGAATTCCATGTGAAATTAAATCGTTCGGAAATGCAATCATTGTTATTATAAATACATACATACACACATATGTGCATACATACATATTTCCAACAATTCTACGGAAATTTCGCACGTTTTAATTTCACGTGGAATACATAACATACCCGAATATTTTTCTAGCATTAAACTTAAATAAATGTTAATACATTTGTTTTTTGTTATTTTAAAAATTTCATCAAAAATTAAAAATTTTTGTTTCCCTTTGCTTCCCTTGGTTTCGTTTTACTGGATTTTACTGGCAAAAATTTGTCCAGTAAAAACTTGCATTTACTCAGTAAATGAACTGTCATTTCTCTCTCTCAATTCGTCCTCTCATTTACTGGATTTTGTGTACTCGAACGCAATCCAGTAAAAAATAGTAAAAAATTTTCGAGTTCTCGAACGCACTTAATAGTATAAATAGAGTTTCAGGTTTAACTAAAACTGGTTTGTTGTACCTTTAATATAATCCTGATTTATTTGATGATCTCCTTTTGACAATAATTGTTCATAACAGGTGATTGTTTCCTCGGGCTTATCGATCAAACGATTAACTAAAATTTCCTCTTCAAGTGATAAATTTGCTTTTTTTACATAAACGGCACCCTCAACAGAATCTGAATCCATTAATTTGCCATGAATTTCGATAAGAAATGACAATTGCTCCTGCAATCGCTCTTGAGGCTGATCTTCGATATATTCCTCTAAATACATCAGTGATCTGGTGTACTCGCCCGAGTTGTAATTGGCTTTTGATATTAAAGCCTTGTTAAATTTCTTCATAAAACTTTCAATATTTTTGAAGCGATCATCGGTTTGAGTTAGTTTTCCGCCAACCAAATTAACTTTTTGCCAATCCCTAATCCATCTTTGCAAAAAATCCATTTGCTCCGAACAAAGTTTGGTGCAAGTTTGTGTTAAAGTTTCAGCTGATTCAAATTGTTCCGAATTAGCAGATTCGGAGGATATTCTTTCTGCAGAATATTTGTTAGATTTAAATTCTCGGTAACCAGAGACTTCCATTTCCTGTTGTGAGGTATTTTCAGAACTGCAAAAGTTGAAAACTGCCATAAACTCCTCATAAATTTGTTCAACTTTCTCCGATGAGCCTTCTTGTAGGGCATGTAATAGTATGTAGGGGAAAAATGCTGCCAATATATTTGTGTCTCTTTTAATACTGGGTTTATAGGAATAGAGCAAGTGTTTTGTTTCATCGCTGCGCACCATGTCAATAAGACGACAAGCCCAGGCAAATGACCAGTCTTCATAACTGCGACAAAGACTACTTTCAAACAGAGGATGCTCGGTTATTTTGCTTTCTCTCTTGGAGCCAGTATAGCACGATGTGAGGAGTGGTTCCATTACTTGTCGCATTCTAACCGGTAGAGCATCCCACACGTTTAATTTTTTATTTTCTTTGGGAGAAATGCCAAAAGTCGACAAGGTTTCTTGTATGGCCAATGAAAACACATCAACGTTTTTTGTATCCTTTTGAAACTGATAAGCCTTACAGAGTTCTGTTAAGGCCATTATGGCAAAATCATCAGTATGTATGCTCAAAGAGATTTCAGCTGAATTCATAAAAGAAAAATTTGACGACATGTAACTGGGATCAATGGCCCCCAGTTCGCCCAAACACTTGGCCGAAGCCAAATTCATATCACGATCATCATGTCTACAGCCTTTCATTAGCTCATCCACGATTTGTTCGATTAGGGGATCTACTGGCACAGTATCCAAAATCATACGATTTATTTCCGACCGGTGTTTTGATATAAATGTTCGTAAATATTTTAAGCCATAAATGCGCACTTGAAGATTTTCGTTGCAGACTTGCTTGTAAAGGAAGCCTAATTTGTCTGACATATTATTCCGTTCTATATTTAAGATCTCAGTTTGCCGTGCTACATATTGTCTTATGTTAGCTCTCACATCCAACATATCCTCCAAGAAGTACAAATCTGGTATATAAACACCCAACAGGCTGTCGTTTTTCATTATCAAGTAATCGTATATGTCATTGATTTCGTCAGGATTTGTAGCCATAAGAGGTTGCAACGAGGCTACTATGCGACTAAGCGATGGTCCCAGTTCTTGTGTATTGACTATATGCAAGAATATATTCCATATTTTTAAGCAAATATTTTGTAAATTACGATCGTTGATTGTAACAACAAAACTTAACATGGCAATGATTTTGAAACGGAATTGGGTGACATTGTTCGGTCCAATTAGACGCATGATCTGTCCCAGACTATAGAGAGTTTCTTCTTTTAGTGATTTTTCGAAATTCGGTTCAGCTAAGCAGGTTTGAAAGTATGTGATGACACCCAGAAATCGATCGGTTATAAAACTGGCAAATTCGTGTGTTGGAGATTTAGAAGACTTCTGCAAAGCCAAATCATTTGGCAAAAGACATTTAAAAGCTTGCATTACGAAGGTGGGACTGCGATTGAAATATACAAGAAATTCTGAAACAGTTTGCTGCGAACGAATAATGATATTATGAAAAGAAATGAGAAATAAATTTTTCCATTCCCCAAATTTTAATTTACCTTGACATCAGTGTTCATCAGTTGGCTCAGACTTGCGCCAGTACATTTACCGATGAACTCTATACAGGCATTGCCAATCTCTGAGTCTTCGGTTAAATAAATGTGTGTGTATATACGAAGAAAAGATGTCACAAATAACTCGGCTATAGTTTTTCGTCTTATTTTAGAAATAGTGACAAGAAGACCTTTGCACAATGGCTCCTTAACACAATATGGCAAAATCATAGTAATTAAAAGGCGACAATATTTACAAATAAATTCCTCTACACAGGAAAAACCAAGCATTTTGGTAAACTAAAAATAAGAGGAAATGTCTGTTCCGTAAGTAATCGATTCATAATCTAATTTCCACTTACCGCTTTCAAAGATGTGGTCATTCGAATGCCTTTCGTAAGATAAACATAGATCATAAGTTTAACTACCAAATTTAAAGCATCTCGCTTATACCAATTCCACAGTTGAATGGGCTGAATATTATAAACAGTGCACATTTCACAACCTGTTAATATGGCCTCATGAACCACCTTTGATTCGGGATGTAGCAGATAAAAGAATGTAATTTTGAAGAAATGGAATAGCCAATGTTCAGATATTAAACCACTTTGAGTGCAGCAGGCAATAATTTCTAAAATAACTCTTTGATCTTGACACGTATGCGTTGGGCTTAGAGAGTCAACTGTTTTTTGTAAAACTGCTGCAGAAAGTTTATGCAGGAATTCTGATTCGTTACCAATAAATTTGTCCAGCACCGCAGAAACTGTGGGCAAATATACTTTTGTCACATCACTGGAAGAAAAGATTGCACGTAAACAATCTTCCGAGTCAATGTGGCAATAGTTTAAATGGTTGATTATGACATGTAGTTCATGATTTAGAAATAATTGTTGCATTAGTGGTGTCTTCAGGTCGAAAGGTAGTTTTTGATTATTAGAGGTATTAAATAATACATTGTTTCTAAACGAAATAACACTCATTTCTTTTTCTAGAAACTCATTTAAATTATTTGCATATTTCAAGGCATAATTGAAACATTTCTCACACAAAACGTCAACTTGAAATAGTTGTGCACAATTTGCTTCACAAATATTTGCAGAAAATGGAAATCTCTTCAGCATCACAATTTCATTTATTTCATTGTTAAAGCAGGCTAAAAGTTTGAACAAATTCGTATAGGCATCCTTTGTCTTAATATTTGTAACGAGCAATTCATTCGTTATGAAATCAATGGTGATCCATTCCTTGGCAACAAAATTGGATAGGCAGGAGGTAAATTTTAAAATCAAATTTCCTTGTTCCGTGTTTATCATAAATATTTGTTTGCCCACAGATCTCAGGGAGTTTTTGACATTCTTAAGAGCATTTTTGCTTTTTATATTTGATATGTTAGTTAGCATTTCTAGAGATAGTTCCAAATTATTCGTATCATTATGCACAATTTTATTACGATCTAGGTTTTTTGTTGGTTTTAAAACGATTTCTAGCAAATTTATTTGTAGATGGTCCGGCAAATGCATGACTAGAACGTCCAATTGAAGCATTAATGCTGCTATTATTATTTCACTCATTTCATTGGTTGAGATATGGTTGGAGCGACAAAGCCGTGAGCACCACAACTCTAAAAGTTTAATCCATTTATCAGTATTTATATTGGCTTGTGCGATGGTTTGAGTTTTTTGCAAAAAATCGCTTAGATTTTCAATACTTTTTGCCTCATTCATTTGTTGTCGTAAATTTTTAAAATGTTCCCATTGTCTCAAACTATTTAAGCATTCTTTAGCTACTTCAAATTGTGAATTTTCACATGTTTCCAAATTTAAGAATTCCCCAACTTTTAATTGAATGAATCTACAATAATTTTCTTCTTTTGCAGCATCTCTATTATTTTGCAAGTACACAGGCAATAAACGTAAGACAAAGGGATAGTCATCTACAATACGCCAAAATAGATTAAAATATTTTCCTTGCTGGTCTTCAATAATAGTTGAATTATTTAACAATTGATATAGCAATTCCATTAAAGCTTTTAATATATCTGTCAAGTTTTTGCTAGTTTGTTTCATTCGAGAACGTTGCCATTGATGAATTTCATAAATATACTCCATTAACAGAAAACAGTGACTTATAACTAGATCTTTTTGTTCAACTTGATCATGTAAACCTTTTAAAATTTTCAAAAAACTGCAAGATTCTTCTATGAAATCTTCGAAGGCGCTGAATGTAAAACAATTATTACTTAGCCATATTGGCATATAATTCCACATCATGGTTAAGGCTCTTAAACTAAGCTCGTACATATGCTGGAGGTTGACATTCAGAGATGATACCTTTTCAAAGAGCCTGCCCACATATTGCAGGCAATATAGTTTAGTGGAAAAACCATATTCTTTTAAAGCCCTTAATACTGTAATTAAAGATTTTTCAAATGTTTCCGGATACTTAGTGTAACCTACATGTAAACCATGATGCAAAACTTGCAATAATGCTTGCACATAATCATCGACATGATCAATTTCAATTTCAATGGTAGGAAAGCAGAAGCCTGCATCAATTTCTTTTAAACAGTCATCACTTGAAGTGAAAGCTGATAACTTAAGGAGCTGACCTTCAACTTCATCTTGGCAAGAGAGATCCACCTTTGAATATTCTTCACACAATTCGCCAATGGCTGTGATGTAAACGTTTATTAATGTTTGGAATAAGATACCTCTATTGATCAAACACGAATTTAATAATTTACGTTGCACCTTCAAACTCTTTTCATAGTTTCTACCAAGAAATTGCGAAGATGGAAAAAGGTTATTAATTTACTCCTTTTTATACATGAACACACTCAAAAAACTTACTCGCATACTTGGCCATTTTCTGCTTTCAAAGACTTTACTAGTTTGTTTACCAACCACAAGATGAAAGTATCTTGGAACTGATTTATACTATCCTTAGGGGAGTATCTTATTAAACTTGGTTCGTTGCACAAAATATCATCGACAAACACATAGACATCATTAAGTTCAGTTTCACTTCGATTAACTAAACTGTACAATAGCTTCCACATATCTTTGCGACGGTCTGTCATTTTTAATATCTTTTTCAAAGTTTTTAAACAAATTTCTTAGTTAATTAAATTTTTTTTTGCATTTCTATTCCGACTTTGCATTTTTGGTGCGAAACGCGCGCGTCACAATAAAGAACTGGAATAAAACAGAGTTGTTGACGACATCCAACAACATTAAATTAAAAGTGATGCCAAGTTCGACGAGAGTCTTATTAGATCTAGTTATGGTAAAATCTTGTTTGTGGTTCAAAAGTTTACCAGAATATTTATTAATTGCAGTCAGCTGCAATAAATTTTTTTTGCCGAAACAGGTGCCAAGGCACAGTTTGAGATACCTTGACAGGTAACAAGGCAGTTTTAAACGATTTGACAGGTGCCTTTAAAGGCGGTAACAATCCATAAATACATTTATGAAATAAATCAGATATGCAATGGTTAATTTAGTTGGTAAATATCCATAGATTATAATAGCACAACCACAAGAACAACATGCATTTTGGCGTTACATCTCATTAGAGCACAGTCGGTCAAAGTGATCCAGATTGCATAATTTCAACCGGCTTCTTATATACAAATGAATACACATACATACACTAATACATTTCTCGTTCAGTGAAGCAGCATAAAAGTGGAGTTACTGTGCAGTTCAGGCAGACGGTACTACGAGCAACTCATTTTAAAAATTAAAATAATGCCTATAGAATATGAGAAGTAACGTCCATTTATATGTTAAAATGGAAATATTGCACAAAACCAACTTCAAATACACTGTAGGAAACTTTAAGTTTAAGTCACCACTTTTGCCGACTATTTTGTTGACTTTTTGCTCACATTGTCAACGGATCGGCCACATGGTAATGTTTGATTTTAATGGGTAGAAAATATTCTGTCAAATCGTCGGCATAATCTCTTTTATCCTATGTATCAAAATAAATTAAACAAAAATACCTTACTTTGCGTAGGCACATAGCATAATAGTTTTAATGGCAATACAAATTCCAACAAATTCTATTTGGGGTAATGTTAATCGTCCAATAGAAGAATAAACATAATATAAGCGTTATCAAACGCCGCCTTCAAAGAATAGAGCAAATGAGGAACTATCATCATCATTATACGCAAACAAATCCAAATACAGATACCCAGTAGATACGTATCAATATATGTAGGCATTAGTATAATTAACAATACTTATACAAACGATTGTATGTGGATTTACAATTTCAGTCGAACATTTCCTGTCTAACTGTGCTAGCTTTAGAAGTCTTCAATCAAAACACTTGAAAAGTGATGATCTCAACGTTATTAAGGAACAAACAAAAGAAAACATCTACCGTACATGTAAATTATAGTTTAAATTCAAAATTATATTAGCCGATGCACAATATGGGAATTTGTCTAATTTAGGCGACCAAAATTATTTTTTCGCCCAACTCCGTCCTAAATGGTATAATCAATAGAGAAACATGTTTTTAAATGAAAATAAGGTAAGTATGTAATGACTGGTAGGTAGGTACCTACATAAAAAAATAATTTTAATCAAGAATAATTATTTAATCGGGCTTAAGTTCAATATTTTCATTTCTTATTGAATGAAATATTTTTATTTATTATTTAATGTGATTTTCTAAAAAAAAAATAATAATTAAACTAGACTTTTAACTGGGGGAAATATGAATTTTTCCGCGCTGTCACGCATTTCATCAGCACCCATGTCTATCTACTGGGGTAGAGATTGTTATTAACATCAGCTATTTAATGTGAATTTTTAATGAAATGGATTAAATCAATCAAATGGATTTGATAAATACACTGTAAGTATCACTATTCATTTTCTGTTTTCCCGTTTTTTTTTCATTTTCTATTTATGTTAGCACGAACTTATGTCACTCACGTATGTATCTACATGTAGATATGAACCGATGGTACATCAAATAAGTATAAATACTTAATGTGATAATCGCAAAAGATAAACAAGAATAGTTAAACATACTTAGGTAGAGATAAAATGACGAAAAGGTGAAGAATAGTTTTCATGAAAGCTGACCAGAATGGAAGAATTTCCTGTAAAGAACTTTTTTTTTTGTAGAAATGTCTTCTTTCCGATAAGTATTGAACTAACTTTAAGCTAGTTCAAAACTGATGCTAAGATTAGTGAGTTATTTTTGTACAACTAACATCTCTTCGATAAGCTTTGAACTAACTTTTAGCTAACGCAAAGCTGGCGCAAAGATGACGTTAGCACAAAATTCATGTTTATGTTAACTCTGTGCCGTCTTTATTTTATGTGGCGCAATAGCAAAGTGTTAAGTATGATGGTTGACAAACAAAGTGATCACAGTTCGATACCCATTCTCGTTTCTTAAAAATAATTCAAAATTGTTTCAAATTTAAGTTGACTAAAAAATGTTAATCATTAGTAAGTTAAAAATAATGGTTAGCTAAAGAAAGACCTTTTTTCTTATTTTTGATGCCCTACAAACTGAGTCATAATGGGCCAACCATTAGTTCGTCAGTTCGCAGCTTACTAATAGTACACTTTAATTTTATCACCCAAAAACTCACTCGAAATGAGCTAACTTGTGGTTATTTTAAACTTATGCAGCGTGAGTGAGTACTTAATCGTTCTGAGGACATTACGTTGAAAAACTGAATAGCGTTTAACATGTAAAATGAGTTAGGTTTTGAGTCAGTTGTCACTCACATTAGTTACTTTTAAGTTAGCTCAAAACCCGACAGGGTAATTACATACATACATACCAAGGCATATCATACGGGTACACGTATCAGGCATATTGCTCATCCGCTGATTTTTCGTTTATGTGAGAAGCACAGAGTTGCCACAGGGTTGTGCCTAACTAGCGGTCTCCACTAGCCATGAACTTAGTATGGGCATCATGTCTGACATCGCAAATGGCTAATGGAGACAGCTCATGTCCAACTTTCGTTCATGCTCTGACATGGATGGCCGAACATATGTCTGAGGAACAATGTTCGCCGTGAGATTCTCAGTCCGCAACCATTTGCAATAGAAAGAAAAGAGACAGAACAAAATTGGTAAATATTCCATCTCTATTGCAATAACGCAAATCACTTTGATATGCCTGAACATGGACATCACACGTATTCACCACAACAGTGATGAAGTTGATGAATTTTTCACAGTTGCTCTGACGGCGTCATGTCTATGTCATACCCAAGCTGATGGCTAGTGGAGACGTAGGGTAATGCATGTACCTGTAGTAAATGTGCCTTGATACATACATACATATGTATGTATGTATGCTCTACTTAAGGTATATCTTCTCTGAATACCTATGGCGAATAATCACTTCGCTAAATAAGGACTAGACTCAAATACTCAAAATCCTTGTCAGTTCGAGGAAAAAACTTTCCAATCCGGCCAGACAATGTATTCATAGAAAACACTGATCAATGTACATACAAACGTAGCAGTGGAGAAGAAAACCCATTGTCTCTCCGCAATTTTCCAAGTTATATTAGTTACATGCAATATTTGCTTGTGTCTTATGGAACAAGTGCGTAGTGCACTTGCCCCTTATAAAAAGGCTCCCAGTTTATCGTTATACATTTTTACTAACTTTTAACCTGTCATGCAAAAGTTTCCACTAGTTATTTTATATATTAAAGTTACCTGATGTGCTCAAGGCTTTTCATCACAATATTGAGTACATTTATGTTGAATATTTTGGCGATCACATCCTTACGAAATGGACGGCTACTAACAATGATAAATTAAACTTATTTTTTATTTTACATTTCTATCAAGAATACATTTTGGTTTTGGTGCGAAACGCGCGCGTCACTATAAAGAACTGAAATAAACAACAGAGTTGTTGCCGACAAGAAAACTTAAGTTAAAGTGCTGCCAAGTTTGATGCAAGTCTTATTAGAACTAGTGATGATAAATTCTTTTTTGGGGCTGAATTGTTAACAAAGCATTAATTGTTGTCAGCTGCAATAAATTTTTTGAACAAAACAGGTGCCAAGGCACAGTTTGACATGCCTTGGCAGGTGCCTTTCAAGCTAGTAACAATCCTTGATACATTTTTGATAGAAATGCGAAGTGCAATGGATCGTTTAGTTGTTAAATATCCCACAAAGAAGGCTACAATTACACAGCCACAAGAACATGCATTTTCGCGTTGGATGCCACAATAAATAAATAGATCAAGCAGACGGTACTATTAGCAACTCATTTTAAAAATGAAAATAATGCTTTTTAAAAATGCAAAAACCAATAGATAATATATTCAAATACCCTCTTAGAAGCTTTAGGTTAAGTGATTTAAGTCACCACTTCTATCGAATATTTACTTGACTTTTAGGCGAGATAACAACGGAGAGTCTACTTGGTATTATTTGATTTCATTGAGTGGAAAATATTTTGGTCTGCGGCGGCAGCTGAGTTTTAATTTTTCGTCAACAACAGCGACATTTTCGCTAAATTTTTTCCTTGTCCTTGTGTGACTGATAATATCTACAATATTTTCAATAATGAAATTATACGCAATTTTAAATTGAACGTTGCAAGATTAATCTGCTACCAATATGCACAAACTACGTTGATGTAGGTATGACCAGTTGAGTAGTTTTCTTTTACCCATTCTTTGAGTACGGTTTTCTTAGAAGAAACTGTAATCAACAAATATCGTGCATGACAAGTGTCGAAATTTACTAGAGTAGTCGTTGAGGAAAGTGTCCTCTGTGACGAGTTGGCAACTGGGAGAGGAAATGTTTAAACGAGTGCTGCCTATGTATATATAAATGCATGCACATACATAAATAATTACATATGAATGGCGGAATTAAAGTATTTCTTCTCTGAATATGGAGATTAATCACTTCACTAAATAAGGACTAGCCTCAAATACATGTGTATGTCAGTTCGAGGAAGAAACTTTTCAACCTGGCCAGACAATCTCTTAATCATAGATGCCACAAATTCACAATGAAACAAATGCGCTACCTCACTTGCCCTATACAACAAGACTCTCAGTTTATCGTCATACCTTCTTACCAATTTTAACCAATTTAACTTCCCAGTTCGGCAAAAAAATCCCTTAAGCTTGAAAAGAACATTTTTAATTCATTTTATATTTTAAAGTTACCTCAAGTACTCAAGGCTTTTTATCACAATACTGGCTACATTTATGTTGAATTTGTTGATGATCACATCCTTACGACAATCCACGGTTACTAACAATCAATAAACTTACAATACGTACAAAAGGATGTCTGTAAATTATTATGTTTTAATATTAATAAATTGTCCACAAATAACCACTGTCGGAGTAATGCGCGCGCGAAATCATAAGCAAATGAAAAACAGGGCCGCTATGTTGAAATAAGAAAATTAATGAAAGTAATACCAAGTTCCAAAGTTGTATGGCTGAAAACAGAGATGACAAATTATATTTTATCGATAAATTATTGTTTTTCCTTTGAATTTTATTTTAAATTTGAACAAAATATATCCGTTGTATTTTCAAATAAATAATAACAAAACATTTCTTTTAGTTTATAATTTTATAAAAATATTTAAATTTATTTGTTTCTTCTATTATATTACAAAAATTATTGGATTACAAATATTTTATATCGTGTATTTAATTTAAATTTGTTCAAAATAATAATTAAAGCAAAAAATTATTCAATTATTCTTGTTGTATTTAATGATGATCATTACAATAAATGGAAAATATTCCCAAACCGGAAGAAAATTTTAATTTATTATTGTTCATTAAAGTATATACTTACATTTAAGTTGGTAAAATTAAAATTAGGCAATCATTTTAATAGTTTTAGTTTTTAAATAAAAGCACGCACATACAAAGTAAAAATCTAGTCATAAAATAGAATTTGTGTATAAATTGTTAAATAAAGTCCCATTCTAGGTACATTATTATGACTCCAAATCTCTTTAGGAATGATGTATGTAGTTTTTTTTTTTTAGAGGAGCCACTACAAAACAAGATTCTACTTTAAGGCATTGAGCCTCGAAAATGACTCGAAACAAATGAAAACTATAACATCTTGCTTTAACTCCATACATCAGCAGAGTAACGCTTTTGTGCTTCCATTTTTTTAAGATATTGCACAGCATCAGCTTCGCTCATATTACCTTTGGTTGATAAAACTTTAACTAAAATATTTCTTACATCTACGGCCATGTTTTTAGCATCACTAGAAACGAAATTATAAATTATATTAATATATGTACATAATCATAATTACGTATCATTAAACTTACCCGCAAATATAGAAATGACCCTTATTTTCGCCTATAACTTTCCATAATAAATCTGAATCATCCTCGAGTAGATGTGTTACATAGATTTTCTTTTCTTGATCACGCGAAAAAGCCGTTTTCAGTGTAAGTATGCCTTTTTCCACATATTCTTCCAATTCTTCTTTGTAAATAAAATCTTCATTTTTCTTTCTACAACCAAAATACAGTATGGTGTCACCGACGACTTTGCCTTCATCACGTAAATATTGTCGTTCCTGTATAAAACCTCTAAATGGAGCCAAGCCAGTACCAGGTCCAACCATTATAACAGGAGTTTCAGGTTTAGTTGGCAAACGGAACTGAGATTTACGTATAAAAACAGGCACTTTAACTTCACCGGATAAAGGCTGTTTCTCCTTCATATAGGTAGTAGCTACTCCCTTATTAATACGTCCAGTGGGCGTTTTGTATTGTACTAAAACAGCAGTTATGTGAACATTTGTGGGATAGATCTAAAATTGATATATAAACAACTCTTATTTAGGCGAAAATAAAAAAAATTTATTTAATTTTTTAAATTTTTTTTTCAAATTTTAAAAGTTTAATAATAAGATAAATTTGCCAGGATATATCACCAGAAGCTGTACTTCGACCTATAGAAAGTAAGAGCAATATATTCTTCTTCTAGTGCATAAATGGTCTTCACCAAGTATTATATTAAATACTCAATAAGTTTTATATGATTCCCTAACAGATTGTCATCCATAATTAAAAAAAGTATTTATTGTAGTCGAAACATGAGGTCAATTAAAACAATTACATATGTACGTACATGTAAATCGGTAATGTTATTCGAGTCCGACAATTAAGCCAATGCATATTTGTATCGTTTAACACGTGAACTTTTAAGTTCCTATGCCAGGCAACAAACAAGAAGAAATGCTTAAGAAATAACGCGAGAATTTCTCTTTAATACAGAGATATCTTACGAATGATTTATTTTCATCATTTCCAGTTCCTTTAATATGCTCTTTTCCATTCATGCATATATCGATAAGTTTTCTGATGCAAATAATACCAAGTGTATTTTATCTACAGATTGCCATCACTATTATTTTTTTTAAACCTAACCGCCATTTTTTTTCTTTGTCTTCTTTAACTTCTTTGCAAATGGTAGATCAGTTTTGCTTTACAATCCCGTTCGTTCGTTTGCGTTGCTAGAAAAATCTTTGAAAATAAAGTGTTAATTGTAATAAATGGTTTCGTTTTAAATAAGTGCAAGTGTGAAAATAAAAGTAAAGTAATTTATTTGATAGAAATACAATTTTTCGGTAAATATCGGTCGTTAATTGCGTGATATCCAAATTAGGGTATACATACACAAATATGTGCCCATAATTATATTGTACATATGTGTCTTCCAAAGCTTGAAGAGAGTTAGTTTTTTTTAGAGGAAAGTAGTTTTATTGAAATTTCAAATATAAAATCGAAAGTGGCCTTTGTAGAATTGAAAATAAAAGTGAATATGTGTACATGTACATATATGCATTTGTATGTAAATATGTATGTATATAAGTTTTGCAAAGAAAAACTGCAAGCGCGTGTAAGTACATATTGCAAAAGAGTTCAGGAATAAAGAACAAACAGCTCTCGCGTCATCATATTAATTTTTAAATACGGTCAGACTCGTGTTTGGTCTAAGACCATTTTGTTGTGTCCCACTCGAACTGGTTAACGGTTGACCTAATTAACAGTATCGCTTGCGGTCATACCTGAGCAACAGCGTTGGGCATAACGTTAGCAGCAGTGTTCATATATACAGTGCATTCAAAATGAATTTTATATGCTTAAAATGTACTATAAATATGTATGCATGTATGTACATACATATGTATGTATGTACGTAACCTGCTGCTAATGCTACCGTTCAATGATCTAGTTTAGTATTTTTTTTTTGGAATTATCGATTACCACCTGCAGACGTTTGTAACACGATTTATACTGGTGGAGACCACAAAAAATCTTGGAGAAGATCTTGGAAACTCCTGGTTTAGGTGGCTGCATGCAGGCATGCAAGTAAAATCTAGATTATTTCTTTTTTGTCAATTGGAAACTCCTAATTTTCAAAGCTATAAGCCGTTTGTAGATCCCGGGGTCTTCCTGCTCGTGAGACGTCTTGGCTCTTCTTTGCCATTTTTATTATTTTTAATCAGGATACAAAAAATCAGACGTAGAAATAATTTTCAAAACATTATTTTTAAGCAATTTGTAAGATTTTGTAAATATGTATGTATGCATCTTTCTTTGACTTTGTGTGACCCATAACCCAAAACTCTTATAAGCAGCCATTCGAAAGTTACGGCTAAGTTTCAAAAAGTATATTTCTCTATAGTAATAAATGTGGCCTTAATTAATAAATTAGGTTCGGTATTCGGTTCTTCTAAAATTTCTTCCTTATATTCGCAAGTATCTACCACATCGAAATGGCCCTGTTGTCAGTACATAATTTTTTTTAAACATACATACATATGTATTTGAGGGAACTTTCTTCGCAAGATCTTCCGTATGTATGTAATGTATAAGAATAGAGTCTCGAGGGGTTTTGGCCAAAACTTGACTCAGAAAGATCTAAACTACTACTGGACATGAATATTGTATAATGCAGAAAATGTAAAAATGAAATTATTTAATTAAATATCATCGTGAATAGTAAAAAAATT
Organism: Tachina grossa; assembly: GCA_949987645.1. NCBI lineage: Eukaryota > Metazoa > Arthropoda > Insecta > Diptera > Tachinidae > Tachina > Tachina grossa. The sequence goes on along the minus strand of OX465277.1, from coordinate 125,694,824 downwards.
CAAATTCATACATATACATACATACATATGTATGTAAGTCAGAGCTGCCCACAGAGAGAAAACCGAGAGAAATGTATGTATGTATATGTATATATGAATATTCATTTGTATAAAAAGCAGATTGATGTTCGGCACTCTGGTGCCCAGTTTGAACAGGCTGGTCTTATGTACATATGTATGTATGTATGAATGTATGTACATATACATAAATTTTTATTTGCCTACTTAAAGAAAAATTATTCAATAAAAAAAAATTAAAGTGTTAATTTAAAGTCAAATTATGAAAATAAAAAATAATTAAGTTCTCAATTATATAATTCAAAATCATTTGAAAAAATAATAAAATACGTGTATATTTCAATAAAAAAAAAATAAAAAAGTGTTAATTTAGAAGTAAAATTATAAAAATAAAAAGTAATTAAATTCTCAAATATAAAAATAAAAGCATTTAAAAGTGTGTTAAAGTGTTAATTTAAAAGGTCAAATTATGAAAACAAAAAATTATTTAGTGTTAATCTAAAAGTCAAATTATGAATATAAAAAATAAGTTCTAAAATGTAAAAATATAATAGTAAAAGCATTTAAAATAATAATAAAATATGTATATAAAATCAATAAAAAGAATAAAAAGTGTTAATTAAGAAGTAAAATTATGAAAATAAAAAATAATTAAGTTCTCAAATATAAAGATATAATAGTAAAAAGTATTTAAAAGTTAAATAATTATCAATAAAAATAAATAAAAAGTGTTAATATAAAAGTAAAATTATCAAAATATAAAATAAGTAATTAAATTAAGTTTTCAAATATAAAATATAAAAGTAAAAAGCATTTGAAAGTTATATAATTAATTATCAATAAAAATAAATTAAAAGTGTTAATCTAATAGTCAAAATATCAAATATAAGAAATATAAAAAAGCATTTTAAAAGTTAATACGTGTTTACATAATATGTGTTATTATGTAAATCCAATTTTGTGTTATATTTAAATCCAATTTTGTGTTAATATAGTGCAAAAAAGTTAGTAATATAATTTAAATTTTAGCACAGAAGGAGCAGCACTTATCCAATAATTTTTACAGCCAACTTATATGAGGTAAGTGTATTGTTATTTTTATTTGTCAATATTATATAAAGTAAGAAACAAAATAAAAAGTTTTAACTTCAAATTAAAGTCCCTATTATTGTTGTAAACTCAATTCAGTTTGGTTGCTAGAACAAACAAGCAAACACAAATCGATTTTCTAAATTTTACTTTTTTGTTTGTCACTTAAAAAAATACTCGATAATGATTCATGAAAATAGAATAAATTACTCAAAAATTAGTCAAAATTGATCTGAAAAGCAAGTCCATAGAGGAGTCGTACGCAGGGCATCAGTTTCTACCGAGAAAGATGTCTTTTATGATAAGAAAATTAGGGCATTTCTGATTATTTTAATAGGGTGACATGCGTCGAAAAAATGCTTGAATATATTAGACTTGAGTCGAACTCGTTCATTAGTTAATTTTTGCCACAACCCGAGTATCAAACCCATTTAAATTGCATGGGTTTGATCATAGGTTTGTGTAAAAAATGAACTAGTGAACGAGTTCGACCCAAGTCTAGAATGTACAACTAGCTCTAGTTTTATAATTTTTTACATTAAAATTTGGCACATAATGTATATTTAACTCACGATTGCATTCCATTTTTAACATATGTATATGTAATTGTATGGCAAAACTCATTAAGAACAAAAATAATAAAACAATAACTCTTGAATATTTATGTAAATCACATTTACGGATGTTATAAATTTGAAATTAAATAAAGCTTACCTTAGACGATGAGGAAATCGAATAGAAACGTGGTTGCAAGCGTGGTAACAATTCACAAACGTGATCAATTGGAGGTTTACAAGACTTGATGTCCTCCAAAATATGTACAATATTTCTACAGGAATCTTGAATCCATTTTTGATATTTCTCCTTGCCTTCCGGCGTAATTGATGCCATGTTGCGTAAAAATTCTTTATCAGCCTCGTCGGTACAATATTCAGCTAATTCCTTTAAAATGTGAGTTCTCGGTATAGCAGTTATTTCTAAATAGTGAGTCAAGGCGGTACGATATGATGTTGGACATGGGAATGGATGTTTCTTGCTACTATCTGTGTCGGTGTTAATCAAAGAGAAGACGGTATCTAAATCAGCCGCACACAATTTACCCAGCTTTTCGACCAGATCTTTGTCGTTAATGGGATACATAGCAACATGATCACCAGCATCATAACGCATTTTAGATCCTTCAATATTTAATTCTATATGCATGCAGGAACGTTGGCCAGCTTTGTGCAATTCGCGATTGACAGTAACGGGAGCCAAAAAAGGATTTTTGGAATCGAAAGGCGGACGCTGATTTTGCATGGAGTGAAGACGAGCAATTTCTCCAGTATATATGCGATCAGGCAGCACATCAGGATTTTCCAACAAACGGAATTGACGTATGAGTACTTCTTCGCCACTACCTTCAATGCCAAAGAAGTCGCAAACGGCAGGCCAGAAGCGATCCTTCCAGGTAATAAAGTCATCTTCAATGCTAATGGAAAACAAATAATTTAAAATTAACCCGGCTTTTTTTTAAGTCAAACATACTTTGCATCGTCATCACCCATCCCAAGTTCAAAAACTCTTGTGGCGCCCAAATCTTCCAAACGCTTGTCAACATATATGGCAACTTTGTTGTAGTGTTCATAAGTTTTATTGCCTAAACCAAATACCTGGAATATAACAGGAAAAAGAAATAATTAACTTCCTGCTAAATATACTTGAATATTTTTACATTTTCAAAAGAAATCAATTCAATAGCACATATGGATGTACATATATATGCATTTATGCATAAAAGTACATACTATACATACATATACTCATTATCATTTTAGGGAGGGTATCCGTACCCGATTTTTAAATTGTTCATATATAAGATCATTACACAAATTGTCTAATAATACTGCGGCCACGGCCCTGTGTCTGCTACATATCACATGTTTATTATTGATAGAAATATTACATTTCATTAATAACGCGGTAGAAAATAACGATGTTATTATTGGAGACCCCTCTTTAAGGCAATAAAAGTATTTAAACATTCTGCTTTATTACGTAATAGTCTGCATATAATTATTTATAAATGTGTTGATTACATTTTAATACGTTTAATGAATTATAGTGAATGCTTTTGCCATTGTAAAAACACTTTATTTTTTCATTTTATTTAACATACAGCTACCACTACTGGCAAAACTATTCAATGTAGTAACACCTTTAATTAAGTGCACATGGTATTAATTACGAAAACAGCTGAACGCTGAACATCTCTGTTAAAAAGAAAATAGAAAATGACGGAGTAGTAGTATTGATCAACTACTAAACATTTCAACAATGTTTCTTATTAGGAATGAACTAAATTATACCAATAACCTTTATTGCCAACAAACTAAAAATTCAAAACAAAAAGATTCGTTATTTATTATAAGCATTAGAATTAATATGCATATCTACATACATATCGTTAGCTAAAATGCAAAAAGGCGTAACTAACAAAAAAATAATTTTACAGAAGCACAAAACTAAAAAAAAACTAATCAAACTTGTTTTTAATTAAGTCTCCGTTTTTCTGTTAATAAAAGCGTAATTTTTGATCGTAGAAGTGTAAAATTTTTTCAAGGCATTTAGTTTAATGGCATTCACAATAACCATTGAAAGAACCGATTTTGATGTTTTTGTTAGTTACGCCTTTTTGCATTTTAGCTTACGATATGTATGTAAGTTCTGTGTCTTTTTAGTTCAAAGTCCAAAATATTATCAGATAGGTACATATTCATGCATGTACATATGTATGTGATGGAAATCGATTTTGAAGAATTAATTTAAAAAAAATATATTTTTTTAGAAGGAAATGAAAACAAAATATTTGGTGGGAAATTTCAACATTTGTTATGCACGATATTTGCCGATTACATTTTCTTTTAAGACAATCTAACAGAAACCGTGCTCAAATATTCGGTTATTACGTATAGTATAGTATGTATAGTTTAAAAAAAAATAATAATAATAATTTGGTTAAATTGTTTATCTAATTTTTCGACCTTTTTTATATGTTCAATGAAACTATTTTTTAAGCTTTAGGTCAGTAAATTTTATATATTTTTAGTTTTATATCGATATTTCGTTAACCTTTGGTTAACTTCTTCAGGATTATATTTATTTTGTTTTTTGGTAATTAGTTTTTGTCTTTTTTCCTTTTAATCAGAAAAAAAAATTTAATAGGAAAAAAAATTTTTTTGATTAAAAGGAAAAAAGACAAAAACTAATTACCAAAAAATAAAATAAATATAATCCTGAAGAAGTTAACCAAAGGTTAACGAAATATCGATACCTAAATACCTAAAGCTTAAAAAATAGTTTCATTGAATAATAATTTGGGATTATTAGTGCGTTAACAAATGCTAAACTTGAAAATGTAAATTGTCTGTTCTATAATGATAAGGAAAATATGAGCGAAACTGTCGCTCTGGTTGTCATATTTGAACTTAGCGGCCATTGGCTTGAAAATTTCCTCAATGATCTGTTTGACCCGTCACCAACAGATCATCCATGCATTCACATTGTCGTCCATTCATCTTGTAAGATGCCTGAATGACGTGGTATATATACCAGTTTACTTTCGTCAAAAATCTTATATCAAAAGCAAAGTTTAAAAAACACAATCAAATCCTTTTCCATGTACATTGACATAAACATTTTCTGCTCGTATTCTGCAAGAGTGTAATAACACTAAAGGAACTGAAAGTTGATTTCTAAGTCCACAGCAGACGATCAAATAAAATCATCAATCGGTAAACACGTATTAGAGTTGTTGAAATGACGATTTTTCGGAAGCATTCAGAATTAAGTATTCAATCATTATCTTAATTTTGTGTTCGTTGTATGTTGACAAAAAAACTTTATGAAATCTTGGTATAAAAAAGTACATTAAAAAAATATTATACAGAATAAAATGATAGTTTTTCTGTCATCCACTATAATTTTTCTTCTATTATTATGTATAATAATAATAAATAAAACAATTAGATATGTGATTGACGGTTTTATTTGATCGTCTCTGGGCATTTTAAGCACTTTCGTATTGTGAGTTAAATTGATTCTAGTTTCTGTATATTTTAGATATCTACGTATACATACATACATACATACATTAGCGATATAACTTTTTAACAATTTTTTTAAAATATCAAAATTGGCATAGCACATTCCGATAGAGCATAAAAAACTATAAGGGAACGTATATTTATTTTTTCGCTAAGGTCAAAAAAGTTTACACAGCAACCAAGATGGATTTTTTTCTTTTTGGTTAAGAAAAATTAATAATAAAGGTAGGTATTCACATCAGTTTGTTTTTTGTTGGCAAAATTACATTTTTCCATTTTTCCAACAAAAGAAAACTGAAATAAATACCTTTAATATGTTTATTTAAAACAAACAATAAATAAAAAATACCTTATAGAATTATGAATATTCAATATTGCATTAAGAAGGCCTCAAAATAATTTTAGATTATGTAAAATAATATTTTTGTTAGTTCAAGTCCGTGCTTTAAGTATTTAGAAAAACCGATTAGTGTGTGAACTTTTTTGAGTAAAATTACATAATATTATGATTTTCGTGGTTACTAGGACATGGTTGACCTCATGGTACTATAACAAAAAATTGATTATACCCCTAATGTACATATGTACATTCTGTGTATCCATTTAATTAAATTTTAGATGAAAGATGTTTTTTGTTCCTAACTACATATAAAAATTTAATATACATACATATGTGCAGAAAATAATTTAATAGCATAATTGTGCTAATAATACAGGTCATAGATTACAAGTTTTAAGCAAAAATTTCCGCAGAGTTGCTATAAAATTCAGCGTTAATCTCATTAAAGACTTTAAACACCATAAAAATTGTACTTCTAAATGTTCTTGATAAGAAAAAAATCACATTATGTATTACGTAGTACTCATGACCTTCAATAAAAAAAAGAATAATTGAAATGTTGAAAAATTTACTTAACTTGTGTCGTATGACCTAAAAGGTGTTTTATACATTAATCCAATAAAATTGTCTGAACTATTACGAATAGAAGATTTTATAGGAATTTATTTTACTTTTCAGTAAATTTTTCCAGTTATAAATTAATTCGAGCAAATTCTCGATATGCTTACAAAAACCTAGGGATGTAACGAATGTTCGCATTCGCTTCCGCATTAGCAAATTATTCGCTTACTTTTGCTATTTGCATTCGCTAAAATATGCGAATATTTCAAGCGAATACTAAAGACAAAAAAATTTGTACTTCTTTTAAGAAAATAGTTAGTGATTAACAAACGTCAAAACACGAAAGTTTTTTTAAGCCAGCATGAAAAAGATACACATACTTACAAGTAAAGCATTCTAATCAAAGATTTAAAATTTTAGCGGAAAACTGTTCTAGAAATAAGTTCTCACAAATAAAAATGAAACCAAAATCCAGCGGTGTTTGGAAATATATTTCAGGTTTCGAAAAAGAAAAGGCAATGTTTGATTTGCGCGAAATTATTTTCTACTTAAGACTAGTCTGTTCAAACTTTTTACAATGTTGAACACCATTCATTTCTTCGTACAAAAAATTTTAAATGCAAACAATATTAACTAGTCATTGTTTGTTGTAAATTAGACGCAAAACAAATGCCACTCATATTATTTCGCATGAAACTTAAAATGTTGAAAATATATTTTATATGTTTTCTCAAGATGAACAGAGTACTACATTTACAACATTTTTTCATGAACAATTCATTCCAATTTTTCTTAATTTGACAGCATTTCACATGATATTTGAACAGAGTACCACGCTTTAGGGCCAAAGAACGAATGGGTTGATTGCCTAACATTTTTAATTATTATCTATACTTATTAACCCCCGACCAGAAAAGGGGTGCTATAAGTTTGTAGTGTGTGTTTGTACGAGTCCACGTACAGACCAAACGGCAGGACCGATTTTGACTCAGTCGAGAGCGTTATTAGCTATGTTTTTAGAAAAGTGGTCCAGCCGTTTAGACGATATCTTTTCTAGATATATTCGCGGGATTTTAAAATTTTTAATTTTTGAAGAATCTGTATTTTTAATAAATTAACAAATATTTGCTCAATTAAAGACTAAATTTAAATAAAATGCTATATGTAGTACATCTAAATATATGTACATATATGTATGTATATAATACAACTTCATGTTCTTATATAAATTTATTTTCGTCCGATTTGTTAACGTACTGCAATATTTGCATTCGTTTTCGCATTCGCATTCGCTTTCGCAGAAATTAAAATGTATTATTTGCTTTCGAATTCGCATTCGCTAAACTGGTATTCGTTACATCCCTATAAAAAACTCGCAAACCATTGCTGAGAATTACTTAATGTACAAACGAAGCAAACTAAAAAAACTTGTACAATTATTGAAAATCACAAACTCACATTTGTTATTTAATTTTGAACCTAATTTTATATTACTCTTTATTTTTTTTTTTTTTTTTTTGTTGTGTTGCCTAATTCTTTATGATAAATGTCTACATTAGAACGATTGTTTTACCTTTAAGGAACGAATTTTAGTGAAATTAAAAGGTATTGCTCAACTGAGAAATTGTACTTACAGCATAGTTAAGACCAGTTAAATCAGCATCACCGTTTGTAATCCATTCATAGAATTCCATAGCGTTATCCGTGGGATCACCTTCACCATAAGTAGCCAAACAAAACACAGCCAACGAATTGGAAATATCTTTTAGTTGAAGTAATTCCTCCTACATAGAACCGAAATCAATAAATACAAAATTAAAATATACATTTCCTTTCTATCCCTACATAAACAATAAAATTTCAAAGTAACTCACCATATCACATTCTTCAGGATCGGCTACCATACCCTTCAAACGGTAGCGTATACCTTCTTTGGCCAAACGGCCAGCAAATTCTTCCGCTGTTCCCGTTTGTGAACCATAAAATACGACTAGACTACGTCCAGATGCTTTCAATTTTTTAATAAAGGAATTATCTGCACTTGCTGTAGTGCTTACTGTGGTAGGTCTAAGTAATAAAAAAGAATATTTAGAACTTGTTAAATAAAATTCTATGTAGTATGTATGAAGTTTTAAAATACTGACTGTATAGAATATGAACGTATAGGTTCTTCTTCCTTCTTGCGGCTACGCATGAAATACCAAGCAGCACCCACTATTAATACTAGAAGGAGCACTATATCGAGTGTTCCCAAAAATGGTTCTTCACCAGTAACAACTTCTTCTACCTTTTCACTGGACATTTTAATATATTTAGTTTTGAGAGGGATTTGAACTGTAGAGCAGAAAGAAAGTAAAAATAGAATTATTTCAAATTCAGAACTATTTTAAAAACTGACATTATCCACCAACCCCCCATTACGTGTGTTCCATGCAAATTTTGCAAACAAAAAATAAATGCAAATTTTTTCTAGATTTAAAATTCCGTTCAAACATTTTTTTATACGTAGGTATATTTTTTTTTAGTAATTTTTATGAGCAAACACATATAAGAAATAAAAAGATGATAAAAAGCGTTTACGTGAAAAATCACACAGGAATGGTATAAACAAGGGAGCGATATGCAGATTATACAACATACATATGTATGTACATATGTATATCAGAACACCTTATGTACACATTGAAATGAATAAATAATTTAATTTTACATTAAACACTTGCAGCCCTATGTGTAAGGAAAAACGTCATGCCTTCAGCTCAATTTTTAACGTAAAATTGTCGTTAAGGCCATGTGTAATTTTGCTACTTATGCTAACTGACATGAAGTTGTTGTAGTATCAAAAAGTGAAAAATATCAGATTTAAATTAATTACAATTAGAATTTAGTTGCAAATGAAAAAGTTTGAAAGTAAATCAAGTTGAAAGTTTGTTGATTTAATTTGTTTGGCATCCCAACAAAAAATTACACATTACCATCATAACTTCTTGCCATATAATGACTTGCTTTTCTGAAATTTCTGAATTACTTCTGAAATTTGGTATTTATTACTCGCTTAAAAATCAAATTACATTACAAGTTGATAAATGAGGAGAATGATTCTTTTAGATTTAATAGATTACGTGAACATGTTGACAAATAAAAAAAAAATTGGTACTTCTCAAGAATCGATTATTTCAGTCTCACGCCTTGTTAAAATCATTAAGTTGGTAATCCTGCAGGGAAGTGCTTCCACCAAAAATGCCTAATTCCAAACCCGATTACCTTTTTTGAAATTTTTTGCTGGGATGTTACTCGTACATTATAGGCCTGACTCACGATATCGACAACGTTCGACTTGTCGCACACTTACATTTGAAACAACAACAAAATATTAAAATTTGTGTTTGTTTTGAATGTAAGTGTGCGACAAGTAGAACGTTGTCGACATCGTGGGTTTGGCCTTATATCTGTGGCTATAAGGAAGAAGTCATATTGTTTTGTAGGAGAGCAGTTTAAACTTCCAAGTCGATTTTCAAATACATATTTGTTTCTTTTACAGTTAAATTGGGAAATTCTGTGTTAACTTTAATTTTTTTTTTTGGAAAAAAACAACGTTGTACCCACTATAATTAATACATTCAATTCGAAATATGTATACCAAAGTGTAGGCTAAATTAAGCTGTTATTCCATGTGAGATAAAACATAAGTCGAAAAAAGATAAGCAGCAAGTATCTAGCGTTTTTAATGCGGGATTTACCGGGAAAAAAATCAAAAAAGGTAAATGTACTAATGGCCTTATTCACCAATTGGGCATAATGAAAGCCCCGAAATCATAAAATAAAAAATAAAAAATGTAAAACACAGACAACATTCGAAAAATATTCTAATAAGATAGAAGATTTATGTGCTTTAAAAGCCATAATTTATAACCAGTTTGGCAAAAACGAAATTATGGCTTTTCCGCAAGAGATACATACATACATACATATTACCAAAAGCACATTAATTTTTAAATCTCTGAAACTCAGAGCCTTTATAAGCCAAAAGCGAAACACGACGTTCGAAATTTAGTTCTAACGCAATTCAATATGAAATCGTGTAGTTAGATGATTTTGCATTTCAGCTAACGATATGTATGCCTGCATTGTTATTATATTAAGAACTGAAATTATGTAATTTTTTTTGACTAACGCGTTTATAAAATGTTATTATTTAATAGATCTCATGAATTTTAATTATTTTTTTTTTAATAAATTAAATTAACGTCCATTTTCAAAATCTATGATTAACTGCCCTTTTCACAATGTACAATTAAAAGCTAACAGGGACTTTAACGGCAAGTTTTGTATGAAGAACTTTCAGTTAAAGTTCACGTTAACTCTTAATCAGACATTGTGAAAAAGGACGTAAGAGTTAACATGAACTTTAACTGAAAGTTCTTTATATAAAACTTGCAGTTAAAGTCCCTGTTAGCTTTTAATTGTGTGAAAAAGTCCGTAAATAATATTTTTTACCGTTATGTGCTGGGCGGGAATTCCCGGGAAAATGAAAAATCAATTACGATTTGCAGTACCGAAAAAGTCCGGGAAAAGAAAAACTCTAAAATCTTGTAATTTTTTTTTTGTGATTAGCCTATGGTCCTAAGGTCTAAAGAAATAACCAACGTATACCTAATCATCCCTCGTAGATTGTATTGCGAAAGTTTTTAAGGGTGTGTTTTAGAAAATATTACGGATTTCGAAATATTTGAAATATTATGAGTAGTCGTATGTAATATCTGTTCAGGTATATTTAAAAGGAGTTTAACTTAAAAAAGCTACTTGCATTTTTTCTCCATGCCTAGAAATACAGGGTGGTGCAGAATTAGAATTCTTTATAACTTTTTTAATTATTATTCTTTCTTTGTTTTTTCCGCATTTTATGAAGAAGACTTGGGGAATTAATTATGAATCATTATGCGATCGAACAACGTACAAAAATAATTGAATTTTATTTTTCATACCAACAGTCTATTGTGTTGATACAGCGTGCATATCGTCGTCATTTTAATGTGCGCATTGCACCCACAGTTTTCTTTGGGGATATGTATTTGAAAGAAATAATGTACGTTAAAAAACCAAGAACCATATTACAACTAACAACCAACATTCGAAATGAAATCATGGCCATTACACCCCAAATTTTGCGAAAAGTTATGGAAAATATGAGATGTATACTCTCTCTCGCACTTACAGGATATCATTTTTCAAAGCTAGTTTCAAAAAATTCCCCAATAATATACTGTATTTAAAAAAAAATTCTAATAATCGTATAAATAAAAAAGTTATAATAAACCATGTAAACCATATATCTCATTCTGTGTCACCCTGTATAATCTCGAATGATTTGCTAAATGCATTAAAGTTTAAAATTTCTTTTTGAAACCACAACTAATTTATATGTTTGGATCACTATTCCTTTTGGTTTGTTTGTTAATTTTGTAATAAGACTCTGAATTTTTTACTCATTGTATTATGAAAGAAATATTTTTTTTGTTTTCCGGTAAGGCAAATATTCCCTGAAATGTTAATCCCTAATTACAACATAAGAGCTTGATGCAGTAATACCAACTTTTTTGGGTCTAAAAGAATATCAAAATTTAAAAAATCACTAAAAAGCGTAATTTTGAGATCTAAAAAGCGTAAAAAGCACTAACGGGAAAAACGACTCAAATTTAATAATGTTTAATATTTTATAAGCTATTCTCTAAAAATATTGCCAAAAGCACCAAGTTGGCATCGCTGGCTTGATGTAGTAAAAAAGAAATATACATACGCCAAATAACACAAGACAAGTTACAACAACTTTGAAGACATGAGGGATTTTTCAAATGCTTTACTACAATTAAATATTCTAAAACAAACGCTAAACATAAAATAAATATTAAATATTAAATAAATTAAATAAATTTGTTTCAGCTATTGCAGGTATAGGTGTAAAGAAGAAAATACTTCGTGACGGAAGAATTTGTGATGCTTGCTTCTTCATACGCATGGGTGCCTATACCGACGTTATGCATGTACATACGCACACACTTTGTGCGTTGATTACCGCCTAGGACATCGCAATGTTAAAATAGCCAGTTGATTACATTGAAAAGTAATCCAAGTGTCAGTCAGTACTAGTTGCGAAATAGTTAGCTTAAAGTTAGTTTAAAGATATCGTAATTTCCGACAGGGTTATTAAACGACATCATTTATTATTGGCTTGGTATAATACATGCTACGTCAATACATTTAAAAAACAAGACGTATTTACATACATATATTTCAAGACTGTTTACGCAGCTCTCTAATATGTATATAAATAAATAAGTTTACGTTAATTACATCAGTATAACAAAATTAAAATTACTAGAGGTTAATAAAGAGGAAATATTCAAAGAAACAACCTGGAAATAAAATAAAAACAAATCAAAATAATTGATCAAATGTTATTGAAATTATCTAATCTAAAATATCAGTACGAGTATTAATAATACGAGTATGTATGCAATTATTATAGTGCTGGCAATTTCAATTTACTTTTTTTACTCGGTACTTATTTTACTTTAAACTCTGAAAATGATTTTTTAGAGCTTAGTCCCGTTCCAGAGCGAAAGAGGAATACAAAATATATGTATATATATTTCTATTTCAACACTATTCATATTCAAGAATTGCTGCAACAAAAATTGCTAGTCGGGGCCAGGATTTAGCAAAACTTTATTTAAAGTAGCGAAAAATATGAAACTGTTTTGTACAATAAGTGGAGAAAAGCTACATACATATGTATGTAAATGCCCATACAAGCTATTTTGCAATACTTCATTGACTTCATTATCAAAGTGTGATAAGTACTTGCAGCCAAACATTTTTTGAATAAAATGTCAAGTTTAATTGTATTATTTATATGTACTTTTAATTACGTACACGGGCTACGAACGAAATATTTTTTTATTTATTTTTTTGAGATAATACAATATACATACATAAATATGTATGTATGTATATAATGGAGCATTGATTATACATACATACATATTTTTAATCTATGTACTTCATACGTGTTGTTCAATGGCATTATTTATTAAATTTCTTTTGTTTTTTACCTGAAAATACCACACGTCACGCTGAGAGAAAAAAAGAGAAATTCACGCGATTTTTAATATGACTTACATAGGTTAATTTTGATTGAATAATCAAGTAAATTCTAAATACATACATGCATGTTTATAATAAATAAAAACATACGTGTCAAGTGGTCGAATTTAGACTTAGTACTTCAATTAAGGGAAATTTTTTTAACTGTATAACGTCGTGTGGTTACTGGTTTCCCGCAGTAATAATGTATTTTTAATATACTGTGCGGCAAACCAGTAACCACCCGACGATATATTATTAGAATTGAGAGCTTAACATATTAAAAAAAACCATTTACGTACAAAAGTGCTATCAGTTCCAAGAAAAAGAAAACCCCAAAAACGTGTTATCACCAGTGTGCTCACTTAATTTTTTTTAAATTCGGTAGAATCTCCAAAAATTTCGGTAGATTTGAATGAAATTCGGTAGAAATTTTTTTTATTCAAAGAAACATAAAAAATAAAAAAATATATGTACTTATATATAAAGGGTAAGTGCAAGGAGTATCAAAATAAACAGGTTCCAAAAGCGCATTTAAAACTTCACATGTGATTGGAAATTTGACAATGAAGCATTTTCAATAAAAAAAGTGTTATGCCCAGTTATTTGCCCTTACCCTTTATATAGATATGCTATGCATACATAAAATAATATACATAAATAATAGGAATTCAGTTTTTGTACAAAGGTTTTATAAAGCTACTAAAATAACTTTTATTTGACAAACGTTTGTAACTACAAAGATTATATGTAAGATCCATTTATGAATTTAAACTTTTGTGCAAATTTATTAAATCATTTCATCCCCAAGGCACAATTTTTGGTAAATATTAGGTTACTTATAGTTTCAGTTTTTAACTGATTTCATTGTTCTGTTCTAATGCTTTTCATGACAAAAAATGACCGCTCTGCCGTGGCACTGCTATGTGGCAAAATAGGCAATTTACACATATATTGACTTAAATTACTAAATAACAATATTCGGTAGATTTCAGGTCTTGTTCGGTAGAATTGGTAGATTGTTAAATTCACAAGCATATTCGGTAGAATCTACCGAATAAAGTAGAAGTGTGCACACTGGTTATCACGAAACTTATCATAACTCATTGGATTTTAGGGTTTCGTAGACCAAAGGTGAAAAGGAACCCTATTGTTTTCGTTAACATGTCTGTCTGTCTGCTGTTTTATCTAGAACCGTAAGAGCTACGGAACTATGTAATTTTGACACCTTGCTGCATCATGGAAACCGTAAGAGGCAAACTCTTGCAATTTTCAAAAACGCTAAAACTAAAAAATCGCAAAATAAAAAAATTGCCAAAACGGAAAAATCGTCAAAATTAAAAAAGCACTTAAATGAAAAATATCACCAAATATAAAATAGAGCGCTGAAATGCAAAAAAATTACCAAAGGCAAAAAGGTCGCTAAAAACTAAAAAATCGACAAAACGAAATAAATTGCCACAACTAAAAAACGCTAAAACTTAAAATACATATTTATTGTAAAAAACAAAATACCGCCAAAACGAAAACAAACGACAATACTAAAAAATCGCCAAAAAAAAACAGAAAAAATTCCCTGAAAAGAAATAGACGTCGTACGAAACGCTTTGTGTGCGAGTCGAAGTCGAACTTTACTTAATTTATTTAATATACATATGTATTTAAATATAAATATGTATAGGTGAATTTTACATTCTTAAACTTTACCTATACATAACAAAAATTAAAAATTTTAAAAACTCCCGACTTTTTTCAGAAAAGATGTTATATCTTCTAAACGGCTGGACCGATTTTCTTCAAACATAGCTAAGAACCATCTCGATCAAGTCATCTTTCAAACAGAAAAAACTAAATGAAAATCGGTCCAGCCGTTTGGCCTGTACGTGGACACGGACAGACACACAGACACACACTACAAACTTATAACACCCCTTTTTTAGTCGGGGGTTAAAAAGGTTCTAATGATTCTGATAGAAAATGTCAAGAAATACACGTGTGTCAGTATTTTAAAAGATTACATTTGCCCCTTTTTTGGGAAACCCAGCAACAGTCAAAATCCACTTTTATGGAGTTAGGCCGAGTTTACATCTGTGCCATGTTTCCAAAAAAGCGTAACCACTAATTACTAATAAAAAACTGTTTGATTCAGATATATGTAATTATTTATTAAATATTTATTAAAGATTTTTTGAGATTAATTTAATATTTCGAAGCAAAAATGCATATGACTTAGACCACTTTCATAATTAAGCGAACTAAGTTGTTGCATCTATTTTTATTTGCATATAAAACGTAAAAGGGAGTAGGTATAAAAACAAAGTATTATTTTGTATTAAAAAAATTTCCTATAAAAAGCATTTAAAACAAAGTCAATCTGGTCTCTAGCCTAAATAAAAACTTGGACAAAATTCGTTTCATAATGAATCGTCAGAAAAGTGACACCAGTGCATTTTTAATTCAAGAGAATTGTAATTTCATAGGTACTAGGTATAAAAATGGACTTTAGTAATTAAAATTATAAGTGTTTTTTTTTTATTTGAGTTCATTAGCATTTATAAATTTTAAAAGTTAAGTTAAAAGAAAGGTATGCATAGATCAATTGTAAAATATTCATACACGTATGTATGTACATAATTATACATACATACATACATATGTAGTATATCGTCATAGAAAATTCAAACCAGCCTATCTAACAAAAAACATTTATTTTCTTGCTCTAACGATTATTTGTTAAACAATTATTTGCTTCTCTTGTAAAATTTTGGATAGGCTGGTTTTAAATTTTTGGGACGATACTCGTATGTACAAAAATAGTACATCCATAGATAAATGGAAGTTCTGTATGTACTGTGATGAAATTCTCCTTCAATTAAGTATTTAGTTAATTTAACAACACAATTTAAATACATATGTACATATTTTTATAATGTTGTAATAATACGTAAAACGAAGATGTAGCGTTTTCGATGGATATTAAATGGAACACAATTCCTAAAGATATTCAGCATTTGACGATTTCAAATAATTATTTCAAGCAATAAAATGTTGAAGAAATCCACGATATGGTGTTGGCCGATGGAAGAGTAAAAGTGCGTGAGATTGTTGATGCCATAGGCATTTCATATGGCAGTGTGGTTTTAAGAGAGTTGCTGCAAGATGGGTGCCGCGTTCGCTCTCAATTAACCACAAACGTAAACGTGTGAAAAATTCAAAGAATTGTTCGGAGTTGTTTAACCGCAATCCGAATGATTTTTTGCGGCGTTTTGTAACTGTGGATGAAACATGCTCCACAGAAGGCCAAAGTAAGTTTGTCGGCCAATAAGGTAATGGCAACAGTTTTTTGGGATGCACGCGGCATAATCCACATCGATTACCTTGAAAAGGGAGAAACAATAAACGGCCAATATTATCCCAACTTATTATACCGATTTAATGAGGATTTAAAATGAAAACGACCCCATATGGCCAAGAAAAAGTTCTTTTTCATCAAGATAATGCACGAGTTGTTTTAGACGCGTGCAATCTCAATGGCAAAACTCTATGAATTGGGCTACGAATTGGTACCAAACCTAAAGAAGATTTAGCTCCAACGATGAAATTATTGACCAAAAAAAAAATACCTATTTTAAGGACCTCGAAAAATCGCATTTTTGGAAGGGATACAAAAACTGCAGAAACGTTAGACAAAGTGTATTGAGTTAGAATGAGTTTATGTTGATAAATGAGTTTTTGTTTTGCAAAAAAAACTGTGTTTTATTCAAAAAGTCACGGACTTATTGATAAGCCCTCGTATATAATTACGTCAAAAATAAATATGAACGATGTACCTATGTATGTTCATATTAATAATTTATTTATTAATTCTGTAAAAACGACTTGACACGTGTGGCACTTACGCAAAAAATTTTCTTTGAAACATTTAAAAAATATACCTACTACTATGTACATATAGGTATATTAAAAATGAGCTGGTTGAATTGTTTGGAAATAGTATTTTGCAACAATGCAAAATAAAATTCGCATTATTCACAATTAAAAATTTATGCATGGTTTAAAATTGCAATTGCTACGCATGAACATACATACATACATACATACATATAAATTTGTATTAAAAACCTGCACAAGACCACTTATAAGAACTTTTAAGACATGAGGGATTTTTCAAATGCTTTACTACAGCGAAATCTTCTAAAACAAAAAATTAATTTGTTAAAATTGTTACTTTATTGCCATTTACAGAACATTATACAATGCTCTTAAAATAAATGAATAAAAATTCAAAATAACTTAAAACTAACAACAACAGTTCAAACAAAAGCAAAAACACTGCATTTTTAATGCGTCAAAAGAAATTGTACAGTTTTATAATATTCATAAACATATTATGGCTACTTTATTTGATTTCCGATTGCTTTTAAAACTGCTTGCAGCCTTCTAGGCATTAATTCCATCAATTTATTTATTACTTCCGCTGACATTTTTGACCAGTTGCCCTGTAAAATTTCCTTCAGAAGGTTTTTGCTGATTATGTTTCTTTTTCTGGAGTGTCTGTCCAAATTCTTTCAGAAATGTTCAATTATTTTGAGGTACCGCGATTGTGAAAGATACTCCATTTATTTTGGTGTGTGATACAACAACCATACTTTAACTAATTTGGCGGTGTGAAATTATTGTAGTTACACTTTTTTCGCAATCGCATTTTTATGCAAATTGGTTTTAAATCCATTAATTCATCTGTTGACAAAATGTTAAAGCGATAATTATAATAGTTATATTGGAGATAACACAATGTACATTTTGTCGTATGTAACAGTGTAATGTACTTTGTGGTCAAAATTTTATCGTATATGCCATCAAGGCTGCCACATTTGACGTCAAAATGACGATTTGAAGAGTTTTTCCTTAAAATTTACCTATCACGTCTAACTAATGCTGAAATTCTCATGGACGATAGATAACTCAATAAAAAATGTTTTAAGAATGGCACTTTTAGGAATATGCTTACTTTAAATTCGCAATTGACGGGTCTTCGCGCTCTTCTGAAAATTACAAATTTGCATATTGCATAATTTACAATTTTTAAGAAAAATTTACTATTACAATTCATATATGCACCCACTATAAGACTTTGGAGTAGCTTCGAATACTATTTGTTAGTAAAATTCTTTATTTAAATTTTCCTTTTCATAGACATACTACCTTCAATGTAATATAAAAGCTACTAACAATTTTGAAAATTTGAGTTAATACCCTATTGTTGCAAACAATTTCTCAAGTACGAAATGATAATTTTTTATATTTATCGACATTTCGACGATTTTTCGATAATTCTATCTAGCAGTCCTTTTTGCAATATACAATACAAAATTGTTTGCTACAAAGTACTTGCCAAAATGTATTTAACCAGGTGGCAGCGCTACTTCAGCTGATAATTTTTTGCTCTGTGTGCTTTGTAGCTGTAAAATGTCAAAAACTCCGTTTTATTTTGGTACAATTATTTTTGTGCTTTTGACATTCTTCGGTTCTTTACACATCTATACAATACAAAATTGTTTCCTACAAAGTACTTGCTTTAAAATAAACAATTATGTGAGTACTAATGTGATATACAGAAAGTTTTGAACAATTCTTATGGAAAAAAGATTATAATGTTTTACTGCCGCAAATACGCCTATTATAAAAAATGGCACAAGAAATAGTCCAGCGGGAAAAGTGGTCATTAATTACACAATAATGGGAGAAATAATTGGGGTATTCACACGGTAGTGTTAAAGTCATAACGTCATAATGTTCTAAACTTTTAAACTAGTTTAAAATGCGACTGCTGTGAGCAACCCCTCATATTTTAGTGTGTTAGTTGAAACATAAACAATATGATGCAAAACAAATGAGAAAAAATATTACACAACCATCATTCTACGATTTCAAAAATTGGAAGTCACTTGGTAATTCGTTACTTCTGAACAAAATTAAATTTGTAATTTCAATTACCTCCGTTACGCGACATTTAAAAAAAATTCCAACTTCAATTAAACTAGTTTATGGATCTTTTAATGATAATTCTGAGAAAAAGCTTATAACCAATTTAAATTCCACTTACAAGATCGAAATATTAAACTCCTATGCTAAGAGTTTATTATCGCAACAAAGAAATTGACAGATTTAAAAAATCTATATTTTAGAAATAGTATACCACCTAAATATTATAAAGAATATTTAAATTTAAAGTAGGCTTCAAAAATAAAAGATTCGTTAAACGAAAGTGACGACGAACATTAATTCTCTAAAATATTTTTCAAATACATATACGGTGGTTAGGGTGGCGTAGGCTGAATTAGTTAGCACGTTGACTACAAAACCGAAGGTCGTTGGTTCGAGCCCGGTCCCCGACAGTCATTAAATATCAACACTACGCATTTTTCTGATGTGCATAAGTGTCCTTTTTATCAGTTGTTGTTGGAAAAGTTCTAGTGATGCAGGCAAAAGGCACTGGTCACTGAACTATACCGACTTCAGCAGATACTACTAATCCTAATGTAACACCAGAGCGTCCACCTTCGTTGTGTAGCATCATCAAACTAAAATAAGCATTAAAATTGCTACTAAACGCAGCTTCAAAAAATTTAATATCCCTTTATTTAACACCAGAGGCGCTGCAATGCTGCATTATTAAAAGCGTACAAAAAGCAGAGTTGTAAAAGACTGAAGCTTTCCTCTATCTCTTCTCTATCACTATCCCTTTCCTAAAGAAGGTAACACCTAGTAATAGTAGTTGGATTTATTGCCTGAGTGTTGTTACTTCTCTTTATAAAAAAAAATACATATTTTAGTTCAAATAATAATTATGTTAACGTCGAATATCGAGAGCCTATATTCAAAACACGTCAACTCAAATTTGATCAAAATGAGTTTCCGATGGCAAATAGCTCCCCTATCAATATTCATCTATAGTATAAATTTCGAATAAAAAAAATTTTTTTCTCCCTTTCATATCAATTTTTCTTATTCTGCTATCTCAAAGAATTTTTTTTTTGTGAAAATAAATGCAACTCCCATGTAAATTTCCAATATTTTTAAAAAATTTTTAAATTATAATAATTCTACCTCATATCTCATTGCATTTGGCATGCTGGACACGAATATGGTAAGGATTTTGATATCCTATAGCTAGTTTTTGAGATATGGTCACTTTAAATAAATTAATACGGAGGGGTTCCGATAAAAAAATTGGTAATTTATGTATAACTTTTAAACTGGTAATCGAACAGAAACAGTATGTATGGACCGATTATAGTCAACGACATAAGCTTTCGAAATTGATCATTTGTAGTGACCCTGTTACACAAGAGAGTGAGTTAGAGAGTGCTAAAGCTGAATTGAAGAGGCTTTTAGTCAGGCTTATGTTATTTTTTTAAGGTATTTTAAGTTTTTTCTTGTAGCTATTCAATTCTTGTATCTAGTATTGAGTAAAAGATTTCACAAATTGATTAAAAAATAAATATATTTAAAAAAAATCATATTTTTTTCCGACAAAATATGCTAACTCTAAGAAAATATTTGTTTTTTGATCGACTAAAACATGCTAACCAGTGCAAAATAAAATATTTTTTGCAGACCTATAAATTAGTAAGTATGTATATTTAAACCATATTATGGAAAGCACATCTTTTATTTTTACAATAATGAGCGAATTAACTAGTTTTTTCGCTCTACTGAAAAGTTAGCTTTTTTGAGTTGACGTGTTTTGAATATAGGCTTTCGATATTATAATATGAAGAAAATTAATAATTTGTAAGCTTTTTTGATAGTATATGTAATTTAAATTGATTCAAAATTAACGTAAGCACGAAATATATTCAGCACCCTTAAAAGTTTTGTGCGCGAAAATATCGTATGTGCCAAAGATGTTTATTATTTTGAAATATACAATCATTTCCATAAAAAATTACTATTAATTTATTTAAAGCAACCGAATGTTTATATACGTTTTCAATATCATGCCAATGCTGTTAGCCAATTAAAAATAAGGTAATAAAAACGCACTACTGTAAAATTTAGTTTTTGTAGCATACGATAATTTAGCGCACAGGGGTCGATATACATATACATATGTATTGTATATCTACGTAGAATACGTACCTATTCGTGCGAGTAAATATATACCTACATATGTATGTATGTACATATGTATGTACTAGTTGCAAATAACAACGTAACAAGTTGTTTCTCCATTAGGGTGAATTGTATTATTCAGTGTGCAAATTGGTAATAAATAAATTCTAATCAGGCTACGAATTCAAGTAGATACCTAGGTACCTACTAAATATTACATAACTTTTAAGGTTTCACTAATAAAAAATGCAATAATTTTTATGTGAATGTATTTATACATACATACATATACCGTTATCTTAATATATAAAAGCTCTAAGGCCGAGTTTACATCTGGCATTTCTTGTGTGTCATTTGCCCAAAAAAGCGTAACCAACTAATTACTAATGAAAAACTGTTTGATTCAGACATACATACATATATTTATTGATTTAAACAATTTCCAGTCATGTTGGACTCTGTATAATTCTCTATTAGTTATGTATGGAACTATTTAACTTAATAAATACGTGTCTGAGTCAAACAGTTTTTCATTAGTGGTTCCGTTTTTTCACGCTTGTGTGGCACATGGCATACAGATGGAAACCCGGCCTAACTCATTACTTTTTTGAAATCGAGTTTTGCACTTATGTAAATGTATTTAGTTAGAAGGACATCATTTTGTATAGTCCAGGATTTTCTCCACCCATGGGCCAAAGTTTAAGACCGATATGGCTAAAATTTGGAATTTACGAGTTTTTCATGAGTACGCACAGCTGGGTTTTTTACAAGCTTTTATTTAATTTCACCTGTCCCGTTTTCTGTCTGTAATAAAATCTTGCAAATTAAATTTGATCCACTTCCGGGTTTCCGATTGGGCTGAAATTTTGCATGTAGTTATGTATAAAGCGGATGACAATGCAATATTATTATGATGATCTGATGATGGCAGCTAATTTTTTTTGACAAATAATAAAAGCTTGTTTTATTTTTGTAATAGGTGCATAGTAGACATTTTTGGATTACAACGATATGAAAACAAGTTACTCGTACAAAAAACTAATTAACGCGTAAATGAACGGATACATTTTTTTGAAATTCTGCACGATGATAACCCACAAGGGGGCTACCAAAATGGCGTATATGCAATGTAGACAAAATCTTGCTGGGAAATATTTTAACACCAAATAAAATTTCCCCCAAAATGTCTTGGTTCATTTGCCCAAAACTATTTATGTACGTACGTACATATTTACGCAACTTTGCAATCGAATATCTATCTGTGGCAAAAATAAAAAAGTGCTTGAGTCGAGATAAGCTGATTTTGAGCTAATGGTGTACCTCCGTAACATACATGTTTGAAAGTACCCATGGTCAAAATCTTAATTAATTTGTGTGAATTTCCAAGAAGTTATAGCACTATGACTTGCGACTTATCTTTTTTTAGACTTTTAATCTCATTTGGAATAATAGCTTAACTTATGTTATGCTTTGGCATATTTCAACTTAAATGTATTAACGGTCTAATTCATAAAAAAAATATTTTAGGTTTATTACAGGTTTATTTGACAAATTTCCCATAGCAACATGTCAAATAAGCGCTTAATAAACCTGAAATATTTTTTTATGAATAAGGCAGATAGTGTGTAGAACGTCGTTTGCTTAAAAAAATAAAGGATACCAGAGAGTTTCCCAATTTAATTGTAAAAGAGATAAATTTCTAAAAATCGACTTGAAAACTGAAAAGTGATTTCCTGCAAAAAAGTTAAATATGTACCTATGACTTAAACGCTTTATCCTTATTGTTACAGATACATATATTGCACCTTAATTTTTTGTAATACATACCTACCTATGTATGTAAATTGTTTTTGTTATTTAATAAAATATTTTATTTGAAGAAATACTACAGTGAGTTCGGATAAATGCATTTCGAAAGGTATTTAAACGTATTCTCATAATTACCTATACCTATGAGGTAATTAAACGTCTTCGCTTTAATACATTTCTCGGATAATTACTAGAGATGTGCAAATGTCGTGACTTTATCGTGTCACGCGTGCCTCACGCATGATCGTGATTAAATCTATAATTAATCACGCATGAGTGCGTGATCGTGACTTAAAAATAAATTAATAGTGCGTGATCGTGCGTGAGCTATTTTTTTTAATCACGCACGAATTCTCACGCTCTCACGAGATATCATTCCTGAATAGGTGAGTATCAATATACTATACCATTTTGCACATGCTACGATGCAAGACCATTGGCACAAGATTGTGTATTGGGCTATTGTTATAATTTTTTCAGGCGTAGTAAACTGGCTCATATGAAATTCAGAAATTTCTATATAGAAAAATAAAATTTATTATATAATATAATATATTTTTTATGGTACACAACTATATTTTCCCACTTTTTTCAGAAAAACTTCGCGTACATCCGCATTTATGAAAAGGCTCTCTTAAATTTTAGTCAAAAATGTTTAAAACTATCTGCATAATAAAATCTTATAGTTGAAACTTTCAAAATCCACCGTCACAACTTTTTATAACCGCTAAGCACAAAAAATATTTTATGCTGAATGTAGTGTACACGTCCAAAATACAAAATAATTGTTTCTAAGCACATTCTTAATGCATTGTATTTAGCGCTATGTAATTAAAAAATTAAAAATGTATTAAACAAAGTTTTTTGCCAAACTGAAAATAATGAAGATACTTAAAAAATACATGCCTTTTACAGGGAAATTTTTAAATTTGGATTTGTTAGCCTTTTCCCGATTTCACGAATGGATATGTTAATAAATTTTTTTCCTATTTTTATTTAAAATTTTGTCAAAAATTTAATGCTTTCTTTTAACTTAAAATCCAACAATCAACTAAAAAGTAATAGGCGAAATACTAAAAAAACGTCAAGTTTTCTGCGTGAGCGTGCGTGTCGTGAGTTAAAAAACGCTCAAGTGCACATCTCTAATAATTACCCCAAAAATCATGACATTTTTGATGAGGAAATTAACCGGAGTTTACTGTACTAAAGATTTCCTGCAGTCAGCTTCAATATCAATACATACATACATACATATGTATTTATTTGCATCTGCTGAAAGATACATACGTACCTGCCTGTTCTGTAAATCTAGTCGATTTAAAAAAGCTCAATTTAGAAAAATAAAATCCACTAATAGTGAATTTTTTTACACTTTTTCGTAGTTTTCTATATTTTAGAGCTTGAAATATTATATATATGTAAAATTAATTTAGTATGTATGATTGGATAGACATCAATGTGGCCATTATTTATTTTTGGAAAACGAGAAATTTACTCGGATTCGGTTTACAGAACATGACCGATATTCTCAAAAGCTAGCATGTATGTTTGTAGGTACATATGTATGTATATGTACCTATGTATATAAATATATAGCATATGTACCTACATATATACATATGTATGTATATATGTATGTATTTACATGATTAGAGATTTATTTATGTAGGTCTGTACATACCTATCTATTGCATTAAGCACATTCACCACAGCAGGCTACACGAACACACGACTTCAAATGCCGCAAGCAGCATTTGTCGCCTGGTAGTCGGCTACTTAATTATTTTGGAGACAGCAGCAGCACCATCTGCAGCTGATATTCAAGTGCAAATACATAGTTCAGTATTGCCACTTTTATATGTTTTGCATATATAAATATTAATTAGTCTTTTAAAATGTACTTATTTCACGTAAAAGTACAAAAATGAATCAATTTATTCCTTACATTAATTTTTGGATATTGTTTCTGTTAAATAATATGAAATAATTGTACAAAATCATTCATTCAACATTTTGTATTATACTGGCAATACTGAATTTTCTCATTGTAGCCAACAAAATAGAAATTAATGTCCTGCACAAGAGTATTTATAAGACTTTTCAAGACATGAGAGATTTTTTCCAATGCTTTACTACAGCGAAATATTCTAAAAGAATCGCTAAACAACACTGTTGGCAAGACAAACCACCGAAAAAAATTACTTGCCAACAGTGTTGCTTAGCGATTCTTTTAGCATATTTCGCTGTAGTAAAGCATTTGAAAAAAATCTCTCATGTCTTGAAAGGTCTTATAAATAGTCTTGTGCAGGAAACTAATAGAAATTAGTTTAATTGGACTAAAACGACAAAATCAGCATAGACAACAACCTGCCGCCATGTTGCCTTGCTGTCTTCAAAAGAATCATTCTCATATAAACATGTGTATTCTATCCTTGACATTTGGTAGTCGGTAGCTTGCTGTGGTGAATGTGTTTAAAGCATATAACTAATCAATTAAATAAATAGATATGCACATACATACATATGTATGTACTATGTAAAGATTATTGTATTGTAAAAATACTTATTATTCTTCTTACAAATGTACGTACATACATATCCACTAGTGTTGTAAAAGTATTGAGTACTTGAGTACTGAGTACTCAATACCGGGAGTTTTTCCCGGTACTCAATACACAAAAGTAAGTACTCAATACTTTCAGGGTTGCATTTTGTAGTATTTAAGCGAAAGTCTTCCTTTAAAATGGATCAGAATTATACAACTCTGTGAGCGTGATACAAATAAATATGACTCGGAACTTCATGGAGTTAGTGTAACAAATACCAATTCTGTTAGGAATTATTTTGATACGAAAACAGCCACTAAAAAAGTACTAAAAATGCGTTATTAAACTACTTCAGTCATTAACAAATACTATTGGACAGAAAAAGTGACGCTTTAGAATAGTGAAAGGAAGGCAGGTAATACAATATAACCAGCAAGTCAGGTCCTCAAAAACATGAAAAATATTTTAAAGTCTTTCAATGTCGGTAAAATTTTATTTCTACATTTCAATAATGATTAAGTAATAACATCAATTGTGAGAAAAAAGTGTTTATTAAAAAATATTTAGAAGATAATTTAAGAGATTAATGCACTAGAAGTTTCAAAAGTACGTTAAAAAAAATTTATGTACAAAAACTAATCTTCAAACATAGTTATTTTAATTTCTTATAAATTAAAGTATTGAGTAGTATCGAGTACCCAATTGAAAAAGTATCAAGTAGTACTGAGTATTCAAAAGTAGCCGCTTTTTACAACACTAATATCCACATATGTACAGAAATACATACACACATGAAAAGCGAACTTAAAACTTGTCAAGTTAAAGTTAACCTTGACCGTCGCACAAAATACAAACAAGGGACAGGGACGCAAAAACAAACTGTTTTACAATCATATATACTGCAGGGATGGGACGTAATATTTTCAAACTTACTAATACAGCAGTTTTCCGATTTAACGAACACTCGATTTAATGGACATCGCAATGCGCACCCACATTTTTTCTAGTGGATACCTTATACAACGAACAAAACTTTTATTCTGTACTCGGTTTAACAAACAAATGTACAAAAAAAGTTGAAATAAAATACATAATTTATACAAAAATTACTAAAAAATAATGTAAATAATAATAATATTACTGTCAGTCGATGATCACCGAAATCGTTTGGAATTATAAATTTGTGTAAAAAATATGGAGTTCTTCAAGAGGATGTCATTAAGAAAAATATATCTATTAAAATTCAAACCGTGTTTACACAATTTTTTTAATAAATTATTTTTGTGTAACAGTGTTTTACTAATTTCTGCTTTCTTGATGTTTTTAATTAAAATATGTATTCTTAACTATTTTAATTTTAGTAATATATGTATTAAAAAAATATACTTATGTACATATTTTAGAGTTTGAATAATATAGACGACGCTTGTCTTTTTTAATTAAGTACTGTATAGAACGAACTAAAATTTAACGAGAAAGCCTGACAACAATTAGGTTCGTGAAATCGGAAAAATAATGCATATAATTCTTAGCTGTTTTTTTATTTCGAACGTTTTTTTTTTAATTATTTCTTGTTTATTAAAGGTGGAGGAAAGTTTAAAAAGCCTTTTTTTTTGCTTAACGCTGCGTTTACAGATGCAGGTAACTTGTTACAAGTTGTGTGTCCGTATTGACAACCAATATATCCAAGGAAATAATAAATACACGTGAACCCTGCATAATTTTTTACACTGGCAAGTTCAATTTTACTTTTAAGATATCGTTAAAGGCCAAGGCTTGAGGATAGGAGCCAGGGATGCCAACGCAAAATCTTTCTTTGAAGTAGATTCGATGTGAAAAAGAGGTAGTTCTCAACAAATCTTACTTTGAAAAGAGGTAGATCTGCCACTTTTATTTTTATGATATTTTTTTACCGTTACGGAAGAATCTTAGTTGCTGATCGTTAATACACACAATTTGAATAGAAAAACATATAAAAAAAATTAGGAATTCAATTATGCCATCGTTAGTTAATTAATTTGAAAAATTTTGTGTGCAAAAGTAACACTTACATACAAATGTTCTCATATTTAAAGGAATAAATATTCGCATGAAATAAGTTGTACAGTAATTTTGACTTAGCTGCACAATCAACTTTGCACGACTTTTTGTGCAGATAAGTCAAAAATGCTGTTATCTTAAATGCACTTACCTGCCTAAATGTGCAGGTATAAAATTTTTGACTTCAGTTTTATACACATACATGTTGTGCAGCTAACTTGAAATTTTTATATGAGAATAGTTTAAAACTGCCAAAAAAATATGTTAAATGCGCAGGTATACAAAGTGCACTTAAAAAAGGAATTTGAACAATAATTACAGAAAAAATATATTTTGTGCAGTTAAGTCAATGTGCAGCTAACGTTGATTTTTTGTATGAAAATCTTTTAAAATTGCTAAAATTTTAGGGCACTTGTCTTAAATGTGCGGGTATAGCAAGTGCACTTAAAAAACGAATTTGTTTGAGATTTTAAGGAATAGTGACAGAAATTTATCAGTTTAGGCAGACAAGTCCAAAGTGCACTTAAACAAAAGGAAACGAAATCAAAACTACTGTAATGCTCCTCTGCAGGTTTTTTTTTGTTGATTTTGTCAAAAAAATCAAGTTCGAAAATTATGTCGCTTAAGCTTTTTTTGGCGGTATGTATATGTAGAGTAAACATTCACTACAACTGAAAGTCGATAACACTAGTTTTTCCGTCCCTGCAACATAGATGAAAAAAGAACTGAAGAGGCGATATGGAAAATAAAACGGCGAAATGCAAAGCAAAACATATGTATTATATGTAGGCACAGTAGTTTTCGCTTATAGTCACATTTAAAATTACACAGAAATTGTGGACTATATCGCTAATGTGACTATAAGCCTAATTTTTTTATTTTAATTTATACCACGCAGAGGTATATAAAAGAATTTCCATACAATCCAATTATGTCAATTACAAAACAATGTTGTATTTAAAAGGCACATTTGTGTGGCCTTTTAAGCAATAATGTTTTGTTCTAAAGACATGTTCTTCTACTAAACAGTAGATGGAGGTTGAAATTTAGATTAATTTTTTGGCTTGACTTAAATAAATAACTAAAAAAAATCTGTTGAAAATTTTTGTGACTAGGTATAACGCGAATTGTTTGCATACAATTTGGATTTTGACTACCACAAAGTTGGTGCATATACATATGTCAAATATGACTATATCGTCAACTTTTTTAATGAAATTAAGTTCAAAAGTCACAAAAAACATTAAATATGGACTATATCATTAATGTGACAATAAGCGGTAGTGACTATAAACGAAAGCTACTGTATGTACATGGAAATTTATTATTAAAAACAAATATTTTATACATATGTATATATGTATATCAACATACATATATTTACACATACATATGTATGTATGTACCTACATATATATCAAGTGCACATAAATCAAAAAAGTGAACGACAAAATGAAGTGCAACTTATATAGGGCCGTTAGTCTCAAATTCACAGACTTTATTTAAATAATGAAAGTGCTTTAACCATATAAATTTATAAATAAAATCGTTAGTTAAGCTACGGGCGTTAGTTAACTATAGACTGCCCCCATATTCATAAAATTTAAAATGAATTAGATAGGTACATATGTATGTATTTTATTTAAAATTTTTCGTAAAAAATTTTCCTAAAATGGATTTCAAATTATTTTTATTTTTTTATGAATATGGGGGGTGTGAATTTATACCTTAAAGTCAAAACCTGTTACATATTTTAACAAATCGTAACTTGCATAAAAAGTATCGTCGAATAATTGCTGTTAGTTTTGCGGGAGAAAATTGTGTTATCTGGCAGCCTTGTCACAGATCACAAGAAAATAAAGAAATGAAATGTGTGAAAAAAGATACAGATACACAGTAAAACGAAATGCACAAAATACAAAATGTTGAGTATAAAATTAATGGCCCAAATTAAAAAAATTAATTAATAAAAACACAATAAAATAAACTTACAAAAACTTCAAAGATTTTTCTTTTCAAATAAAAAATTTACTAGATAATCCAACTAATTTTTAGATAGATGAATAATATAAATCACGTATGCGAATTTTAATTTAAAATGTTAATTAATTATAAGTTAAGCGTAGAAGATTTTTGCACATAGTATGTACATATATATGTATCTATATGCATTTATTAGCAAAGTCACTTCGATGGACACTTATTTATGTATGTATGTAAATATGTAATTAGATATGATATTTATAATTGCTTTATATTTTTATTTGCTTTTAATCTCAAGAGAACCACATCGAAAACAATTCCATTTAGAAACGATCAAACCCGAATACAACACATACATAAATATAATCACGGTAATCACTTTTACTTTAAGATAGGTTTAAATCGCGTTTCCCGAAAATTAAATTATTCGTCTTACTTTTGTGCCCAACAAGCAACAGATAAATTACATACATACATATATTTTATACGTATGGATGTACAATTTTATTTTTATTATTTTGCACGTCGTTCCAGCTTGGAACTAAAAAAATGACTGAGTTCCTAATGCTTGGTCGCAGTATATTGATAATAAAAATGAACGAGCAGACGACTACTAAAAAGTTTTAGCAAGTGTGTAATCTAACTGTATTGATACAATGTACCCGCAAACAAACTGGAATTGATTATAAAAGTTTACTTTGCATATGTATGTACATACATACATACGTATGTAGAAATTTTTGTTCTGCCACATAATACGTACGTAAATATATACCACATATGTACATATGTATTTACTTTTTTATATACATACATATGTAGGTACGCATCTGGAGAATATGCATATTATTACATATGTAGATAAATATATATGTATGTACATAAATATTTACATCACAACAAAAAGTTTAATACAAAAACAATGGGCATTCTTTTTATAAAACCTGTAGTTTTCAAAATCTTCTAGATACCTACATACATACATACATATGAATGTGCATGCAATTAATTATACTTTTAGTTTTGTAAATACTTTCTGTAAATACACTTGGTGGGTAAAACAAAAATATAAATGACAGCAGAGCAGATACACAAATAGACAAAATGTCCAATAATCAGAAATTAGTTTGACAGTCAGTTACATGCACGACATTGTTGCCAGAAAATTATTATGGGAGAATACTAAATGGGTCCAAAGTATCTGCTAGAATGTGCTACATAAGAATATGCATATAAAATGCTAGATTTTAAATTTAAATAGGCTTTAAAAAATTAATAGGCTTTTTAAGAATTTGAGTAGGTATTTTCTTGCGAAAGAATATGCCAAATCTAGCAGGGCAAATGCAACAATGGCAGCAATCAAGGTCTATTTATCAGGTCTATGCAACTCTACAAAATTACAGCAATATAAAAAACAATACTATATTTAAGCTGTCAGAAACACACGCAAGCATGAACTGAAGTGTATCGTGCCCAAAAGTGCAAGGTCTATATATCAGGTCAATGCAATCTTTCTGATGATTTTATATGTTTTCATTTTTAAACTGTCAAAAGTTGTTTACATTTTTGGGCACCATGCACTTTAGTTCATGTGTATGTGTGTTTCTGAAACCTTAAACATAGTGTTGTTTTTTGGATTGCTCTACTTTTGTAGAGTTGCATAGACCTAATAAATTAAGGTGATCAGATTTCGGTTGAAGAAAAAGATGACATCAACAAAAATATTAAAAAATTTATTTGAATTGAATTTCTAAATATTTTACGAACTTTACAGAAAAAAATAAATTCATATTCATACATGTACATATGTATGTAATAAAATTAGTTCAATAATAAAAATTAAATATTTTAAAAACTCCCCGACGCAGTAGCAAACCAAAAAAAGAAAAAATATCAACAATAAGATGTTTGCAATGTCATAGCTCTGTAAGCTTACCAGTGTACACTCAAACCAGGTAACCCCATAAGGCAGCTGTTTACTTCAACTGTCAACGTCCAAAATCAAAATAAACAAAAAAAAAAAAAAAAAAAAAAAGAATTATATATCATCGGTTATTGGTTTGCTGCGGAAACAATGTATTTTGAATATACTATGCCGCAAACCAATAACCAACCGATGATATGTGGCTTGATTGACAGCTAGAGAATGCAAATGATAGTGAGGGTACATTGCTTCATAGATAAAAACAAATATATATAGTTATTTTAATAATAAAGATGACAAAAAGAGGACACAAATTGAATAGATGACAGCGAGTTAAAATAGACGATTACCCTCTAAAAAAAGAGACGTATGTTCACCTTAAATAAATAGACTTGCGAAAATGTGAAAAAATGTTGTTGATGTACAACAGGAATGCCGAATTCAAACTCGGTACATTTCAGGAATCTCCCCAGTTTCACTTCAAATTTCTTTTCAAACGATTGCATATATCAATTTTAACATTTGAACAATGAAATTTAAATTTTTTGAAAACGATTTGGTAGCCAGAACGGAGTCGATTATTTTAATAAAAACAAATAAAAATATCTAATTTGAACTAAAAAAATTTTTGGTTAAACTAAGTGCGAAAAAGTACAATTTTTGAAAGTTGTGTTGGTATAATTTTAAAAATCTCAATGCCGTCCCTGATGTACAATAACCGTGAGCAGTGCTGCCAGTTTTTTTCTAGACCTTATACACAATTTTTGATTTCTCAT
This sequence comes from Tachina grossa, assembly GCA_949987645.1. Taxonomy (NCBI): domain Eukaryota; kingdom Metazoa; phylum Arthropoda; class Insecta; order Diptera; family Tachinidae; genus Tachina; species Tachina grossa. The sequence continues at coordinate 125,662,392 of OX465277.1, read as the reverse complement.
CCCCAAATTGATATTTTTTTATAAAAATTTCTTCTTTTGTGAAAAAATAAAATTTTTTTAATTTTATTTGAAAAATAATGACAAAAATAACATATTTATGAAATAAAATTCATTTATATCGATAGATACGAGTATATTTACGTTAATATACACCAGTATAAAAAATTTTTAATCAAAGTTTACCATTTCAAAAACTTTAGAATCGAAATCTTCTGATTCACCAGCCTCAGAAACTTTGTTGTACATAGTACTTGTATTAAAAAGTTTGAGCATTTCAGCAGAAGGATTAAATTTGTCACAACAAATTGAATTATTTTTAAAGTATGTGTTTATTCTAAAAGGTTGCATTGCATTTTGTTGCGTATTTTTATTTTGGTAGCGTTCATTACTCGTTAATCTGCCTTGATACTTCTTCTTTATTAGAAACCATACACTATGAATAGTAACACACATTTTTAGACTTGCCAGACGCATATTTCTTAGTTCAAAAATCATCCTTGTTTGACCATCAGTTATACAAAAAATCCCCTCAGATTTGGTTACATCCCCAACAAATCCCCAGATACCCAATATAAAATTTTCATCCCCAATCGCGAAAAAATCCCCAATTTGGGGACAAATCCCCTAAACTGGGAGCACTGACCGTGAGATACAATGCCAGACAGTGTTTTCATTCTCTTTTGGAGTCCCTTCTTAAATCCGCACGCATTTACATAAAGATTTTTTTGTTGCAACACTCAGGGGACTTTTTGGCATAGAAATGGCCAATCCTCGGCATATAAATTAAAATATTTTGTGTCTTCATAAAATAATTTTTGTTCAATTTTATTTTGATGTTGGTTCAATAGTTTTTTTTTAATTAAGTACATTGAATGGCAAATTTGAACGCATAGTGTGGGGTAAAAGTGTTTGTGCGGTTTATTACATTGAAGTGCGTAACATATCTTTTCCTAAATGTACCTACACATTTGTAATATTATTGTGCAGTAATTTATATTGTACAATAAAATTGTCTGATCTTTTGATTTATATATTATTATACCTAAGTATATACCTGTGTATGTATATATTTTCTAATATGTTGTACAGAACAGGTACATCACATTATCGTTTTACTTTTTTAAATTAATTAATTAAAAATTATTCAATTTGTTTATGATTTTGTGTGTATCTAGTACGTAACACGAAAAATTAATTTTAAAATTTCTTAAACGTCATAGGCGTAGAAAGGCCTACGGACACGCTAAAAATCCGTTTTACATACATACATGCATAAGTATATGCCACATACATAAGTATAATGCCATTCCATTTCTCCGATAATAAAATAAAGAGTAAATTATCAAATTGAGTACAATTTTTGTTATGTTGGGCAATTTTGTAGCTAAATTTTTAAAATATGTTAGAAAAGTACTTTGTTGAGCATTAGTGTTTGAAAAGTACTTTCTTGAGTATTACATACATATGTACATATATACAAATGACGAACTGATAATCGATTCTTTATTTTCAAGGGCAAACGTACTCGTAATAAATCAAATCAAACATACATACACACATACCTATGTATATAAATAACCACCTGCACATAATCTGATTCAGTCTTAGATGGTATCACACATTGATGAAACTTTTCGAACAAAAATTTTTAACCAATTTTCTTAAATAAATTTTTAGATACATTTTAAGTGACGATAAGTTTTAAGTATTGCAGAAATCAATAATTTTTCTAATTTGACCCTTAAATATACATACATACATACCTGCTGAATAATTAATTACCTTGTTGTGAAATTAAATTTTTAAATTTATAACCTTGTGCTTTAACAGAGCTCTGTAAGCGTGTAAACATAGCTCTGTTAACATACATATACCTACATACAAATTTAATTAACATACATATACCTACATACAAATTTAATTAACCCCCGTTGTCACATGCCAGTAGTTACTTGCAAGTAGTGTATATGTATTACTAACGAAAATCAGGAGAAATATAAAAAAACACAACAATATTTTGAGTGGCTACACAGCACAGTGCAAGTTAAAATGTCGTCAACAAGTAAAGTTCTAGATAATAGCATTGCTTCAACTTTTGGTGCAGTGTTGCCAAGAAGTCAATATTGAACTTTAATTGCATTGTTAGTATATTTCTTTTATTGAAACATTAAATTTATTTTCAAACTTAGCTCTAAAATGAGTCTATGCCATTTCTCACTATCCTTTTTATAAATACAAAAAATCAGCTATAATACTAACCAAATTCATTGAATAACTTGCGACAAGTGTGAAAATTTACTTTCTTCAAAATTTCATTGCAAGCTGACTCGCAAGTGACAAAAGTGTGACTGTGTTAGTAAAAAATTGTGAGTGTATTGAGTTCTTTTCACTTGCACTTGCTTGTGGTAACGGGGGGTAATGCATCCTAAGGTGTGACCCAATTTTTGGAGAACGGGTTGACGAGGGCGCCCAACGGTTGCCACTAATTAAGTATTAGATTTTATTCTAAGAGCTTGCACAGTCAAAATTTCTGAAAATTCGGGTTCGAACGAGTTTTCCAAAAATCTTTGAACTTTCAATACTAATGTATTTTCATTTCCTAAGTCGGGCCTCATTTTGAGGGAACGAAATATATGCATATATATGTATAAATTCTATATATCGTCAGCTAAAACGCAAACGGCCCTAACTAACAAAAAATCCAAAATCGCTTTTTTGGTTGATTCTGATGCACAACCACAAAAAAAATTTAGAATTGTCTGATCAAAATGAGCGATTTTATTGACGAAAAACAAACGGCCCTATCTACAAAAGTGTTTATTTGATAAACGCAAAAAGACTTAAGTGATCGTTTATATGGGCAAAAATAAAGAAATAAACATGCCATTTGAATTCGTTAACTTAATTAAAACTGCACGTAAAGAGCCGTTCCCTCTAAAAGTTCACCACTTGAATCACGATTACTTCCTTGATTATGAATCTGTCCCTAAGCGGTATACATCTAACTATAAGACCAGGTACAGTATGAAGTGCATATCTGTAAAATCAACTTAATTTAAAAACTACATTATTTTTAAGGAAAAAAGCCTTGGCATACGAACAAACAAAAACTATTTATACATTTTTAGATTTTTAATTGAACTATAGTGAATTTTTAATCAGAAATAATTTTTAGTCAGGCTTGAGTTCAGTAATTTCAATTCTTTTTATTGAATGAAATATTTTATTAATTAATGTGAGTTTCTAAAGAAGAGAAGAAAAATTAAATTAGACTTTTAAGCTGGGGGAAATACCGATATTTTTCTGTGCAGCAACGCACTTCATCAGCACCCTAGTCTATCTACTTGGGTAGAGATTGTTATTAACATCAGCTATTTAACGTAAATTCTAATGAAACGGAATGTGAGAAATGATTGTTGTGTACCATTATTGATTTACCTTTGGTAAATACATATGTAAGTATCACTATTTATTTCCCCTGTTTTTCCATTTTTTCATTTTTCTATTTAGGTTAGTTAGCACGAAGTTATATTACTCTACCTACGTCTACTATAATACTTATATGCATGTACCGACGGTACATCGAATAAGTAAAAATAATTAATGTGATGATCGTAAAAGATAAGCAAGAATAGTTAAACATACGTAGGTAGAGTAATATAACTTCGTGCTAACCTAAATAGAAAAATGAAAAAATGGAAAAACAGGGGAAATAAATAGTGATACTTACATATGTATTTACCAAAGGTAAATCAATAATTGTACACAACAATCATTTCTCACATTCCGTTTCATTAGAATTTACGTTAAATAGCTGATGTTAATAACAATCTCTACACAAGTAGATAGACTAGGGTGCTGATGAACTGCGTTGCTGCACAGAAAAATATCGGTATTTCCCCCACCTTAAAAGTCTAATTTAATTTTTCTTCTCTTCTTTAGAAACTCACATTAACTAATAAAATATTTCATTCAATAAAAAGAATTGAAATTACTGAACTGAAGCCTGACTAAAAATTATTTCCGATTAAAAACTATTTATTTTAAAACTAAAATCGATGACAACTGTGCCCAGCTTCCACAAAGAACTGAAAACAAAATCAATACTGTTTTACTTCCGAAACTGCATAAAGAAAGATTGAAAATTTCTAAAAAGAAGTAGCAGCACATGTAGGATATAAAGCCACTACTACCAAAAGATTGTCATTTTTTATACCCTTTGAGAATTAATTCATATTTTCTAAATTCATTCTTCAATTCTTGAAAGTTTTTAAATGAAGTCTTTTTTATTTAGTTTTAATGAATTATTTAAATTTACTTTTTGTGATGCAATATTATTAAAATTAATATATAATAAAAATGTTTATAATTAAAATAAATGATAAAACTATTTTGCATTAAAGTGTAGATAGGGCTTTTGATTTCAGAAAATTAAGGTACAAAAGGACCTAACATAGCTATTCAAATATCACAAAATTTGATTTTATTCTGCCAGAAATCTATTTGTCACATCTTTTTTAATAATTATGGTGAAAACCATGCTGATCGAAACTATACTTTTGGTTTTAAAATGTTAGATAGGGCCGTTTGCGTTTTAGCTGACGATATTCATAATTTTCGTCTATATTAATGCAAAACTTCTTGTATGTCCTCTTGATCATCATCCGTTTCCTCACTCTGGTTTTCAGTTGAGGCATATAGTGGTTTCCAAATCGTATTAAAATCCAAATTACACTCTTTGGCTATTTTTTGCACCAAGTTCTTTTCTAGCACCCCTGACGAGCTCCAGTTCGGTTCACGCATTGCCAATTCCTTCAATGCTTTAGCCGCCTCGTTATACTGTTTGGTATAAGTCAGGGCTCGCACCATTAAAGCTATAATGTCTGATTGTCTTATAGGTGGTATTTCGGGTTTGACTATTGACAAACAAAAAAAAAAAAAAAAAAAGTTTTTATGAAATATTTATGTAATTTACGGCCAGGTTCTGAAAAACAGTTCGTTTTGAAACCGACAGATTTCAGAAAAACATTCAACTAGAAAACTCACTTATTGCAGCTTTTTATTTGATTTTAAGGTTTCATATGCTTAAATTAATTTGAAATGCACTAAGTTATGCGACAAACAGAACTCTGTTTTCCCGTTTTCAAATCCTGCGATTTCAAAATGGAATAGTTTCCAGAACATGGCTGATAGTGATTCTTAACATACTCAACATATTACGACATCCTGATATAACCGCTTGGTTTTCACCATTTACCAAAGCATTTTGTAAATCTAAAATGATTTTAACCTCGGCCATAGTGCGCTGTAAATTATTCATAGCTACTTGGTTAGAACCTCCCAATTTTTCCAAGCATTTATGAGCCTCTTGCATGGCATTCAAAGCTTTCTCATAGTTGTGAAATTCATAGATCTCTATTTGAGCGCATATAGCATAGAAATTAGCTAATGAATCATAGGCCTGACCTTTCGAATAGAACATAACAATATGTTTCAATATATTGTTATCTTCCTGCCAATTTAGTGATTGCAGATAATTAGCAGCCATAATATAAACTTCGTGCTGTCTTGCCATATTGGCAAAGAAGATAATCTTTTCGGTATTGCCCGACTTTAGTAAACTTTTCATGGCCCTTACTTTATCGCCAGCTTGAGTAAATTTCTTGGTAGCTGTATGATAATCGCCCTGCTGTTGCAATAATTCTCCCAACTGTGTCAATATATAGACTCTTGTCTCTTCGTCCACTTCACCTTTAGCGGGTGTTAACATTTCCGCTAAATCTTCTGTCACTGGTACACCTTTGCTAATGCATATTTGTATGGATTTTTTTAATTGCTTTGTTTTAGCAAACAACAAAGCCGCCTTTTGATGTTGCTCAACACTCAAAAAGAATTCAGCACATCTATGAATTAGTTCCGGATCAGATTCTGCTGTCAGTTCAGAGGCTATTATTTCCAATATATCGGGCTGTTCTGATTCAAATGCCATGTCCAAAGCCTTATGAAGCATACCAGATCGATAATAAAGCTCGACAGCTCTTTTATAAGAACCGCATTCATCGAAATAAGCTGCAGCCACAGACTTTTCTCGACTTCTTGCTGAGTTAGCTACTGTCCACAGTTCATCTTGGAAATCATTTTCCTTACATATTCGTATGGCATTGCTGAAAGTTTGGGCTTTTGTATAAAACAAAATGGCATCTTGAAACTTTCCCACATTTTCATAATGTCTAGCCAAATGATAACAGGCAGCACGATCCCCACATTGACGGGCAATGGCATCAGCTTTTGCAATTTTTCCCAAATAACAAAGTATCTTCACCTTAATTAAGAATTTCATAGTAGGATTCATAATTTTTTATCTTAAAGTACTATAGCTATTCATTTACCTGGGAATACCAATCTTCAGCTTTTTGATAAATAGTCAAAGCATCATCCATATCTCCAGAACTCTCCATATACTGACCCCACCACTTAAGCATTTTTGGATCATTTGTATTTTGCATATAACGCTGAAATAATGAAATAGACCTCTATTTTAATAATCTAAATTTTTGACGAAACGGTATAACTCAAAAGTGGAGATTTTTAAATTGGTGGTGGAAAACTGGCTGTTCTAAAGGTAAAAATTAAAAAAAAAACGAAAGTATCGAAATTAGTGCAAAATTTCGATAGTTTTGAATTTACCTTCATTGATGCAGGATTTTCTAAGAGCACTTGCGTAATATGTTGCACCGGATTTTGGGTTTTTTCATAAAATTGTATTGCCCCAGATATATCACCTTTTTCCTTTAATTCTGTGGCCTTATGAAAGTACACATTTTTCAAATTTATACGATCATGCGTTTCCGCCAATTTCATAGCTTCATCAATTTGTCCCATCGACCTCAAGTGCTTATTCAATAAATCATATCTCTCAGACTTTTTGAACAATTCTTGGGCCTTCTCGTTCATACCTAGCTCTGTAGCTAATACAGCAACTTTGGCTTCATGTTCAAGATCATCATCTTGGAGGGCTTGTCTTATTGCTCTTACTGATCTTGCTTTTTCCAAGTGGCCCAAGCAGACCTTAGCAACGTCTAAACGTTGAGTTTCAATACACATTTTAGCCAAGTTGGACCAAACAGTTTTCGATTGTATCGATCTTATGCTGCGATAGGCCAAATCCATATTTCCTTCCGCCACGTGCATGCTAAATTTCAAAACCATTTGACGTGTAGAGGGATCACAATCTTTCAGATCTGTAAAATCTCTTAAAGGTTTCTCGTGTATCACATTAATATCAATTGTAACCTAGGATGAATTAGAATGAAAAGTAATAACTCAACCGGAAACTGAATTACGCGACACGAAAATATATTATTTGCATTAATTCTTATGGAGCATATCAGCGCACTAAGCGGCAACTGAACCAGGCGAATTAATAAGAATAAATGCAAATATTATTTTGTCCCGTTGTGCGGTATTACGAGTATCTTACCACATTTGGTATGCACATGTTAAGTAATTGCTCTCCAGCATCTAAATGCTTAACTTCTAATAAATTTAAATTGTTTTTCTCTGAATAAAACATCACCCAAACACTGGTAGTCATGTTGCTGCCAGTCTTTTCTTGAAGCTTAACTTTATCGGAACTTGATTTTTCTTGAACTTGAATTCTTTTTATTTCCATAGCCAAAATACGTGGCTCATCAATATCCCACCACAAAGATACTGGTATACAAGAGTTTGCGTTTTCTTCTCGATTTATCAAATCTTGCTCCATTAACACATTCTTCTCGAAATTCCAACAATACAGCACAGGCTTTGGAACAAAACTGCGATTGGCTATAACCAAGGCTAAGTGAGTGCCGCTGGCATTACATTTGACTTGTATGACTTCTCCAAAGTCCTCAAAGAGATCATAAGCTGATTTAGGAGGAAACAAAAGTTTGGGATCGTGTCTGGACACATCGAACGTTTTAATGTAACCATTCAGTGTAAATATCGAAAAGTAACATGAAGTAAGATCCATGCCGATAATCTTTCCTTCGGTACTGCTGGCTTGGATCTTATGCAATACCACTCCACCTATGGAATAAACACTAATATCTGTGGCTGTTAAGCAGAAAATATTTTGCTGATAAATGCAAAGAGACAAGCATTCGGCATTAAATGTTTGCAGTAATTTGATATTGAGATTTGAGAGTTTATCACTTTCTAATAAATCCTCCGAAGGATATTGTTGGCTATTTCCAAAATCTTCTATTCGTTCAATTTTCCCTATATTGTATGTGGAAATACTGCGTCCATTACTCAGAATCAAATTGGAACTACTTAAAGCCAAGACTGTTACACTGAATTCAGCTTGTACAACAAAACTTCTGTGATCATATCTCTCTAAAAATATATTGCTAGCGCTCTGCTGTATGGCCCTTATTTCACGGGTGTGATATGCAAGTAAAGGTTGTTCTTTCAAAACATATACATTGGATACGCAATTCAGAAAAATGCAAGGCTTCAATAACTCGCTAAAGCCCCATAAACATTGCTTAATGGCACCTCTTACTGTAGAAATATTTGTCAACTTCCACATGTCTTCAGGGGCAGATGGATGGTAACTTGATGTTCGCTTCCAAGTATAAAGATTACCGAGGTTGGTGCCAGCGCAAAAAGACTGATTATCCGATATAAAAGTGATACATGTAAAGTATTCATTGAAATTATGAGTATTTTTCATGGGTCTTAGAACTGTTCCACCAGCGGCATTCAAATGATTTGCTAGTGAACTATTTTCTGTTCTATCATAGCCAAGGAATTGTGATGCTGTTGTAGTCTCATTTTCAATGGGAGCTTTAGTGCTTGGCAAATCCATTTTTAGCAAATAATTGTCGCTCTTTTCAATATCCCACATACGAACGGAAAGATCTCCTAAAAAGTCATAGTTAGAAAATAAGATGCTCTGCCGATGAAGAAATTTTCTGAAGAGTTTTAAAACTCAGTAAAATAAATTTGATACCATGAGTGTGAATTTATTATCGATTTAAATTATACTATTATTATATTATATATGTACATATAAATATATATTATACTTATTATATATTAATTATTATAATAACAAAAATTAAAAATTGTAAGAACCCCGAATATTTCTATATTCTTCTATATTCTTATTTCTTATAACACCCCTTTTTTGGTCGGGGGTTGAAAAATAATTTCGATGACAAACGAACTTTAGTTAGACAACTGGCACACGGCATGTTTGAAAAGTAAATCAAGGAAAATGTATCTTTCATGTAAAAAATATTCAAGGAAGCTCATGATCTTTTTCCATATTCCAAAAAAAAAAAAAATTTATAAGACTTTTTAATCTATACATACACACATTGATATGGATACATATCGTCACCTAAAATCCGAAAGGCCGCAACAACCAAAAAATTCAAAATATATTTTTCGATTGATTATGATGTGATTCACCAAATTACATCATTCCTTAAAATATTACTCACATATGTTGAAAAATACCGGTTTTATTCATTATTCAATTTGGCACCTATCAAATAAATAGTATTAAGGTACGGTCACACTTGTCGAACATTTGCCCAAAAAAGCGTAACCACTGAATGGTAATGAAAAATCTTTCAATTCAGAGAAAAAATTTTTCAAGTTGAAGAGCAACCAATAGTGTTGGATTCTATGACATTATCTATTAGTTGTGTTCGAAACTGATTAATTTGATAATCAAGCGTCTGGATCAAAACTTTTGTCATTAGTGTTTGTTGGTTACGCTTTTTTGAGCAAATGTTTGACAAGTGTGACCGTAGCTTTACATTTATTTAGGTTTATTGCTTCTCCTGTAAAAAAGTCAACAGTGTACTTACGGCCTTTTTGATTTTAGGTGACGATGTGTACTTATGTATGTATGTACAAAAATATGTGATTTAGCAGTAAATCAAATGCGTACATTGATAAATATAATATTTAGATAATATTGGCGATTATTTTACATGTTGTATTTCACAATTTAGAATTGATTTGTGTTATGAAATTTTGAATTGTAAATTCTCAAGAACTATTTCATCATATGTATGTAAGTATGTATGTACATACATAAATATATTTGAAATATGTTCAGGTATTATATTAATCAATAAAATATTGTTTGCTTAACTTACCAGTAATTATAGCTAAAGTTGAACTCGTCCAAGTTATAGTTCCTTTTTTGCCCGTTATAGGACAGCTTAGTTTCACGCGATCCAATTCTGTTAAAATTCCAGTCGATTCCACTAAATACAGAATTACCGACATATCATCCATCAAACAAACAACAGCATCTCTATAAAAAATTTATGTTTAAATAATATGTTTTTTTATCTCATATTTTGCTGGAAATACAAACTTTTTGGGATGCCATAACATTTGGGTAATGGGAATGGTATTATTATTCAATACTTCCGTACATATACCACCTTGATTAATGTAATACAAACGTCCAATTTGTGTTGATACATAAAAACAATAATTATCTTTTATATCAGTGTGGGTGGCTGTACGCACAGCTGTGCGTGGTCTCCAATTGGTTAATGTATCCAATGCAGTTTCATCACCTGCTACGGCCGCCTTAGCCAAATTTACCATTTCTTCGCGTAATTCGCTACATACTGTGCAGCGAAATGTAATCAGTGTTAAAACATCATGCAAGTCGTGGGAGAACATGGTTAAAAACTGATACTGGCCATCACAACGCCAACCCGTTAACAGGCCCATTGTGTCTGTTGTAACCAATCGTCCACCCTGTTCACTGAATTCCACCATTGTTATGGCTGCTTTATGAGGACCACTTACACTAGCGAATTCACGATGCCCAGCAAACCATACGTGTATGTCCCCATTTTCCCAACCGGTTACTAAATGCACTCTCTCCGGGTGCCAAGCCATAGCCGTACATTGTGATGTTGAATGCACTGGATAGGTGACATCACGCTGTGGTTCTCCCTGCAAATGAGTTTCACAAAATAAATTATTACTGTAAATGAAAATAAAGTTCAAGAACTTGCACTGTCTGCAAACACAGTCACTGAACCACCCCTCTCCTGACTATACGAAGCTACAGCGAAAATGGGTTCACGAGAATGCCACGATCCTATAGTGCCAACAGCATCCGCATCTAAAAATTCTACTTTTGTATCGAACAGTAAAGTCATTTTTTGTTTTCATCCACTGAAGATTTAAGTGAATAAAATAATAAAATGCATAGTAAGTATGCAAGTATGCTTTGGTTTTTACTATTTCAAAAATATCCGTTGGTATAGTAACCATATTAACAAAACTACCCTGACGCAACCTCATGTAAAATAGAAAATGTCGTCAGCTGTTCGTCATTTTAAGGGATAACTTTACGTTTTGTAATGAAATGTATGAAATTAACAATTAATAATTAAATGTATGTATATTAACATTCTGTTCCACGATGTTGACAGAAAACTTTTGATCTATTACTTATGTATATTGGCAACGAAAGCAAATTTTAGAACGTAAATTTTGATTAAAAATTTTTTCTCACTAATTAAGAGAAATAAAAAATTTGTTTAATTTAAGACTTTTATCGCATATTCCTGCAAAATTAATATTTTATTTGTTCGCTAATATATTACAGCGAAACCTCTGATAACGGACACCTTTAATAACCGTACAAAAATGCAGCGACGGTGAGTGTCCGGTTATGGGAGGTTTCACTATAATTGTTTTCCTTAGTACTGGTTCCTATGTGCATTTCAGTGTTGCTAATGCTGATCATCAGGAAACCTTTACCCAAAAATTTCTTAGAGCAACTAAAGTTGTAATATATGTATGTTAAACTTTCATTGAAGCAAATGAGAAGTCTAACCAACATATTAGTTGAAACAAGAACTCTCTAATCAATCATACGTGTTTATGTTTTGCTTTACCGAAAAAGCAAAGGGGCTATCAATATTGCTCCAATCTACTTATTTAATCCATTAATTCCTAGGAGGAACATAGGTCCGATTACACTTATGCTTTTATAATAAGTTGTACACTCAATAAAGAACCACAAAAACCTATCAAACTTAGGTTAGGAAAAGTTTCATCGTTTTTTTTCAGTCTGAGTCCCTAAGATATTCTATATCTGGTATATTTTCCAGCTTTAAGATTCGTATTCCATAATTTTTCTGGGAAGCTCTACATTTTGTATCGTCAACAACAAGCAGGTGATTTTTAACTCTGTATGTCTTATTATTATACTAACCGAATTCCAAAGTGTTGTTGGCCTTTTTACACTTAGAATGTTTTTTCTTTGCACTATTTGGGTTTAACCAGAAAATTTCGGTCAATCTTCCAACAATAGAGTTCAGCCAATCTCTGCTGTATTGTTCTATAGACTATCATTTCATTTCTAATGTCGTGTTGTTCAGTAATGATTCCATCCTTGCAAGCTTATCCGGTTCTTCATTTCCAGAGACACTGCTTTATTACAACTATTATGTTATGGGAAATTTATGAAAAACTGCATGCTTTCTACAAAATTGTTTTGAATATTTTTCCAATCATGGCAGAGCCATACTATGTCATTGCTATAATTTAATTTTACCATACATATGTACATACTGCAATTAAATTTTTGATTCTTCAGTGCCTTTCAATTTCTTTTGTTCAATCTATTTTTACGCTATCTGAATTTTCGTTTGATTTCAATAGCTAAAAGTTCAATAGCGTATCTAACACAGCGACTAGGCGAGATAATTTTGTCATTGTATGTAAGTACTCGTATAACAAAAGTCGATCATAAATATCCTAATAAAAATTTGAAATCTTTTGTTATAACAAAAAAAAAAAGTTGTCTCGTCTAGACGCTACGTAATATACAGTAAAATCTCGATAATGCGTAATCGAAATTGATCAGCCATTTTTAATCAGTGCCTTGTTTTTGTAAGGAATGTGAGAACTTTTCGTCACGAAAAAATTGTCATCATCCTGTGAAACACAGGGCGAGTAAGAAAAAAACTGTATTTGTTGATATTTTTTTGTAAGTTTATTTAAGTTTTTATGTGAGTAATCCTGTGTAAAATAGGACAACCAATATAATTATTAAATTGTCACAAGTTATGGAAACGGGGCATAGATTTCGGTTAAGCGTTTAACCGAAAAATACCAATTATACGACCACTTATTTAAAGAAAATTAAACAGCTTTATTTCAATTAACGAGGTACCGAAATAAACGGATTTATTCCGATTGAATGCGTTTCTCAAGAGACCAACAGTTTATAACGAATTATTGAGCTTTTCTGTTTAATGTGGTATGAACTATCGGGGTTATACTGTACTATGCACACAGGTACAACACAATTGTTTATTTTTCATCTGAACACAGTTGAAAATAGAACCTATTCTATTTTCGTCTGATATCCTACAACATGAATTTTAACTGTCATTATCTAAGAGTTAGACATAAAAATCAGAAAATTTTAATTGACAGCTTTAAGCAAACAGTACATTCAAACATAGTATGCTCTACATATATGTACGTATGTACGTTTGGACATACATCCATACTAGAGATGGGTGCGTGTCCTGTTTCTTTTCGTGACAAGAACACGCAGAAAAAAAGGATTTCGAGAGTGCTCCGGGTCGTGCCGTGTTGAGCAGAATTGACATGGAAAAATATGAAACAATTTTAGGTGTAAAATATATGCATATGGATGTATGTATGAATTTCCAGTGAAGAAAAAAAAAATATTTTGTATAGTAAAAAACCAGTAAATTTGTTAATAGTGTATGGCATTCTTATTAAGCCTGGTACGGAGTTCATGCGGAATTTCAGGTTCTCATACAAACTGTATGTAAAAAAAATTACGTAAATTCAGGTTGGTAAATTGCATAAATGAATTTCCATTTGCTTTTCGAAAGAAAAATACACGGAATTTTAGAAATTCATGGCCTATCTTAGGGATGTTATAAATAAAACTGGAGACTTTTTTCAGTCAACTGAAACAAAAATTAATGTTCAAACAATTGTTTGGTCAGCGAATTTTTGACATTTCTAATTTTCATCAATTTGTGATTAGTTTTAAGTGTTTTTCTCGGTTTTAAATTGAAAAATAAATGAATTTGTGTGTATGCAAACATAATTCTACACAAAAGGCTACACGGTTATTTTCCGTGTAGATATAAATGTAAATTTTACAAACGTGAAATTCCGTAAGAACTCCGTACTGGGCTTTAAGCCTAAACTTCTGTGCATAAGTCGATATTATCAACTTTTGGCAGAGGTGCTAAGCCCACAGTTTGAAAAACAACGCTTAAAAAATTTTATATTTGTGATTTCCAATAGTAATAAAATAAATATTAAACAAAATATTTGTGTGATATTTTTGCACAATATGAAGGACGATATGAAGATTAATTCTGGATCACTAATTCAAAATCATAATTTTTTTAATTTACGACGTTGTTTGGGTAAATGCATGAAAAGTCAAAATTAAATAAAAATACTACATACACATATGCATGCATCAATGCTGCCCACAGAGAGAAGACCGAAAGTAATGTATGAGCGTATGTGCATTCATTTGTACAAAAAGCCGATTGATGTTCGGTACTCTAGCGCTTCTCTGGCCAGCAGTGGCATGCATGCATATGCATGTGTATAAAAAAAAGATTTTTTGATATCCAATTTGATTTCGTGCGGGTGTTGATGGGAAAATTTTTAGCGTGTGTGTTAGATATCTGGGTATTCGTGTTCGGGTCGTGTCGTGTTGGAAAAATTCGACATGTGCCTATCTCTAATTCATATTTACAAATAAATAGCTGTGTACGTGCCAAAAAGCATGTATACATAGCGCCACCTAAAACGCAAACAGTTCAATTTCAAAATGTTTGAATCTAGTCACTTTAATTAATTCTAATGACTTTGCCTTTATATACATACGTACCCTGCAGGAAAATAGGCGATAATTGTCTAAAAGCTACTAGTATAATTACTAGAATAGCAAGAACTAGTGCAAAATGGGTTAAAGTTGTTGTGTAAAATTACTAGTCCTGATGAGTACTAGTATATGAAGTAGTTCCAAGGCACCACATTGCAAAATAAATTTTAACTGTCTAACAGAGCTCTTGCACTGTATGAAAATTGGTACCATATAATTACTAAAATTTTAGCTTGATCTACAAATAATTATAATTACCCTTTTGTATATCTGAATTTTGATAAATAACGGCAAATTTTAACTAGCGTTGTCACTGGGTAACAAAAGAATAAAACCACCAATTTTATAGAATTTTTCTTTACAAAAGAACTGGTAATAAACTAGCCCTAAACTAGTACCAATGGTACTAGTAGTTTTCTAAACACACTCACTGCTAATTTGAGCATTAAGATAGTATAGGAAGGGTTACAGTTGGGAACTAGTGGTGGTGATTTCAGTACTACTAAAATACTAGTTGGGCACCAGTTCGTTCTCCTGCAGGGTATGTTGTATATATGTATGTATGTATCTAGGCATACAAGCATACATATGTATGTATATGTATACATAAAATAAATTCCAGCCAAATTAAAATTAATTCATTCATTCTAATTTCATATATGTACATGCATAAGTATGTATTTACATAAATGTATATGAAAAAATACTATTAATATTAACTGATTCACACTATTATTAATTTAAAATAACAGTCCAATTTCTCTAAAACGTAGTAGCTGAGGACCGATAAACTTCTACGTTAAGGCTCAGTTAGCCGACTGTAATGGAATGTAACTGCAACTGTAGGAAACAGCTGATAGATATAATAATATAAATAATAAATAAAATGTAAATTTACAAATGTGAAATTCCGTAAGAACTCCGTGCTGGGCTTTATGGAGAAAAATTCGTTATAGTGAAGTTCGTTATAGGGAAATTCGACTTGTAGTACAACTTTAAAAATCGTTCTACAAATTTTCATTTATCTGACATGACTTTGCACGAAACGTGCGTATTTGAAGTTTTCGTTCTTTAAATTACATATTAAGGCTAAAGTTCACAGTCTTTAGTTAACTAAGGGCCGGGGCACAATGAATTCGTCTTGCGTTAAACTTCGATTTTTCAACTGACAAAAATAAAATGAAACAAAAGAAATAAACGAAATGAATACAAAGAGTTGAATTTAATAAATAAAATGGAGAATCGACCTATTAAGCTGTTCAAATGCTTCCGTTAATAAAGTACTCATTGTGCCAACCTTCTCCGTCGTTGCGTTAATGTCAGTTGAAAAAGGCGAAGTTTAACGTATGACGGATTCATTGTGCCCCGGCCTTAATGAAGGCGGTTTAACCAATAAAATTTATAAGAAAAGTCGTCGTTCGAATTTGAACATAAGTTCCTTAAATTTATTACATGACGCAATAGAATGATTGTACAATTGTACATGCAGTTCTAGTTGAGTATTTCGTTCTCAGAAATGAAAAAAAGGTGTAAAAGCGTATAAAGGTGAACAACAAAAACTTAACTTTAATAACAATGTTTCTCAGCATATTTTTCATGGAATGGACTTAGGACTTATGCATTAAGGGGTTTAGGCACGGTCAAATTGCTTGCTGAGATTGGTTATAGTATGAGTGAAAATTTGTTAGTATGTGTGACACCAACGATGCTTGATGGAAAATCAAAAAATTTTGATTTTTGACATGCTTGCTGTCACTTGTTATATATGTGTATGCGTTAACCCGTCAAGCACGAAGAAATTTTCATTACAATTATATTTTCATTGTGAACGGTTGCACAAAACATCGGAATTAGAAGAAGAAAAACATAAATCTGACTGGTGAAGAAAAAAGAAGAGTTAGAACTTTCTTATTTTGCTTTTCTCATTTTTTTTGTAAACAGTGCTGCCATTATTGCTATTGAATTTCTTTATTCAGACATTTTTATATATTTTTTTTTCAACCAAACGAACACCACAAAATCAAAATAAAAATGAATGCTTGGTGGGCCATCAAGCATGGTAACATCAAGCCGACAAGCACACGTACACGAACTTGACAGCAAGCATTTTGATCGTGTCCAAAGTCCTTTAAGGTGTGGTCACACTTGGGCAAACGTTTGTCCAAAAAGCGTAACCACTTACATACCAATGAAAAATCTTTTGATTCTGATACGTGCTTATTAAGTTAAATAGTTTCCAATAATATTATATTTTATGACATTGTCTATTACTTATGTATGAAACTGTTGAACTTAATAAACATGTTTCTGAATCAAAAGGATTTTCAATAGTATGTATTTATTGGTTGCGCTTTTTTTGGGCAAAAGTTTGTCAAGTGTGACCATACCTTTAGATTTTTAGGTATGTACGTAATAGTATTTGAAAAATTAAAATTTTCACTAAAATGAAAATATTTTAATATCAAAAAGGTATCGCTTTGATGACTTTCTTCCAAATGCTAAAAATAAGGCATTGTATTTATATCTTCTGGGTAAGATATCTTCCAAATGTTTGTAGGGTAATATGTATATGTACACATACATACATAATACATACATATATATCTCTCATTTACTTCATAAGTATCATAACTCAAAAAATGCATTTGTGAGTTAATAATGCAGAATAGTTCATCTTTTCGTATTTTATTTTGTATAAATATTTAATATAAATGTCTTGTACTACCACCTCCTGAGAGAAGAATATTTCTTGCTGTCTGCATTGAGTTGTATGTAAATTAAAATCTTTAAATACGGTTCCTGCCCATTTCCGTAAAAATTTTCTGGTGCTTGCGTGTTTGCTAGATATAAAAAATATTGAATTTTTAATTTACTGGAAATTCATGTATACATATTTTACACATAAATACTTAAAATCGTTTCATGTTCTTAGTGTCAATTTTCCCGAACACAACACGAACCGGAACACACAAGAAGTCAGATTCATATTGAGTCGTGCGTGTTCGTATCACGTAAAAAAAAACATAAAACGTGTCTATCTCTAGTTGCTATATACATATTGATATGTATATCGTCACCTGAAATCTAAAAGGACGTAACAATAGAAAAAATTAGAATTTTTGAGTTAGTGATGCAGAATTAATCCTCATATTGTGCAAAAATTTCATATGCTCGTAAATATCTTGTTCACTCAACTCGTGAGAGAAAAATGAAAATTTTTTTCCATTAAGTTGTGTGTGAATTGAAGATTTCAAACTCGTTTTCTGGCAAACTGGCCTTTTTGAGTTATGACGTTCTTTGAGTAAATGAGCGATGTGTAGATGCAAACATTTATACTATAGCCCAATTCACAATCTTGTGCAAATGGTCTTGCATCGTTGCATGTGCGAAATGGTATACAAGTATATTGATACTCTCCACTAAGATTTGTTAAGTGGTTAGTATCAATATACTACACAATATTGCATATGCAACGATGCAAGACCATTTGCACAAGATTGTGAATTGGGCTTATAAATTTTATAGATTCATCCATCCATAGTCAGGTTCGAAGTCTATTATTAATATTATTGCTTACTGTATGCTCCAGGGTTGGTATAATTTGTGCAATTGTATTTCTTTTTGCACTATTGAAACTAGAAAAGTTCAATGATACCCCAATGGTTAATTTAGTACAATTACGAAATCTTTCCAGTTAAGTTTTTATGTAGTTTTTCTTGCACTTAAGTTTTTAGTTAATTATATGACATATAAACATGAATTAGTAGGGTACCACTATAATCAAACGAATACCAAAATTTTAATAGCATAAATCAAATATTAAAATCTAACAAGGACTTAAGTATTACCGATTTCTGGGCAACAGTTACGAAAATGAAAAAAAGATTAGGCAAATGAATTTAAATATCCAAAAATTCAGAAAATTAAAACGAACGGGAATATTATCAGTCCCACATTTATCAGTAATAGAGCTGGAAAACTATCGATAGTGTTACTATCGAAAGTTTTCGATAGTTTCGATATGTATAATATACATATTTATTCACACTAATAATTCTAAACAAAATATTAAAAAAAAACAACATGAATAAAATAAAATATAACTTTATTTTTCAGGCCTATAAATAACAAAACTAAAATAATTGTATGAAAAATAAGTGAGATCAGCGGAAGAAATTTTGCCATCATTCAGTTATTTTTGTTTATGAAAAGCAACATAGTTAAATTTTTTGGTTTTAGTGGTGTATCATTTACTATCGATATTGTCTAAAAAATATCGATTGTTGTCAAGTATTCTTCGATGACAGAATTAAAACATAGTACCATCAATAGTTTTATAGTCTGTAAATGTGGAAAGAATATTTTCTTACCAAAATATTATCAAAACGGACGAAAACCTGCAACTCATTGTGGTTTAATGGAAGCCAGTTTTGCAGAAAACGCGGTTTAAGTTTTCAATTTGCATACAACTCAATGGAGAAATGAAAAAAAAATCTTCTCTCAGGAGGTGATGGTACAAGCCATTTATATGAAATTTTTATACAAGATAAAATACGAAATGCCGCATCTTTCTGCATTATTAACTCCAAAAACTCATTTTTTGAGTTATGACACTATTGAAGTAAATGTGCGATATATCCTCGGTTGGTTATTGGTTTGCGGCACAGTATATTCAAAACACATTATGTCTGCAGCAAACTTATAACAAACCGTCAATATGTAAATATACCAACCAAGCTGCAAGCAACTTGAAACCCGGTTTTTACTTACATATAAATAAAAAAATATTAGAAAAAATCTATGTAATGAATGTAAAAATGTGGTTTTTGAAGGTTCTTGGTACAATTTTTAAACTCTCAATGCCATCCCTGGCATGCTCTTAAAATCCAATATGTGTAAATAAAGAGAGAGAGATAGAGAGAGAGAGACTAAATACTTACATGTGTCAGGGTTTCCCTTTTTAATAAATCCCCAATATTAGATTTTTTATAACCAAAATCCCTTGGGAAAGTTTTATATGATCGTGAAAAACAAAATGCTTTTCCATTTTATTGTTCTTAAGGCTGATGGTCCAGTCAGTCTTCTAATATTACATATTATTGATTAATTAAATTAATAAAATTATTATTACACGCAAAACAAAATTAAATTACTATATGAGTTTTTGTATAAATAATTTTCATGGGTATAATTTCACAATATTTCACAATTTTCATGAAATTAAAAATAAAAGTTCTGTCCAAGGGCTCAGTTGATTGATTTTTTTCTAGCTCTTGGTCGGCTATTGTCAATATTTTGATGTATATATCGTGCTAAAACCACAAAAAGCTTAGCAAATATAATTTTCGAGCTTCAGTTTTTTACGAAAATCAATTATCATCAAAAAAACGAAGTTAAAAAAATATGTCGCTTAAGCTTTTTTTGCGATTATGGCTCGATAAGCACAATTCGCTCTATTACTCAAACAACGTCATAACTAAAAAAAAATGGAATTTTCGAGTTAGTAATGCAGAATTTGTCCTCATATTGTTCTTTATATTGTGTAAACATTTTGATACAAATATCTTGTTTCTTCAACTCTTGAAAGCAAAATAAAATTTTCTTTTTAACCCCCTACTAAAAAAGGGGTGTTATAAGTTTGTAGTGTGTGTCTGTTTATCTGTGTGTCTGTACAAGTACACGTACAGACCAAACGGATGAACCGATTCGTTCCGAATCGTTTTCTGGAAAACTATTTTTTTTTTAGTTATGACGTTGTTTGAGTAAATAAGCCACATGTTGTGCGTAGTATCTAAAAATATTATTATTTTTATCTTTTATTGCTGTAGAGTATTATTTTAGAGTTACATGTATTTCATGTAAATATATAGATGGCTTAATATAAAAAAGGCGTATGCCAATTTTTTTTCCCAAAATCGTGTTTTTAACGTTAATTAACGAAGTACGTTAAATTCAAAAATAAAAAATTTAAAAAAGCCGGATTCACCCATTGTTTCCGAACAAAATTTTTGTCCGGATAAAATTTTTTCTACATATAGTTTGTCGAGAGAAAATATTTTTTACGAACAACTCAGCTTAAATTGGTTTAATTTTATCAGGGCTATCATAAATAAAATTCCGCATGAAATTTTTCCCGAGGAACAATTTCAACCAATAGCAAGTAATAGGGAAAACAAAAAATTCTAATTGGAAGAGGGATAGCCTGACAAAATCGAACTGAGCTGTCAACTATTTTAATCTTTCAGCCAAAGTTGAACTGAGCTGCCACATCATGTTATATGAACAATAAAAGCACATATTATATATGAATTTATTAGAATAGAAAATTGAAAAATAAAGTATATACTCGTACACATGGAGTTGAACGAAAGAATTGCATTAAAAAATTAAAAAGACATAGTAAATTGTAAACATTTGCCGCTGTGCTGGCACTTATAAAATTAATACACTTCGTTTATACACGTATTTCATATGGTAGCTTTGATTTTCGAGACAAAATGTTCGAAGTGTATGAATCGTGCTGCATAGCACTCTCAAGGTAGAGGTCCATAGCTCGAATTTTGCGCGTTATGCTTTACACGCGTTTCATCCTCTTGTTTCATTCTATACTTTGTTCGCGTTGAGTTACATGCACTGCTTTTCATGCGCCATTTTATTTTTGTTTTGATCAGCTGTGTGCGTTTGTTTATAAATACTTATAAAGAAAAAATGGAGAGTGAAATCGAGTTTTTATAAGAATTTGTGGAGTTAGTCGAGTTTTTATATTTAATTTATTAAATTTTCTTCCATTTTATTGTTTAAAAATATGTAATGCATACAAAGTAAATAATACAGATTTAGCATAGATGACACTCAGTACGTAAAAGTAATCGATAACTAATATGGAAAATTTGTTACTGAGAAAAGCGTGTTGAAAAGTTAATTAAAATACATCGCATTAATGAAAATATTCACATATTTTATTAAACAAGTTTTTTTACTAAGAAATTTTTTTTATTGAAAAAAAAGAAAAAAATTATCCACTGCAAAATAATATTTATCGATAACGTAAGAAATAAAGTATTATTTAACATCTTTAGCTTTCAAGAACAGTTGACTTTCTTTCATGGTGCTTGTAACGCGTATAAAAGTAGAAAGTAGACCTACTTTTTGCTTTGAACGCGCCTACGCGTTATGTGCTTTTTGCAATGTAACTTGTCACATACTATTGCATTGAATCTACTTTTTTGACAGATGCATAGAAAGCGTAACGCGCAAAAAGCGAGCTATGGAGCTCTACCTTCAGTAAAAATTTTTTCTGGACAAAAATTTTGTTCGGAAACAATGGGTGAATATAGGCTCAAATCTAAGTATATATTACATTTTTTATGAAAATATACGATACATTTCTACATATGTCCACTTTTATATTAACTCAAAATAATAACTTTTTGGTGATGTAAAGGGATGAAAGAGCAATCGGAATACGTTGAAATTTTTACAGTAGATAGATATTGATGTTGTTAGTTGATTGCTTGCAAAGTAAAATTTTAACAACTTTGAGTTAATACTAGAGATAGGCGCGTGTCGAATTTTTCCAACACGACACGCACGAACACGAATACCATGATATTCAACACGTACGAAACACGCATGTCAAAAAATTTTCCCAACACGAAACTGCACAACACGCACGAAATCAAATACAATAGCAAAAAATCGTTTTTAATTAGTGTTTTTTATGGGAATTGTTACAATTTAAGTTTAAAATTTTATTAAACACACTAATAATCCCAAATTAATATTTTACTTGCGTGTTTGACGATACAATACAATTTTTTCCTGGAAATTCATGCATATGTACATATTTTGCACTTAAAATCGTTTCGTGTTTTTCGTGTCAATGTTGCTGAACACGATACGAAACGAACACGCAAAAAATCAGATTTTCTGACACGAATACTGCGTGTTGAATCGTGCGTGTTCCTGTTACGAAAAAAACACGACACGCGCCCATCTCTAGTTAATATCCTCTTGTTGATTAAGTGCGATATGTATTTATTTAGTTAATAAATATCACCGCTATTTTTCCCCATAAGCACCGGAAACGGGCCTTTTTTGTTCATATGTTCCAGGAAATGAAAAATCCGGGGAAGTTGAAAACCCTATACAACACTTTGTTTGAATTTCTATTTATGTAAACATTGTAAATAAACTTATGAAGAGTAGATAGAGCGTTCCAAATGTTTTCAGCTTACTTCAGTCAAATTTATTACATCAGAAACCAAAGACTACGGAGGGTATCTTTCATGTGATAAATATACTTTTATGTACTTTGGTTTTCTACGCATTAATTTATTAAAATAAATCTTAAATTATAAAAGAGTATGAGTGATAAGTTGAAAATAGCTGGTGCTGTGTTGCTTCCAAATTTGGGAGGGATTGCTGGCAGTTTCGTGACCAGGAAAAATCTTACACCCTGGTTCGAGTCATTAAAACATCCGTCATTCCGTCCACCCAATTGGGTTTTTGCACCCACATGGACTGCTTTATATTCAAGCATGGGTTACGCTTCTTATTTGGTATGGAAAGATGGTGGAGGTTTCACTGGTGACGCTAAGTTACCTTTAATGGCTTATGGCACTCAGTTAGCTCTCAATTGGGCCTGGACTCCAATATTTTTTGGCCAACACAACATCAAAGGGGTATGACGCAATTCTGTTACTACTATTTCTACTATTTTTGCTAATTTTTATTTATTCTAGGGCTTAATTGACATCGCTGCTTTAACTGCAACTGCATCGGCATGTGGTATTTTATTCTACAGAGTGAACAAAATTAGCGGTTATTTATTTATTCCGTACATAGCTTGGTTAGGTTTTGCTTGCCTCCTAAACTATTCCGCCTATAAATTGAATGCAAACAGTGACAAAGAAACAAAAACTGCCGAATCATCCAAACAATTGTAAAATGAATGATTTTTTTTTTTGTTAAATTAATGTACATATTTACATGCATATGTACATTTATACATATACTTACATATGTACATGTGTATGTAAATATAAGAAAATGTTGAAAAACTGCGTATTATTATATTGTTATTGTTATTAGGTACATATCGCTCAGTTACTAAAATAACATCATAACTAAAAAAATGGGATTTTTGATTTAAAGATGAAGAATTAATTTAGTCTCATTATTCATATTGTGTAAAAATTTCAAACAAATCTTTTATATTCAACTATTGAGAGAAAAATAAAATTTTCTTTTTTCATTAAGTTGTGTGCAAGTTGAAAAATTTAAACTCGTTTTCTGCCAAACTAGTTATTTTTTTTAGTTATGACGTTGATTTAGTGTGTAAAGGAGCGATATGTAACAAAAAATGTACAATTGTAAATAAAAAACAATCCAACAAACTGAAAAAAAATGTCTGACCTTTAATAACATCGATATTAAACAATATCGACTTTGTGGTTCCGTAATTAAAAAATAATCAAGAATTTTTTAGCTGAGGTCTACACTGAATCAAAAAACTATTCTTAAAATAAGAATTTTGTGCTTTCGTTTTAAAAATGGTGCATTTTTAAAATAAGAACATTTCATATAATATTAATATACATCATACATGAGTATGTATGTATAACATTGTTATTTGTATAACGAAGCAGTTTTAAAACAAAAATTTGCGCTTTCATTTTAAACTTTTGTGATGCCATGTTGCAGATATGCAACAAACCATTCAATCCTCACAAAATCCATTAAGTACAGGCAATTCTTAATTTTATTTTAATGCAATAACTTTGGTAGGTAAAATATCTAGTTTCAAACTGCAAAATTCATTCCTTTAAATTAATAAAAAATTAAAAAATTAAACTGTTGTTGTTAATGTTGTTATGTTGTTTTTATTTTAAGTACTTTTTTAAATGGGATTTTAAGGTCAGCAAATTAAAATAAAAGATTGTTTATTTTTATTGTTTTATCCTACGTTTCGTTGGAAAATCCCACCTTCTTCAGAAATGTTTTAATTTATTAATGTACATATAATATTGTTTTGAAAATTATAATTGTTTCTCTTAAATTGTACATATTTTGCATAATCAATATTACATAAAACACAAAAAACCGAAACCAAACTTCATAAACATACATAGCTACAAAACATATAACATGAAATAAACAAGTTCTTAATATTAAGCAGAGACTGAAACCATGAAAAAATTAGTTCAATCAAAATAAAAAATTGAGGTTCGGATTCGGTTCAGGGTTCGGCTTCAAAGTTAAAAAAAACTACATGTGTTTCATTAGTAAAAGATGTATTAGCATATAGGTACGCTGTTTTTCTATCAAAGACTACACAGTTACATACATATGTATATGTACATGTAAAGGACACCTGGTGTTCAATCCGCCATGGTCGTTATTTTATTTTGATTTTGTTTTTAATTTTTTTTGCATGCAAGAAATGTAATGGATCTTATTATTCTTATATTAAATATTTCTCTATTTTTTATATTTTTGAACCCGAACCTTGATGAATTTTTCGGTTCAACGGGTTTCGGGTTCAAAGTCTTTATAAACAGCGAACCTAAACCCGTTCGGGTTCGGTTTCAGTCCATGATATTGATATTACAGTAACATTGTTAGATTTTTATCAGTAAAGTTATTTCTAATTTGAAACTTTTATTGCCAAGATATCTGACTTTCTTTCCTCTTAATTCTTTGTGAAAAGGGGTCACTCCAATAATTAAAATTTCAAAAAAAAAAATCTTTGAACAAAATTTTGTTGTTGGAGCGGCCAAAGTCTGCCTCTCTTCTTTATCCTCCCTTTCTCTACTACTTCAAACTTACAGGTGGTTGGCACAAAGGGATCATCGTATTGGACCCAAGTGAGCTGGACCCTTAGCCTTAATTTTTCACCGGCAACATGTCTACCTAACCTAATGCAAACCAAAATAAATAATTCATTCTTCGATTAATTTTGCTTCTAGCTGTCATATTCTATCTGGGATGTTAAGTTCTTGACTTTCAAGATAAGGAATATTAGCCTTTGCTGTTTTGTCTGTCAACTTCAAACCAATTTCGTAACGATCCGAATACATGAATTACGAACCAATCA
The DNA here is from genome assembly GCA_949987645.1 of Tachina grossa. NCBI lineage: Eukaryota > Metazoa > Arthropoda > Insecta > Diptera > Tachinidae > Tachina > Tachina grossa. Next base: position 125,636,362 of record OX465277.1, on the reverse strand, counting down.
AACATATAAAATAAATAAATAAAAAAAAAAATATAAAATATACATACATATACATACAGATTCCATCCTTACCTTATTGATTCATAAAATATAAAATTAAAATAAACACATCAAATTGTTCAACCACTGACCATTATTTATTTTTGAGTACAAAATTTTTATTGTTTCAACAAAACAAATATTTATTTTGTTGGGTGTAAACATTTAGGTCGGCCGGTTAGTTGAGGATTTTTAAAAATGTTTTTTTTATAACAAAAAAAAAAAGGTTTTAAGTTAGTAGGGGTTTTTAAGATGCAATAATAACTTTGAAATAACGTTTAATAAAGGTAGTTGTTGTTAGTTTGAAATGCTGGCATGAGAGGCGGGCGCACTTTATATTAGTTTTAATCAAATGCAAAGAGAGTACAAATTTAGCCGTTTAAGGATTGTTCTGAGGAGCAGTCGGCTGTTGAACGTTAAATAGTTGTGGCGGAGCAGGAGTTGGTAGTGGAGTACTTTTTTTCTCTTCTGAAACAGTTGCTTGCTGTGGTTCTCTTAATTGTTGAGTGTTTGGATGTGGAGAAGTGGCCTTAATTTCATCATCTTTTGGTTTTGCTGCAGCTGGTTGCGAAGTAGAAACCTTGGGCAGAGATTGTTGATTGGATAGAGCAGTGGCAGGCCCTTGTGGTGTGTTAACTTTTAATGGTTCATTGGTCAACTGTACAGTAGATTCATTTGGATGTTGAGCAATTGTTTGTGGCTGCGGAGTAGTGTCTTGCATCTGCGGAGTTGTGGCTTTTGGCTGAGGAGTTGCGGCTTTTGGTTGTGGAGTAGTGGCTTGTGGCGTCGGAGTTGTTGCTTTTGGCTGAGGAGTTGTGGCTTTAGGGAGGGGAGTTGTGGCTTTTGGCTGAGGTGTTGCGGCTTTCGGCTGTTGAGTAACTGTCTGCGGAGTTGAGGGGTTCGATTGTTGAGTATTTGATTGTGAAGCAGATGCTTTAGTTTCGGTAGCAACAGGTTGTGAAATTACATGTGGCAGTTGCTCTGTAGCTGCTTTAGTTTGCTGGTTTGATGGCTGAGAAGTATTCACGTTTGATTGTTCTGATTGCTCTTGAATAGTTTCTGCCTTTGGTGTTGCTTGTTTGTTTGGAGTTGGTTGTTTAGCTGCAGATATTGGTTTTGCTGGTGACGGTTGGTAAGACGGCTGTTGTTGCTGTAACTGTTTGGTACTTTCAGTCTTTGGAGGGCTCACTTGTTTCTTTTGATCTTGTAGGACTGAAGCGTTAGGAGAACTTTTTGCTTGTGATGGCTGTTTCGACTTTGCAGCATTTAATTTTTTATTTTCGGTACTAAGATTTGCACTTGTTGGTTTTTGCTGGTTGTTTTTAGTTTGTGCGGGTTTCGGTGTGACTGCGACTGGTTTCTTTTGAGAATCTGTGGGAGTTTTGGCATCAGCTGATGTCACAACAGCTGGAGTCACAACAGCGTCAATAGGAGTGGTAGGAGGTGTTGCCGTTGGCGAAGCTGATTTTTTGTTCGGTGTTGCGGGTGCCTTTGGTTGAGGACTTGCGGCTTTGGTTGGTGTCCCTGGTTTCACGACTGTACTGGCTTTATCAGGTGTCTTAGCTGGAGTTACTGGCTTTGTTTGCAGAGATAGTTTGGGAGTTGTAGGTTTTGTTGCCTTCGTTTGTGTACCGGCCTGGGTCGTAGGTTTTGCTTTATGTTCTTCTTTTTTATTATTAGCAGGTGTCTTTTTGCCGTCTGTTGGTTTTGGCGCTGGTTGCTTAGTTACTTGCTCTTTGGTCTTATCAGATTCACAAGGTTTAGTTACATCATCTTTCTTGAAGTTTTCAGATTGTGCTGGTAACTGGGCAGTAGTCATTTGAAGTTTGAGTAGTTCTTCAGCTTTATCTTCTTTTAAAACTTCTGTTAGCATCATAGGTTGCTCAAGGGATTTTTCAGCTACCAGTGGTTGCTCAACAACTTCTTTAGGTGTTCGATTTGGCGCTTGTATGACTGAAGATGTTTCTTGTGATTTAATAGCAATCTGGTTTAACTCAGTAGTTTCTTTAAGTATTATTTCTGCGGCTTCTATTGCAATTGGCCGGTCAGATACTTCAATTGCAGCTTTAGGTTGCGCAATCGCTTCTGTGTTTTTATTTTCACTGTTAACAACTTCTTTGAAAACATTTTTGGTTGAAAGTTCTGTCTTTTCAATCGGGTCATTCTTTTGTATTTTCTTTTTGTCTAAGTCCACAGTTTTTTCCTGTTTTATTTGATTTTCAGTTTGCTGCATGGGTAGTGTTTCATTCTTGTTTGCCTTCAATTGAGTTTCAACAAGATTTTGAGCTTTCGGACTAGCCTGCTGTTTTGATTGATCTTTAGCATGTATGACAAACTCTTTGTTCTTCTCACTTGGTTTTGTTGTCTTTTGCGACTCTTTAATATCTTTGGCTTTAATCTTTTCTTCTTTTTTTGCTGCTTGTTGCGGCTTTAGTTCTTTAGTTTGTTCCCCTTTTGTTTCTTTAAGCTCAGTAGTTTCATTGTTCTTTTTATCTTCTTTTTTCTTTTCAACAATTTTATCAGGTTGTTTTGAAGTTTTTTCAATTCCTTTGCTATCGGTTGTATTTCCTTCTTCTTTCGTATGCTTTTTGTTTTCTTCTAATTTTGCTCCTTCAACTTTTTGTTGAGATTTTGTTTCTGTGGGCGCTGCAGTCTGTTGAATCTGTTCAGTGGATTTCTCTTTTACTTTAACTTCCTGTTTCTGCTGCGAAACTTCCAACTTTTTTGTATCCGTTTCCTTTACAAGACTTACTTCAGATTTATTTCCAGTTTGCTTGTTATCAACAGCATTTTTATGCTCAGAACTTGATTGTCTTTTCTCTTGTTTATTTGGCTTCTCTTCTTTCATTTGCTTTTGTTGCTTGTTTTCGCGTTTGCCCACATCAGATTTAATTTTAACTGAACCATTGGCCGACTGCTGCTGTTGCTTGTTCTGTTGTTTCTTCGATTTCTTATCAATTTTTTCATTAGAATCTTTCTTTTCTTCTTTGTAAGTGTTATTTTCTTTATTTATAGCAGCTTCTTCGGATTTTTTGCCATCAGCCTTCGTTTTGGCAGTTTTAGATTCTTCCATTTTGACTACTTCCTCGAAATCGTTGACCAATAAGGGAACATCATCTTCTTCAGCAACATTAGCGAGGGAGATCGGAACAGCATTACCTTGTTTCTGATTACCCGACATGGTGTTGGCAAACATACGCAATTGCATGACGGTATCCTGACCCAATTGTGGTAAAATTTCTGGCAGCATTTCCACTATCTTCTTCGTTTCGCCGTGACCCGTTACAGCGAATGTATTGGCCGATAACGAAGCCTGGGCTTTAGGGTTGTTGAAATGTATAACGGTTAAATCATCTTTGATAATATTGACCTCCTCAATACCCGGTATTGTGCTGACGGACAGTTTTTTCAAAGAGCTCTGCAATTTTTTATCATCCGTAGCAGCAGATTGATGCATCACCTTCTTTTTACGACGTGGTGTACCTTTGCCCCCTATGCGCACCTGGGCCTGTAAACGCCTCAACTTATCGGCATTCATCTGAAAAAGAAAACTATAACTCTAGTATTGCAGCTAATATATAATAATATTTATGCGTGTATTAAACTAGTAAATCTATTTCTAGATACTTATTTGTATAAAATACTGTTCATTTAGAAATGTGGCTGTTATGTAAAGACATGTTCTTGATATTTTTTAAATCACCTCTTGCTGTGTATCTGTCGTCTATTCGACTGACTATTTTATTATCAAAAAAATAATACAAACTCCTCTGAAATGATATGCGGCAGAAAAGATTTTGGGTTTCTATAAAATATTTAACACACAAAATATGCTCACGTCTGAGAAATTGCACTTTTCGTATATTTATCTACTATGTATGTATGTCCGTATATGTGAGTGTATAAATAAAAATTTGTGAAAAGTTCCTTCCACTTTTATATGTACATATGTACCTATATAACTATATATAAATATCGATGGTCTCAAGTAGAAAGGCCCTAACTCGTATTTTTTCACGAATTTGAGTTTTTCAGTGATTCCAATACATTTCACATAAAAACACCTCGTAACAAAAATTTATTGCAATATTGTAAAAAATAATACTTTTACAAGCAGTTGCACAAAAAAAGTTACATATTGACTATTACAGTTTCTATTATGTTTTTACCTTCTCTTGTAAAGTTACGATTATTTGAGTTAGGGCCTTTCTAATTGAGACCAACGATATGTATGTATGTTTTTGGATATTGCGCTAAAATTTTCTTTTTCAAATTTGTAGTATTCACAGAGCATGTAGTATTCATGTATATATGTATGTATTTATGTACTAAAGAGTGTATTAATTCATCGGCGTTGCCAGTTTTGTCTGTTCGTGAATTGAATGAAAGCAAATATAAAAAAAAAAATCTACAAGGGGAAGTGACACAAATTGACATCCTTGCATTCATGCACAACATTCTGGGCCTGTTTGTCTACATGCGAACGAACATTTCTATCGAACATTAGTATTTTCAAATTTTCAAATTTGAGTTTTTCGCTTTTGTTTTTAGCATAAATATTCGATCGAAACATTCGTTGCATTTAGACAAAGAGGCCCTCTATAAACAACACAACATGCTATAAAACCATAGGTGCAATCTGAAACGGATTGAGTCAATATTGATTTCCCCTCTATTACATCTTTTCAAACTAAAACAAAAAGTCGCATTAGTAACACAAACTGCTATACATATTTTCATGATTTTTGGTTTCGGCGGATTCGTTTTCGCCACCGTAAATAGCGGAATAACTATTCTAATATTGTAAAGGTTCACGAAAAAATATGAAGCAAATTATTTTTGAAATAAAAAATATAGGGAACAAATTACAAAACCTCTAGATCATTTGATCAATCTATCATCCGTACCAGAGCATTTAGCTAAAATAAAAGTCCATTCCATTGTGACATTTCGCAAATAATTTTTGAGTGTCAAAGTCATCCGTGTGTCTTTTTTTCCATGTTGTCTATGATTTGTTTTGAACAAATCATCCGGGTAAAGGTTAGTAGTTGATTTGTTTGTGTTTTTTGAGATCCAAATTAAATTATCTGAAGAAGAAAGAAAAGTCAGACTAGAAAAAACACCGCGTTAGTAAGGGCCGACTTAGTGTTTTTCAAAATCAAAAGCCCGTGAAATGGCTCGGTTGGCAATGAGAAATCGTCGTACTTAGCGCACAGATCAACATCGGGATAACCTTTGACGAGCAAGTAGAAAAGCTTCAAGTGTTGATTTTAATCGATACCATTGCACAACTGATTGCAAGTCGCATCCTTTTATTCGTATTGGTCAAATGAAACGCCTGGATTATGCTGCCTTAGTAACAAATTGAAATTTCCATTATTGATAATGGAACGCTTTTGATGATAAAAAAACTGATGAATAATGTGATTAATGCGGTTAAAACTCGAAAGAAAATTCAAATGTGAGGAAGTTCTTATTCCGACGATTTCGATGATTGAAATCGATATTTCAATATACGATTCGTTTCGCATTCGCCATGAAGATTATTATTATCCTTACCCTACGTCTCCAATAGCCATCGACTTGGACATGACATGAACATGACGCCGGCAGAGCAGCTGTGAAAAATTCAACAACTTCTTTGTTGTGGTGAATACGTGTGATTTCCATGTTCAGGCATATCAAAGTATTTTGCCTTAGTGCAATAGAGATGGAATATTTACAAATTTCGTTCGTGCGGATGGTGAATCTCATGGCGAACATTGTTGCTCAGACATATGTTCGGGCATCCATGGCAGAGCATGGATGAAATATGAACATCAGCGGTCTCCATTAGCCATTTGCGATGTCCGACATGATGCTCATACCAAGTTCATGGCTAGTGGAGACCGCTAGTAATAAGCATAGAACATAATTTTTTTTAGTATTTATCTTTTTACGCTAATAAAATCGTAAATAAAGTTTTAATTAATTTAATTTAATTAATACGACATTTATTGGTTTTCGGGCGACGAGTCAGCTAATTAATAGAATAAAATTAATTCTTGAAAAAATTTAAAAAAATAATATAGTAATCGGTTAATCTATCAGGTCATCCCTGAAACTTAAAATTTGCGGAAAGTCTATAAAAATCAGTGAGTATCTTAAATCAATTTGACAAAGAATTTTTAATTTATTAGATAAAATATTTTTTCGAAATTAATGCGGCCCCTACACGTTGCGACTTGTTGTTATACAATTTAATTAAGTTGTACAATCAATTGTGACGTTAGAGGTCTGATTGACCAACGGTTGGTCATCGGTTGAATGAAAAATCAAAAAATTTTGATTTTCATTCAAACCTCGAACAACTTGGCTATCAAATTGGTGCGTGTGATGGCGATTTCATTTTTCGTTTGTCCTTTTCATTCAGTAAACAATAAGTGGAAGAAAAGAAGAAAAAATGCCAATGCGCAATTTTATTGAAGAATATAAAAGCGTGTTTTTATGTTAATTTTTTTGATCTTTTTCCATCATCAAAATGTTATTTATGGCCAATAAATTTGTTTAAACAGTTGTCTAAAAATTTTATTTCGAAACATTTCGAAAGCTTCTCGAATCGATTTACTATCTTACGATGGTTATAAGATCTTTATACCATCTGACTTTGGAGTTTTGCTAAAGCCGCGTTCAGACTATTATACTTTGTACTTATACTTGTCAAAAATTCAAATAATACGTGCAAGTGTGATAGTTTGAACGCAAAATGTCATCAAAGTGGCAAATAATACGATAATAATTTTGACATCCCATAAGACTTTTTCGTTTTTAGAAAATTTTCTTAACGATTATACTTTTCATTAGATCAGGGTTGCATTTTCACACAAACCAAACTTCCAAGTCGGCTGTTTCGCCGCCGATAGCGTGTCGTCATTGATGTAATGTTTTGTCATATGTATATCGGCTCAAAATTTTGAATAAGTGAATCGTATGGAAGTATATTTCGTTGACGTAATTTTTTTAACGTTTTTGTAATATCTTTTCTTAAATTTTTTCTTTTATTTACATAGAATATTTTTAACTGCTGAATTTTTTCAAGTGCCGGCACGACCCCGCCTACATGAAACCGCTTTTCCGCCGCTAGTCAATGAATAGTACAGACATTTTCATTGAACAGCTGTTTTGTTTTCTGCTTGTATTACACATTTTATTTGAAGTGTGATGGTCTGAACACAATAGATTTTTTTTGCGTTAGATTTTTTGACAGTCGCAACGAATGTATTTAGATTTCTGTATCGTAAAATGTGATGAAAGTATTAATACTTGTATAATAGTCTGAACGGGGCTTAAGTAGTACTTTGAGAAATTTACGATCGAATACTTATGTATATTGAAAGCAACAACAAATTTTCAAATGTTATTGTTGTTTGCAATACAAGTTGTCGATCGAATGATTTCTGGTGACATAGTGGCACAGGCCGTTAATTTTTGGCGTTGGTTATTAGTCGAAGTTTTTGGTGTTTATAGTTTTCAGAAAGATGATTGGGGTAATTTTTATTTTTTTAGCATTTATTCTCCAGTTCCTGGCAATACTTCCTACAATCATGCATTAAATACAAAAATAAAAGAAAATTTTAATGTCTCACACATGCAATTCAACTTTAGTTTAGTTCTTTTTTTTCGATTTGGGAATGTGTAGGTACATACTACATATAAATAAACTTTGTAGACACGACAACAAACGGTACCTACGAACACAATTTTATTTCGTATCTCTTCAGATCAGTGATGCCAACTTTTTTGGCTCTAAAAGCACATCAAATTTTAAAAAAGCACTAAAAAGCGTAATTTTGATATCTAAAAAGCGTAAAAAGCACTTACGTGAAAATAGATTGAAGATCTATAACGTGAATTAATGTGAAGTTTAGTAATGTTTAAAATTTTCTAAGCTATTCTCTAATTATTGAAATATATCAGACAAAAAAGGTATGATTTACACAGAAAACATAAATACACCAAGTTTTTATTAAAGTAATTTTAAAAATACACAAATTTCTTAAAAGCACTACTTAGTGCTTTTCCTTAGTTTGGCACTAACGTTCAAAATTTGGCGTTTTGAATCTTCAAAAAGCACTAAAAATAGTGGCAAAAGCACCAAGTTGGCATCGCTGCTTCAGATACTTTGGCCTTTTTTTTAAGATTGCAGAAAACTCTAAAAAAATATAAATAAATAATAATTAAAAGTGTCACCACCGTGGTCTCTCTGCAACTGCTAGGCGCTCCTATATACATATACTCATGTGCGTTCCACTAAGATTGATCGTAAAATATAGACTAAATCTTTGTTCATAGTAGAGAATATACAAAAAAACAGAATGATGTTTCAAAACTTTTGAAAATTTACCAAAATAAAAGTGCATGTGCAGTAAATGCCTACAAAACATTGTATACATATTTATATACATATGTATGTATGTATTTATATACATACATACTTATGAATGTAAGTTCAACAATACAGCCATAATAAGAAGAGCGCATATTGGACTCAGAATTAGAAATTGGAATCGAATGTTTAGTTCTACTTTCATACATATGCACTGTGTATATTTAGAGTCTAAATTTTAGACAGTGATTCGTTCCGTTGTTACCCCCCAAATAAATTTATTCCCCTCAATATTAAAATGATGAAGCTTAAGGGAGACCTTATCGAGGTAACTTCATATGCGAAGTTTGAAAATTTTACAATGAAAGCTTCCTGAGGTACACGGAAAATAAGTTTTCTGCAATAACCATGTTTAATTAAAAAAAAATCAATTGAAAATTTGATTGAGTCAATTAAACTTTTAAGTAAATTAAATTTTTAAACAAAAGTTTAATTGAATTAATTAAATTTTTAATTGATTTTTGGTTTCTTTTTCACGTTCAGTGCTTATTGCAGAAAAGTTTTTTTTCTGTGTATGGAGGTGCAAATAGTGAATATTTTCACACATATACCTGGTTTATATGCAAATCTTATTTGCAAATAAAATTATTTGTAAATATTGAACTCACCGCTTATACGTAGATAGCATAAATTACTATCTGTGAATTAGTCGTATATTGCCACACATTTTTAAATGTGTAACATTTCTTACAAACCAAAAATATTTGGCAACATTTTACACCTTGTTTGCAAATAGTTATCGTGAGTGATTTGCAAATAAAAAGTGCACCGAAAGAATCTTTTTCATAAGTTCTATGAATTTCGACATTTATCCAATGAAAAAATTCATTAAAATTCAACCAACGCCACGCTTCGTTGAATTAATGAAACCAGTTTCATTAAAATTATTTTAATGAAAGCTTCGTCAAATGTATTAAACAACGAAAAAACGAAATAATTTCATTAACACGACGAAATAATTTCACTAAAACCACGAAATAGTTTCATTAAAGCAACGAAATAATATCATTAAAACAATGAAATGACTTCATTAAAACAATCAAATAATTTCATAAAAGCAATGAAATAACTTTATTAAAACAATGAAAAATAACTTAAATATTTATTTGTTATATCTATTATATTTACGCATCGTTGTCAGATTAATAAAACTTATCCCTGAAGAAGTTGGAAAATACCAGCGAAACGTTGGATAAAAAAAATGTAATAATAGTTTTTTATTTACATTAAAATACAATAAAGACCTTGAAAGCCCATATAAGATTACTCTGTTATGTCAAGAAGAAACAACTATAAATGTTTCTAAAACATGAAGGGGTTTCTTAATAATTAGAAAATATTTTTGTCATAAATCCAATGAAATATTGTTACGAAACTAGAATACCAACGAAGAAATTCCAATGAAATTCTTTCACAATATTCGTGAAATTTTCATTAGATATGTGAAATTATTGTTTCGTTGGATTTATGAAGCAAAATTCTTTCGGTGTGCGTATAAACGTGTTAATAGTTACTATCTGACTGACTCACTCACTCATCATTTTTATGGAACATTTCTGCAGTAATATTTGGTACAGGAGCAGCCCTAGGTAGGAAAGCAATTAGGAACATCAGGAAAGTCGAAAACTTTAGCCTTTAACTAAAATTACAGCGCTTAGCTCAAGCAATTGCATTTATGCAAGGCCATAATTTTGCGTTCTTAAAATTAGGAGTTACCACGCCCATAAAGTGTTAACCTTCTGCTTCATGTATGTACATTAGGCTTATGCGTAGTTTTTAAACACAAAGGCTCACTGGGTTTTCATATGCGGGCTAAAATTCTAAGACAAACTGCGTTTTTACTTTTTTGACATGTTAAAAAAAAGTTCCGCACCAAATGCATTTTCTGCAGCAAAAATGTGGATTTTTCAAATCCAAAAAAATCTCATATTTTCGTAATGACAAAATTTTTTTTGTTAATAAACCATCTACTAGTACCCGAATTTTAAAGATTTTGATCCGCTGATCACGAATCTGCTGTTTATTTTAAATTCCATTAAGTGGTTTTCGAGATATGATGGGTAGTTTTCCAGTTATTCGCTAATTCAGGTTTTGCAAAAAGTTACTTATTTTTTCAGCACAATATCATTTATGCACATTCATTCATACAGTTTGGTCCGCTGATTATAAATCTATGATTTATTTTTCAATATATTGAGTAATTTTTGCATAAGGTCATTTGATATAATTTGATATCTCTGCATATTACTATTACAGTAGTTTTGATTTAGCTGCCTTTTGTTTAAGTGCACTTTGGACTTAACTGCCTAAACTGATAAATTTCTGTCACTATTCTTTAAAATCCCATACAAATTCGTTTTTTAAGTGCACTTTTCATACAAAAAATCAACGTTAGCTGCACATTGACTTAACTGCACAAAATATATTTTTTTTGTAATTATTGTTCAAATTCCTTTTTTAAGTGCACTTTGTATACCTGCGCATTTAACATATTTTTTGGCAGTTTTGAATTATTCTCATATAAAAATTTGAAGTTAGCTGCACACATTAAATAAATGTTGCTACATAAGTACTTTTCAAAACAGGGTAGTATGGTCAGATTGCATGTTTCTTATAGGAAATGTCAAACACCATACAAAACTGAATATTCGAAAAGTGTTTATGGATACCCAAACAAAAGCATGCTTTTAGGCTTATACCTACACATTCCAAATTTGACATTTAGATTGGTATAATGACACTAGTCACCTGGTGTAGTGCTGCCACCTAATAAATGCCCCTTGCCTGCACATTTAGGCAGGTAAGTGCATTTAAGATAACAGCATTTTTGACTTATCTGCACCAAAGTCGTGCAAAGTTGAATGTGCAGCTATGTGACAAATTTTCGTGAAATGGTATTTCGCGTTCTATTTAAAGTCTATCGATGTATTTAAGCTTTCAGGATGATGTAAGTTCAATTAAATATACATATACCAGCCAAGAGTACAAAATTTGTACAACAGTGGTCGCCAAACTTTTTTCTTGAGAACTACATTTTTTACATATATATATAGGTATACCAACCTTAATAATCGCCAAAATTATTATTAATTATAGCATTTTTACATATGTAAATTAAGCTCTCTTTGCAAATTTCTAATACAACAAGTAATTCGCAGCAGATTCGTAATCAGCTGATCAAAATCTATAAAATTCGGGTACTACACACAAAAAAATCATAAGTTATATTTCCTAAAATAATGGTTAATTTTAACTAAGTGAAAGGGTAGAATGACATTTACAAAGTTTTTTAGGCAATTTGACAAAAATTTTAGTTGATTTTTATGTTCGAAAAATCAACTAAAATTTTAGTTGAAACTACTTAACGACTAGGTAAATTCATACTTTTGTCTTCTTTGAATTTTAGATAATAATAATAATAGCAAAGTAAATTTATACACATATAATGCGGCAAATCATCATGTATTTTAGTTAATATAACTATTTATAGTTCCATAATTGTCATGGATTTAAAGAATTTTTGAATTTCTAAGAAAATTTATTATTTATTTATTAATTTATATATTTACATACATGTATACATATATAAAATTAAAAATAAAAAATACCACGAAATTAAAACATTTGAAGGCAATGCTAGGAACACAACTGGGACGAACGACGAATTTTTCGTAGCGAGCTTTTGCCATAAAAAAAAAAAATACATTCATGCATATGCAAATTAACAAAACACTGCCGTCGAACGAAACTCGTCGTGCGTGACGAACTCTCCGATATATTTCAGCACAAACCATAAGCAACTTTATGAATTATAAGAGCTGTTATTTAGTCGTCGTTGTTGTGCTTCACACGACGAATTTACTTAGCGAATTATTATCGACGAATTCGTCACCGTCCACGAAATTCGTCGTTCTTCCCATTTGTGTTTCTTGCATAAGACCACGTTTGCCGGCAATCGTAAAGCAGCTCTGAGTTGGTGGAGACCATTCAAACTTGGGATGGGGATCTTCCTATGCGAAGGTATAGGTCGTCTGTAGCTTCCGAAGGAAACACCTATGTATATATATGCAGGATACACTGGCAATTTGCGTACTTGCTTTTATACCATTAAAAAGTAAAAACGGAAAGCAAGCAAGAGAGAGGACTTTTGCGGGGTTCAGCTAGTTCATCTATAATAATTAAAAAGAATTATTTTTCATAAATTTAAAAATTTTAAAAATTTAATGTATACATACCTTCTTGCTCAAAAATTTACTTTTGACAATAAAATAGAAAACATTTCAAAAAAATAGTTTCGAAAAATATATGTATGTATGTACCTTATTGTAATAGGTATATTAACTTGGATTTTAGGTAATGTGTAATGTACAAATTACCTAACTGCATAGTTAATAAAACCCAAGTTTTTTACTTTCATATAAAAAAATTTACCTATGTAAGCTTAATTAATATTACCTCTTATATTTTTTTGTGTGTAGTAGATGGTTTATTAACAAAAAATTTTTGTCATTACGAAAATATAAGATTTTTTTGGATTTGAAAAATCCACATTTTTGCTGCAGAAAATGCATTTGGTGCGGAACTTTTTTCTAAAAAAGTAAAAACGCAGTTTGTCCTAGAATTTTTTCCTGCATATGAAAACCTAGTGAGCCCTTCGCGTTTTGCAAATTTTTTATTTTCTGCATAAGCCTAATGTACATACTTCGGCTAAGCTGATTTTATTGCATTATTTATGTATTTCTCATTAGGTGTGATTTTGTATTTCTCTCTAACTAATTCATTTCAGTTAACTAAAACACATTTATCTGAACTGCTTACTCTGCTTCTTTTTTGCCATTCACTGATTACATAAGCATTGGTCAACTATGACAAGTCAATGTTATAACATAGAAACTGATCAAATGTAACTATTAAATAAATAAAAATAATTTCTATATTATTTTAATTGTTTTTTATTATAAAATAATAAAGAAATAAGTAATATACATACTTAAAAACGAAAACAAAACAGTCTTTTTCGCGATTTTTTCCAGCTCCAACACACCTTGCTTTTTATAAATATCTAAAATTTTAAAGAGAAATACATAAATTTACAAATTAAATTAAACTTTTAAATTTCTATCATTACATGTCATTATTTATTATCAGGCATGCGAAATCAGATTAACAAATTGTACTAATTTTCAAGAAAAATTTTTATTTTTTCAGTACGACTGTACCAAGTTCTTTATTTTTATTTGTTTAATACTTTTTTAATTAACTTGGAACGTACGCATATGTATACGTGTCAAAACCTAACAATTAACAAAAAGAAACTTCAATTATAATAATATTATTAATTATAACTATTAATTAATATTATTCTTTAATACCAGAAGATACGAAAAAGACCATTAATTGCTGAGATCTGAATATAAGTGATTTGTTTTGATTCGATTAGTCGCTATTCACACTATGCCTTTTTAGCCTGCCTTGTATTGACAATTTTCTTTTGAAACCCCTACGAAAAGTCACACACATTTACATTAAGCCTTTTTTATTCATGCCTTTTTGCCATTTATATACACGTTTAATGTTGAGAATACGAAAGAGGCAAAGAAAAATGTCATAAAACCCCTCGAATTTTCATTTCGTGCCTTTTGTTCTACACCGCAAGCTTCTCACCCCCTCTCACCAATAAACTAAAAAAGCATGCCTGCACAGGCAAGCAGAAAAGGCATAGTGTAAATTGCGTCTTAGAGACAGTCGATGCATTTTTCCGTCCTTTCTCCTTGGTACGAAAAAACTCTCCACATTTGCAGATAAGTTTCAAATAGATAACATTCCTCTTACAATTCTTGAAATATCGAAAAACATCGATTCATTTACTTAATTTTTCATATCTAATACCTTGGAGTAAAATATACATATTATGTTGTCGTTTCTCAAGGACCTAATAACTTCTACAGCAAGCAGCGCTCGAAACTGGTTATTTATAGATTCAATATTTTTAATGCTGTTTTTGGCGTGTAATATATGTACGAGTGATAGAAAAAAAATTTCAATAGTGCTAAATCGGTCATTGGGTTGCTTCGGTAATTGTAGCATTAAAATAATGCTGAAAATGGTATAATTGTACTAACTTTTCCATCCCTGGGTATATAGTAGGATAGTGGGAAAGTAGGATTCTCTTGTTTGTGTTATAATTGTTTGCTCAAGACTGATCTGGTAACGCTGCTTATTAATAATAACATTTCTTTCTGCTTGGTTTTTCTGTTTTCAATCGTTTAATCATCAATTGTTTGTTCAGCGCCGAAGTTCTTTGTTAAAATAATTAAATTTAAATCGAAATCACAATGCATAGAAACGTTAAAGTAATATGCGTTGTTTTCTTAATTATCGGTCAAGTGGTTGCGTATTTTGACTCTGAAGCTGACCTTTTATCAGATAAATTTATAGATATTGTGCGTGGTAAAGCAAAAACTTGGATACCTGGAAGAAATTTCGCTGCATCATTGCCTAAAGGTCATATTAATCGGCTAATGGGTGTACGGCCGGATCCGGAACGTAAATTTGTGTTGCCAGAAAAAAGCTCGGTCTTGGGAGTACAATACGGATTATCTGATTCGGACATACCAGCCGAATTTGATGCCCGAAAGGCATGGCCGAATTGTCCAACTATTGGAGAAATAAGAGATCAAGGATCATGTGGTTCATGTTGGGCATTTGGAGCAGTAGAGGCCATGTCCGATCGTGTGAGTTTTTTTCATTTGTTTTTTGATACAATCAGAATTTTATATCGGGAACATTGTTCTTTCAAGACAAGTATAACTGATTAATAAATGAGTTTTATTGAATTATTCCGCTGATTAAGCACAACGGCGTAGATAGTAATATAAGACAAATATATATGTATATAAATACTCACATGCATATCTATTATACATACATACATATGTACATACATACATACATATGTACATCGTTATCAGTACCCCTTTTTGTGCATGTTGCTTTTATAAACATTTTCTTTGTGAATAAATACAATTTCCTTATTCATTGTTTAGGTTTGCATTCATTCCAACGCTTCTTTACACTTTCACTTTTCGGCCGATGATTTAGTTTCCTGCTGTCATACTTGCGGCTTTGGTTGCAATGGAGGATTTCCCGGTGCCGCCTGGGCCTATTGGACGCGTAAAGGCATTGTAAGCGGCGGTTCCTATGACAGTAATCAAGGTTGTCGTCCCTACGAAATTGCACCCTGTGAACATCATACAAATGGCACCCGTCCACCCTGCGATGGTGAACACGGCAAGACACCTCGCTGTCAACACCAATGCCAGAAATCTTATAATGTTGATTATACGAAAGATAAACATTTTGGTGCTAAATCCTATTCAGTCAGCCGTAATGTACGTGATATTCAAGAGGAAATTATGACAAATGGTCCAGTTGAGGGGGCATTTACTGTTTATGAAGATTTGATTCTTTACAAAGACGGCGTTTACCAACACGTCCATGGTCGTGAACTGGGTGGCCATGCTATTCGTATTTTGGGCTGGGGTATCGAAAAAAATATTCCTTATTGGTTGATTGCTAATTCTTGGAATACCGACTGGGGCAACAATGGTTTCTTCAAAATTTTGCGTGGTGAGGACCATTGCGGAATTGAAAGTTCTATTTCTGCTGGTTTGCCTAAAATTTAAAATTTATTATGGATTAATATAATATAATATATATATATATATATATATATAAAATATATGTAAAATGGTAAATGTATTTATTTAGTATATTGTTAATACATCTTACTTTTTGTCAATTGCTCCAGCTGCTTAATTTTATAAATCTGAAAGCGAAACGAAAGAAAATGCTTTAGAGTCTCCAAATTATTTTATTTCGATTTAATTACGGAGTATATCACCCTGATACTTTTTATCGCGAAAATGACAAGGCCAGGTGCATATTTTTGGTGAAATGAAAGAATGAAAACGATTCTTGAGAAAAACGTTTTAACATTTTTGAAGCATACCATATAGTCCAGATTAAAATTTCGGGTATTTTTTAGGCAGCAAAACTGGTGAAAATTTGTACTTTGAGTACTTTTTAGGTTTTTCCAAAGCTAAGTACAAAAAAAGGTATGAAAATTCCAGTTTCTTTCTGTTTGAGAAGTCGCTGGAAGTTGATAAAAATTGTGGAATTTCTCTTCTTTCTAATACAATTTCATTTGACATTTTGAGAACAAAACGAGTAAAAATAGTCTACCAATTTTTCACAAAAGTATGGAAATAAAATGTGAAGGCATTTTCAAGCTGAAAGTTGCATTGCAATAGCATTAAAAAGTAACTGCCGTATTCAGAAAAAATATTTTTGGTTTACAAAAGCTTTACAAAACAGATTTTTTATGAAAATTTGTTTGTTAAACGCTTTGTAAACCTTTTAAATAGTTCTACCGTATATTCAAACATTGAGTAGAATCGTAATGAGCTTAAAAATGTATTTCTTGCTGGCTAAGAACATCTAAATGTAGAACAGTTTAAATCTTTGAGGAAATCGCATGTTCATTTAAATATGTACATAGATTATATATTTATTCTCAATAAATTAATAGTACACAGATTTGCAGGTATCATTCACTGTTTTATACAACTTAAACAACTACTTAAAGTATTTTGGAAAAATATCTCTTATAATATATACGCGCTATATACATACATGTAAATCACAATAGTATGAGTAATTAAAATCTATCAACACTGCCAGTTCCACCCTCTCGTTTCCATAAAAACCTGTGCTAGACATAAGGATTCCAATTGCTGCCATCCTCGGGTGTCAAGCGATTAGTAATAAGCAATATAATATCCACCACCCACCAAACACCAACACCTCCAAGTGTTAGAAGTTTGCCAACTGCTGTGCCAGTTTGTCCCAAACAAAACCGATCCATACCTAGAAAACCCAATAGCAAACTGTACAGCAAAGTAGTTAGAAAATAATGCTCCGAATAGCGTATGCAAGGGATCCCATCACGTTGAAATGTTCTAGGTCCGTGGCAGTCTATATCAGGAAACACAGTGCACTGAACTTTCGTGTGCTCCACATCTTCATAATTGAGGCCACCGAATTTTAAGCAACCATAGCCCTTTTCTTCTTTAGCGGTTTTGTTTAGTTTGTGATCAATAGGTTTATTGCACTCGATAAAGTCATCGGGTAGCATGGAGCATAACACTTTAGGTCCCCAAAAGTGATAAACATTTGCATTATCAGCGGTACGAGATGAAGCAACAGCTCCGGAGACTTGCTGTTCACGGTCACTGCGTGCTTGTATGGCATTTATTCTTCTTGCCAAGCCTACAACAAGCACGAAAACAATAACACTGTGATGTAAACTAATCATTTGATTATACACTATTTGATATGTGAATGGATTTTCTATTAATTTTTATAATTTGTTGAAATTTATCAAATTATCTTATCAAGTATGAGTAACAGCTGATTCTGTTTTGCTTGTTTTGTTATTGTATTTGACAACTTTGTTTTTCGTCAATAATGTGATGACATGCAACTAAGAGTGATATCAGAATTTAGTGGAAGGGAGAAGTAGCTAGTGTAGCCAAATATGTTTGTATTAAGTGAGGACAGAAACCTTTATGTGAAAAGAAATTTAAAATAAATGAGCAGCGTTGCCAATTTAGCACATCGCTGGAATTTGGCGCGTTTTAGTCATAAATATTTGACAGCGCTGTAAATGAGACAATATTAAAGAGAAATGTATAATAAAGAAAGATTTTCTCTTAAAGTGTCTAATTCATACTTCTTTCTCTTGACCTGATTTAAAGACTGGCTTAAAGATTTTTTTTTAGTTTAAAGAAAGGTGTTTTACAATAATTGTAGTTTTAAATTGAACAGCAACGAATCAAGAACGAGAATTCATACATGCATACATAAAAAACAATTATAGTAGAAAAATAATAAAATATTAATTGTGTTGATAAATCTAGCAAATAAAACAAAAAACATTTAAATAAGTTAATTAGACGAGAGCCAAAATAAGTTGTTTTAAAAAGTTTAGAAATTACTTTAGATAAATTTCTTGGTGTAAATACATACACATGTACATACTTACATAGTATATCCAGCAACAATACGTGGTATAGAAAAATTCGTGCGTATCTATCTACATAGTACATATGTACGCGAAAAGAGAAAGTGTCTCATACATTAAATGAAGAATTAGAAATTTACTAAAAGATGAAACAATTCTTGGATGGAAAGCAGGTATGTTTTTGCTTATGTAAATATGTACATATGTATGTATGTATGTATATATGCATATGTGTTTTTAAGGTTCGAAAAGAAAGTTTCATCATTTCCATTTTCAGATCAAAATGACCAAAGATAAAGTTCAATTGCAACAGAATGGCAAAAGCCATAAATTCGAGGCCAATAATTTACCACCGCAAAAGTCGCTGATAACTGCTTATGTACTATGGTTGTTTGGTGGTATTTTCGGTTTACATCATTTATATTTGCATCGCGATCGTCATGCATTTGTATGGTGGTGCACTTTGGGTGGTTACTTTGGTGTAGGTTGGTTATTCGAAGTTTTCACTATACCCAGTTATGTACGAGATGCCAATGAGGATCCGAAATTTATCGAAGAGTTTGTTAAAAGACTACAGCACTATCGCAAACCACCTTATTCGGGCAAACGCTTTTTGGGTGAAGTGATGATAGGCTATTTATTTGGTCAACTTTATCAGATGGCTATACCGGAGACGATTTTTGCCGGTATAGATTTCACTTTTCTGCACTGGTTCATACCTGTGTTTGTCGCCTTGGGAGTTTGGACTGTGGGCAATATAGGCCGCGAAAAGGGCGTTTTATGGCATTGCCTTCTGGCGGCCATTGTTGCGTATCCAGTGCGATATTTTATTTATGATGAAACCTATACCTTACTTATAACTGCTTTGGCCTCAGCACTGATCTTTGATCACTTCTCCAAGGAATGGCTGCGCACGCCTCCCAAAAGACGCGGAAAACTAGAGAGAACTTTAAAGTTTACTGGTGCATTGTGCATTTACTTTTCATTATGGGGCTGCTTCCTCTATTTCAATGGCACTATATCCGATGATGATGGCAATGAAGTGCCCATACACGAGGCTTTTCAAAATTTCTTGGCCTCAGCTTGGTGGACAGACATAGCACAAGCCTTGCAGGACACATACAACTATGCCCAGCATCATGGTTGGTATGAAACTTGGAAGGAAATATTTGAATCTATGGATGTGGATGGTGAGCGGAATGCTTACAAAGTTTTGGGTGTAAGTGCTACAGCCTCACAATCGGAAATTACAGCTGCCTATCGTAAACTCTCGAAAGAATATCATCCAGATAAGGTGAAAGATGAGACTCAAAAAGCATCAGCGAATCAACGTTTTATTGAGATTCAACAAGCCTACAGTGTACTATCAAAAATTAAGTCGTCACGTCGTCGCAAGAATATAAAATCTGTTGAAGATGAAACCATTGTTTTGTAGTACTAGTGCATATGTGCATACATACATATATCCATACATATGTGCATATCTTTAGCTAAAATGCAAAAAGACGTAACTAGCAAAAATATAATAATTTTATATAACTCATATTCATACCAAAGTATACATATCGCACATAAAATCATAAACAGTCATAAGTCAAAAAGTTTCAGATGCTCAGGATTGGCAAAAAAAAATTATTTATACTATACAACTGACGTAATAATGCAAACATAAAAACAGCCATAACGCTATTTGATATTGTTCAAGAAGACTGTTTTGGAAAATAAATGTTTGCGGTTATTAGAGATTTTTTCAATGAAGTGGCTTATGAAAAAAAACCATTTTGATCATTTTGAGTTGTGACTGTTTATGATTTAGTGTGCGATATATTCAAATAGTGTTCCCCGACCACTATAGTTTTTAATAAGTCGTCCATTCACTTCTCCAACCAGTTTGTAAAGAAAATCATATCATTACATTTTAAATTACATACGTCGTTTTGAATTTATCAACAAAAAAAAAACACACTTGTAGTTACGTCGTTTTGGTTTTTATTAATAAATTTTGTCAAGACGTGTAGTTTAATGACATTCATAATAATCAACCAAAAACTCGATTTTGAATTACATATTTGTTAGTTACGCCTTTTTGCATTTTAGCTAACGATATGTATGTGTGCATATTTTTTTGACTGAATATGTTGCATATGTAGATATATATTTCAGTTTTTGGCATTATTTATTTGATTCATGATTTCGTGTCTAGATCTATGCACCAAAATTAGGGTGATCGATTATTCGACTTTTTCCAGAAACCGGTTTTCGAATAGTTCGATTATTTGAAATTATGAAAAACCCGGTTTCGGTTTTTACAATTCAGGAAAAACCGGTCAACCGGTTTTTTTAAGTAAGAAAATTATTATACAAAAGTTTTGATTTTAAATTGCTTTATTAAAAAAAGAGTTAACAAACAGTTCATGTAAATACTATAAAACAATACAAAAATTAAAGGTAAAACATAAAAATGAACTTCATATACTTATGTATAGTACATAAATAAGTATATATAATATACAGTTGAGGACCAAACTCTACATACAACCATCATTTTTAGGGTTTGTGGAAACTTGGGAATAAATTCCAAAAATTAATTATGCCAATATTTAGGGTGCTAATAAATATGTTTATACAAAAAATAATAAAATAAATATAATAACACCTACAGTAGCAAAAATATTCAAAATACATAGAAAAAAGTCTAAATACAGGCATAAAATACATGAAAAAATACGTGCAAAATGTTTGATGTCATTAACTTATTTAAAAATCCTGTGATTTCCGGTACCAAGCCATCAACAAATGACATCCAAATATGGTCTAATACGTTGTTATCATAATTATTTTTTAATTTTTTATTTTTTGTAGAAACATATTTATTAGCACCCTAAATATTGGCATAATTAATTTTTTTAATTTCTTCCCAAGTTTCCTCAAACCCCAAAAATGATGTGTGTGTGTATAGTTTATTCCTTAAGGCCATGATACACTATCATACAAAGTCGTGCGATCTACGAAAAAGTACAACGCTGGTATGATGGAGTTTATGAAAATTTTCAAAAGACAATAACAATTCATCACACCAGGGTTGTATATTTTCGTAGATCGCACGACTTTGTATGATAGTGTATCACGGCCTTTAATGGTATATACATATGAATGTGGATATCTACCCATATATAAAATATGAAAATTTGAAATGTCAACAAAACTAAAACTCACTTTTTGCAACTGGATGTCAAAATCCATTGCACACCATAAGGCCAATTAAATTCGCCTCTGCTATTACCTCATAAAATAATTTCGCTTAAATTTAATGTTTCAGTAAACGTTGGCATGCTCAAAAAAAGCTTAGAGCTTTTACACTAAAAAAATACTTAGGAAAATAAACAAAAAACGTTGGTCTAAGTTTTAACATAGTAAAAACTAATTTTATTGCAAAATGTACAAATCGAAAAGTATTCGACTCAGCCGGTTTTTAAATTGCAAAAACACCGGACTATTCGACATACGAAAAATCAACATTTTGAAAAAACCGACAGCCGTATTGTAAAAAACCGGGTTTTAAAACCGGTTGAAAAACCGAGTCGATCCCCCTATTTAAAATGCATTTAAATGGTTTTACTTCATATTTAATTTTTAGTTGAATTAGATAGAATTAATATTGTTTGACAATGAAATGAGAGTTTGTGTTGTGAAAATATTTAATTAAAAATTAAATTAAAAGTTGGCAACTTGTAAAAAATTTCAAAATAAAGTTATATAAATGTAGATTGTAATTAAACTTTAAACTTTAAGCGATAAATAAATCTTAGAAAATTTTAAAAGAAAGTGTTTTAGTAATTCCACATACTTATGTCGGTATGTCTGTATGTATAAAAAACCTGTGGGCTTTTTCCCATGAAAAACAAAATTGAAAGAAAAAAAATTAATTATAACATACATTTGCTATAATTACTTTTTTAAAAAATTGTGTATCCAATTTATATGTAATTGTAATTGATTTTTTTCGATTGCAATTGCATGTAATTGTAATTTGTTTTTTTTATAATTAAAAGTACGTGTAATTAAAATTGAGATTTTTCGCAATAAAATTACTTTTAAATGTAATTGTTATTTTCATTTTTAATTACAACAAGTTGTAGTTGTAATTGAACACTTTCAAAAATTTTGTAGTCGATGTGTAACCAATTAAAAATTTAGTCATTACTGCCCAATTCTGAATAAAACTACCTGCTGCATTACAATTCCATGGACAAAGTGGATATCAGCATCAGCTACACACATACATATGTATGTATGTACTCGTATACATATACATATGTATATGTGTTCATCGTATAGGTAGTCGGACCACTAATTAATTTCGTTGCACCACAAATGTACTAAAATTTTAAATTGCCGTTGTTTTGTTTGTATTTTTTGTTTGTTTATTCTTAAACAAAACAATTTAGATATAAAATGTAACGGGGTTTTCTACCCACTTACATTGTATGTATGTATGTATGTATGTGTTTTTCGAACGGTTTTGACAGACACTGCTTTCGCTTTACAGAGTACAGTGCTACCAGACTTGGGAAAAGGAAACTATGAGATGCGAAAGACAAATGAGCAAACGGTTTAATCATTAAACCGTTTATGTAACTGTAATGAGTACAAAACTATCGATTTGATACTACAGGCAAATACCGCCGGAACGCAGTGTTGTTAGATACTTTTTTCTAAAAATCGACAAATTTTAAAAATAAAATCGTCAAAATCGTCACAATTTTCAAAAAAATTCGTCAAAAGATCGTCATACAAGAATTATCCATTTTTAAACTACTAATACATATATCATATTAGAAATAAGACTATTTTATGTAACAAAAAACAATTAATCGACTTTATAGTCAATGATAAAAACTATAAAGTGAAATTAAAACAAAAAATTCAGAATATATAATAGTGTGTAACAGTTTCTAAATAAAACCAGTTTCAAACTAAAATTGTACACACATTTTAGAATTATGTTTTTTATAAAATTTTTCTTAATGCCAATATTATAACACTCCAAAGAGTTATAATAATAATAATGATTTCAAGGGCTTCTGTTTCCAGTCATTATCTTGAAAGTTTAAAAAAAAACAAGTTCTCTTATTTAATTTTCAATGTCTTGATATTTTCCGGGATAGAAAAGATTTGGAAAACTTTTTAGTAAAGGAAGAATTTCAGAGTCTATATTTAAAATAACTGATGCTGAAAATATGTAAATTAAATTTATTGATATTTATGTTATCGAAATCAAATCTCTTTTCTGCAATGCCTTGTTGGCATATTTATGTTACTAAATATTTATTTCAACAAATCGACAAAATATGAGGAATACTTGAAACAAAGTCGTCAATCGTTATTTTGGGAAATTTGTTGTAAAAAAATGTCGAAATGACGTAAAATCGTCATATCTAACAACACTGCCGGAACGAACAATATAATGTTGGGCCTATTCCTTATTTTAATTATTATTATTGTAGACATGATACAATGTAACAAAAATAATGACTGCAATTTGTATTCATAAAAGCCACCAAATAAAAATTCACGTATCATATTTTTTTTGCATTTACCTTGCTGCTGTAAATTTTGTTTAATATTTTTTGCCCTTTGTTATACAGAACCCACATTTATCAAAACATTCGCTATATAATGTTGTAAATGGTACAAATATTTTGGTAGCAAGGTTTCGTTTTTTATTTTGCGATGTTTTTTATCATTCGTTATATCCCGTATAAAATTAATAACGTTTCTATATTTATGATTTCATCAGTCTAAAGTTCGTAAAACTTTTTAAGCCAAATTACACGTGATAGTTATTAATGAACAAATAACACCAAAGTTAATTGTAAATGTTCTGACAAACACGTGGTATAAGGGAACAACTAGCTGTTTTCGAAGGCCACTACACCTTCATCATCAGGATTATTTGTGTTTGGTCCACTGTGTGTGGTGTCAGTTGATGTAGATTTCTGCTTTATATACGCAACTTTTATTAAAAATGGGATATGTGAATTGTTTTGATTCATCGTATTTCAATCTGCTGAAAGCTTTTTTGTAATGAAAGCTCAATTTTAGCATCTCTATGTAAGGTTGTTAATGTAAAAAATTTGTATGGTCGCTATATAGGATTTTCGTTAAAGCGAAATTCGTTATACCGAGATTTGTCTGTGTGTTTCTTTTGCATGTTTTAGACAGTGAAATTTTACTTGATACATTTTCCTTTAAGCTTTTTTTTCGTATTTAGACAGAGACAATCTAGTTTCAAAACGAACGAAAGACAGAACCATGATACAATAATACAGGTAGCCGCGAATCTACAACAAATGTACAACAAATAAAACAACAGTGATTTTTATTGCTGTTTTGTGATTGATAAGAGAGGAAAACAATATACATGTACTTGCGTTTTCTCTTGGCTTTGCAAAGCATGTTTGTATTAGTACAGTTTTAATAGGCACTGTGTGCGTGTGTTGGTAAAACATAAGCACAATTTGGCAGATCAAATCACAAAACAAGCAAAACAGCTGGCGCTTCGCGGTTACCTGTATAATTGTATCATGGACAGAACTAATTTGAGAGTACTAAAAAGTAACCCCTTCCCTTCGTTCTTCATTATCCATTTATTAAATAAAAACTGCAAAAAAGCTTTTCCTGGCTAAAAAAGATTTTTCTTTAAAAAATATATATGTACATACATATGTATGCCCATATGCTGTAGAAACTCATAATGCTTAAAGTAGGCGTTTTGTATTTGACAATCGAAAACGCTAGAAATTTTGCGTTTTCAAACCGCTAGCTTATACTGAAATGATCTTGTATATTTTAATTAAACTGCACTTTAAAACCCTCGCTTTGCTTCAAGTCGACTTAAGCTATTATTCCTTATTGCCAAAGATATCGAAATTAAAAGACTTTGGAGGTTCTTGAACTAAAAACATAAATTTTCTTTATTTCTTACATAAAATTAACATAATAATATGTATAATTAAACTAAAAGTTTCTTAATATTTTTTATCATGTTTGTTTTTTTTTCTTCTTAAATATTTAACCATGTGACAATTTCATACAGGTGTGTGTGTGTGTGTTTGTGTGTGTGTATTATAATTATATTATAATATTCACTTTTTGTTGAAAAGACTTGTGGGTTATTTAATACATACATATATATTATATTAAGTATGTAAAACTTTACTAGAAATTATTGTTGGGAATCTTCATTGAAAAAAAAGAAAATCCAAAAATAATTTTACAACAGTTAGTAACCGTTGCAAGTTCCTCTTTAGCATATACATACATACCTACATACGTACATATAAATACATACATGCATGTATGTACATATGTTTATCTATATTAATTTACTTTTTGCATAAAAGTATTATTTTTTATTATGTGAATTATGTAAAAGTAATTTCGATCACAATAAAAAATACAATTTCATTAAAATTAATAAACATTTTTTAATTAGTGACTACTTAAATAAACTACTATTCATAGATTTTATAACAGATAAAACTAAAAAAAAATTAAACTTTAAGAAAAATCGTTTTCTTCGAAACAAACGTCGAAGAAAGAAGAACTAAATAAAAGAACGAATAAAATATAATATAATGGATAATTATGCTAAATGATTTAATAAAATAGGGGCTAGTGTAGTAAAAACAGTAAAATAGAGAATACAAAAAATAATAAAAATGAGAATACGAATTTTTTTTTTGTTTTTGGAAAGTGAAGTGATAGAAAGCAGCGAAGTAATAAGTAAAAGAAATAGTAAAAACTTCTTAAAACTTAATATAATACTGAGCATACAATGAAAACGAAACATTACTAAGTTTTGTTGGTCGAAATGAAAGGGTTAAGAAGTGGAGAAAGAGAGAGAGAGAGGGAGAGCAAGGAGAAGCTACTTAGGGGATTCTTTATTATTTTCCAATGAATTTTTACTATTTTCACTACATTTCATTTTTTGTATATGTTTCGGGAAACTTTTCCTTGATGGACAAATTTTCACAAATTTGTTCACTTTGATATTGTGACATACATTATTTCTTTTTTTTTTGTTTGTGTGTGTTAGTTCTCAAGTAATATTTAACAAAAGTTTCATACAGGTTTATTTTGCTTTATATACACTTTCTGAAACTTTTTTTTTTACAATTTTCATTAAAATTTTATGAAAAAGAAACATGAAATTGTACAACTTTACTTAAAACGAAGCTTAAAGCCTATGAAAGCTTTTATCTTGTTAAAATTGTATTGTATGTAGATTATACTTTGTTAAAACAAAAGCTTTAAACAGCTTTTTCTATTTAATATTAAATTTGTTAGTGTTAGTGTGCGTGTGTGTTTTAATGAAATGTTTTGTTGTGTTTAGAAATGAGTGACTACAATATCTTCTTCGAGATCATCCAATTCATCGTCTGTTTCTTCAACTTCCGGTGTGCCATTGACATTAGACTCCACAACAGCTGTGGCAGCAGCGGCTTCCTTTTCTTTTTCAGCTAGTTCAGCTTTTTCTTGTTTCTTGAGTTTACGTTGCTGAAAGCACAGAGAGAGAGAAATAAATAAAAAGTTATTTTATTTAAACTTACGATAGAGTGCCAAAAAAATTAAGATTTACCTTTCTTCTGTAAAGAATTTCTACAATGACATAACCAATGCAGCCTAAAGTTAAAACAGCCAGTAAAATGTATAATTTCATGCGTGCACACAATGTGGTGGCATAGGCATAAGCGATCACAAAGCCTGCTGATTCCCAGAGACGATAATTGGAGAAGGCAGCTTCCTTGTTACGTCTGAACAAGAGACCATATAAACCATTGATTTGTGTTTGCCACACCGCATCTCCGACACCCCAAAGACCGGACATGGCATAGAAGATTAAAGGATTTTCAGGATTTGGACGCCAGAACAATTCTACGGTAATCAACGTGAAATGCACAACAGCTCCTAAAACAATAATGGGCGTGCGACCAATATATTTCATTACGGAGCCAAACAAAATCGAACAGACGGCATTTACGACACCAAAGCAAATCATAACGAAGCCAATCTGATGAATGCCCAATGCACAGGAGACATAAGCTTGTGTAAAATCGGCACCAATGAAGGCCTGTTCCATACCAATGAATACGGTAATAGGAATGAGTAGTTGCTGGTTGGGTTTCTTCATTTGGCGAAAAGTGGCCGACAATAGTTCCATGCCCGATAATTCCTGAGCCGATTGAGAACCTTTGCGCTTTTCACCATAACGCTTGAGCGGATCCAAAAAGAAGGCAATAATAGCCACGGCAGCAATAATACACGACAAATAGATCATTGAGATTTCGAAGATTTCATGATCTGGAGGACGCTCCAAGTTGCTGTGGCCGTTTGAACCATGGACACAGAAATTGGCACCACAATATTGCAGATCTTCTTCGGAAATAGTACTGTTGGCATCGCCGCCACCACCGCCATGGGCACCACTAGAGAGCACTACAAGGGAAATAGACAGAGAGAGATAGGACAATTAATACGTGATATTAGTATAATAATATACACATGTTACATGTATGTGTATCAGAGATGGAAAAGTTGATACTAATTGATATTAAAAAAACTGTAGCTAATTTCTGGCTTTAGACTGGATTTATATCATAAATTTTATACCGGGAGTTCCTCCAGGAACTTTATATTTTTGAACTGTTTTTATTTGTTAGTATAAAGTGTAGTATAGATTAGACTCCAAACCGATTTGGAAACGGTAATAAGGTGTCATGTGTTTGCTGTAATCATTTTGTCAACAATTTTCAAATTTGTGCTTTATTGGAAATTTTTTATATTAAAGTTTTAATATTTTTATCGCACATGAAATACCGAAGTATATTTATTTGGCATAAAGTCCTCATTTAATTTGAAAATTTTCTATACATTTGAGGTTAACCATTGTCTTTATGCATTTGATGTATGCAAATAAATATTTTATTTTTCTTTTTGCTCTTTAATAATTTTATTGTTGGCCAATGCTAATTGCAAAAAGGTGGTGGAAAATAAAATAGATGCAATATTGATTAAAGATGCTTATTTTGTAAAGACTTTTGTTTGAAGCTTTTAAACTTATGATGTTTGTATATTGTGATTCTCAATAACATATTAAGAGTCTTACTTCAAACATACGAAGTGTGTTACCTAAATTAAAAAAAATTTGGGTTGAAGTCTATTTCCATAAGCGGGAAAGAAATGCATATAGAAAATGCTTAACCTTAAAAGCAAGCAAAATTTTTAAATTTTTATCGCACTTTTTCCTAAAATTAATATTTAATTCCTTTCCTATGGTCTATGGTTTAAAAAGAAACGAAATTTTGGCGTATTTACTCAAATAACGTCATAACTAAAAAAAGAGTTTTCCATAAAAAGAGTTTAAAGTTTTCAATTTAAACACAACCAAATGGAAAAATAAAATTGAATTTTTCTCTAAAGAGTTGAGTAAACAAGATATTTGTATAAAATTTTTAAAAAATATAAAGAACGTTCTCAGGAATAATTCCGCATGTCTAACTCAAGAATTCCATTTTTTGAGTTATGACATTCTTTGAGTAAATGAGAGATTTGTTTATGCGCTTGTGAACAGACATATTTGTTCTAAAGTTATTTGATTATGTGTAAGTTAATTTTAGTTATTATTGTTCGAACTTCATTTATTTCTGTATTTATGATTTGACCAAACACTGATGATGAAGGTGTAGTTGCCTTCGAAAACGGCTAGTTGTTCCGTTCTACTACGTGTTTGTCAGAAAATTTACAATTAACTTTGGTGTTATTTATTCTTTAATAATTGTCACATGTAATTTGGCTTACAAAGCGATACGAACTTTAGCCTGATCAAATCATAAATATAGAAATAAATGAGTTTGTTTGTTTTGGTGCTAGTTATCACTTAGTTAAAATCGTTTTTAGAAATTAATCTAACATACAGAATATTCCCAGACCTGGCCTCAATATAACTATTTGGAAAATAAAATAAAATTTTTCAATTAAAATGCATACGACGTTAATGCGATCTTGTGAATTGAAAAATTAATTATTTATTAATAATCAATTTCAATTTATATTTAAGAAACAATTAGGGCCTAATTTTGTAAAACGCAGCGCTTAGCGTCGGCAAATTTTATATAAAAAAGTTAAATTACAAAAACAAAACAAACAATATTGTCAACGCTTGCCGTTGAGTTTTAGACAACAAGGAGTTCAATATTTTACTGAACAAGTTAAATATTAATTTGGTGAAAAGTGCGATAAAAATGTTTAAAAATTTTCAAATTTGTTTTAAAAATTTTTTTTAATGAGTCACAACTTCGTTTTGATAATTTTTGATATCGTTGTGAAAAAAATCGTTTTTCATCGCATACCTGAATAAGTTGAAAAATCGGAGCAACGTAAAATATAAATTTTTAAAGAAGAAATGTGTAAGTCAAACTTTAATTTTCCCCTTCCATCCTTGATGTACATACATATGTATGTACATTTTTTTTTGAAATCGAGATTTTTGCATTTTCGATACATTAGATGCTCTTCTAGCGAAATATACAAAAATCCCGATTTCAAAAAAATAATGAGCTAGGGCCTTTCTATATTAAGGCAACGATATGTATGTACAAATATTGAAATATAAATTCTATTAAAACTCACCAAGACTGGAAATAAGATTTCCCCACAATTCAGCTGTTTGCCAGGCCAAAAAGAAGAAGCCAAAGAACCGCACGATTATAGCATCGACAGCTTGTTCTGTAATTTTGGCATATACTTGACCTACTTGTGTCAAGTATGTGGCCTTGGAGGCCCACATAGGAGCAGCACCCAGACCGACTAGAATACCAGCAGGAACCAATGTGTAGAATCTTAAAAAAAATATGAAAATTTTTTGTTAGAATAAAAAAAAAAATACCAAAAACAATTTAGATAGAAATGCTTTGTAATATATTTACTTGGGAAACAATTGGAAGGCAATGTAGGGGGCATAGCATAACATACTAAATACCAAAGTCCATTTTACAGTTAATTTGCGAATTATTAAAGTGGGTAGGAATATGCAAGAAACAACCAAGGCCGCATAAATAGCACTAAGCGACACTGTACCCAGACCATCTTCAGCATTTATTGATGATTGCAAATTTGCTGTGCCCTATTGAATTAAGATTTGCATATATTATTTAAAGATGATTGAAAAAAATAAAAAATAACAACAATTAAAATTACCTGAAACGCTGTAAATTGTACCATAAAAGCAAATGAAATTATGGTAATATTTTTCAGTATACGCCATTTTTCACCCGGATTGAGTATAACTTTCTCTCTGAGTGAGACTGTGTCTGGTTCGAAACCGGCTTTTGGCTAAAATTATACAAGAAAAAATAAATGGAGTTTATGAATACATTTTATATAAAAAAAATTAAATTAAATACTGCTTGTAATATTTGCATAAACTAATACAATAAAAATTTTTCTTTATTATCAAAGCTCTTAAGAAATTCTTGGCTTTTTTTAATTTGCGTCACTTTTTTTTTGTTTAAAAAACCAATCGTCATAGTTAGGTCAAATATTTGCTCTCTTTTAAGCAGTTTTTAACAAAAATACAAATACATATGTATATGAATTAGAGATGGGCACGTGCCGTGTTTTTTTCCGTGACACGAACACGCACGACTCAACACGAAGTGTTCGTGACAAAACATCTGATTGCGTGCGTGTTCGGTTCGATTCGTGTTGAGCAAAATTGACATGAAAAAAAACTCGAAACGATCTTAAATGTAAGACATGTATATATGAATTTCTAGTAGAGAAAAAATTCAATATTTTGTATCGTCAAACACACAACACCAGGATATTTGTTGATATTGTATGGTTCTCTGAAGCTTAAAGTTCTATATGTAAATCGATAGTATCAGCTGCGGTGGCAGATAGTATCAGTTGTAGTAGTAGTAGTAGTTGGCAGTGCCAACTCGGTGCCGTGTTTTGAAAAGCGACTCTTGAATAAAATCAATTAAATTTTCTGATCTTCAATACCATACCATTAATATTTCGTGCCTGTTATGCAGTATCGTGTTGACGAATATTTTTGCGTGCATGTTTTGTACGTGTTGAGCGTCTTGGTATTCGTGTTCGTGTCGTGTCGTGTTGAAAAAATTCGACACGCGCCCATCTCTAATATGTATGTATATACATACATATGTGTGTATCATGCATATCATCGTCACCGTAATATAGAAACGCGCTAACTCATTATTTTTATTCAAATCGGATATCATGCATATTTCTCGATTTGACTTAGGGGTTTCTATATTAAGGTAATGATATCACTCATTTAATCAAACAACGTCATAAATGAAATTTTTGAGTTAATGATCCAGGATTAATCTTCATATCGCTCTTCATATTGTGTAAACATTTAATACAAATATCTTGTTTACTTAACTCTTGAGAGAAAAATTAAATTTTCTTTTTCCATTAAATTGTGTGTAAATTGAAAACTTTAAAGTCGTTTTCTGTCAAAATTTTTTGTTTGATTCAATGAGCGATATGTATATGCAAATAGTATTTGATTGCTAAATGTTGTCGTGGTTGTATTTACCAAGTATTTATAAAGTGACTTTAAAAAAGCTGAATTAAAATGCTAATTCATATTCGTTATCTGTATATGTATACATAAGTATGTATTTTTATTTAAAAAACAATAGCAAAAAAAAAGACATTGCAATTTTTGGAGTCTAGGCTATTTATCAGTATAAGCCATGGTTAATTTAATCATGCGCCTTTAATACACATTGAAATGTTTTTAGGAGCACAAGTGTATATATATGCATACACACGTATGTGTATATATATATATATATATGTATATAATTTTAACAATTGATTTCACGTACAAACAACTCAAGTTTGTACAGGGTGAAACAGAATAAAGCTAACAGGCGGCACACAATGTAATATTAGAGCAGTTTATTGTATAATATTTTTATTTTCTCATTTTTATTTAAAATAAGTAAAAAGAAGTAGCACTCAGGCAATGAATGCCTACTACTATTACTAGGTGTTTCCTTCTTTAGGAAAGGGATAGTGATGGAGAGGACAGTTGGTGAAGGAAGTGATAGAGGAAAGCTTCATTCTTTTACAACTCTGCTTTTTTGTACGTTTTTAATAATTCAGTATTGCAGCGCCTCTGGTGTCAATGAAGCGTATTAAATTTTGGATGCTGGGCCATTTTATTGGTTATTTTACTTCGCTATATAATAACGACAAAGGAAGGTGCTCTGATGTTACGTTAGAAAATTAGTATCCGCTGAAGCAGGAGTAGTTCAGTCACCAGTGTCTACGCCTTCATAACTTAAACATTCCTATAACAACTAAAACAAAGGCACACTAACGCACATCAAGAAAATGCGTGACGTTGTTATTTAATAACTTTCGGAATCGGGTCCTAAAGGTCCTGGAACCTTTGGTTCTGCAGTCAACGTGTTAACTATATAAATAAAATTTATTGTATAATAAGTAGATTATAAATTGGCTTATTTAGTAGTATGTAACATTTCAATATTGGGTTATGCAAACAGTGTATAGATATACATGAAGCCATTCGTGCTGTTTTTATCCTCTCATAATGGGACTCAAAACATACAAGGGAACTCATTTAGGTAACCTCATATGCGAAGTTTGAAAGTTTTGCAATGAA
Organism: Tachina grossa; assembly: GCA_949987645.1. Lineage (NCBI taxonomy): Eukaryota > Metazoa > Arthropoda > Insecta > Diptera > Tachinidae > Tachina > Tachina grossa. The sequence goes on along the minus strand of OX465277.1, from coordinate 125,603,083 downwards.
AGCTTCCTGAGATACATATACAGGCGTAAAATGTGAATATTTGAGATTGACTCACCCACAAATATCACGAGGCACTTCCGCTATCGGATTTTTTAACCGGTGTGGGAGGGCTCAGCTACACCCTTAAAGTTCAAAATTAAAAACTAAAACTAAAGCTGAAGAGTTTAAACCCAAGCAACTCTACTGACCCGTTGCACATACCGTTGCACTTATAAATGGCTATTAATTTGAGTTTTCAAAAATGGGCGTATGCACGCCTACAAGATTTTAACTTAACGGCTTAGCAGACTTTAATCTATTTTTTTTATATAGATATGTCTCATTAACTGTTTCCTACGACATGTTATATGCATCAAAAGTACTGGCCACACCAAAATCTTGAGTTTAAAAAAGTGGGCGGGGAAACGCCCATAAGAATTTATAGTGCGATAAAAGGCTGAAACTTACTACAATAGTAGCCAACTAGAAAAATGGGAAAACTTAAAATTTTTATTTAAGCGGAGGCGGGGCGGGGCCACAACCTTAAAGCTCAGAATTATAAATTAAAATTGAGGTTATTAAATACAAACGATTCTATTAAAATTTTTCATATACTTTGCACTTATGTAATACATACTATGAGTTATAAAAAAATTTAGAAATATGAATTTGAAAAACCAAGTCTCAAATTCAAAATTCTGGTCGCCAAAAGTGCTGAAATAAAAATTTCGATCAAGTTCTTGCTGAGTGGAAAACCTGTCACTACACTATCACTATTCCGCCTTTGTCAGAGTGTCATCTCTGCGATCCTCCGACTACCAGCAAATAAGTTAAAAGACAGCAAGAGGATGTTTTTTTCTTCGAAATTATAAATTTTACGTAATATTGTTTTGCCTTAATCAAAATGATTTGTGTTATAAAGCTAAACTGAACATAAAATTATTTGCAGAATTAGTTTCACAATCACATAATTGAACTTTGTAATTATTTTAACCATATAGTTGTTAACAAAAAAAAAAAAACGTGCTTTCAAGATTTTAATTAACAATTATTTGAAAAATAACAAAAAAAAAAAAAAATAAATAATAGCTATACTATTTCAAAAATAATTATTTTTATCGAAGCTTTCAGCGTAATAATAACACCATGATGAAACATTTGCTTTTAAAGCTTTTTTATCTTTCTTTCAGAATCCATGATTGAAGCCCTGCCATATTACCTGGCACAGGAGGGCCTCGGTAAGTTCCTATATTATTTAATAATTTGATAGAACATTAATTAAATCAGTTTAAATTGTATTTTATTTACAATTTTCCATACAAATTTTTTTTAAATTAAATTTTAAATCCAATTTTTATTAACCCCCGACTAAAAAAGAGGTGTTATAAGTTTGTAGCGTGTCTGTGTATCTGTGTGTCTGTCCGTGTCCACGTACAGGCCAAACGGCTGGACCGATTTTCATTTAGTTCTTTCTGTTTGAAAGATTACTTGATCGAGAGGGTTCTTAGCTATGTTTGAAGAAAAGCGGTCCAGCCGTTTAGAAGATATAATATCTTTTCTGAAAAAAGTCGGAGGTTTTTAAAATTTTTAACTTTTGTTATTTTCATTAATATAAGCTTTAATGTGTTTTGTATTTCTGTCCAAAATTAGACAGCCCTGTGATGCACTATAGGAAATTTCCCCCTCTTTTTGGCCAAAACTAAAAAACATAATATTGAAAATTCGTAATTATATTTGCAAATATTTTTTTTGGATTTGACCATAAGTTTGTTGTGTCAAAACCGACTGACCTACTAAATGAGTTCGTCCCAAGTCTATACTTTACCATTATGTTATAATAGCCCCATTTACAGTCTTGTGCAAATGGCCATGAATCGTAACATGTGCAAAATAGTATAGTATATTGATACTCACCACTTAACAACTCTTAGTGGTGACTATCAATATACTATACCATTTGCACATGCTGAGGTGCAAGACAATTTACACAAGATTGTAAATTGGGCTAATATGTTTTCCAAACTTCAGGTTAAGGTTTGAGCAATAAGAGTTTATAAATTCTAAGATTTAATAAATGAAAGATAATGTCGAAAGTCTTCTATTTTTTTGTGTATTAGGTTTATTAAATCTAAATTATTGAAGTGAGCGTGAGCGTGAGTGAAAAAATATATTTCTTTTGTTGCTTTAATATAAAAACAAATAACAAAGAAAACAACAGTTTTTTAAATTTTTCAACAATTTCGATTTACTGTCACTTTATCAAGTGTTTTTGTATGATTTCAAATAACGATTGAGTGTAGTAAAGGCTTTCATAATAAAAATTTATAGTTTTTGCAAATTAAAAAAATTTATTGAATTGTAGAAGGTTAGTGTATTATTAATATTAGTCAATAGTTGTCACGCGTGAGAGGACGTGAGTGTGAGTGATAAAAATTGTCTTCGTCTTAAAAGTAAGTGATAAAAACTTTAAGGACATTAAGAGGGAGGCTTTCAAAGTTTGTTTCCAATAAACCATATCAATCGGTCCTTCCGCTTGGCTGTAATTAATTATGGCCGCTGAATGGCTATAATTTCCCACAGTGAGATGGATAGCGTTTAAAAACCCGATGGCATCTTTCGAGCAAGAAACAATAAAACTAACTCCCTGTTTCCAGAACGCAGACGTTCGACTTGTGTAGCAAATTTATGTGAAAAGCACTCATTATTTTGAGTGATTTTAATACAAATTTTCTACACAAGTCGACTGCCTTGTTTGTAGATAAAAACAGGGGGTAAAAACAAAATCTTAAAGGTTCCATTAAATTTACAAACAAACAAACACATGTAGATACTTATTTATGCAAGACCATTGATTTGGTGTGGACATTTTATTTCAATTAAAATCCATTGTCTTGTCCAATTTCACATACGCACATACATACATATGCATGTATAACCAAGCTGCCCAGAGAAGCGCCAGAGTGCCGAACATCAATCGGCTTTTTATACAAATGAATACACATACGCTTATACATTACTCTCGGTTTTCTCTCTGTGGGCAGCCTGGATGTATAAATGTATGTATGTACATGTGTGTATTTTTACTTATTTATATCACTGTCATTATTTATGTAAATCAACATACATATTTTAAAGCTTGTAAAATTGCGCTTCTTAATTGCAGGCATGTCTTTTTCAATATGTTTTTCTTTCATTTAACTTAAAGCTAGATAGATATCTTTAAACAATTTTGTATTAACCGAACTTTAAATATAATCTTGCACTTTTACGAATAGTTTTAAAGCGTATCACGTTTTAAATGTTTTCAAAATGATTTGTATTACTTTCAATGTTTCGCATTAAAAATAAAACTGACCATTTTTTAATATGAACAAAAAAAAATGATATGACATGTAATCAGTGTTGTGGAAGCACACCTTTATTATAAGTTTAAAAATAAAAATTATATAAATTAAAAAAAAACAAAAAAAATTAATTATATTAAAACAATAAAGAAATTGCTAAAATGAAAACACAAAATAATGTAGGTCACTTTCAATTAGTGTTGGCGTCGTTTAAAGATCTTTTTTTATAGTGCAAACGTGTACGAAATCTGTAAATATCCTTTTGCCAAGAAAATTAAAAAAAAAGAGTTGCAAAAGTTAATAAGTTAATATGTAGATATGTATGTATGTATGTAATAAACAGTTGCATTTAAGTATGTATGTATGTATGTACGTTGCAATGATTATTGTTATTATAATTTTGTTTTTGAGGGCAGCTTTAGGGCAAAATGCAGTTTTTTTTCTGTATTCTTAAATAACGAATGTGATTATAATAATTTTCATGAGCTACTGATTTTAGCAAAAAAAAAATTCTGGTACTGAGACTTACATACATACATATCACGCTATAACCACCAAAAAATCTTATGTTATAAAACTCGTTTTTTTAAGAAAATCGATTATTTACGATCGCAAATGATCGATTTTGGTCAAAAAATTAAGTTCGAAAATGATGTCGCTCAAGGTTTTGTGCGGTTATGGCACGATATGTAGACCATTATAGATTAGCTCCCTTATGCTATGATTTCCTAAAGCTAAGGCCACAGCTAAATTCGATCGCTGAAATGCTGAACAAATTAAAAATTGTTTGGCAATGACATACAACACTGAAATTTCGGCAGATTACATTTTTAAGTCACTGCCTGATTCAGCAATAAACGTTTGAAATTTGCATTCGTAGCCGAAAATCGATAAATCAATCGACTTTATACATTCTTAGCGGTAGAATAAAGTCTTTATTTAAAAGAACCGATCTTCCAATAAGTGACTTCATTTTGATAGGTAAATAAACAAGTACTTAGAAGCGAAATCATCAGTAGTTTATTTAATTTTAAAAAGGAGGATATGCCATTAATAATGGAAAACAACATAGAGCTTATCTTTAATGTAGGCCCCAAAAGAAAAAAAAAATTAATGGTGTCAAGTCACAAGATCTCGGTGGCCAATAGTGATCGCAGCATCGAGAAATCACATTTTCAGGAAACTTTTCACGCAAAAGAGCGATCGCCACTTGTGTTCAGTTTTCCGAAGTTTGACCGCGAAATTTTTAATTTTTTTTACTAATTTTAATGGCGTAGTTTTTACTTGTCATTTATCATTTAATTACAGCACAAATATGAAAGTTGTACATACTTTAAGTAAAAATCATAATTTCTAAAAATTAAAAATAATTATTCGAAAAAAAATCATAAAATCATGCTTTGTTCAAAAGAACATCAAAAATATGATAAAAATTATCATTCTGGCAATGCTGGTCAAATTTTAAAATGGATTGTTTTCGTCCTTTTTAGCAAAACTCAGTTTTTTTTTAAATATATGTATACTCATATTGCTTAAGATGCTTAAGACAGTAACTAAAGGTACAATCAGACGTGCCATAACCATAACTATAGAAAACAGCCGTTCGTACCAAACTAATGGGCAACACTGTATTCGATTATAGGTGACTCGCTATAACGCCATAACCATTGCCATAGAAACCGATTGAATTTTGGTTTGGTTATGGCTATGGCTATGGCACGTCTAATTGTACCAAAGGAGAACAAAAGTAATACATTAGAATATGAGAAGTGGTTTTTATTGCATACATAATTATCGATCTTCCGACTTGAGAAGAACTTTAAGACTTTGCTATTTTGTTAATATCGAATGCTCGGATTCAGCTAATCAAACTGCAGACTCCTAAAGGAATATTGATGGCTCGACGCAACAGCCAGATAAGTACAAGTACTATAAATCTAATTCAGTTAAGACTGGTCCTAAAATATCACAATTGCAAAGAGGATCTCTTTCTAGACTAAATCTAATATATCAATGGATTTGTAGGAAATCTACTCAAAATCTAATATATGCATTTTATTTCTACTACCCTGTACAACATGGCGCATACTCATAGTCAAAACAAAGTATACTGTTTAGTATTTAAAACCAGTATTACCATACACAATACTGGTTTTAAATTCTTAAAGTATACTTTGTTTTGACTATGAGTATGCGCCCATGTTCATATAAAAGAGGATTGAATTAGCTACGGTCTGCTTAAAGAGGTGTTTGAATTGGCTAAATTGCAGTTGTTTGGTTGTAGTTTTGGAAATTTGTCAGTAAATATAAAAATTATAAATAAAAATATAAAAAATATTTTCTATTGGTGTTTTGAAAATTAAATGAATGCTGAATACGGCAGTTGATATTTATCAGAATTTATTTTGGTTTACAAAATGTTTACAAAACAAATTTTCTATGGAATTTCGCTTGTAAAACGTTTTGTAAACCATAACTATTTAATTTTTTTTTTGTATAAGGCCTCAATTGTTTTAACTTTACACACAAAAAAAGAAAGAAATATAAAAAATTTCAATTACAATGATGTCTTTAACTGCCAGTTCATAGAAGCCATGTGAAAATTCTCGTCTGGCTATTTATATTGAAAACAAAAACAAAGCACTCAAAATTTATTTTTGTTTTCATTATAAATAGACAGCCGAGAATTTTTACATGGCTTCTATAAACTGGCAGTAACAAAGAATTTTTAGTTTAAACGTCAAATATATAATTTTTTTAGGAAATATCAGTCTTTGAATTTGTTCTATAGGAATAAATTTAGGTTTTGAATATTTAAACGTGTAGATATGTATGTATGTATGTCATTAGTAAAACACTTACAATTTTTTTTTACAGACCTTGGTTATATACAATAATTATTAAATTTATTAAAAATTAGTGTATATTATATCTTCATAGGTATGAACGTACACTAATGTTCATCTGATTAGACCCACATACAATTTGTTACTAAGCAGGCCATAACTTTTGAAATTGTATGTGTCTCAGTCATATATTTCTTGTGTCGAGATGTTTAATAGATTTCATTTGAACAAATCAAAAAATATTTTTATATTATGAAAAATTTTAATTAAGAGTTGTAAATAACAACTTCTATGTGGCTCTAATCAACTGAACAGGAGTGTATGTTCATATGTGCAAGTGTCTTGTGGTAACACGTCATGTAAATAATCAGCAGTTTTAATTCAATTCTCTGTACTAAAGCGTTATACAATATTTAGTGCAATTTGAAATGATTATGATTATTTGAAATGTCTCTGGGGAACTTGTGTATACATACATACATACACCCATACATACACACAAACATACATATTATTATGAGGCACACTTAAATATTTAAATGAACAAACTGATTGATTGTTAACATTCACGTGCGTATACTTAACAGGTTTTAATTAAAATTTAACACCTGCTGTAAAGTAAAATATTATAACAGTTTGCTGAATGAAACTTTTACAAAGCAAAGCAAAAGCTTTGGCTAATTTACTTGCTTTTTCCCCCAATATTATTTATGTACTATGTAGTAACTTAGAGAATTTAGTAGATTTTTTTTTAAAATTTTATTTTTAACTATTTGCCAAAGTCTGGTCTAGTTTCGTAATATTTATATTGCTTGCATATTTTAAGAAAACAATGTTACGAGTATTAATACTGGTATGTATTTCTAACGATTGCTATTAAAATTTTGTTTTCAAGATTTGTCTAACAAAGTGCGAACTACATACATACATATGTATGTATGTAGCGTGTTGGTACTTTCATGTTTATAATCAATTTGTTTGAATAAACCTGCTGGGCTACTGTTATTTATCGAAAATGATAAAATTTTGATTATTTGCATATAAATTTGTTTCATCTTTTTTCGATTAAATTTTTTTTTATTTATTAAGAAATAATGAAATTTTATCACACTTTACTTTCTGACACGTATGATAGGCAACTACAAGGTACAATAAACCGAATATTTTGTACGTATACCAGTAGTGTAGATTAAATTTCAAAGAGTAAATAGTTTTGCTTATACATATTTTGCGGTCTTATTAGAACAAGTTTCAGTTGACTCAATTTATGAATATATATTATAAGAAATTTACATCTTTTATCGGCTGAATATATTAGATTAAATTAAAAAAAAAAAGATTCGGATGAATGAACCTTATTCCAATAATTTTGATATTATATTTTTACTGCTTATGTAGTATTAATAAAATAAAAATAATATTACAAATATACTGGAGCTACAAGCATACATACGTATGTACATATATGGCTGATAAAAATAGTTTATTGAATACACTCAGTCAGAGCGGCTGTGTCACTTTTATCACTATCATGTGATTAACAGGCGCCACACTTGCACACAATATTTTTTTGTGTGTTTTGGTGCACCAAAAATATAATTATACGAAATGAACTAAAATTTTAAATGAGATAAGAAACATTAAAAATTTCGTAAAAATCATAGCATACATTTATTGTTGAAAATCATATATTTAAAAAGTGTTTTGTTCACCCAGAAGGTCATTAACTTTCAACTGCCCAAAGATATTACAAACATCTACAGCCATAGAACAGGTTATAAAAATTTTATATCAATCCGTATTATGACAAAACATTTAAGATACAACACCATTTTGCAAGGCGAATTAAATAAACTGAACTCATATTGATATGAAATGCAATATATATAAACAATATATAATTTGTTTATGTAAAATTTCTTACTGTCAAAAAATGATGAGTGTTTTGCTTGATTTGACACTAGAGAAATTAACAGCTGATCATTATCTGCTAAAATGAGGTCACGTGGTATGAACTCGCCTTTCCTGGTTGTCAAATTATCTAATTGTTTTTAAGACTATTATTGTATTAGCATAAAGAGAATTATATTGAAATTCATTACTAAATTTACGAATTTGTAAGTAAGAATATAACATAGATAATAAAAAAGAACCCAATTAAAACAAATCATAGAAAATAATCGTCAAAAAATGTTTTTTCCAATAAAAATTATAAATTCGAAAAGTTTTGTTTTCTGAAAATAAGACATTTACTGAAAAAAAACAGTCTTTGTTGTTGTTTTTAGTGTAAATATGAGTTTACTGAATCTCAAAATACAATTTTTAAAAATTTTCTAAGTACAAAACTTTTAGGCTTTAAGGATTTAAAAATGTATGTTTATTTTTATTGCAATAAAAATCATCTAACTTTTTTTTTCCATAACTTGAATGTCAGTTTGTTATGGTATTGATGAAATTTTTTCATGAAATCGGTATCAATATATAATAATTATATTGATGATAACTTGTCATTTTAGTGCCAAATCTATTAATGTGTTACTTTTGTCACCAAATTGATACCGATTGGTAATTTGGTGTACCATTAAATTTATGACACACTTCTTATCACTGCTAGCTGAATTGACATGGTAATGATGACAAGTGTCATGGAGTCAAAAAAAAGTTTTTTTTTCTTATTATTAAGTTGAATGCACCCGGTCAAAAATACTTGTGTGGCAACACTCTATTCTTGCTCAAGCAATGAATAGCTGTTGTTATTTTGAGATTTATGTTCTTTACACATATACTTCTTACAACTACAATTCGAGCTGAAAAAACGTTAACCAATGTAGCAATGATAATGTAAGAAAATAAAAAACATGTTGATCATTGAGTTCTTGTTTTAACTTTGATATTTGTTGAGCTTCTCATTTCTTCTAAGAAATTTTTGGGTAAAGCTTTCATGATGATCTGCTGATATCCAGCTAAACCCTCAATAAGAAATTTCAATATATTAAAAAAAAAGTTTGTTGTTCAAGAACAAACCAAACCAGGGGAGATAATATATTTTCTATTTTTTTTATATAAAAAATTTTGGCTGAAATTGTTAATTCATATATGTAGATAAAATATCCACTCGGTGTTACTTGTTAATAGAATATAAATATTAAAACCCTCGCTGCATATTTTTCAGCTACCAACCCTGACGCGAATTTCAAAATACATATTTTTAATAATTCGAAAACCTGAATTGATTATAAAAATTTTAAAACACAAGGAAATTTTGTCGAATAACAAACCAAAAGTACGAAAATACTTTATAAAATGCTTGTAATAAAATTCCATAAAATCAAGTTAATTAAAATTTATAAGATCTAGTTAAAACGAAAAAAAACCTCAAAGATAAATATTAAGAAAATATGTATGTGTTTATATAAATGTGTGTATATATAAACACATTTTAACAGATTTCTCTTTTAGAGTTCAATAAACTACCTTGTAATAATCAACTTAATATGTTGAAAAAAAAGACAAACTGGCACCATGTCCTGACCCAGTTACCAAAATATAAACAAATAAATTATAAAGGGCCTTTAAAGTATTTTAAAAAAGCTATCCTCCAATTGTTAACAAAAAAAAAAAAAAAGCTCAAGTCCATAAAAAAATTCCAACCGCTCAAGCTACCTGTTCATTGAATGTATTAATATGTTGGTCAGGCCGAATAGCTTAACTCGCATACAAAAACCAATATTTATGTATTAAAAATATATATGTACATGCATACATATACTATATTGTTTAAACTCTGTCAGATGAAACGCACGAAGAAACAAAATGAAAATACAAAATTTATACCCGTATGCAAAAAATTAAACACTTGGTGTATTTTCAACAAGCTTATGGACATTTCTTAAGTATTTGAAACTTTTCGAACTTATAGTGAAAAAATAAATTCAAAAATATAAAATAATTTGTTGTTTTTAACAATTCACTAAACAAGACGACGGACGGCAAGAGATCCAGCGCGAGAGTGGTAGAAGTATTAATAATTTTTTTTATTTTACAAAAACAAATAATAACCACCTTAAACCAGTAAAAACTAAATATAGAAATATACAAACATCATTTTTAAAAGCAAGTCTTAGGAAAAAAAATTAAACTGAAATAAACAGGAAAAAAGTTGCAGTAGATTGCTTATAATAATAGTAAGTAAGTTAAAAATAGTTTTCTAATAAAAATCTGTTAAAGCATTCCAAACACCAAATGTTATGTGCAGCAGTGTTGCCGGCTATGGAATAATATGTTTTTATGTTTTATGTTTTACTGGTGTGATTCTAACTTTTAAAGCTATGCATTTAATTCTATTCTACATACTGTTGATCTTACATAAATATTGATTTTTCTCACTCTTTTTTTGTCATTATTTTCATACACTGAAAAAAAATCGTAGCAACATTTTACGCAAAAAATCGTAGTTACTTCTTTCGTAAAATAAACGAAATTGTGTTATTGCCCATGTCACAGAGTTCAATTCCGTTTGGAAACGAAAAAAATTTTAAAAAATTTTCGTCTAGCAATCAAATTTGTATGGCATTTTTTTTTTCGAAGAATCTATGTATGCTTACGACGAATATCCATGCAATATAATTTCTATGGCAAAAAGAAAAAAGTACTTAAGTCGAGATAATTTGATTTTGAGTTAACCATACCTCCGTAATCTACATGTTCGAAAGTATCCGTTGTAAAAATCTCAATTAATTTGTGTGATTTTTTAGGAAGTTATAGCACTATGACTTGTGACCTTTCTTTTTTAGACTTCTAATCTCATTTGGACTAATAGCTTAATTTGGGTTATACTGCGGTATATTTCAACTTAAGTTTATTACTTATAGTTAACGTGACCAGGGGGTCGATTCTCGTTCTATGAAACTGTGAAATGAAAAGTTTTTTCACGATTTCATAGCATTTCTGATTCCCGTTCAGTGAAAAATGAAAAGAATTTCAATTTACATTTTTATTTAATAAAAAGGGGAATGGAACAAAACTTTTCACAGTTATATAACTCTGTCGATTCTCGTTTAGTGTAATTGTGAAAAAAAAACTTAAAAAACTTTTCATATGATAAATTATTTTACACAAAAAATATTTACGTGAAAAACAGTAGAGAAGCTAGAAGCTAGATTGTAAATTATTTAGAGGATGTCGGAATTATTAACAACAAGTCCGAAATTTGGGTATTATGCTAAAGTGACGTCGATGTCGACAATTGGAATATGGGTGAATACCTTATGAATTATTTGGGGGTGGATATCGAAATTGCAAGCGACAATTCCGAAATTCAGTTAATAAAAATAAATACAGTAACAGATGCGTTTCCGACAGTGAGTGGAAAGTTCAGAGAAGCAAAGTGCAGGAAGGTACATATAGGTCATGCTAAAATTTAAGATTATAAAATGTGGAAAATTAATTGAGGTGGTGGGCAAAAACATAAGATTTTACGAGCATATCAAACAGTAGCTTCATAAGTTTTTAGCCTTCAAAGCTGTCGGCCAGACTAAAGGGGTTTCTCTTCTAAGTACGTCGAATAACGACTTTGCTAGTAAATATTTTTGCGTATCCAACCTTCTGCAGAAATTAATGGCTGACAAAGGTTTTCTTAATTAAAGGCTACAGACAAGATAAAAAGAAAACCTTTACTCACCACAGCCACTGTTCGATATTTAAGCTCGACAGGAGACGTGCACGGCATAATACATTTCCCCATTCCTACAGAAGAAACGAATAATAACTTCTATGGGTTAAAGTAAAGTTTGTCCTAAGTTCTGCTTATGAGAATCATCGAAAACGGGCCTTGCAATTGTAAGTGTAAATTTTACTCAATCTATAATAAAGAAGAGAAAAATATTAAGTTTAATTATGTAGCTATAAGCTTTTAAACACTTTTACCTATGCTCATACCGAGTTCCTTGCAATATGTACATAAAAAATAATTAATATTATTTATATACATGACATATTTCAATAGGATAAAAACAAAAGTTTCATAGGCACAACGGAATAAAACAATGTTTTCATAATAGCAACGAGAATCGCATTTTATGTAATAGTGAAAAGTATTATGAAAAATGGTTGTGTAAATGAAAATGAAAAGTTTTTTTCATTTCACATTATCATAGAACCAGAATCGACCCCCAGATGGTTTTTGCGAAAAGCGGGACATGATCGATCAAAAAGCGGGATTTTGATGAAAATACCGCCCAAATGCGGGATTTAAAAATTAATTCTTTTAGAAAGCGGGATTTGTACAAAACTTCATACAAGTTTACAACTCAAAAGAAACGCATTTAAATAAACAAAAAAATTTATCTATATAAATAAAAATCAAATGCCGTTCGCTAGTAATCCCATCAATTAAGAGCGATTGCACATATATATGTATTTCGCTTTTTTTTTGTTGGTGTGGAACATCCCATATATTTTTATATATTATTTTTAATGATTTGGTATCCGTTACAAACACAAACTTGATATTCCACTGATTCTGCCGATGATAGAAAAAAATCGCGATTGGACAAGTGATCGATCGTGTCTCTTCTCATATAGAGAAAATATTTACTTAAAGAAAAAATGAAAAATAATGCAGTGAGACTTTTGAAACTCTTCATTACTATTTATGTTAATACTGAGAATTCTATTCTACAAAATAGTGAAGGTTGAGTCGCAAGAGTAGCACTTATTATTTAAAAATAGCGAAGCACATACTAGTTAATCAATAGCTCCGCTTGAAAATATATTTGAAATTAATATATTTTAATAAAAATCTAATAAGATATTAAAAATTTCAAAACTCAAAAAAGCGGGAGAGAAATCAGAGGCGGGAGCAACCGCCTAAAGCTCGGGATGTCTGGTCAGGTTACTTATAGTGTATAGAACGATGTTTACGATGTTTACGTAGTTTACGATGTTAACGAAAGGTTAACAAAGAATTTCCCAATTTGACTGTAAAAGAAATGAATTTCTGAAAATCGACTTGAACGCTTGCAAAACATTAAAGTATGACTTAACCACTTTTTCCTTATTGCCACCGATTTATTTTTGCAGTAACATGACATACATACATATTTATTCGCAGATTCAAAATTTGCTTTGCGGCAATACTTTTTATACTCGTAGGTAAGAGTGAAAACACTATGCTTATATACAATGTTTATAAACATTTATATTTATTTTTAACCCGGCAGTAAAATTAATATATACATTCATTTTTAGATAAGTCAACTAAAATAGTTTTTAACATCTCCTTAGATTATTCAACTAGAATAATCTTTAACACAAGAAGAGGTTTCTTTAAAGAAACTTAGATTACGAGCATATGTATAGAAGACAAATTTCAGACATATACGTACATACATATATTATTTTAGCAATGGGTGACACTGCACTATGTGTTTTAGGCCACGTCGGACACATATGTCTGACACGAGTTTCATTCTCTCTAGCTATGTCACACAATAGTGGCTGAGGATAAATACGATTTTATTGCAGTAATATGATGTGTGGTCTCCCAGGAAATTTTTTTAATATTAGTTTCGACGCAGGTCAAAAAAAAATATTTTTGGAAAAAATGTAATTCATTTTATTATACACAGTAAGGAAAACAGTAAAAGAAAAATTATTTTACATCTTATTTTTATAATGAAAATATACAAATTAACACGTTAAACTTGTTTGTGGTGAAAACATTCTCCTGCGGACAATTCGCGCAATACGTGTATACTCTTTTTGCCTTCTTACTGGCGGTCTTTCTCCCTTCCATCTGTTTTATTTTGGAATAGCATAAAGTACATGTTCCACATACTTTTGTATTACTTATTATGTGTGCAATACTTATTTGTAAAAAAAACTCTTGGTTTCTAAGCAGTAAACATTACTAATGGCATATTTCCCATCTGCGAAAGAAAACGTTCGACTTACAATTTATATTGAAAACAACAATAAAATAAGAAAATTTGTTTTTGTTTTCAATATAAATTGTAAGTCGAACGTTTTCTTTCGCAGGTGGGAAATAGGCCATAATAAATTTCAATATTCATTTTTTCTAAGAGATTACGCAAAAAACTACTGTGGCCCCCAGCGTCTTATGTTCTGAAAGTGCCTTGGCAGTCAATGTGCTTGTTCTTAAAACAATCTTTTCCTTAATAAAAACCAATTAAAAAAATATATATAGTTACTTGTGACGAAAAATGATTGTACTCACTTAAATCACTGCTGTACAAATCAGGTTTTTTTAGAATGCATCTCATGTAGACAGTTCGTTTCAGTTTGTACATGTATTTATTGGATATTTTTAGACACATATCTACAGACATGCAGTACAGCTGATTGTGTAAGCAGTATATCGATGGTCACAAGTAGAAAGGCCCTAACTCGTATTTTCATGAAATTGAATTTTTCAGTGATTCCAATACATTTCACACAATTACAACTCGTCACAAAATTTTGTTGCAATATTGTAGCAGTTTTACAAGCACTTGTACTGTTTATTATTATATTTTTAACTTCTCCTGTAAACTTACAGTTATTTGAGTTAAGGCCTTTCTCTTGTAACCAACGATATGTATTAATTTTAAGTTTGACCGCAAAAAAATAAACTGAAGCTTTTTTGAACCTTTTTTTCTACTGCATCATTGGATATTGGTGGCCTTTTTGTGTGATTCCAATACATTTCACACAATTACAACTCGTCACAAAATTTTGTTGCAATATTGTAGCAGTTTTACAAGCACTTGTACTGTTTATTATTATATTTTTAACTTCTCCTGTAAACTTACAGTTATTTGAGTTAAGGCCTTTCTCTTGTAACCAACGATATGTATTAATTTTAAGTTTGACCGCAAAAAAATAAACTGAAGCTTTTTTGAACCTTTTTTTCTACTGCATCATTGGATATTGGTGGCCTTTTTGTGTATATGTATGTGTGCACATACTTACATATCTACACATATTAAGTTCTTTGTTGCACATAAAAACCAAGCTAAAATATTACAAACATAGATAGTATTTATGTATATTTGTTTAACTACAATACAAGTTTTCTTTTTTTAGCCAACTAAACCTCTTTTTTTTACAATATTTTGTAGCACGAGATTTGCGAATTTCAAAGTTTATTTTTAAACTTTTCTTATATGTAACTCGTGTTGAAATGCGTGCTGGCTTGCTTGGCTTGGCTTGAATGTCTGTCTGGCTGTTTGTCTGTCCCATGGAGTTCGTTGTATGCATTTGTTTGTCTGGCTGCCGAGTGTTTCTCACTTGTAAATGTATGAATTTTTTTTGTCGTAATTTGTGGCCAGTTTGATATCAAATCTTGTTTAATGAATTTTGGCTGTAAAAATCGTTTTGTAAAGAGGAAAATATCTTTTTCTGTCTTGTGTATTAAATATTTTTTTTCTTCTTCTTAATTTTTATTTATTGTCTTGTCTTGTCTTTGAGTAGTTTTCAAATGTTTGTGGGTTGGTTGCTTGGCTTAAGGCAAAAATATTGTTTGCTTTTACATGGTTTCGTTTGCATGTTTTTTGCGCGTGTTTCTTTCTAAGAAATGTTTATGTCTTGAAGATGCTGTAAGTTTGTAATCTTGATTTGTTGTTTTTTTGTCGCTGCTGTTTGTGTTTTAACAATAAATTGATTTCTATTGACATGACTTAAGAAGGAGATATGTACTCGTATGTATTGTGGTATTGTAATCTGTTGTGTTCTTTGTTGCGAACGAGGGATAAACCCCTTAGGGAGCAGAGTCGTTTATTTATAATTAAAAATGAAGATTATTTATTAAATCAGGGTTGAGTTCGTTACTTTTTTAATATATTTTTTTGTATTAAGAAAAGAATATCAGAAAAGTTATATTCGCTATTTGCAGTTTTTTTTTTGTACATTGTCGCTATTTTTATTACCCTTTTTTTAGCTGTATCTCGTTTCTTTAGCTTGGGAGAAGTGTTCTCATAGAGAATAGTTAAATATTTAAATTGGTTCTACTCTTTTACTTGGGATTGGGTATTCATTTAAATAGTCCAATAAACTTACTAAAACTATCAACAAATATAGATTTTTTCGACTTGATTAAAAGTTTTTCCAAAGTTCTATTTTTTGAGAAAGAGTAAAGAAAATTATGTATGACCACTGTTTATGGTTTTCTTAGAAAAGTTAAAATTGCAAAATTTCAAGTAGAGCCCCTTTAGAGTAACAAGTGCGATATAAGCATACATTGCGAATGATTGTATGAAAAATCGAACATCGTAATTCATAAAAATTTCAACCCTGAGTATTTTTTTTAAAGATCTGTTTCAATGTTTCTGGGATATTTATGGGAATTGCGTGAACCAAATGTTTAAATCTTATATTTAAATAAAAAAAATTAGTAAGTTGCAAAATTAGTGATTTTAAGAATAAATACTTTTAATTGTTTAAAAACCCCATAAATGATAACCAATTAATAAAGATGACATCATGAGAGGCAAGTGTACTTCTCTGTTTTTTTTTTTTTTTTGTTGTGGTCTGTGGAAATGCCCATATGTATGCATCAGTAATTCATTTGCATTTTTAGAGCACGTACTTTTCATTATCATCATTCAATGTAGAGTCAGTTTATTATGGTTCTCAGAATTAAAAAAAAAATAACAAATATTTAAATTGCATACAAAAGGACTTTGTGTGGAAACCAAAGTAACATATTACACATTATTTCAAACATAGTACTGGCAATCTATAGAATAAGAAGAATACACAAAAATATTCGAAATTTGAAAAATAAAAGCTTTAGCATTAAAAAAATTAATAGCTCGATTATGGATGGCAACCCAACTTTAGTTGCATTGCCAATTTCCAAACTGTTGTTGCGTATGGCAACTAGCAACAAACAGCTGTTAATTTTAGTTGCTAAATAGCAATAATATGGCAACCACAATTTTTAGATTGCTGCATAAGTTTTAAAGCAAAAATTTGTTAAAATAAAAATAAAAAAAAAAATTAAAGGACCATTATTACTTTTAAAATCACATATGACTTGAAAATAGGATTTTCAGAACATGCCTGAAAATAAAAATATTAAAATTAAATAAACTAGAAGTTTTTTTTTACTTTTTCGATTCTGCTTAAGAATCTCGCCATTATACAACAACCAAAAGATTTTTAAAAGAAGCTAAAAAACTTCATATGCCTATAGAAAGATTATTCGATTTTGAATCTATTTTTAATTTTTCACAACCGCTACAATTTTACTTCGATATTCTTATACTTAATAAGCTAATTCTGCTTTGGGAACCTAAAAATATGTTTTACAGCTAAAAAAGAAGAAACTGTTAGTTAAAAGTTATTTTAAGCAATATACATATCGTTACCTTAATATAGAAAGGCCCTCACTCATTTTTTTAAATTGAGATTTTTAAATTTTTCGATTCATTAAATGTTCTTCTATCGAAATATATAGAAAACTCGATTTCAAAAAAGTAATGAGTTGGAGTCTTTCTATATATCGAGATGCTTGCATTTTGCGATACATTAGATGTTCTCTATCGAAATAGACAAAAAACTCGATTTAAAAAAAAAATGAGTTAAGGCCTTTCTTTACTGTATGTTATTTGTTCAAAGTGGAGGCGGTAATTCTAAAGCATTTAATTTGTCCTGTATAGACCCAAAATTTTGCATTTGCTTCTCTTCATCGAAAAATTATACCACTGAATTAATAAATTTAATGATAAGTACATTTTTAATCACTCTTAATTAAGAATCATCTTTTAAGCTTTTATATTTCTTATGTTTTGAAGCTTTTTATTTTTAGTTACCACTCTGTCAAAAACATATTTTCGGAAGCTTTTTATTCACTGCAGAAAGTTGCCATATATAATACTAATTAGGCTTTCAGTTACATTGCCAGTTGACTAGGCAACTGAAGTTGCATAATTAAGCCGTTGACAAATACATATGTAATTGGTTAAACTCTTGCAGCCTTATTTATATAAAATATTAAGGCTTTATAAAGGCTTTTTAAGGAAAATTTTTTATGAAAATTTGTTTGAAAAACTCTTTATAAGGCCTTAATAAGTTTTATAAATAAGGCTGTTGAAATTTTCTTGCTAATATCTATTCTTTGAAGTTCTACTTAAGCTATTGATTGATATGACATATTTAAATAAAAAAAAGTAATTTAGCTATAAGCTTCTAAGAAATCGCCCAAATTTTTAGATTCAAAATCATAATACTTTTACGTCTCTTCTCAGAATGTATGATTGAGAGTTAACGTGAACCTTAAGTGCAAGTTCTTCATACAAAACTTGCCGTTAAAGTCTCTGTTAGATTTTAACTGTACATTGTGAAAAAGGCCGTTATTCTGCCAATTTGAGTTTAAGTTGATTTAAGAGCGTATTCCCTTTTACCACATATATAATTATAATTAGTGCTGCGATAAAATTGAGAACACAATGATCAGCTGCATAGTTTTTTCTGATAATTTGTATTTTTTTTAAATTACTTTTGTTTTCAACATCTATTGTCTTTTTTTATATAATATAAAATTTTCAACAATTAAAAATACTAATGCAGTAAGCGTAATCAAAATGTTGAGCCTTTAACTTATTCAAGTTTAACAAAAGTTATAATTTCATATATGAGACATTTCAATGAATCATGTTATTGTCTTTATACTTATTAATGTCAATTTAAATAAAAGTAATAAATATACATACATATGTACATATGTATGTATGTATAAATCAACTGACAGTAATAATGCTGAAAATGTCAACGAACGCACACACTATATTATAGAAGGAAGGCTTTAGATTATATGCTAAGCAATTAGATTTATAACTTTTAATTATAAATTATTTATCTATATAAATATGTATATCTATATAAATATGTATATTTTACTTAAACAGTTTACCTTCAAGGCACTACACATGAATATTATGAAACAGCAATTAAATATTAATTGATTTATTTCAAGTAAATCATTAATATTTCTTTTGTCAGAGCTGGTTAAGCCGTCTGCTGCAATCTTTGTCATAATACATTTTTATTGTCTTTCTTTTAAACATTATATGAAAAAAAAAAAATTAATTCACAAACTGTTATTGAGTTGTACACGTAATGTGTGTAGAAAAACGCTTTATTGAAAAAAAATTAATGATTTCCTAAAATGGTAGGAAGTAGACATTACGTCTACTTTAGTAGTGTTGCATTTTATTAGTGCAAAATTTATATAAATTATATTAGATGGAAGTGCGAAATGAATTTTTTATTAAGATTAGAATTTATATTGCATTAAATCAAATTAAATTCATAGAGGAAGATGCATCAACATCATGATGATTGATATAAATGCTATTTTATATACACACGTTCATATGTATGTAATTGAAATGAATAATATTAAGAGAATTTTCTTGAGTGTATTATAGCTGAAGGGGGAAATGCTCAGCATATTTTTTATTTATATTTTAAACATTATTAAAAATTAATTAAGGAAGATTCAAGTAATTTTAGTAAAAAAAAACACTCTCAAAAATATTTTACAAGATTAAAGTGACGCAAAAGTCATCAACCTATCGGAAGGTGTTATAATTTTTGCAAATAGCGTTAAATGTCAGTCAACTTTGTTATATGTGAAGTAAACAGATACAAAATGCATGTCAATAAGATATGAGTCGCTGTACTCCTCAGCACCGAAAAATAATTGTTTGGATTGTGTGCGTAGCACCTGTGGTAACCTATCGCCGGAAGTTGTGACAAGAGTCATGGAAATTTCCATAGATTGTTCTCGTATAGTCATAAATTCTGGTCGATGTCATTTTCACTAAATAATTAAAAATTTTAGCATCGCATAAACATAGTACAAAAGTAAAACGAAGTTTTTTCGTTTATCAAAACAAAAAAAAAAAACAAAAAAAAAATGAAAAAAATACTGTGAAAGAAATCGAGTGACAAACTTTTGCGCCACCTTGTACAAAATATTATTTTCGATATGTAGCGGAACATTTGGTTGTATTCCTTAGAAAATAATATCAACTATTGTATATATGTGACAGGGAAAGTTAAAAGGGACCTATAGGTCGAAAAAAATCTATTTTTACTTTTTTTAGTGATTTTTTTAGTAGACAACACGCCCTTTCTAATGCAGCAAACTGCAGCTTTCTAACTGCACTAGTTTTGTCATAAATTAGTTTCAAAATAAAATTTTAATAAGGAAAACAATACGATGTGACAAACTTTTCTGCAGTTTTGACCCAAGTAATATACTTTTTTTTACGGGCCCCAAAGATTTGGGTCGTCGATGTCATTCTTGCATTTTCTCAGGCTCATATAATTCAAACCATTCAGAATTTTGATTTACTCTTTTCTCATAAAGAAGAAGAAACTTCATCTTCAAGATCAAAATGAAAAAAAAAATTTAAAAAGATTACATTTTTTTAAATTTTTTTCATCTGTTCAGTGCTACAGGTAGCAAACTGTTCAAAATTCAAGAAAACAATCAACCATAAATATGTACCTAAGAGTCAAGTAAACAACTTTATAAAATATATGAATGGAGTATAGGAATGATTCTTAACACCGTTTAGATAGCGCTTAGGTAGCCATAAAAGTGAAAAATTTCCCGAAAATTTTTTTAACTTCATTTGTTTGGAAATTTTTCACTTTGCGGCTTAGTGGTATTTTACCACGTAGTGGTGTCTGTATATGGTTATATTATTTCGTGTTGCACTGTATAATGCATCCGCCATTTTGGATTTTTAAAATCTAATGCCAGATTCGTAATCAGCGACCCCGAACACCACTGAGTGGCAAGTTTCAAGCAAATGCAATAATTTTACAAAAATAGTCCGCCATTTTGAATGAACCAGTTCCAAGCCAGCGTTTAGGCGCATCAAAACTTCAAAGTCGTTTTTCTCCAACACTTATTTTCTGAGCATAGGACTATTTTAACTTTCCGTGTCACATATTTATAATATTAATATATATTTATGTATGTTAGGATACTTGAACTTGTGCCCATCACGCCATTTTAGTTCAAACGAGATGTTGGACACAAGTACGGTCAAAAATGACAATGTAAATTAAATAGGTTTGAAACTAATTTTGATTCGAATGCGAACGAACTACTTCAAAAAGAGTTGTTGGAAACAACTCTAATGTATATAATATCGAAAATAATATAAATTATAAATAAAGTTCTTATACAAAAAAACGACTTTAAAATCTATTTCTTAGAAAAAAGTCAAAAAAATCAGATAAATATGTAATTAAAAACCAGTCTCTCTATAAAAAAATTATTTTTCTAGTAGTCCTTTTGCATTTATGTAGCTTAGTTCTTATGGATGCTTCACAATTGCCTCTTTACTAAATCTTATATAGATATTGTGTACGTTCATACATATTTACATACATACATACATAATATGTACATATATACAAATGTATGCATATATTATTTTATGTACTTTTTTTTAACAGACCACACCTCCTATCAATTTCTTCTTCCATGCATATTTTATGGCTAAAAATAATTTCTACTTTCTTTAAAAAGATATAAAAGCTAAAATAGCCAGTCGTTGCAGTAAACTTTGCGTTATTGGCTCAAATAATCGTTAAAAGTGTAAGAAAAAAAATTTTAGCCAATTTTTTACACTCAATATTCACGCGATTCGATTTAAGCTGGATTTCGTTTTATGATTATGAGGTAAAAATTAAAAAAGATGTGTACGGAAAAAGAGAATAAATACACAGAATACATTAATTTCAAAACGAGCCATTATAAATTAATGTCATAAAGAAATTTTTGAAATCGCACAACAGTAGAGGAACTCAAGGAGAGGGAAGTATAGCTTAGCAAACGAAGTAGTAAACTAAAGTGATAAACTATAATGTAAAGTTTATTTTTTTAAATGAAAGATTTAATATTTACGAGGGAGTTTCATCTGTAGGTAATTAAGACTGGCTGGTCTACTTGATTGTTGAATAATTCACAATTTTGCAAAAATATTCTTAGCAGACATGGTAAGGGCAAGCGTTATTGGGGCTAGGCAAGATTAATGAATTTTTTTTAATGTACTTTTGTTTGCAAAGCACTCGAACTTAAGTGGTTATTTGAAAATTGTTTATTCCATGTAAAAGGAAGAAGACTTTGTATTACTTTGTATTACATGTGTTTTATTTTGGGACGCCAAAAGTAGAGATGTGCACGTGAGCGTTTTTTAACTCACGACACGCACGCTCACGCAGAAAAATATTTTACTCACGCAATTTCACCACGATTGATATTGAAAATTTTCACGTTAACGCACGCTCACGAACAAAATATTCTTAATCCCGCACGAGTGGTTTACAACTTATCACGATTACGCACACTCACGAAAAAGTATATAGTCCAATTTGTAACTTTTTTTGGGTTGAAATATAAGTTTTTACACATACAAATGTATGTATGTATGTACATATGTATGCACGTGTATATGTAAAATTTACATTGCACATTGGGGACTTTTAGAAAGAAAATGGCAATAAATTTGAAACTTCTAAGCTCCTGATTGGAATTATATGAAACTCCTAACATCCGTAGAGGATGACTTAGGCTTCTGGCTTGAGTCGGACATGAGTTACAGTGGCCCAAAGTTGACTACCTGGTACTCACAAAAACTTCTGAAGCTTTTTACCGGATAAAACATTTTGATATAAACTTGAAATTATTAAGAAATAATTTTCCAAGATGTGTTTCCGTATCTCTTGTAAGATATTTTACTTAAGACAAAGAAATTTTTTCCCTTGACGTTTTTTTAGTATTTCGCCTATTACTTTTTAGTTCATTGCTGGATTTTAAGTTAAAAGAAAGCATTAAATTTTTGACAAAATTTTAAATAAAAATAGGAAAAAAATTTATTAACATATCCATTCGCGAAATCGGGAAAAGGCTAACAAATCCAAATTTTAAAATTTCCCTGAAAAAGGCATGTATTTTTTTAAGTATCTAAATTATTTTCAGTTTTAAAAAAAAACTTTGTTTAATACATTTTTAATTTTTTAATTACATAGCGTTAAAGACAATGCATTAAGAATGTACTTAGAACCAATTATTTTGTATTTTGGACATGACATTGCTGAATGTAGGGTAAATTTTAAAAATATTTTTTGTGTTTAGCGGTTATTAAAAGTTGTGACGGTGGATTTTGAAAGTTTCAACTATAAGATTTTATTATACAGATAGTTTTAAAAATTTTTGACTAAAATTTAAGAGTGCCTTTTCATAAATGCGGATGTACGCGAAGTTTTTCTGAAAAAAAAGTCAGAATATAGGGAAAATATAGTTATGTAACATAAAAAATATATTATATTATATAATAAATTTTATTTTTCTATATAGATATTTCTGAATTTCATATGAGCCAGTTTAGTACGCCTGAAAAAATTATAACAATATCCCAATACACAATCTCGTGCCAATGGTCTTGCATCGTAGCATGTGCAAAATGGTATAGTATATTGATACTCACCTATTCAGGAATGATATCTCGTGACATCGTGAGCTCACGCACGATCACGCACGAGTAATTTATTTTTAAGTCACGATCACGCACTCACGCGTGATTTGTTATAGATTTAATCACGTGAGTCACGCGTGATTCACGCGTGACACGATAAAATCACGACATTTGCACATCTCTAGCCAAAAGCTGTTTTTTACTTGAAACCAATAAAATATTTAATAAATTTCTAGTTCATTAATGAAATTCGTCGTAAGTCCCAGTTGTGTTCCTAGCATGTACTTACATATCGGTTATGGCTCGATATGTTAGTACATTTAAAATTAGTAATTTTATTTTTATGATTGTGAAATATTTATAAGTCAGGTGCTTATAATGTCGCTGTCGCCTTCAAAATAATTAAGTAGCTGACTACAGGACGGCAATTGCAGCTATTGGCATTTAAAGTCGTGTAGCCTGGTCAATGTGTTTAATGCATAAGTTTTGTGTAAAACGAAAAATGTCTTGAATTTTAGCTGTATTTCTATAAAAATCTTTTTGAGTATTTTTTTTTAATAAAGTAAAGTAAAAAATGTTTCGTGCATAGCTTACCTTAACAGGTTCATCATTTTCAAAACCGCCATTGGTAAATCCAGTCATGTTGTTTATGTTTCTCTGTTGCTAGATATTTAGTTTTATTTACAATAAATTGGTTTTATTCTGTAACGAAAATGAAAAATATAATAATAATAATACAAATTAACAAAAACATTCATTCATCATATTTTTTTTTAAATTATTACAAGTAAATTGTAATTTTTTCGGGTAATAAAATTAAAGATAAAAAAACTTTCTAAATTAATATAATAATAATGTGCGACTAGCATGGAGTTTTTTTAAAAAATGTATTTGCTATACATACATATGTATATATTTTGTATACACAATAGTTTTGGTTGATAATATTTTCCTTTTTTGTTTGTTTTAAATTTTGCTATTTTTCCATTAAATCCCCTAATGGGCGGGCGTTATATGATTTTTATTAAATTTTGTATACAAATTGCATGTATACACAAATATCGTCGTTATAATTTGTTTGTTTAAATATGTTTATTATTAATAATTTATTATTAAAATTTTGTGCTGCCAAAATCATGGGGAAAAGCGTTCAAATGAGAAGCCGTTGACTTGTTAATAACATTTAGTTATAATAGTTCAAGTTCATGTTTTGAAATTTTACATTTTGTATTGTATTGTCATTATTATCGTTTTTAGTTTTTACATTTTATTATTTTATCTGATTCGATGATTACAAACAGAAATGGTTAGACATATAACACAAACATGTATGTATGTATATAAACAAAATTAATTATATCAAAGCAAAAAAAAAAAAATTTATAAGTATTTATTGCTATAACCAGATATTAGTTAATGTGGCCACATTATCTTTTTTTTATTAGTAGAGAAGTAGTTGCAGCTTTGACAAAAAATTTTCTTAGGGCAAACTTAATTTATCAGAAAAAACAACTTCGATAAAATTTTAGATGTAATAATCGTATATAATCGATTTTCGTCGGAAAAAAAAGTTAAAAAAATATATCGCTTAATTTTTTTTTGGAGTTGTATCAGACTGTCAAAACGGCAGTTACAAAATTGTCATATTAAGTTCATTCGAAGTTCATTCCCAGTTTAAAAAAAATGTTTATTTAATATTTGAATTGTACTAAGTATTATTAAAAGTCCTTTGTTAAATACTTTTTATAATTTTTATATAAAATATTGCAGAAGATTGTTCTTTTTAAAAACGTATCTTTTCAAAAGACACTTTTTCAAAGGAACTTTTTCGAATAGTAATTTTTGAAAAAGTAGTTTTGTGAAAGGTGCAAGTTCAACTGGCACTTTTTTAAAAAGTACTTTTGTGAAAGTTGCCAATTCAACAGGTACTAATATAAAAGGTACTTTTTAGAAGACAATTGTTCAAAAAGTACTTTTTTGAAAAGCTACTTTTTCTAAAGGTAGTTCTTCATAAGATAATTTCTCAAAAAGTAATTTTTGAAAAGGCACTTTTGTGAAAGGCGCTAATTCAACTGGCACTTTTTTAAAAAGTATTTTTGTGAAAGTTGCCAATTCAACAGGTACTAGTATAAAAGGTACTTTTTAGAAGACAATTGTTCAAAAAGTACTTTTTTGAAAAAGTACTTTCTTAAAATGTACATTTTTTAAAAGGTACTTTCTTAAAGAATTTTTTCCAGAGGTACTTTTCCAAAAAATTTAAAGATAGTTTTGCGAAAAGTACTTTTTTAAAAAGATACTTTTTTAGAGGGTTTATTTTTTGTAAAAGTGCTTCTTTAAAAGTTACGTTTTGAAAGATACTTTTTCTAAAGGTGGTTCTTCAAAAGATAATTTCTCGAAAATTACTTTTTGAAAAGGCACTTTTGTGAAAGGTTCTAATTCAACTGGCAGTTTCTTAAAAAGTATTTATGAGAAAGTTGCAAATTTAATAGGTACTAATTTAAAATGTACTTCTTCAAAAAGTACTTTTTTGAAAAGGTACTTTTTTAAAATGTACTTTTTCTTAAAAGGTACTTTCTTAAAGAATTTTTTCCAGAGGTACTTTTCAAAAAATTAAAATATAGTTTTACAAAAGGTACTTTTTTAAAAACGTACTATCTGAAAAGGATTATTTTTTGTAGAAGTACTTTTTCAAAAAGTAAGATAGTTCTTCAAAAAGTTTTTCCTTTGGAATGTTCTGGTTTTAAAGTGAATTATTTCAAAGCATATTTTTCTAAAGGTGCGCTCTTAAATTTTTTGCTTCAAAAATATCCTTCCTTAAATATTCTTCGAAATTAAATTTTTAAATAAGTAACTTTTCATAAGTATACATTAAAGAGAGCACATATAGAAAATTCCTTCTAGTGTAGAACACTTGAATATGCGAAATTAATTAATTTAATACATAGTTTTTCAAAAGTAAT
Organism: Tachina grossa; assembly: GCA_949987645.1. NCBI lineage: Eukaryota > Metazoa > Arthropoda > Insecta > Diptera > Tachinidae > Tachina > Tachina grossa. The sequence continues at coordinate 125,576,453 of OX465277.1, read as the reverse complement.
AAAAAAATAAATTGAATTGTAATTTTACATTCTGATAAAGTCGGCAGCAGTAAACTTATTTGTTAATTATATATTTTAATGCAAGGAAAAGGTGAATTTATGAAATTCTGATTTAAACACTAAATTATAATATAATTGTGGGTAGAATGTAAATAATTATGTAATTGTTTTTCAAATTGTGACAGCGGATATTGTGTTCACACTGTTATAAGACTGTGACAATGCTACGAGTATGTATGTTATTATGTCATAACTCATAAGGGTAAGTAGAGGTCGTCCCAATAGGCACTGCCGAATTTCGACAGTTGGAAGCTACCTATGCCAAATTGGTCGTTATTTATTCAGTCTATGGACGTACATAGTATTCAACAACTCGTGAATGATAAATTTTTTTAAATCAAAATCGTTGTTCTGTGTGTCTGGGCAACGTTCCGCATGATGCGCCGATTTTAAGTTTGCCATAATCGTCCTCTCAGCTGATTCAAATATTTAATGCCATTTTATCGAAGACAATCAGTAGGCGAGAATTTTTATTTGTTTTCGATAAACTGGCAGTTAGAGATTTGTATTTGATAGGTTAACTTTGTCGTCGCCATCTTGTTAAAGAATGCAAAACTGTTAATGAACTGATGTTGAAGTTGAAACAAAGTGATTTTGATACTAAAATTACGGTGACGTTTAAACGACAACTGTCGGCAATAATAAGTATACGAGTATATGTATGTGCATATGCGTATGGTATGTATGTATGTATGTATATTTTAAAAATTTATAAATTAATGGTCATTATAACTCTTTAACTTATACAATAATTAAATTTTTTTTATTGTATTTATTTATTTAAAATAACAGTATGTTAACAAATATTCCACTGGCGTAGTTTGGTATTTTGTTTGTTTCTCGAATTGTGACAGTGTGCGCAAAAGTCTAAAGTACGTACATACACGTTCATATATAAATATACATATGTGTATGTATGTATGTAAGTATTTTTTTTGCAAATAAACTGAAAAACACATTTGTTTTTTTAATATAGCAAGATCCCTTTATTATGAACTCAGTTATAATTACCTAACTGTAACGTTGCAATGTTTGTGGCATATATCTTTCATACAAACACAGATGTTTCAAAAAGTCTACCCGTTATCGAGGACAGTTACATGCTATTGACAGTATATATTCCAATTGTCTAAGGTCTAGAATAAAACACGAGCGTAGCAATAGCAAGCAGTCAGTTGTGTTCGACAACGCTTAGACAAGTACGAATCTTTTTGGTATTGTATTGACGTGACGTCGACAAATAGTTATAGTATAACTATCTAATGAGCTCGTTACTTTTCGAGCGAAAAATTTCTTCATGTTAGAGGTCATAACGCACTGGGTCCCAGCTGGGTCGGTATAACCGAGTTCCGCTGTATATATTACAAATAACTTTAATCCTATTCAGTTTTGTCTTACATTGTATATGCAAAGCTTTATTTCGACCATATTTGTGGTATTTTTAGTTGATAAATACATACACACATGTGTATACATATGTACATGCATACATATGTACATATATTCAGAAAAATCTGTTGAGATTTTAGTAAATGAGCAATTATTTTTCTCTTAAATTCGCTAACACATTTATTGCGTTTCTGATATTTATACTCGTTTGAAGGTTTAGAGCAAAAGAAGTGAAATATTATTATGAATGTAATTCAATGTTCGATCTTCCCTGGCTAACAATTTGAAATCGATCAACGATCATTTCCATGGCAACACCAAATAAATACCCGTTGAGCATCGAACTTTCAATCGAACCAAAGTTTGCTTTCAATGCTGCGTTATTAAAAAAGTATTTAAGTCTTTAGAGCATGCTTTTTAGGGTTTAAGTAGACAATATTTCTTAACTAATTTTTAATATAATGCTGCAATCAAATAAAAAAAGTCTTAGTTTATAATTCTAGTAAAATAAATAAACTTTATTTACTTCTTACTGATACCAAGAGCTTTCAAAACATGCATTGTTATATAATTCACAAATGGAATACCACGATGTTAACTATGTTTACACATTACTCAACTCGACTCGACTGACTCATACCTTAGCTGATGCATCGTCTTTTTTATACTTAACCTAAAGCTTCCAAAAAGAACATTAGTAACATACAGAAAGTCTTAGCACGTTAAACAGCTTTTCAATAGTAACTTTTTCGGTCACGTTATTAGTTTGTGTTACAATTTGTTCTGCTAGGGGTCTACTCCTACCCTGGACAAAATAGCACCAAAGTGCCGAATATCAATCGGTGTCTTATACAAATGAATACACATACACGAATACATTTCTCTCAGTGTTGTCTCGGTGGCCAGCATTGGTCTGCTCTGTATTTCGAAACGAAAGAAGATGATTTTCTAATTTGTATGTTATTAACAATACAATTGGAAAGCATCTGCTTTCGTTTCAAATTACAGAGTAGACCCCCTGGTTTGTATGTAGACTTGGGTCGACAAACCCATTTGAAGTATATTGTTTTGATCTCAGGTTTGTGTCTAAAACTAACATGTGAACGCGTTCTACCCTAGTCTAATATGTATTGACAATAAAACTTCATTGAAGAAGCATTGCAGTTATTGTGTTTTCCGTCTTGCGTCTGCAATAGACCAAGATTAGTTCACTACATAGTTTATTTTTGCCACAAACCGATGATTAAACCCATTTAAATTACATGGGTTTGATCATAGGTTTGTGTCAAAAATAAACTAGTGGACGAGTTCGACCCAAGTCTAGTCCGCATCGCCTTACGTGTTTGTGGGGTTGGATATTTATTAACGTGACATTTGTTACAACATGAGCAGGTTGCGTATGAGACCCTACACACTGTACAGTCTCATACGCATGGTTTGATAATCAAACTAGACTTGGGTCGAACTCGTTCACTAGTTCATTTTTGCCACAAACCTATGATCAAACCCATGTAATTTAAATGGGTTTGATCATTGGTTTGTGGCAAAAATGAACTAGTGAACGATCATTATTTTGAATAGACTTGGGTCGAACTCGTTCACTAGTTCATTTTTGCCACAAACCAATGATCAAACCCATGTAATTTAAATGGGTTTGTTCATTGGTTTGTGGCAAAAATGAACTAGTGAACGAGTTCGACCCAAGTCTAATTTTGAAGGAGCACTCACGTCAAAGGGAAATCCTAACTCCTTTATACCTTGTCATAATGAATCAGCATAGAGCACTTTTTTGGGCAAAGTAAGTGCGAAGCAAGTTCTAGTTTACACTATGCAAGTCTTATTGCTAAGCTGATTAGTTTGTTAGGCAAGAAGGCCGAATGGAAAATAAACGTTTCTGTTCCCCTCGTCTCTCTCTCCCTCAAACTAATCAGCTTAGCAATAAGACTTGCATAGTGTAAACTAGGTCTTATGCACATGCTTACAAATATTATGAAATAAGCATGTTATTTTTAATTTTGTTTTTTAATTATAAAAATTCACATTGCCATAATCATAAAACGTTTATTTGCAACAATAGCCGTCAGCTTACGTTATATGTATATTCATTGAATTACACGTGCCATTTTGTAAATTTTCAACTGTATGGAAAATCCAATCGATTTGCTTGGAAAATGACTGTCTTCGCTGCCATTAATTTAACTAACACCTTCTTCGCGTTCTTAGTAGCAATTTATTGAAATCATTTATATCTTTTTAGTTGATCTAACTATATACATATTTGTATATGAAAGATTATTTAAATAATCTCACATTGAAATAAATTTATTGTACTATTATTAATCTCATGTCTTTAGAGAATTTGCCAACAAATTATTTCAACAATTACATTTGTTTTTTTTTTATTAAAGCAATTAAATATTAATTATACTCAATCCATATACAAATAGTGGGGGTTCTGGGAAATAGATATAATATGCATACATAGATATGTACGTATGTACATATGTGCATATAATATATAATTTTTATTTATTTAACTTTTTCCCTGCACTACGTTAAATTCTAAAGCCTGTTTAATATTTATTATGGCCATCAATTGCTTTTATTCTATTATTGTTATTATAGTTTGGTTTTTTTTTGTAAATTATACACCTACGTATGTATGTATGTTTATATATATATATATGTGTGTGTGTGTGCATAAATACATATACATATATACTACCACTTGACTGACGTGAAAAATAATATAAACAAAATAGCTTTTATTTACACATCTAACAGTTTTAATCGGTTACGTTTTTGTTTTGTTTGTTTTGTTTTATTTCTCACTCACTGAATGTGTGATTGATTATTTAGAAGCAGATATAAATTGAATTATAGTTAATAAATTATTGATTATCAACATTAATAAATAATTTGTTGCTATTGTTTCTAAATTCAACATGTGTTTTATAGATCTATAAGTTATTTATTTATTAAAAAAATATATCCAAGGGTAATTACAATATTAATAAATATTCGAAATATGTTTTCATGTATTTCAAAATAATTGTCCAATGTTACATACATACATACATACAAATCGCTCATTTACTAAAACAACGTCATAACTCAAAAACTGGAATTTTTTAGTTAGTGATGCAGGATTAAATCTCATATCGTTATTCATATTTACTTAACTTTTGAGAGAACAATTAAATTTTCTTTTTCCATTAAGTTGAGGGTAAATTGAAATCTTTAAGTTCATTTTCTGGCAAACAAATTTTTTGAATAGATTGCCCAGCAAAACTTTTTAAATGTGTTGCACTTACCAAACAACATAGCTATGTAGAGTGGCCGTTATTTTTATTTTTATTTTTTTATTTCTTTTATTCTCACCCCCCAAATCGGTTCAGTTTTATGTAAAAAAAATACAAAAAAATTTCATAGCAATAAGTTGTGTTTTAGGGTGTGCGTCCGCCCCTCAAAGTTGGCCTTCAAGCCCATTTTTCAATGTAATTTGTTTGCATATGACTATTTTTTTAAAAAACCATTTTACAAGAATATGATATATGGCAATATTTTAGCTCTTCTAGTGTACAACATTAATCTCAAAGAATGTTTTTTGCTAAAATTAATATTTTAGGAAATAATGAAGAAAATGACCAACAAAATACCAAAAATTATATATACCAAAATTGCATTTATGTATATGGAAAGTATTTTACTAAGCGTTTACAATAAAAGTTTATATCTATTAAATTATTTCATACATATATTAAGTATAGTCATAAGAAAACATAAGAAAAATACATTGAATATATGGGCTTGAGGGCTAACTTTGAGGGCCGAACGCACCCCCTAATACACAATTTGGATTGAGAATAAAAGAAATCAACAAAAAAAATTCTCCATACAACTAACGGCCACTCTAGTGCATGGGTGACCAAGATAAATTTAAGGTTATGTAAGTGATCGAAAAAGATAAACACACAGGCAGAAACAATTAATAAAAGTAATTCGTATATGATTTTTTTTATGAAAGATTTTTTTCTAGAAAACCCTTTCGATAAAAAGTAATAAATAAACATTATTATTCACTTAAATTCTGAGTTTAAAACTACTAAAAACCAATTTGTAAGAGAAAATAATTTTTAATTTTCACGTAAGCAAAAGCATTTTTTAACATAAACAGCATACACAATAAATTTCTCGCAGTACGTTTGAGAAAAATGATTTAAAAGATAAGCAAAAATTTATCTCAGATAAGACTAAATGAAAGAGAATAAGAATACGTGTGAATTCGATTTGCAAAAATTTGCTACATGATGTTCACCCATGCTCTAGTGTACATACATACCCTCTGCAATACTACACGCAAAGAAAAGATATGGTTGTAGAATGGTTGAGAAAACAATATTATGTTCTCTGAAACAAATGTGTGGTCGTTGGAAACTAGTTATTGTTATTTTAATCATTTATTTCGTTACGATAAACAAAGTAATGTTTGAATTTAATAATTACATTATCACATCTATATAAAAGTGTGATATGGTTAGAGTTTAACAATATAGTTTTGTTAAAAAATTATGACTACAACATAATTTATATTATTATTTAAAAATAATATGACGTAAATAACAATATAATGTTTTCCAAAACCACACAATGTTAAGTTTAAAAAAAAATCTTTATCAGAAACATCTGTCAGTTCAGTATTTCGTTTGTAAGCTATCGGTAGTGTTAAATAAATGAATAAATAAATAAAGTATAAACAAAACATAACAACATATAAAAAAACATTTGTGTATCTTTTTATACAGACATGGCTGCATGTCATGTAAGTATATATTTCTATATACACGTTTTATTTCAACAATATTAATTTATTTTTATTTCGAATTTAACGCACAGCTGTTTCTGCAATAAATATATGATTAAAAAATAAAATAGTATTATTATATTAAATAATACTGTGGTCGTATTTAACAATATTAATATAATATTAGAACATGGTATGGTGAGTCTCAATTATATTTTAGTCACATCTAACAATAGTGTTGTCATATTTACAATACTAAGATTATAATATAATTAACTCAGATGATATTATAATTAACTCAGATAATATTATAATTAACTCAGATAATAATATTGTTAAAGTTTTTTTTTCTATTAACAATAATATGATTTTACTGCAACCATATAATTCAATTATAGTATGTTGCTGTTTGATTATGGTTACCTCAACCATATTTTTTCTTAGCGTGTAGGAAGTAGTCAAATAATGACATACTTATAATCTGAGTCTGATAGCAAATTTAAATATTGGAAATCTTAATAAAGCAGTTATAGTTCTTTTTGGTGTAATTGTATACATATAATATTTTGTAAAAATTGTTTTCAACATTTTCTGATTGCTTTTGTTCAAAGTTACTTGAGTTATTATTTACAGCTTCAAGGTTTTGTCGTCACATCGTCTTACTTCAATATTCAAGTACCGAGCGAGAAACACGTGTGTTTTAATAATTGCTCAAGCTTGTGTTTTTTTTAAATTTTATTTGAATATAACAAAATAAATGGTGTCTGTTTTTTTTTAAATTTATTTTGTGGGTAAAAATGCGTCATTTGTTTGTAGAATATTATCAAACAAAGTCTGTTATATTTGATTGAAGTCGCTGAACTTGTTAAAAATTTAATTCAATTTTGACTGAATAAAAGAAAAGCTATTTAAAACAGATATCATAATAAAAATTAAATATATGTACACATATACATATATACAATGCATCTTTTAATCAGTTTTTATGAAAAATAAATTGTGAGTAAAAACGAATACAGGCGTAGTTTCAATTTCGATTTTAAGCCTTCTCAGAATAAAGAATTATTTGGGACTTGACTTTTCTTTCAGTGTTTTTTATACTCTCCTCAGTTATTGTAGCAAATTATATGGCGTCATGTACATACGTACATATACAGTGTATATGTACTTGCTTTTGTGTGTATAACATACACCCAAAAACACGGGTAATATTAAAAAATTGCTTAAAGAATCGTTCGTGCGGAACATGCCACCACCATACTTGTCACCATGGCAATTAAATATTTGGACTTCTCTCTCTTCGATATCGTACCATAACCACAAAAAAAAGTTGGACCGACACATTTTTGGAAATTATGTCGCTTAAGCCTTTGTGATGGTCATGGAACGATATGGCTATACACTAAATTTATTTTACCCTTTTTAGAAACTGAATTTTTTTTAGCAAAATATAATTTAAGGAGAATGTGCAAATTTTCCACAAATCGGGCTTATGTATGTATATATTTAAATTTTGTTTCTTTTCATTCAACTATAGTATAACCTATTTCTTAAGTTTGTTGTTATGAAATCCAACGTTTTCTACTCTAGATAACTTCAACATTTGTATTTGTGTTATTTGAGCTCCCAAGCGCATATGCAAATGGAGCTTTTGCTTCAATAGAAGCATAACTCAAAACCACTTGTTTTGCAGAAAAGTAATTTGAAGTTCTGAATTTACTAACAACTTAAAGCAGTGTTGCCAGTTTTTTTCTAGAGCTTACCCCCAATTTTTGATTTGTCATCCCCGAAAATGCCCAAATTGATTTTTTTTTATTAAAATTTTTTGTTTTGTGAAAAGGATAAAATTTTTTAATTTTATTAAAAAAATAATTACAAAAATAACATTTATGTCGATAGCTATATTTACATTCATATTAATTTAATTTTTACTTATAAAACTTGCAAAGAAAAAATAACTCATAGTTTAATATACACAAGTATAAAAAAATTTTTAACCAAAGTTTACCATTTCAAATATTTCAGAATCGAAATCTTCCGATTCATCAGCCTAAAAAATTTTGTTGTACATAGTGCTGATATTAAAAAGCTTTAACATTTCAGCAGAAGTATTAATTTGTCACAACAAATGAAATTATTTTTAAAGTGTGTTTATTCTAAGAAGTGCTTCCAACAAGTCATAATTCATTTTGTTACTTATTCTTGATTTGGTAGTGTTCATTATATTGGTTAATATGCCTTGATACTTCTTCTTTATTACCTATAGAATTAATTCAATATGAATAGAAACACACATTTTTAGACTCGCCAGACACACATTTCTTAGCTCAAAGATAATTTTTGTTACCATAAGTTATAAAAAAAATTCCAAACAATCCCTTTAATTTTGGTTATCATCCACAACAAATCCCCAGATCCCCAACACGAAATTGTCATCCCCAATCTGAAAAAAATCCCCAATTTGAGAACAAATCCCCTAAACTGGCAACACTGACTTAAAGGAAAAAGGACATTTTATTCTTCTCCCAAGACGTGTGTGTACAAGATATTTGTGCGAAATGTTTAAGTAGTCTCTATAAAGATATGACGATCATTTCTGCATTATTAATTTAAAAATCGCGTTTTTTGAGTTCTGACTATGTTGCAGCAAAGGCTCGAAAGAATATGTTTAATAGTCTATGTACAAAACTTAATATGTATCTACAAAACTTTCCACTTTGAAAAGTACAACAATTTAAGTATATAATTAAATAAATAGGACAGAACAAAATATAATAAGATATATAAAATAAAATGAAACAAAATAAAATAAAAAAATATAAAATAAAATAAAATAAAATAAAATAAAACAAAATAAAATAAAATAAAATAAAATAAAACAAAATAAAATAAAATAAGATAAAATTAAATAAAATCAAATGAAGTAAAGTAAAATAATATGAAGTAAAAAAGTAAAATAATATAAAAGAAAATTAAATTAAATTAAATTAAATTAAATTAAATTAAATTAAATTAAATAAAATAAAATAAAATTAAATTCAATTAAATTAAATAAAGCAAAATAAAATAAAATAAAATAAAATAAAATAAAATAAAATAAAATAAAATAAAATAAAATAAAATAAAATAAAATAAAATAAAATAAAATAAAATAAAATAAAATAAAATAAAATTAAATAAAATTAAATAAAATTAAATAAAATAAAATAAAATAAAATTAAATTAAATTAAATTAAATTAAATTAAATTAAATTAAATTAAATTAAATTAAATTAAATTAAATTAAATTAAATTAAATTAAATTAAATTAAATTAAATTAAATTAAATTAAATTAAATTAAATTAAATTAAATTAAATTAAATTAAATTAAATTTAATTTAATTAAAGTAAATTAGATTAAATTAACTTAACTTAAATTAAATTAAATTAAATTAAATTAAATTAAATTAAATTAAATTAAATTAAATTAAATTAAATTAAATAAAACAAAATAAAATAAAATAAAATTAAATTAAATAAACATAAAATAAATAAGATAAAATAAAATAAAATGCATTAAGATAAAATAGAGTAAACTAAAGTAAAATAAAATAAAATAAAGTGAAGTAAAATAAAATAAAATAAAACAAGCTAAATTAAAATGAGACAAAATAAAATAAAATAAAATAAAACAAAATAAAAGGAATCAAAAAAATCAAATTAATAAAATAAAACAAATCAAACTTAACTAAAATAGAATTGAAATAAGGCAAAATTAAATATATTTATACAAAGAAAGATTAAAACAAAATAAAGAAATATAAAGAACAATAGTATAAGATAAAGTAATATAAAATAAAACCAAATAAAATGATATAAAATTAAATAAAATAAAAAGAAAGTAATTCAAAATTAAATAACATGAAACAAATAAAATGAAGTAAATATATATATAAATATATAAGTAAATAGAATAAAATAAAAGAAAATTATATGAAATAAAATAAAAATAAAATAAAAAAATGAAATATATTAAAACAAAATTAAATAAACTAAAATAACAAAAATTAAAAATTTTAAAAACCCCCAACTTTTTTTCAGAAAAGATGTTATATCTTCTAAACAGCTGGACCGATTTTCTTCCAACATAGCTAAGAACCCTCTCTATCAAGTCATCTTTCAAACAGAAAAAACTAAATGAAAATCGGTCCAGCCGTTTGGCCTGTACGTGGACACGGACAGACACACAGATACACATATCCACAGATACACAGACACACAGACATACACTACAAACTTATAACACCCCTTTTTTAGTCGGGGGTTAATAAAATATTATGAAGCTATATAAAATAAAATAGCAATATAAAATAAATAAAAAAATAGTTTTGAGTAAATAAATATGATAATATAATAATGAGATAAAAAATAAAATAAAATAAAATATCCTTTTCATTTCCTTGTTGCCGGCCGGTGCTGCCAACTTCTGATTGATTTCTCTCACTACAGTTTAATTTATGCATGATATTATATGGTGAATAACTCTCACAATTTCTTATATAACTCAAAAATATAAAACGAAATTTTTGTATATATCAAAGAGAGTGTTTTATGCATTCATATCACTGAAGTAGCGATGCTTAGTGTTTAAAAACATTAACTATGAAAATTTTAAATCGCTTTTATTTTTTCATACATTTGTTTCATAATTTCACACTTGTGCTTTGTAATGGATATCAGTTATAATCCAAAAAATTTTTACTTATGCATTTTAATTGCATTATTTTGCATTTTTTTTATAAATCTTACTTGTTTTTAAATTTAAGCACACCAATCTTTAATTTTTTGTTCAATTCAGGTTTCCTTTAGTTTTCTGTTACTTTGCTTCGTTAAATCTTTTTGTTAATTTTTTTTCTTAATTTTTTTTTTTTGCTATTGAAATTTGTACAAAATACCAAAAATGTTAATTTCTTCGAAATACTGGTAAATACGCGTATATTATTATTATTAATTTGTTATTGTTTGTATTTTATTTATTTTGTTTCTTAATTTTTAAAACGTTTTTTATTTTTTTTATTTTATAACTCTTACTACCGTATGCCACGCTTATAGCTGGCCAAATACAAAGTGCCAAGAAATTGAGACAGTATGCGAATTTTAAACAAATTTATTTCACTAAACGGCCCTAATCAATAAAACAGCTCTAAAGTATTGTGGGTAATAACAACAACAAATACTTGAATGAAATAAAATATAATTAATTTACAATGATATGACCAATATACATATCACCACTATAAAATAAATTATCTTAAAAAAAAATTATATTGTCTTAAGTTTCTAAAAAAGCTAAAATTTATTCTAACAATATTTCGTGGCTTTTATTTGCTTAATAAAAAAAAAGGTTTTGTATGAGTGTACATATGTATGTATGGCTGTGTGTAAGATAGACACATTGTACTGAGCAAATTGTAATCTCTGTATGATTTTGATTTTATTTAAACAAATAACAGAATAAATGCAAAACCAGACAATCGTAAAAATCCCAGTTAAACAACCACTTGAGATATCAAAAGCGAAAATTATTTTTATCAGTTCATCCAAATATTGTTAAGTAAGAGAGAGAACGAACGAAGTCAAGCTTCACGTACTCATGGTAATTAAGTTTTAAGTGTTTGCAAGCCACACTTTACAATACATATTTACACAAGTACGGTGAAATCACTGTGAGTGGAAGCGAGTGCAAGAAACTGAAATCGTGTGTGTTTACATACCCCATAAAGATTTTTTTTTTTGCCAAAATGCGTGATGTTAGAAAAAACTCTGAAATTTTGCCAGACAACTAACCGAATTATCGCCAAATTCCTCCAACATTTGGCAAAAGATTCAGTATTTTTTGATAGTCCCTGCTGTCTGAGATTTTTGAACGATAAATAGGTTTTTGCAAATAAAATCAATTTATTTTTTATTCAGGCCCTTATTTAAGGACATATTTTTAGTCTCCTTTCAGCTCTATATACGTAGTTCATCGTTTTTCCATTTTTTTTTTAATATTTTTCATAAAATAAGATTTGTCGAGTTTATCAAATGAAATGATCTCACTTGAATCCAATCTCTTTCCGGTGAGCTATTTCTTCAGGTTTGGGAGCAAAACGGGTCAACCGGCGCTAAAGTCATGAATTGTTGCCTTGCTGGAATGCGCACATGTGTGCACCCTTGCACTGTCCTGGTGCTGCAAAAGAACTTTTTCTTGGACAAATGCGGTGGTTTCTCTTTTCAAATCTTCATTTAATCGACCCAAAACCTTGACATAATATTCGCCACTGACTGTTTTACCCTTTTGAAAGTAGTAAATAAAGTAAAAAAACTGTGTTTATAAAAATAAAAAAAATAAAAAATGACACCATATCGTGAATCTTTTCAATTATTTCGGTAGTAGAGAGCCCAAATGGGCAGTTAGAACGGACCACAATGTAATTCAGTAAACCACTTTTTACCATCAAGATTGTTCATAAAGAGGGCCCATGGTATTTACCAATCGTACCTTTGGTCTGAGTGATGACTTTTTTCGCACAAAAAAGAAACATTTTTCCCGTCTTCTTCTCAAATTAAGTGGTAGCCTGCTATCAATGGCTGTAAATCATAAACTAATGCATTAAACGCATTAACAGCAGCAAGCTGTCGACTACAAAGTGTCAAGGCGGCAGGTTGTTGTCTATGCTGATTTTTCGTTGTAGTTCAATTAAACTAATTTCTGTTTCTTTGGCGACAATGAGCAAATACAGTGTTGCCAGTATAATACAAAATGTTGAATGAATGATATCTTACATTTATTATATTATTACGGCCCTATGTATAAGCAAAAAATGGCGTGAAGTTGGAATAAGTTACGACATTGAACTAGGTGCTAACGACTTCCTCCATACAATTTGACATTAAAATTCGGTGCATTATGTAGTTTTAACCCACTATTAAATCCTAGCGTGATTTTTAACATAAAATTGTATGGCAAAACTCCTAAAGATTATATTAAATTTTGCCACCTATGCTAACTTCTTGCTAGTTTTTTCTTATACATACTGCCGTTTATTATTTAACAGATATAATATTCCAAAATTGACGTAAAGTATAAATTGACTAATTTTTATACTTTTACGTGATATATGTAAGTACAAAGTTAAACGAGTACTTTAATTTTTGTAAATGATGCAGCTTATTAAAATTTTGCAAGGAGTTACCTAACAGCTGTTTGTTGGCAGTAGCAGCAGCGTTGCTTTTCAGTTAAGAGGCAAGAAACTCAAAAGGTCATGGACTTATTGACCATTATGTTAGAAATGTGTATAAAATTTATTATTATTTTTTTTTTTTTGATTTTGCAAATAATTTTCATTGCCACAATAATTTCAATTTAATTTTTTTTTCATGCATACATATATCGTTAGCTGAAGTGTAAAATTACTTAACTACTCTTTTTTAAATTTTATAGTAGACAGAAAAAACTAAACAAAATTATTAGAGTGACTGAATTAAAGTTTTTTAAATGAACATTTTTCGAAAAATCTTAGTCTTAAACAAAGTTTATTTTTAAGTACACAAACACAAATTTTAAGCTATTTTTGTCGATTTTATTCACAATAACGACTTTCTTTGTCGAATGATCGTCATGATACCAACTGAAAATCCGTTCGATCAGTACTTTCGTGTACAGTCGAAAATCGAAAGTTGCTCATAATAGGGGCCTCATATTCATTTTTAATTCGGCGATTTTAATTTCTTTTTTGCATTTCAGCATACGATATGGTAATTCTGTGATTCTCATTAATAACAACGGGTATTTCTCATTTCGAGTTTATGATATCAAATTGTTACATTTCAAATGCTTTTAGACACCATCATTTTCACATAATTTAAAAAAAGAATATAACTTCTACCTTTTTGAGGGTTCCGTACAACAAAGGTGAAAAGGAACCCTATTGTTTTCGCTACGCTGTCCGTTAGTCCATCTGTCCGTCACAGGATATTTTCTCGAGAGCCGTAAGAGTTACGGACCTGAAATTTGTACAGAGTGTGTACAACAACAAATACATGAGGCTTAAAAATTAAAGGGTGCTCCAAAACGAGCAACGAAAAATTTTAAATTCCCATGAAATATAAACACAATTGTATGTATATAACCACTTGAAATTTGTAAAGTTAGTGTATTTTTACACAGACTACAATAATTAAGACTAAAATGTAAAAAATTAAAATTAAAGGGTGTTCCATCAGTTAATGCAATCTTGACTATGCAATTTTGACAATTTAATGTATCTTGGAGGCAATTTCTTGAAATTTTCAAAAACGGTAAAACTAAAAAATCCCAAAATTATGAAATCGCCAAACCGAAAAAAAATTGCCGAAAACCGAAAAATATCGCCAAATGAAAAAAGCACCAAATCAAAAAAAAAAAAAAAAAAAAAAACCTAGACTAAAATAAAACGCCAAAATGAAAAAAACGCCAAAAACAGAAAAAACCGCTATAAAAAAAATAAAATGGCAAAACTTAAAAAAATCGCCAAAACCGAAAAAACGCATAAACTATATTATATAGGCTAAAGTTCATATTGCATTACATATCTAGTGTCCATACGGAACCCTTCGTGCGTGAGCCAAAGTTTCACTTCACTGAATTTATTTTAAATAAGCTCCAAAAAGAGCTTTATTTGACTTTACTGAAAAAAATTAGATTTTTGGACATATTCTGCTATTTATGAAAATCACAGAATTATTATTTTATTGATAAGTCATTTATATAATATCCCTGAAGAATTTAAATAAAGTTGTTTTGTTTAATGATTTTTTTAATGAAAAATTGCCCTTGTGTTTAAATAAAATTTGCAAAAAATATATACAATAAAGAAATATACTAAAAAATAAAGAAAAAATATTAACCTTGCATTACTAAACAAATTCAATTAACTTTTTAAGCTTTTTAAAAATTAATAATATCAATTAAAATTTTACGCTTTAATTAATTGAAGCCATAAAAATTTTAATTGACTGAAATTTTTAATAGCCGTGAAGATATTGTTAAGTATAACTGATGCTTTTTTTAATTGAGAAAGAGAAAAAAATTTTAACGAAGCGAAGCAGATAGGAACTTAAGTGATGTTTTCTTCTAAGTTCTCATGATAATCGAAATTTCATGGGGCAGTGACTCGCATGAAAAGCAGTCTCCCAACTAAAAGGATATCAGGCCATTTTAGTTATAAATATTTATGTATACATATTACGTACTATATTAGATATGTACAAATTAAAGAACTTTAAACAAAGTCTTCTTCCATTAAAGTATTCTTCTTCTTCTTCTTCAGCCACATCGAAATCCGGCTGTGAAATTAAAAAATTGTTCAAAAATGACTTGTTGCTTTTGCTTGCTTATTTATTTATTATACGGAGTATTTCAAAATTTTCGTCTGATAAGCGGTTTATAAAAAAGTAAATACCTTTTTTTTGTATAAATTTATTAATTCCATTAAATAATGTTCAACGTTATAAATTAAACAATAAAACAAAAGTACTTGTTATAAAATACATTTTGCAGTTCAATTTATTTATAAAGATGAACACAGAAAGAAAATTAAAATTCCCCCTTACAAAAAAAAAAAAAAAAAAAAAAAAAAAAACAACAACCAGAAAACGATAAGATAAGATCTAGATTAAAAATTTTGGATAATATTAATTGTATAGGAAATTTTTGATCTGGAAGAAACTAATCGAATTAGGGCTAATAAATCAGTCAAAGTTTAAACGCTGGCTTACTTAAACTAAACTCAAATTTATATATAGTTTAAACTCAACAGTAGTAAATCAGTGAACCATACCTTATGTTTAGTTTAAAGAATAAATGTCAAAAAGCAGCTGTTTTGCATCAAGCTGTCAATTCTTTGTACAATCAAAAAGGCAAAAAAATTAAACAATTTTAATTAAAGGTCGCCAAATTTTACTAAGAAAAGAATTATATTTATGCTTGGCGCAGTAGAATAGTATAAAATAATAATAGAGTGTAAGAAAACAGGTCGAACAGGATCTGAATAAAAAGTAGAGGCTTGGAAAAATGTTGAGTGCTCTTTAAATGCAAAACATATGGTCTGTAAGTAACAAAATCATATGTGCTGTATTGGTAGTTTAAACGGCCAATTTTATGAGTTTACAGATGGTTTAAATACAGTATTGATTTATAGGTTTGCTAGTTTAAACACGTTTTAAACCAAAAATAAAGATTAACTTGCACTGATTTATTAGTCCTTAGTGGAAAAAAGCGATATTAAATACCCTGCTCATATCACAATAATTTTTTTAAGAAATGACTCATTCCTTTCCTTAATAATATCAATTATATATAATAACATAAAAATATATATATATATATATATATATATATATATATATATATATATATATATATATATAAGAATATTATTGCTCTTCAGGCACTTGTGCTTTTAATTGATTGACATTATCAACATCAAGGCACTCCTTGAATTTTTTTCTTCAAATTTTTGTTTGTCGAATTTTAGTGCTACAATGTCTAATTACAAGACAATTATTGAATGTAGTACAAAATTGTTTGGGAGACTTGTTAAAAAGTAAAGACATAAATACATAAATAAGTTTGATTTGTGTTTAAAATTCAAACATTCCGTTAATTCTTGTTATTTTTTTGTTTGTTTTGTATTTCAAAAGGTGCCCCTTAAAATTATTTTTATTTTTATTTTCAAGCTTCTTACATAGACTTGACACAAATTTACAAAATTTATGAATATGACTTTGCAAAACAAAAATTGGTTGAGTTTCTAGCTAGCTGAGATAATGTAGGAAACCAAATTTATTTTGTTTTTTTTTCTACTTGCTTGCAATTATTCTAACAAAAATAATATATGCGGCTAACTTAACAAGGCGTTATATGTACATATTTCTATTAGAATTACTGGCATAACAATTATTTGGAGATAAAATCTGTGCATGCATATTAATTTACTTTAAAGGAAAAAAAATTCCCACAAATTTGTCTATTTCAACAGTTTTTGTGCTTGTTTTCAATTAAATAAAAATTTATGCTTAATTTACTTGTTTAATTATAAAATTATATTAAAGGTATTCACGTCAACTTTTGCAACGGTGCAAAATGCGTACTTTCATTTTCTGAGGTGAGCAAACTACGAGTATATTGTTTACTTTGACGTCTCCTAATAAAATAAAAAAAAAATTTAATGTTCGCAAGCCCACTAACACATTGCATTAATCACAAGTATTTGAAAAAATTTTAAATACTAATGATGAGTACTAGAGACCTGCATAAAAGGTCTTTAAATGTAAATACGTCATGATTTTTAAATGTCTTCACGTTGCATGTATTATACTAAACAAATAATAAATGCTGTCGTACTATAAGCGAAGCACGATGGATGTATTGATGTACGTGTATATCAGTGTTAACAAGTGATGTCCAAAGACTGCTTGTTTGTAACAAACACTCAAAAGAAGTAATGTTGATTAGTGTATGCTTGTTATTTTGCATATTGCACGTTTGAGTGTGCGTGTAAGATGTAGATGGTAAGCTATTATGTGATTAACCGCATACAACTAATGTTAATGCATATGTGTGCGTTTGCATGTGCGCTGAAAAATAAAAAATTATACAAACATACATGCATGACGTTTGTACACGCATGTCACGAAGTATTTTCTTCTTTACTCCTATAACTATAATACTGAAACAAATTTCTTGCAAACAGTGGTGTTAACGTTTGTTTTAGAAGATTTCGCTGTAGTAAAATATTTGAAAAATCCCTCATGTCTTAAAAGTTCTTATAAGATATCTTGTGCAGGACACTAATGAGTACTCGCACAGCGTTATTTACTTGTAAGAAGACGTCGATCACCTACAAATCAGACATACGAATCGTATGTGGATGGGAAGCTTCACAATTTCCATATTTTGATAAGTTAAAAATTTTAAAAATCTTATGAAGTTTAAATTTGTTTAACTAATTGATTTTTTTAAAGCATTTTCAACCCCTTTTTTTGTTTTAATTTAGCTCACATTTAGTCATTTTGTGACATCGCTATAGTGTATACTAATGGCAACGTCTTTTAAAAATGACAACAAACATAATGCGAAATGTGTATCAGAGAATGAAAAAAGTATTGTTTTAAGTACTCTTTGAGTATTGGCCGTCAACCAAATATGATTGCGTACAGCATAAAATAAAAACAACATTTTTGTAAATTGAAATGTTCTACTACATAAAACTAATCCACGGTCTTTATATCTTTGTTTGTAATAGATCATTTTAAGCCGTCTAGCATTCATATTCATATTGCATTGAATGAATAATTGAAAAGCAATTATTGATTAAATAACCGAAAAGACCTTCGACAGATTATTAGAATGTGCAAGTATTTGAAAAATTTTAAATAAACAAATATTAATAATATTAATTTAATAAACAAAATAAATAATTTAATTATTTACTAAAACCGCAAAACAATTTACTTATTTAGAAGCTTGCTAACTTCCGGTGTAGATACATATTTTTTATTTTTTTTATATAAGGAAAAATTAAATGAAATGCAAAAATCAAGTATATATAGAAAAAAAAAAATAAATAGAAGATACATACTTATAATAATAATAATAATATATAATAATAATATTGTTTATAACCAACAGTGATAATAATATTTACTACTATTCAAGTGTTTTCCCCAGACATTAAATTTTATCAATAATCATATATAAATTCACATTTGTGTATGGACATGTGCATATATTTTTAAATTTGCTTATAAAGATAAGTTGATTTCGGAATTTCGTTGCCGGTTTATAGTCTCCTAATCTTTGGTTTATAAATTTTCCATCACATTCAAGAAGGAAACAAATCAAAGTTTTGTTAGTGTGTGTGCTTTTTTGATTTTTAGTCTTGCATGCAGATATCAGCTTAATTCTATTATAATATTGCAAATAATTGTACTACGAATATATTTCAAACGGTAGCCTTAAATATCATAGTGTCATAATATTTTAAATTATTAGAGCTATGCTCTTTATGCCACGGCACAGGAGCTAGGACAAGATTTTTGTTACAAAAATAATCAACACTATTACAGTAATAACTTTATTTTGTTTTGATTTCTTTGTACTTAAAACCAGAGTACGAAAATAAACGAAACAAATTGTTTGATTTTCTTTTATTTCGTTCTTTGAAGTGAGTGAAAAAAAAACAAAACAATGAGAACGATTGCTCAACTTCTTTTTGTATGGTTTTTCCACATGAGCACAAACAATATATTAATTTAACCATACGCAGCTAGAAAAGAAAATAATGGGAAATAAATGGAAATGTTTTGAAATTATTGCTGTGAATATGACACCACCATATAATATGATTTCATTGCATTGTTATTTAATACGTGAAAGTTGTTTTATATAGCTAAGTAGCATAGCTCTAACCAGGTTCCCTAGGACACCTCACTTTTTTAATATGATTGTTTCTGCTTTTGTTTTTTTTCTTTAAAACAAAGATTTTAAAACATTAACCGCCTTATGCAAAAACGATTATTAAACTTAAAGTTGGTTTAACAAACAAATTTTGTATGGCAAAACCGGTTTTAACACATGCTTTAACTTTAACAAACGTTTTTGCATAAAGCGGTAAGACACTACAAGACTTAAGACTAATGTTATAATCTCCCAGTTAATATTTTATTAATAGTAATACATTTGAGGAATCCTGGGACGAAAGGTGCTTTCTCACATTTTCTTTTGACCAATTGGTTTATTGGTATTTTTATAATATTTGAGTTGAAATCTTCTAGAAGCGATGAATTTCACCTTTTGCCGTGCGGCTGCTCATTTGCTCAATTCACAACCTGTTGTCAATTAAATTTTAAGTTTTTTGAATGAATTTAAGTCTGAAAACTTAATTTGTGTACTGATGAAAATTTAATTAATATTAAAAAATTTTCATTGATTTTACAAAATTTGTTATTTAAATTTTTTGCGTGTTGGTAGTTACAATAAAATGTCTATAAAGAAATTACCAACAATGTTTTTTCGAACAAGTATAAGTATAGAAATAACCTAATATTATATTTTTTGTTTTATTATCAAAAATTGGACCTCAAGCGTAATTAATTAAGTGCTAATAATAATAGAACTTTTATTCGTTCAGAGAACTTTTGCAATATGTTAAAAATTTTAAGCTTGATTCAGAATATTATAATCTTAAGTATTGTTGCTATGAACCAGAGTACTCTTTTAGTATTGGCCGTCAAACATGCGTACAGCTAAAAATAAAAAAATGCTTATATGCAAACACACGCATTAATTTTAAACCGAATATATATAACTTTTAAAAATCCAAAAACTATGTTTGAACACATTTTTTAAATTACGCAGCACAAACGACTTTAACTAAAACTTATAGACTGCATGGGCTATAATCATACGCGTGAGTAGAAAATACTCTGACTATTCATCGGCTGCATATGCACACCTACAGGGCTATTTTTTTACACAATAAATAATGCTTTTAAAGATCTACAAACACAACCACACATTTTCCATTCCATTTTGTATACACAAATATATGTATACAGACGCGAATTATGAATAGGTATCCCGAGTATTTTATGTATATTTTTTTTTTGGAGTACTCATTGTCATTCTCATCTATAAACACGAATTTAAAGAAACTACTACAAAGTTTCTCTGCAAAAAAAGGAAGGGTTATAAATATGGTTTTTAATTCTTGCTCAAGAGTATGGAGCATATTTGTTTTAGCTTCTTTTACCAAGTTTAAACGCAGAAAGTACGGTAACATACCTATTGTAACTTTTTCTCAATTGTAGTAGTTCTATATTGTAAATATCGTTTGTTCTCTTCTATTATGCTACTGGAATAATATTCAAATTAATTATTTCAGTGGAAATTTTCAGCTACAAATCAATCGAAGTCAAACAAGAACAATTATTTTCTTAAAAAAAAAAATTAACAAACATTTCAACATGAATTTTTGAAATAAGTGAATAGTGAATAATAATGAATCGTCAAAAAGAAACAACTTTAAATTTTTTAATTAAGTGTTTTTTCTTTTTCAACAAGTCTCACATAACACAAAGGCCAACGGGAAGAATACACATAAGTGTATGCAGTTGAAAAAATAAACTCTTATCGTTTAAAACAGATAAAAAAATAAATAAAAAGGGAAAAAATTTATACACTTCAAAATGGCAAATTAAATACAAAAGAATCCACAATTATCGCGTACATTAGATTTCAAGAGGGCTGGATTTGGAACAACAATAGCATTAATATAATAAAGTGAATCGATAATAGTTCCTTTACATGTAAACGAATCTTGATATGATTAATAAATTAAAATATTAAATTTTATATAAAAAAATATATCAAATGCGTGGATTAAAGTGTGGTTATAGCTAACAATTATTTGAATGGAAATACGTGCTGAATATTATCATTAATAGACAGAAATTAGTTATTTCTTAAGTGGAATTATACAAAGCTAGTGAATTTTTAAGAAAAATTTACTTTTAAGTAAAAAATTTAATTAAAAACAATGTCTTTTTCTTGCTAATAAAAATCTTCTTATTTATATTTTTATTTTCAAAATTTTATTATTTTATTATTATGAAAAATCAAAGTACAACATATCGCTCATCTAACCAAAAATTTCAAAAAGCAAAAAGCTAGTTTTACAAAAAACGAAAATTTTAAATTGAAAATAAAAATAAATTCTTCTCTGGAGAAGTAGTTGGAAAAGTAATTTGTATGAATTTTTTTGCATAAGATAAAATGCGACATGAAGGATTATTCTGCATTATTAGCTTTAAGCCGGCGTCGGGCACGTGATAAAAGAAACACCGACAGTCAGGTGGGTAAATATGACCCTAGTTTTTTTGACATTGTATTTGGCATAATTTTCGAAATTTGATAAACGTATCTGTAAGCAATTATACATGACTCTTTTAAATATTTGTTATATGCAAAAAAAACATATATAAACTTTTTTCAATTTTTTAATTTATTAATTTAAAAAAACAATAAACGAACCTAAAAATATAAGGAACTTCAGCCTAGTGCCATAAACTTAAAATCTAAGAAAAAAAAAAACAAAAAATAATTGCTAAATTCATCACATGGGTGTTAAAAATATATTAAAAAGATATATATTTTCTGCAATAAGGAGCTATATGTTCAGAGAAAATAAACTTTTTGCATTCTGTGCAGGTGTGGCTAGTTTTGAGAGCTTACATAAATTTCGGTTTGTAGTATTTCCTGTCTCAACAAATTAAGAGGTATATCGTCACTATCATATTCTGAAGCTTCTTCCTCTGTGTTACTTCATTCACTGCGCACACTAGTATGATTCTCCTCTACGCTTGAATCTGAATCTGCAGAATCGCTTTCTTCTGAATAGCTTTCTTCTAATAAAGAGAGTATTCTCTGACGCTCACGTTCTTCGCGGTCCATTTTAACAAAAAAACTGAAATCAGAGCTTAATACACTAAATTGATTTTTTTTAAATTGGTGAAATCTCACTACACCGACGGCCAGGTTGGGTCATATTTACCTTTTCTTCGTTGACGGTCAACTATCTCTGCTCCCGTTCAATTATCAACTGAAACGAAATAATAAACAACATGCAAAAACGATATACTCCAGCTACTGAGAAATTTGGCAATGTCGCAAAACGTTGAAAAAATTTACACAGCTATTTAAGAGCATATGGGTCATAATGACCGAACCTGCATGACGCCGGGTTAAACCCATTTTTATTGAGTTATGACTTTATTGGAGTAAATAAGCGATATGTGTATTTCTTCAGAAATATGAGTAAATGGACGTAAGATGCGCAAATATTGCTACTGTGCCATAAAAGAAGAAATAAGATAATATATTTATTTATCGTATCGTATTTTATTTTTTGTAAAAAATTCGTGCTAATGTCTTATACACTCACTTCTTGAGAGATAAAATTTTTCTAACATCAGAAGTTTATTTTAATTTGAAAATTTATTTGCTGGTGGTTCAGCGTTGTCTTTATGCATTTCATTGTTGCTGCAACAAATCATCAGTAGACTTCAACCACACATTTTGAATAGTCACAAAAAAAAAATAAATAAAATAGATTCAAATCGAATATAAATTATTTGCTGGGTTTTTTGTATTAGTTTCTAACAAGAATGATAAAATAAAGATTACGTTTGATGACGTAGTAGTCCCCTCGCAAAGGTTACCAAGTCTGTATCACATGTGAAATTTATAATTTTTTGCAAAAAATGTATGTATTTTGTTGTAGTTGGCAGCCCTGTGATTGATTTACTCAGAGAGATCTGACAGAAAAAAATTACATGTTGTTGTTTAAAGGCTGCAAAAAGAAAAATAAAAAACAAAACAAAAATAAAGAGATAAGAAAAAGAGCAAATATTAAATGTGAGTTTGTGTGCGTGTAATAGTTCTACAGTTGAATTTTTTTAGCCAATGAGAACACAGGCTGAGTGACGTCAGAATTCCATCATGCGCAGAAATGTTTTTTTATTCTTGCGCGCTGCCGTAATCTTTATTTTATCATTCTTGTTTTCTAAGCCTACTACGCTTATTTTTCTTTTGTGATTTTCAAAAATATTATTATTTGTGAATTCTCAAATAGTTCTTGAAAGTCTGTGCATAAGATAAGAGGTTTTGGTACTATTAAAAATGTGTGGTTGAAGTCTACTGATGATTTGTTACAGCAACAATGAAATGCTTATAGAGAACGCTGAACAACCAGCAAATAAAATTTCAAATTAAAATTTTTCTAATATCTTTATTAACATACATATATACATATCCGCTAAAATAGCATAAGCGACACATTTTTTGGACTTGGTTTTTTTTACGAAAATCGACTATTTACGATCGCAAATAATCGATTTTGGTCAAAAATTGAAGTTCGAAAATTATGTCGCTTAAGCTATTTTGGCAGTTATGGCACGATATGTTAATTCAAAACTTGAAAGTTATTTTATGAAAAAAATTTTTTTTGACTTATGACTATATTGAAATAAATGGAGTATACCTATAAAATAATTAGCTTTATGTCGCGGCTCGGAAAAAGTCCGTATCAAATGTAACAAACCGGTTCTGAACCGGATAAAAATATCCTATACATAACGCTGGTAATGTAGATTTCCATTGGTGAAAGAATTTTCCAAATCAGTTTAGCCGCTTGCCCGTGAAAGCGTTACAATCAAACAAACTTACAGCCTAACCCACGCTGTCGATCGACCACTCGATCGACTGACGACAAGTCACTCATTATAGTTCGCTTGAGCGACCCACTAACTAACAGTATTGACTTGCCGGTCGTCAGGCTTTACGTTGTTAACGTAATGCATTTACTCATTGTCAAATTAACATATTGCCACATCAAAAATTTCACAAATAAAACGCTACTTTGCAAATAAAAAGCGCTGAAATGTGGAAAGTATTCCATAAAAAATGCAACTCTATGCTACTTAAAGTTTCTACAGATAAATAATAAAAATAACAACAATAATAAACATAAGACAATACAAAAAAAATTAAAAAGTTATTTTAAAAATTTTGTGTGTGAAATATAAATAAATATATCAGTTGAAATGTGTAGATACTCCTAAAATAATGCAAGCGGATTGTAATGAAGAATGGACGGGAGTAGCACCAATGGGACAAGCAATCTGTTGAAGTGGAAAGAGTAATGTGCCTACATACATATATATGTATGTATGTATGTAATTCAAAAAGAATTATGTGACAAAAATGCATGTTTGTGAGTTAAATAAATAAAATAAACGCAAAAAAAAATAACATTTTTATTTTTGATTTTCATAAATGTAAATTTGTTTAAAAATTTAGTATTT
Source organism: Tachina grossa (assembly GCA_949987645.1). NCBI lineage: Eukaryota > Metazoa > Arthropoda > Insecta > Diptera > Tachinidae > Tachina > Tachina grossa. The sequence goes on along the minus strand of OX465277.1, from coordinate 125,551,272 downwards.
ATGTTTACTTTTTTGTTTTGTAGACAAGCACAAACCAAGTGACTGATTTTGACATTTGTTGTCGTTTGAATTTTCATAGTGGGTACCAAATTTGTATGGAAATGGTTACGTTATCGTTCGCATGCATTGTCGATCGACTTGTCGTGCTGAACAAGTTTAGTGGGTCCCAAATCAGCTGTTTGTCATTAAAAATTATTGCGAACGACAACGTTCGATATCATGGGTTTGGCTGTTACTTTTACATTTATAATAATAATTTTTAATTAGGAATGGCAAATAAATATACAACTTCGGTATTTCCTATTTAAAAATAATTACTCGCATGTTTAATGGCAGCACTTTATAAGAAAACAGAGTTGCTAAACCCTAGACACAAACCCACGTGTTTAGCAGAGCTCTGCTAACAATACTTACAGACCGCTGTTAAACATTAACCGCTTACAAAACAAAATTTGTATGGAAATTTTATTGTTACATATTGTTTACAAAATGTAAACCAAAATTATTTTTTATAAATAAGTCCTCAAAAATTGGATTTCTGTTTCAATGAAATATTTTTTTAACAAAATATATTAGAAAGATCTTTTCTTATGCCTGCTCTATATAAATATCCAACAGTCAAAAGACATACGAGTTTCATCCCAATTTTGTAGCAAATAAAACGTTATTTCCATAATAATTTTTTTTAAGAGCTTGGATAAATTTTTTTATAATTATAAGGGAGAAAAAAATCTTGCAGCGTACTCCCAGACGTTTGAAGAATCATTTTGAATAATCAAAACTCATTATATCACATAGTTGTCGGTCTTTACAACTTTCAAACGTACTATGACACAAAAAAAAAACAAATTGAAAAAAAACTATACTTTTATAGTAAATGAAAATGGAACCGCCAATTATATAGATTAAAAAAAAAGTTCATTATTATGATAAAACCCATAATTCCATATAAATGAAAATGGAACCAACAATCTCATTTTTTTATCAAAATAATATTTATTTTTTTTAATTTTTAAATAATTTTTTTTTTTTTGAAAGCGTTGAATATTATTTGGCAATTAACATAGTATTAAATAAATTTTGAGTATTAGGTACTAAATAAATTTTAGCCCTTGTACTAATAAAAGTGTCAAAAATAAATCTAATTTATATTAAAATGAAAAAAATTAGATTTTGGTTACTTTTATGAATACGATTTGCTTTATCTTCCGATAACTCAATGTAGTAGTTGTTAGGCCATAAACTTTTATTGTAGGCTCAAATTTGAAATTGCTTTTCCAAATTTCAGGGCTGTTTTTTTTTGGTTTCTTTTTAGGAAAAATTAAATATTTCCTAAAATTCCAAAGATAATATTATTTGATTAAAAATGATTTATCTCGCAGGAAAAAACCTAAATAGAATTCAAGTATCTTTGCAGCACAAAGAGGTATTAGGCAATGTAATACAGAGAGCCTATACTGTAATTCGAAATGAAAGAAAACAACAAGGCAAATTCATAACAGGTAAATTTGAAAACACAGCTTTTGGCTCGTATGTCAAAAGATAATTATGTGCAGAGATCTGAGCCGGGTTTTTTTTCGGCGGCGGTGGCTCTTGAGAAAATCGTCGGCAGAAGCTGAGAACAAATAACATGAAAATAAAATTTAGAAGAAAAAATAAAAAAAAGTATATAAAATAATAATTAGTTTATATTGTACATGGAGAATTGGATGCTGTTTTTCAAGCGACAAAAGCCAAACTTTTTTTTTGCGGCGGCGTAGCTGACTAAAATTATCGACAGCTCGGCTCAGTCAAATGTGTAGCATCATGGCTTAGGTCTTTGCTCTAGTATCTTCAATCAGCTGCTTTTGACATACGAGCTTCATAAGACAATAACAAAATACCATATTATTATTGTTTGTACTTTGTTGTAATGTTGTAATATTAACTTTAGCTGTTATGACTTTGCCTTGGAAACCACTTTGTAATTTGTTAGCTAATTACATGCAAATTTTTAAGCATTTCCCTTCGTTTTGCATTGCAGAATAGACCCACAGACCTAGTTATCCCTTATATGATTTCGCTCAACAACGGAATTTGTCACGAACTTTTCTGTAGTATTAACGAGCATTTTATTGATTGTGTTTTATTCAATATTACAAAATATATAATTTAAAATAGTATTACATTTTCTGACACAAAAACAAATGTATAAAACTGCATTTAAGTCATTTATTTTCTCTTATTTTGCTGTGGAAATCACTCATCATTGCATAGCTGAAATTTAAATAAATTTTTGCTACAAAGCGTTTGTGGCGGACTTTGCCAGAGCGAGAGCTTTGTTTTGATTTTATAAAAAGAACGCAGCGTTGCCAGCCTTTGCACTTCTCAGCCTGGAATGTTTTTTTCTTTTAATGCTGCCAGACTTGCCACATTTGCACATTTGAATAGCATTTTGCAACGAAGAGTGATTTCCACTAATATTTTAGACAAATTTTTAATAATACAAATAATATAAAAAAAATTTCGTATTATATTTCACTATAAGTTTATGTTTAATAGCTGGTACTCATAAGCATTAAACACATTCACCACAGTAAGCTACCGACTACCAAATGTCAAGGATAGAATACACATGTTTATATGAGAATAATTCTTTTGAAGACAGCAAGGCAACATGCCGGCAGGTTGTTGTCTATGCTGATTTTGTCGTTGTAGTCCAATTAAACTAATTTCTATTTTGTTGGCTACAATGAGAAAATTCAGTATTACCAGTATAATACAAAATATTGAATGAATGATTTTGTACAATTATTTCATATTATTTAACAGAAACAATATCCAAAAATTGATGTAAAGAATAAATTGATTCATTTTTGTGCTTTTACGTGAAATAAGTACATTTTAAAAGAGTAATTAATTTTTATAAATGCAAAATATATAAAAGTGGCAATACTGAACAATGTATTTGTACTTAAATATCAGCTGCAGATGGCTACGAGGCGACAAATGCTGCTAGCGGCAGTGGTGAATGTGTTTGATGCAATAATTACAAAAAAAAAACATAACCCTAGACACAAACCAGAGTGTTTAGCAGAGCTCTGCTAACAACACTAACAGACCTAATTTGCTTGCGATTTTCTTGGAATACACGACTATTTGATGGTAAATATGTCTCTAATTTTTATGTTGTGCAATATGAGAAATGGAGCAATAATACTCTAGCGAATACTTATTCTCATTTAGATATTAGATTATTATATTTAAGTAAAAATTTTCTCAAATTCCATGTTACGCCTGCAAAGTGGTCTCAAAATCATTTATGAACTATAAAACATATCCAAAAATTTGCTTCAAACCGTGATTTTGAATCTTAAATTTTGAGAACCGATTATGATATTGAGATATTTAACAATCGATTGGCAATATCACGACGTTGTGCACGTAACTCTCAGTATCATTTTAAGAGCTTTTCTCAATATTGTTTTTGCTTGAAGTCAACTGATGAGTTTCTTAAGCTAAAATAAAATTGCATTTAGAAGTTGCTTAACCAACAACAAATCAAAATTATTCATATTATATCTTTGTTTTACTTATTTTTATGTTGTAGCTTTTTGATTTTATTTAATTTATAAGCTTATTACTTGTGTGAGAAGTCTCACATAGAAATTTAAAACAGGAATACGAGTATTTATATTACACAAAATCACTAACATATCGATTGAATTTATTGTAAAATGACGAACTTTTTTAAAAATAGATAAGTTAATAAGTATTAACAAAATTTAGTTCATAAAATTGTATTTATATGAAAAAATATAATTCCATTTGATCAAATCTTTAAAGTCATGTGAATATTTTAAAGCATGTGTCTATGAATCTGTTTAACATATTTAAAATAAATAAGTGTGATTTCCATATAATAAAGCAGGTATCAATACTTTGTTGTTAGTTAATTTAAAAAAAAAAATCATTTTGTTAACGAAAAAAATTCAAAAATATTTTATTGGTCTCATTAAAAATCTAGTTAACAAAAGCTTTTCAAGAGTTTCTCTTAAACTTTTAGTGTTTTTGTTAAGGCTATGTTTGGGTGTGTGTGTTTGTTTGTTGTTGTTTGAATGAAGTCAATGTTCAATATAACTAAATTTTTTTTATTGCATAATAATCGAATTAAAAGCACATTCTGGGAATTTGTTTAGTTTTATACATACATACATATGTATGGATATCATATGTACTTTTTTTAATATTGAATTTAAAGTTAAAAAAGTAAAAAGAAGAAGAGAATATTCAATGAGTTCTATTGTGCAATCAATTTTAATTTAACACTCAATTAAATATTTGTGATATATTATGTCTTGTTTGTTATAAATTCCAATTGTTTTCGTATAAACAGACTAATTTGCGGCTTCTATTGTTTTTTGATTAGTGCTACTGTCGAAGCGCACAAAAACAAATAACGTTTTTTACCCCACCATCAGAAACTATGGAAAACTACATTTTCTTCAGGAAAAATTTTCAGACGACATGATACGATGGGGATTTATTTTTTTTTTTTTGGCAATATAATGCTTGATGTGGCGTCTTGATGAGGAACCAGAGACAATTAATATTTATCACCTAAGTTTAACATTTGTGAAATCATTAACTATTTATTCCAAATGATTATTTTACTTATACAGTAAAACATTGTTTCTTAAAAATACATTGAAATTGATTATTGAGGGTTTTAGCTGGATCCTATGAGCGTTTCACTGTTGCTAATGCATTTCATCAGGGAATTTTTATGAAACAATTTCGTAGAATAACTAGAGACATGTATTATGTTAAACTTTTATTTAAACATATGTATGAGAAGCTAAAAAAATAATTCATGCATAATGGCACAGTGGGGAAATTTGAAAAAAAAAATGGAAATAAATCTGAAGTTTTTAAGTGGGCATTCCGATTCTTAAAAACTTTCATAGTGTATTTCCATAGTCCTAGTTAACACTATGCAAGTCTTATTGCTAAGCAGATTAATTTGTTAGGAGAGAGAGAGGGACAAGGGGAAAAGAAACGTTCCTGTTCCCCTCGTCCCGCTCACCCTTAAACTAATCAGCGTAGCAATAAGACTTGCCCAGAGTCATGCACTTTTTTCTGGGCCCCCAAAGATTTGGGACCTTGGTGTCATTTTTGCATATTCTCAGGCCCATATCTTGCAAACCGTTTGGAATTTTTATTTACGCTCTGAGGCAAAGTTGTAGCTCTTGTTATAAAGAACAAACATTGTGAACATATAAAACAAAAATAAAAACTTCATCTTCAATATCAAAATCGCAAATTTTTTAAAAAAAATTGGATTTTTTTACTTTGTTTCCCCTCTTCAGATCCATAGGTAGCAAACTGTTCAAAATTCAAGGAAACAGTTAACTACAAAAATGTACCTAAGATCTCAGTGAACAACTTTCTAGAACACATGAAGTTTCTAGGAATGATTCTTAATACCGTTTAGGTAGTGCTTATGTAGCCGCAAAAGGGAAAAATATCCAAACAAATGAAATTAAAAATTTTTCGAGAAGCATTATCTATGTTTCAAATAGGTATATACGGGGAATATATTTAAAATTTTTTTTTTTACAATTACGACTTTTTTTGAAATTTTTACTTTTTGAAATTTAAAATTTTTTTTTAGAACATTAAAAATTATGTTTTCACAAATCGAAAAACATTTGCCTTCCTCATTAGAGCTGAATCCAACTCGTTGAGTCGGTCATTTTAGACACAAACCTAGGATCAAAAACATTTGCATTACATGGGTTTGATCATAGGTTTGTGTAAAAAAAAAACTCTTTTATCATATCAAAAATATTAGCTTGGCCTAGGTTTGAGTCATGAGTTCGGGGTGACCAACTCTGGTGTCTTGTGGCTGTATTCTCTTTGAAAATATAAAATTTAAGCTAAGGGTCAATAGCCTTAAAATTTTGTATGAAATTTTATAAGAATTTTTTCTAAGATCTCCCACTGTGCATCGCTTAAATTTTATGATTACTTACAATTTTAAATAATTTATCTTCCTTCATTTTTAAATTAATGTGCAGTACTTTATAAAAGACTACATACAATAAGTATTAAAAATATATGCTTCATTGGCAAAGCAGAGATGGAAGTTTTATTTGTATTACTTCGTACAGCTTAAGCCAATTTATGCATTAATTCAAATGTTTTTCCACTGCAAATGTCCTTTGATTTCTGGAAGACTCAGAAATTTTTAAATGCATGTCTGTGTCACCAAAAAAAATTAAAATTTTTTTGGATAGAAGTACCATTTCAAAAAAAAAACAATTTTCCATGTCTACTATCTAGTGACAAGCAAACTCTTTTGCCATTTTGCCATTTTGCCATTTTCTTATGTTATTCTCTTATTACAATTTATTGAATGCAGATGAATAACAACAATAATCTAGTTAATTCCAGTAACAATTTGCACAAACTTTTACAATCGATCAAGTACGCGGACTCACTTTTTATTGTTTTATATCATTTACTCTTTTGGACCATTGGCAGTCATTTAAGCATTTGCACGAAATAAAACTGAAATTTATATAAACTTCATTATTAATTTCTTGTGATTTTAATTATAGCAAATTTAGTAATAAGAAACACATTATTAAGCTTCGAAGTATAGAAATGAAAAGTAAACAGTAATGCATTGAACACATTCACCACAGTAAGCTACCGACTACCAAATGTCAAGGATAGAATACACATGTTTTATATGAGAATGATTCTTTTGAAGACAGCAAGGCAACAAGGTGACAGGTTGTTGTCTATGCTGATTTTGTCGTTAATTATTAAACTAATTTCTATTTCTTTGAATACAATGAGAAAATTCAGTGCTGCCAGCAATACAAAATTTTGTGCAATTATTTCATATTATTTAAAAGAAATAATATCCAAAAATTGATGTAAAGAATAAATTGATTCATTTTTGTACTTTTACGTGAAATAAGTACATTTTACAAGAGTAATTAATTTTTATAAATGCAAAATTTATAAAAGTGGCAATACTGAATATCAGGCACAAATGTTGCTGCTGCCGCCTAAAAAATAATTAAGTAGCCGGCTGCGAGGCGACAAATGCTGCTAGCAGCATTTGAAGTCGTGTGTTCGTGTAGCCTGCTGTGGTGAATGTGTTTAATGCATAATGCATTAAACACATTCACAACAGCAAGTTACCAACTACCAAATGTCAAGGATAGAATACACATGTTTATATGAGAATGATTCTTTTGAAGACAGCAAGGCAACAAGGCGGCAGGTTGTTGTCTATGCTCATTTTGTCGTTGTAGACCAATTAAACTAATTTCTATTTCTTTGACTACAGTGAGAAAATTCAGTGTTGCCAGTATAATACAAAAAGTTGAATGAATGATTTTGTACAATTATGTCACATTATTTAACAGAAACAATATTCAAAAATTGATGTAAATAATAAGTTGATTCATTTTTGTACTTTTACGTGAAATAAGTACATTTCACAAGAGTAATTAATTTTTATAAATGCAAAATATATAAAAGTGGTAATACTGAACTATGTATTTGTACTTGAATATGAGCTACAGATGGTGTTGCTGCCGTCTCCAAAATAATTAAGTAACCGGCTACGAGGCGACAAATGCTGCTAGTGGCATTTGAAGTCGTGTGTTCATGTAGTCTGCTGTGGTGAATGTGTTTAATGCATTACAATAAAAAATAAAAAACATATTGTTCTTGTTTCAACTTTGATATTAGTTGAACTTTGTTTAAATGAAAGTTCAACATAATATCTCTAATTGTTCTCAGAAATTTTTGGAATGTTCACTACCAACAGTGATATGCGCATAGGATCCAATTAACCCCTCAATAATCTATTTACGGCCCTTTTCACAATGTATGATTAAAAAATAACATGAACTTTAACCGAAAGTTAGGTTGAACTGCCTTAGACAATGTATGATTAACTTTTAATCAGCACCATTTAACAGAAAATTGTCTGCTAATTTTAACGAAACAAAACAAATATCAATAACCGTTGGTTAAATAGTTTTGTTAAAAACTAAAAAAAAATATTTTGCTGAATAATTGCCCAAAATATATTTGATTTCAAAGGAATATTTATAATTAAATATTTATTTTAACTACTCTACCTGGAAAACAGGTTATCTAAGATCTTTAATTTAGGGGACTTTTTGGTTTCAAATATATTTTAGCTTCCTCTAACACTACGTCTTAACTAGTAATTGTTTATTTCTGAACACAAGCAATAATTTCTGCACACTTATATCACAACGAATTTCTTGCTAAAACTTATTTTAGGGGGAGGCATACATGTACAATATCAAAACATAAAATTGAAGATTTGGTTCATATTTTTGTCATGATAAATATCAAATTACATATAGAAAAAACAGCTAACATAAAACAGGTTATTTTTTAATATAAACTTTGACATTTGTCATAATAAAAATGAATCAGGTACAGACATAGGGTTACATACAAAGTGAACATTTTTCAATATGTATTATTTTTTTATATGCATGTATTTTGACAGTGCGTGTCTTGGCATTGTTGCTCAGCAATTTGCTAAAATATTGATTTTATGGTATGTGTTAACAGACAAATACTCGTGGTCCACACGTTAACATCTAGTGTTAAGAAATAAATTCAAGAATTGCTATCACTGAAATTAATAAACTTATGACTCGATAAGAAGAGGGCTAAAATAATTTTTATATTTTTTGGCGCCAAGAAAAAAAATTTTATGGCTTATTTTGCTATTTTATCATTAAAAATTTTTTCCAATCTTTTACTAACTACGCGTAACTTACTTATTAAATTTGTTTTATTTAAAATATATTAATTTGAATATAAACAAAGGTAAAATATTTCTGATAATTAGATATAAGACTTAACCTGCGTACACATCTCTAACGTAACTAACTTATAAGTTTGTAAATTGTTGACAATTACTAAGTAAAAAAAATGCTTGAATAAAAATACGTCGAGTACTTAAAATTGTTATCAAATAATTAAAAAAGATAAAAAAAATATATGTATTATGATAAAAATTAAAACCTGCATCTAGAAGCGAAAACACTTTGACATTATGGGCAGTTAAACCTGTTTAAAGCGCCATCTACATGTACGTATACATACATATTTTTAAGACTTTATTACGCCAATCGAAACATGAAATAGAATGTTAACAATAACTATTAATTATAATTAATGTCTAGTTTCTGCCAATTAATTTTTTTTCACATTATATAAATTCTTTGTTTTATTAGCAATCAAACGCAAGCCACAAGTTTGGTTAAATACAAAAAAGAAACGTGATAATTTCATTGGTATTATTTATGGTTGAATACAGACAAACAAACATTTGAAGTAATTAAAACCAGAAATATGTTTGTAGTATATAAAATGAAAAATTGAACACTATTAATCTCCAGCTGATACTTCAGACGTATGAATAAATGACGTCAGTCAGTCAGTCTTTTGTTCATTTAGTTAGATCCTAAAATGAACTGAAATTATGTTATTATAAACTAAAATGAGTTGCGTATATGGATTTGTTATTATTGAAAGTATTGCCTGCCATTGAATTGTTGTTAATTTAATGACTTTATCTTTTATACAATCGTTAGGTTTTGCATATTTGCATTAAACATTATAAATATTTTATTATTATTAATCAAAATTCTTTTCTTTGAAACATAAATTACGGTTAAAAACTTTCATTTTATAAATTATATAAATAGGAAATTTAAGTGAAAATAAATATTATTTTTCAATTGTTTGCAAGTATAATTTCTTCGTAATAAATTATTTTATAATGAATCAGTTTCATTTAAATAATAAAAAAAAAATACAAAAAGTACTGCCACACTTATTCCACATAGAGACAAAGAATAAATAGAAAGTATTAGTGCAGTTAATACATTAATTTAAAGACTTGTAATGCATTAATGAAAAAATATATGTACATATATAGAAATTATTTATTCTAGAATGTCCATGAGTACTCCAAAAAAAAATATATCTAAGTAAATAGTCTCAATTTAAGTACTGCATATAATGATAATTGTAGCGCAAACAATTCGTAAGCTCACATATGTTCTCTCAAACAACTATGACTATAGCCGATTCCAACATACGAGAACTTCTCTACTTTGATTATACAAAATACGCTGCAACTAAAAATAAAAAGGCACATGCATATCAAGCGTATTGACTCTCTCTCTCTCTCTCTCTGTCTCTATCATACTTCTAGTCCGAGCATGCTTATACTCAGGCTATGAGTATTTAATCGGACAAAGAAGATGCGCATGGTACTCGGGATATTTATTTATTATGCGCCACCGTATTCAATCTCTTGTGTGTATAAAACGGATTGGAAAATGTATGTATGGGTATTTGTGAGGCAGTTTAGAAACATGTTTTATATCTGTTTGTAAATAGAATAGCCCTGTACATACGCACGTGTAGCCGATTAATAGTCAGATCATTTTTTTACTCATGCGTGTAATTGTAGTTCATACAGTCTATATATTTTAGTTATAGTTGTTTGTATTGCTTAATTTAAGAAATGTGAATAAGCATGGTTGTTGAAGGTTTATAGTTATACGTATTCGGTTTAAAATTAATGTGTGTGTTCGTGTATGAGCGTGTTTTTTATTTTTAGCTGTACGCGTTCATAGTTGTTTGTTTCTTTATTTAAAGGAAAAGAAAAAAGGGAGATTAACCCTTTCCGATGGCCATTAACTCACACACATCTAAAGCAACTTGAATGCCCTTATACATGAAAGTGGTGCCAAATTTTAGCAAAGCTGGAACCCTTACTACTTTTTGGTTAAATAAAATTTAGAAATTTTGTAATTCGTATTCGTAAATTATAATTTAATAATTATTAATGCTAGGTACTGTATGTTGTACATATGTATATATTACCAGAAAGAAAGCAGTGCTCTAAAACGTCAATTAGCTAAATTAATGAAACTCTAAATGAAATTCGTAATAACTTAATGTTAATATTTAAAATTAAAAACACATTTAGGCGAGTTAGTCAAGTTGGCATTTTTAAATTGATCCATTATTTTTATTTTTTATTTTTAATTTTGGTTTAACACATTAAGGAAGTTAGCAATTAATTAGCAACACGTGCCTTTGTCACTGCTATTCATTGATAAAATAAATTTTTTTGTTTTAAAATTTTGTTATAATTAAGTATTCATATAAAAAAATAAGCATTCATTCACAAAATTGGTATTATTTTTTAAGGAAATACGTCAAAGTGTTCTTTTGCACAATACAAAAGTGTTACATCAAAGGCGTGAAATTAAAATTAATTTCGCTTTTTGTTTAGATAATTTTTATTTATGTGGGAAAATTATAGATATCTACATATAACAATACAACTTTGTACGTAGAACAAATGTTAGTTAGTATTCTATAAATCTAAAAATTTTCAAGGTAATGAATATAACTTTAACTTTTAAACTTACGAAACGGCCTTTTGTGAGAGGACTTCGTTGCTTTAATATAAAATGCTACATGTGTGTGTGTGCGTAAAAAGATAAACTAAAATTTATCTACCAAAGACAAAAACCAAAAATTTTAGCTCGACCCATTTATCAAAAATCTCAAGATATTTTATTTAAAATTACTTTTTTCAAATTAAATTTTTGAAAGTTTCAAAATTGTTGCACGAATGCCACTAAATCTGCCCCTTAAAGAGCAATGAGAAGCACCATTTCGAAGGCCTCTACAATACCTTCATCATCAGCATTCTTTTGTGTTTGGTTTGATGTAGATTTCTGCTTTACGTACTCAGCTTTTATTGCAAATGGAATATATGAATGATTTTGATTCATTGTGGACCATGATTGCGATGAAGAAGGTGCAGCAACCTTTGAAAACAGCTAGTTGTTCCGTTCTTCTAGTGTTTGTCAGAATATTTACAATTAACTTTGGTATTATCTGTTCATTAATAATTATCACAAGTAATTTGGCATACAAAGCGATACGAACTTTACTTTCCTTGTTATTTATATTTTATGTCTTTTCCTATTGCTAAATGTTGAACAGTGTGCTGTTAACTGTACAATAAGCTCTGCTAAGAGTTCTGGTTCTTGTCTTTGCTAGATCAGTTTAAATTTATCTTCATACACATAAATGATTGCAGTAAAAATTTTCATGTATACCATGGGTGACCAAGATAAATTTAAGGTTGTGTAAGTGAGCGAAAAAGATAAACACACAGGCAGAACCAATTAATAAAAGTAATTCTTATATGATTTTTTTTTATGAAAGCATTTTTTTCTAGAAACCCGTTTCAACAAAAAATAATAAATAAACATTATTATTCACTTAAATTTTGAGTTTAAAACTACTAAAAACCAATTTGTAAGAGAAAATAATTTTTAATTTTCACGTAAGCAAAAGCAGTTTTTAACATAAACAGCATACACAATAAATTTCTCGCAGTGCGTTTGAGAAAAATGAGTAAAAAGATAAGCAAAAATTTATCTCAGATAACACTAAATGAAAGAGAATAAGAATACGTGTGAATTCGATTTGCAAAAATTTGCTACATGATATTCACCCATGATGTATACATTTAAATAATCCACTAGTTATTGATTTTTATTAAATGCTAAATATTGTTCAACATCATTTAAAAATATATTTATATGTATGTATAAGATGTTATATATGTATGTTACTTATAACTCTCAAAAATAAAAGGCAACAAGACACTTAGTAATAATTTTTTTTTATTCTTGTCTTTTAATAAAATTTCACCAACAAGTGCGTTTTAACCTACTAAAACCAGCCAAGAAAAAATGGACATATAAAATAATACATGTACATGCATATTTATTTTTTTTTAAATATTATTGAAGACATTAAATAAATCTGCTTTTAATTAATTAAAATAAAAAACCAACAAAATAAAAGTCAATTAGGAGAAACATGAAATGTTAAAAGTTTTTTTTTTCTTCTCTTAACACACAATTTACATTAAAAATCTTAACACAAAAATTGTGGCAAACCGTAAAAAGAAAGCTGCAAAATGAATTAAAGTTTATTTAAAAAAAAAAATTACATGATTTTTAAAAAATATTCCTCTTAATCATCTTTATCATATTTTTAATGATAAGGTGAAATCTTAATTTGTATCAACCAAACAAACAACAACAGACGACGTCACACTAGGCCAATAAATGGAATATAACTAAGTAACTACTGCTGTAAATGCCAATAACAAGTAACAAGCTGGCTGGGCTTTAAGACAGGGGGATGTTTATGTCAAACCCAATGTATCTTTGCAGTGTCGTGTTAAGAAAATATTTGTCCAAGGCAGCTTCGTACAATTTAACAAGTTGTCAGTTCTTATCTGAGTGATTCATAAAAAGTGTGATGCATTATTTTTAATGTAAAGTTAAAGTGGAATTAATTTATTAATTTTTAAGGAAGTTGAGTATATGATGCAAACAAGTTTTTTTCTCTTTAATTGAATATTATTATCCTCAAAGTTGTATGAATACATGATAATTATTTGAGTCTATTTGTAAAATCAATTAGCATTTGATTGCCTCAGGGGTACTCACTTTTTAATTATCAATAATATATGCTTCTGTTATTCCAATAAAGCGTTAGACACTTTCTGTTTACTTCCTTATTATTATTTGTGAAATACTTGCTTACAACAAGATCATCATATGTATAAATAGTTTTGGTAGAAAAAATTATTAGTTCGAAGGACCATAATACAGGCAAATCTCGGTATAACGAATCTCGCTTTAACGAAAATCCTATATAACGAACGTCAACATTTTTTACATTAACAAGCTTATTTAGCGAATATTATACTAATTTTATACTGGACATAACGAATGATAAAGAAAAAATTGCAAAGAAAAAAACAAAATCTTTCCAGGAACATATTTATAACATTTGGTTCTTCTATATATAGCGAATGTTTTAATAAATGTGTGCAATGTAAATGAGAAAACAAAATGTGATCCCGTATTTGAAAAAAATTTCCTTCATTTTTTTATTGTGTTCTACTTTGTCTACAATGATAATAGTTAAAATAACACTTGAAAAAAAAAAATTTGCCGTATAACAAATTTTTTGGTTCAACGAATGGGCCTGACACTATATCGTTCATTATACAGGGATTTGCCTGTAGTTTTGAAAATATTTAGTTATCATCATAAATCAACTTATAAGTTAATACTCTTTACATTTTGACACTAAAAAGACGAGAAAATAAAAATTCTCAATGTCCTCAAAATTTCTATTTCTATAGTTTTGAAAAGAAAAAGTTCTAAGTTCTACTAAGACCTTAAAAATTATGGCCAGGTAAGCAATTTAATGTTAGACACGCATTGTCAGGATAAAAACAAAGCATTTTCGTAGTGAGCCTAATTAGGTTTTAAGCGCCATTAGCGCGATGTCGCACGTGACTAACTTTATATAGATACTACCATCACAAATCTTTATAATTTTCAACAAGATTTTTTTATATATTAATTGTATTAAATATCTCTTTTTTAGTGAATATTTGATAAGCTTTCTGCATGTACTTTCGACGCGCTGATAACAAATGTTGTTTTTAATGTCGTAAGTGACATCGACTTTATACGATTTCACAAAGCAGTTATTTTCAATCGCATGGTTTCTTATAGCTCTTAAGGGCCATTAGTGCGATGTTGCATGTGACTAACTTTATGTAGATACCACCATTACAAATCTTTATATTTTTTAGCACGGTTTTCTTATTTTAATTGTATTAAATATCTCTTTTATTTTAGTGAATATTTGATGAGCTTTCTGCATGTATACACTTTCGACACACTGATAACAAATATTGTTTCTCAATGTCACACGTAACATCGACATTATGCGATTTCACAACGCAGTTATTTGCATTCGCATATTTTCTTAAGCATTCGTTTTTGTCTCTTTATACTTTCAGAAAATCTCTATGCTCTTTAAGAACGTGTAACAAAACAAAACAAGAAATAAAATATCCAAATGAAAAAAAATTTCGCTTTATTCAATTTGCAGTCGAATGTCTCAAAATCTGCTATTTTATGTATGAGAATTTTTTTTACATGACACCTGCACACATATGTATGTGCATATGTATATAAATATGTACATACAAAGAAAGTAAGACCATAGCCTAACATTTTTACATTCTGTCAAAAAGCCTGTGTAGTTGTAATTGTTATAGGCTTGGTTTTACCTTGTTTATTATTTTATGGCTATGTATATTTAAACTCTTTAATATTTAAAATATGCGCATAAATTTCCTAATATTTTATTGATAAAAAAAAACAAATTGATATTTTTTAGCATTTTGTCAAAAATTATGCTCTTGTTATAGAAATTATAGAAGCGTAGAATACTACTATGATGCTGAAGGCAAAACTGCTTTATTCTAAGACTTTAAACAAACAATTAACATAAGCGAAAATATTGTTTTTATCGCATCGCAATATAGTATGCATATCAAATTTATTAAACAAATATTTATTACTCATACGTCGTGAGACATCAATATTTTTTTTTTTCACAATTTGAACAAAGCCAAATAAAATCTATCTACATAATTGAAACGAGAAAAACAAAATTTATAAGAGTGTTACCTTAATAAATTAAGTAAGTGATATGATTCGATTATTATGTGTACTTGAATTAGAAGTTGGTAGAACTTTGTATAAAATTTAATTTGAAATTAATTAAAGCAGAAGATATTACAATTGCACATTAAAATAAACTTTAAAATTTCATTAAATTTCTTGGTCATTTTATCATTATCTTCTTTATAGGACATTTGTTTTTTGATTCATTTTATTAAGATCACCAAATGATAAAATTCCTGAATAAAAAAATGATAGTTACACCGTATATTTTTGTATATATGTATGTATGTGTACTCTTCCCAATCTTTGCAAAATAAAAATATGCCTTTCCACCAAGTTATAAACCTCTAGCCTAGTACGGCGTATGAGTATTATGTTATGTAAGTTTGCATTACAACACTCATACGCTAAAGCAGACAGACGTATGGACCGCATTTAGACACGAAAACATTTGGAAGGGAAACATTTAGTTTGGAAGCAATTTACGGGTGGGGAAGAGATAATTATTTTTGTGTTCGGTAATCGGAGACACGCTTTGTTTTCATATTCTTTGCTACATATACACGCATACATGTACAAATATGCTTGCTTTTATGCAGTAATATTGGAATGTCGCCGGTAACACTTTCCGTCTGTGTGGACGCGAATGAAACAACAAAAGAGAATTCCAGATGTTTTCCTTCCAAATGTTCGTCCGTCTAAACTGGGACATGGTAAATAACTTTTATTTTTGCAGTTAGTGATGTAGAATTTTATCTACTTTCATATGGTATCAAATACGGTTGTGAAAGTTAAAGTCGCACTGTGGGGTGAAAGCCTTCACAAGTGGCGATTAATTCAAACGATGAACTTTAACTTTCACAACCGTATTTGGTACCATATGAAAGAAGATAAAATTCTACATCACTAACTGCAAAAATAAAAGTTCTTAATAGTTTACTTTATTTACACTGTGTGTTCAAAGTTCAATAATTTTAGTTATTTTTGCGCGCATTGATTAAAAGAGAAAATTTTGATATTTCAAGTGATTATAGTTGTTGTTAAGAGTTCTATAAGTAAAAGCTTTATAATGGAACCGTCAACTTCAGGTATATGAGCATTTACAAAATTATTTTTTGTTTAGATAAATGTTTTAGAAATATTAAAAAAAAAATTAAATTGCTCTAAAAATGTGGAATTTTTGATATATACATTGAGTTTCAACATTTTTGCGGATGAGTGCAGGGAAAATGCTTTTATGCTCTTAAAATATAAGATTTTAGCTAAAAATCCCAGAATACCTATTTGCACACTTCAGCGATTTTTGAGTTATAAAGGGTTTTGTGAGAGAATTTCAGTTGCTAAAATCAATGTGAAAAATACATATTAAATATTTTATTCTTTACTTAAACAAAAAAAATATAGTTTTTTTTAAAGGCACATAAAGTATGCTCTAATTTACAATTTAATTTACTAATTTATCTTTTTTCATTCCAAAGTTACAGCAAAAATAGTCAAATGATACCATTTTCTCCAAAATACAAAAAAGCCCATAAAAGGTTAAAAATTTTTTTTCCAAAAAAATTTTTAATGCTGTTTTTTTTATGTATTTATTAATATTCATCAATATAAAATAACAACTCTTTAAAATTACGACTTCTATGAATTAATCGCCACTTTCTCTAACATTCACCCCACTGTGCGATGGATGTGACATTCGTATACTTTTAGTTGAGCAAAAAGCAAGATAGAAATGACAATATCCGGTATATGTATCAAGTGTTGTAAAGCAATGAAGGAGTAGTATATTTAAAAAAAAAATTTCAGCGATATCAATCATATAGTAAAAATATTTAAGCTAATGTCAGCGAGAAGAAGTTATATTTGTGCACTTATAGAAATATACATAATTCTGCGAAATTTTATGAAGAATTTTTTTTTCGAATGTCGAAATGAAAATGAAAGAAGATCGTTTATGTGTAGATTTATGAAATATGAATATTAGCCAAATTCACAATCTTGTGCAAATGGTCTTGCATCGTTGCATGTGCAAAGTTGTATAGTATATTGATACTCACCACTAAGAACTGTTAAGTGGTGAATATTAATATGCTATACTATTTTGCACATGCAACGATGCAAGACCATTTGCACAAGATTGTGAATCGGGCTATTTTGTTTAAGTTTTTTTTTTTGTTAAATGCACAATATAAAATTCTAAATTCTAATTCTAAATTCCAAATTCTTGCACAATATAAAATTTTAAATTTGTAAATTTCTTTTAAATCCAACAACAAAATCAACATGCATTTACACTTACGCAAGACCATTTGCATCAAACACCGAATACTATCACACCGAAATTTCATATTAGCTCAATTCACAATCTTTTGCAAATGCGCAAAATAGTAAAGTAAATAGATACTCACCACTAAGAATTCTTAAATGGTGAGTATCAATATATTACACCATTTTGCATATGCTACGATGGAAGACCATTTCCACCAGACTGTGAATTGGACTATTATTTGTTGTCGTAGTATTGTAAGATGTAGCTTATATGCTACAATTTTTGCAAAGAAGAGTGATTTCCTCTTTTTTTATTAAATTCTTGCACAATATAAAATTCTAAATTTCTAAAATTTTATTAACTTATGTTTGGTTTTTTGCATTTCAAAAAAAAAAAACATTTGTTCTGGTCACCTTAAATTTCAATTTATTTAATTATATATTTACTATTTGCGCTTGTGTTAATGAAAATAGAGAGAAAAAAAACCAAGTTATTTTTACATATTTTTCAATTAGTTTTTGTGTAAACTTTTTTTTTTCTGTCAACAGTTATCAGATAAAAATGCATTTAACACAAGTTGGAGAAATTAAAAAATATATATAGATGTATATATATATATATATATATATATAATTTCAAGGAATTTTATATCAAGTAGGAATTTAAATATGGCATAATAACAAATTGAACAGCAAAATGTACGAGTATGTATATGCGTAAACATATGTTTGTATGTACAGATATGACGACAAGGTTCCAGACAAGTGAAGTAAGCCTAACCAAATATTTTGAAATGTTTTTCGTCAAGTGTATGTACATAATGAACAATAAATCACTCATTATTTCACTTTTTTTTTTTAAATATAATACAAGCGTAATTTTTTGTTAAGCCATAGTATATTATTTAAAACTTGTATTGTAGAATAATAGTTTCTTATTAAATAACAAAAAAGTTTGCATGTCAAAAATAAATAATAACAAAATTATTACATATATTGTATGAATAAATAATAATAAACTAAAATGAATGAAGTAATATCCCAGGAAAATAATGAGACACCTTGTTAAAATCACTGATTCTAAAAGCGTAATAATGAAAAGCGCTTCAGAGGCCATATTTGCTTAAAATATCTGTTACTCGCACCACAAACTCTAACTGACTTATAACGCACACATACATATGTACATATGTGTGCATATATGTACGTGTGTAGTTCTGAGGGTGTGTGTATGTGTGTAGTTGTGTACTTAGTACTCTAAAAAATCACACTCTGAGAACTTTTGCTACTTTAACTAGTTGTTATTATAATAATACATAACAAAAATAAAAAATAAATAAAAATCCGAAATATAATTCAACTTTAATCATTACAAATAATTATGTTTATCTTAACAAAAATCTTGATTAAAATTATACGTATACATAGGAGAAAAACTAATAAGTTCTTTTTTCAATAAGATTATTATTACTTTTTCAAGGAAAGCTTAAATTAATTTAGCTTTAAAAAAAATTTGTTTTTGTTCATAAAAACAATAATTTATTGTGAGAAAATTCTAATAGGGCGGTTGGCTACATACATACGTATTCAACAAATAAACATAAAAAATTGTTTATAGTTTTTAATGATTATTGCTTTTATAAGAAGAAACTAAAGCAATAGTTGTATTTGTGAGTATTTTTGATATTTTAGAACTTCCGCCAGACTTTACTTTTTGTTTTATGTATGGGAAACTTACTAAATTAAAAGATTAATATCTCTCATCGTATGGGAATAGCAGTTTGCTTAATTTATATTAATTATTTCTTTGCAAAAAGTTCACACTTTAACACAAATTTAGTGAATACATGTAAAATTAATTTTAATTTAAAAGTAATATTTATATTTTTATTATTTTAAAATTTCATTTGGCAAACAAATGCCACAACTCGGCCCTGATCTGGAAAATACTTTAAGACACAAACATTAAATAATAGTTTTTTTTGCATCTTGTTTTTTAGCAAAGTTTGTAATTTTAATATTGTTGCAACTTGACAAACAGTTGTCACATGAAATTTGTAAGATATTGCTTTTTTTTCTTTGCATTTCAAACCAGTTGGCTTAAAATTATTCGCAGCCTTGACTGACTTTTTTAAGCACGGAAAATACTTACTTAGTAAGTATTATCAATCAATGTCAAAAAATAAAAAATTAAAAAAAAAACTTTGAATATTAAAGAATAGAGCTACGCGATTCATACTAGCATTTTTAATAATAAAATTTGTTCTTAAATTTTAAATACAAATACAGTTGAAGCAGTAAAACTTGTTCTCAGAACACTTTTCACTTTTGTAAGTTATATGTAATGGACACAGCAAAAGCAAAAAAAAAAAAAAAAAAAAGAACTGCCAAAGAAGTCAATATAATAAAAATCTTGTGATCCGGAAGTAGTGCATGTCAATGCAGAAAGTTATTGTTTTTTTTTCAAACATCTTCATTAAATTCGAAGTCATGAAAAAGTTAGAAGGGAATATGCTTATGCTTTATGGTCAGACTACTTATTCTTACTTATGCTTCTTTGAACTATCTTCGGCGTTCACACAATACAAGTCCTATTATTGACGACCTGTTGCGTTTCGTTTTCGACATTGCGAATGAGAAATAAAAAGGTATTGACAGTACTTGAAGCTAAATACTCGTCTCTCTCGCCTATGAGTCAATTCTTTGTTTTTTTTTAACTCAGAACTTCGTCATTCATTATCCAACTTAGCTTGTGTAGGGAAAGACGAGATCATACCTATTAAATTCTTGCACTCTCTATACAAATTAAACATGCAATCATGTTCTGTAATGGCTTCGTTAGTCAAATCGTATCGTCTTACTTTTGAAGTTGTCAGCTATTATTGTGTTTCTCTTTGCTTTATACGTGTGTGTGTGTGTATGTATGTAAGCCAGAAATTGACGTTTGTTATGTAAAAATCTATTTTCTGTAGGTTTTTACGTAGCAAACGTTGCCAATACATTTTCAATAAGCATCAACATGCTTACTAAACGTTACAAGTTTTGTCAGCTGCACGTTGTGATTTATACCATAAATCTTTTTATAGTAAAGTGATTTGAAAACACTGAACAAGTGTTTAGCTAACGAACAGGTTTTAAATCTCGTGATATAGAAGCGCCCAGTTAACTGCCTGGTGATATAAAATCAAAATTACATACTTTTACGGCCCTTTTCACAATGTACAATTAAAAGCTAACAGTGACTTTAACGCAAAGTTTTGTATGAAGCACTGTCAGTTAAAGTTCACGTTAACTATTAATCAGACATTGTGAAAAGGGACGTTAATATGATTTTTTGCTCATATGTTTTTGTAATAAAATTAATTATTTTACATATAAGAACTTTAAAATTTATAAATTTATGAAACGCTATATTTTTGTGAGTACTTTTGCCTTCTTTGTGATTTATTTTTCATTTTAAGTAGTCAGCTGATATTGTTTACCAAAAAATATACATAAGTAAAATAACCACATTGAGTCTCTCGCACTTTAGGTCTGAGTATGCTAATACTCAGGCTATGCATATATCTATTTAATCGGAAAAAAATATACGCATGATACTCGGGATATTTTTTCACCACTTGCCACCGTATATGAAAATTCATTTGTGTATATAAATTGGAACAGAAAATTTTTCGGTATTTGTGCGGCTGTTGGGAAACATGTTTTATATATGTGTGTAAAAAAAATAGCCCTGTATAAACGCATTTGTAGCCGATTAATAGTCAGAGTGTTTTTATACTCATGTGTGTGATTGTAATTTATACACTCTATAAATTTTAGTTAAAGTTGTTTGTGCTGCGTTATTATTTTAAAAACGGGTATAAACTTAGTTGTTGGATGTTTATTGTTATACTTATTTGGTTTAAAAATAATGCATGTGTTTGCCTATTACCGTGTTTTTTTTATTTTTAGCATTCATACTTGCTTGAAGGCCAATACTCAAAGATTACTTAAAACCATACTTTTGTCATACTATGTTCTATGGTTGCCAGAGCAACAATTTCATGTAGCATATAAGTAATTTATTCATCTAAATTCAACATTAAGAAATTTATTAAAAATTTTAAAAAACAAACTAAATGTATTCAATAACTATGTAGTTAGATTGCTTAATATTAATTATTTAAAGCTGAATAAAAAAAAACTAAAGAAAATGGAAACAATAAATACTAAATTACTCTGGCAGCACTATAAAAGCTTTTAGTTCGCGACTTAGAACAACCACAATTACTACTAAAAATTTAAAATTTCGTGATATCGCATTACTCCCGAATACCAAAAAAAAAATCATTCGCTTGATTCCAAAAACCTTTGTGATTTGAAATCAGCGTGATTTCAGAACATGCCTTATGAAAAGAATAAAATCTTTCTCTTCTAATTACAGAATGTTCCATTTAGGAACGAAGGCGGGTTCACGCCTAATATATATAATTTCATGTATGATATACTTTTGTCCCGTTGATTTTAATAATACTATCAACACATAATTAGGTGTTTGAAATAATATAATTTTCAATCTTGAAAAGAGGACAGCAACAAATATATGAAAACTTAATATTACATATCAGACACATACTTTTGCCCACTGTATTCCCATGAACCTGCACACACATATTGTGCCATAACCACCAAAAAAATCTTAAGGGACATAATATCTGAACTTAATTTTTTGACGAAAAATTATTACTTACGATCGGAAATTATCGATTTTCATCAAAAAAATTAATTTGAATTAGTCTGTTAACTTCTAGTTTTGTTGTAACCCTTAACCAGCCGTCAATTTACTCCAAATACTTATATTAGTTTTAATATAAACCAAATGAGAATTCTTAAGCACATTATTACACAAAATATTTCAGCTCTTTTCTTTCTTCGTGAAAAGCAATGAAAATTATTTCACTCAAGTACAATTATTCTGTTTAATAATTTATTTTAAACGCATTTATTTAAAGCAAAATGACTCCTTGAAATAAATATATTGCATTTTAAGCCAACAAAATAAAATTCCTATAACAAAAACCTAAAAATTTTAATACAATAAATTTAAATATTTTACTATTTTTTTATTAATTTTTCAATTTATGCATACAAAACACATTTTGGTTTAGGGGGAAAAAATAATCATTTAAGTAGCCAACAAGTTTTAGTCATACTACAATATTTCATTTTTAAGTAGGAGTTTCCCAAATATGACATAAACGACGAAAAGAAAATCCTTTAAATTTGCATTGAAATGCTTAAATAATTTCTATTTATGGTTAATAAAAAATATTTGTAAATTTTTAACACTCATGAGTGGGCTACAAATTTAGTACTTAGTTTAATAACAATTAAAAAAATAAATAAAACGGTTGGTTCCCACTTTTTACTGTAAATGTCGTCGTCATCAATCAATTTCACAACTGTTGTTGTGTGTGATGCAACGTTTTTGCGCGTATTTGCGCGTATTTGCGAAATGTCATTAAAAGTATCAAAAACAAAATACTTTTGTAAGTTGTTAAGAGATTTTTATTGATTTTACATATTTGTTTTAACTATTATGATTTATTAATTCAAGGAATAATTTCTCTTATTCAAGATTGCTTGCGTAGTTTTTTATATTCTCTTATTCATTATAAATAAAAATATTTTTATTAATTAGTGTGATTTTATTCAAGAAGGCAAGAAAGCTTAATTAACCAATCAGACATTAAGCATGAATTTTGCAGTAAAATGGAATACGAGAATTTCATGCAATCAAAAGCCAATATAGTTTGAAATTACAATTAAGAACAAAACCATAGAAAGAGTGAAAAACTTGACGTGAAAAATATTATTTATAATAAAGGGAATTAAAAAAGGGAAATATTATTCACAATTGCAATTTTGGTAAAAGGGAAAATAATTGGTGGGAAAAAAATTTTTACAATAGGCGTGGATTGATTACATTAGCAAGAGTTTTGAAATAGATGTTTCGGTCTTGAAAAAAACTTGAAACATTTAAAAACAAATATAAAAATGTTAATTATTTTGATTTGCATTATCACAGTAGAGTACCCTTATAACGAATACCGGATTATAATAAATTAAAGCGCATAATTAAAAACTTCTACGGTCTTGTTTTGTTTTAATATTTCCTGCAAATTTATGTACATCGGACAAGCGCCGTATATATAGTTGGTCTCATATAGAAAGACCCCAACTCACATATTTGTAAATTTAGCGCAGAAGGTAGAAACACCATGGAAAATATAATGATGACTTTTTAAATTAAAAAATAAAATGGGTTTTGAACCATTTTTTTCAGAGAGATAGGGCTTTTTGTACTCGTTTTTCTTAGCATAAATGTAAGTTAGGGCTTTTTGTATAACGTTCAAAACAAATTATGTGTATTAATACGAAATTTTTCATTTAAATAAGCTAAAAACTAAAGCATTGCAATCAAATGCATAAATGAGGCTATCAGCGTAGAAGTGGTGTAACCCACATTCTGGTGATAAATACATTATTTACACTATCTTCTATCAAAAAAAAGTTACCTTTTGTTGTTCTGAAGAAAACGGAGCTGCAAAATTGTTTTTGCACATATTGAAATCTGTGACAAAAAGGAAAAAGTACTTAAGTCGAGATAAGCTGATTTTGAGTTAATGGTACCTCCGTAATCTGCGTATTTGAAAGTACCTTTGGAAGTTATAGCACTATGACTTACGACTTATCTTTTTTAGACTTCTAATATGATTTGGAATAATAGATTAATTGAGGTTATACTTTGGTATATTTCAACTTAAATGTATTACTTATAGTGTGTAGAACGATGTTTGCTTAAAAATAATAAAGTTAAACAGAGAATTCCCCAATTTAACTGTAAAAGAAAAAAATGTGTGAAAATCGACTTGAACGCTTAAAAGTGCTCTCCGGCAAAACAGTAAAATATGACTAAAGCACTTTTTCCGCAATTGTTTGAATAACTAGATGTGGGTTACACCACTTCTGTGCTAATAGCCTGTCCACATATTTTACGACAAAATATGTGACGCGCAAAATAGAAAGGGACCTAAGGGTAAAAACCGGATTTGTTCAGGAGAGCCATTTCAAAGATTTAAATATGTGTATTTTTGGTGTACCACCATCACATCATAAAACGCGCATATCTCTCGGAGGGAACACTTTTGGGGCATGAGATCGGTCTCATTCGATGCTCAGATGTTGTCCACATCAATAAAAAAAAGTTAAAATTGATTTTTTTTACCCTTAGGTCCCTTTCTCTATGCGCTGTCACATATGATAAAAATGACGGCAATCTGTAGGAAGCGACTTCTTAAAATCTTGCAAATGTTCTTACTTCCTTTTTTTAATTGCTAATATTTTTTTATAAAGAAAAATAATTATAAATGAGTTAGGGCTTTTTGTACAGTTACTTGTAGAGCTGTTATTTTTAATGCTATTTTAAATTTTTGTGGGCAGGTGTATTTGGGAGAAATGTATTGGAATCACGCAAAAAATCCCTATTTCAAGGAAATGCAAGTTGGGGGGCTTTCTACACGAGACCAACGATATAATGTATGTAGATATCGTTGGTCCCGAGTATAAAGGCCCTACATCGCATTTTTACGAAATTAATTTTTTTAATAATTCCAATAAATTTTACAAAAATACACTTCGTCAAAAAAATTTATTGTAATAGTGCAAAAAATAACGCTTTAATAGCAGCAAGCAGTTGTACAAAAACATTACATTTTGAATATTACAGTTTCCATTATGTTTTTACCTTTTCCTGTAAAGTTACTATTATTTGAGTTAGGGTCTTTCTACTGGAGACCAACGATATATTCATTATTTTTTTTTTTAATCGCTAATTTTAAATTTTTCGATACATTAGATGTTCTTCTATCGAAATATATAAAAAACATCGAATTAAAAAAATAATGTGTTAGGGCCTTTCTATATTAAGGTAACGTTTTATGTATATACAAATATATATAAACTTTAATTCACAATCTCTGGAAAAAAACCTGGTCGCCCTCAATACAAAGCATATCATTTGCAAATAAACAACAATTCAAAACAAACATGTTTTCAACTTTTATTTTTAACAAAAACAAATTTAAAAAAAAATTCTTGAGGCAAGTCTTTATTGTTAATGTAATTAGAAGTTACTGAACATTTTAGATTGTTTTCAAAGTAAACGTGTACAGATAATTAAAATAACAAAATAATTATTTTTAATTCCTAGATACAATTCTGTATTCATAGTTTTATTTTTATTTTCTTTTTCTTCTTATTAACTTGAAAACTTACCTTAAATAAAATATTTTATCAAATGCTGTTGAATTAAATAAATTAATTTTATTCCTTAAGAGCTTGCTTGGGTAGTTTTTTTCGCAATTTTTATATATACAAATATATATATATATTTTTTTTTATATATGAATATATATTGTATAAATTGTTTTAAGAGTTTGGAAATATTAAAATTCTTTTTTTGCACTATTTTCAATCTTGTTATTTGATTTCTTTTTATACACACATATAATAAAAATCGAGTTTTAGTTAGCAGCAAATAATATTTGGGGCGAATGATTTACATTTCCGTTTGATTTTTATAATTGCAAAAATTTAAAATTTACAATAAAATATTTTTTGTTATATTTTTAATTAAAATTTGTCGAAACTTGTTTCGAAAATTTGACTTCACGTTTTTTTTTTTAATTTAATTGTAATTTTATTTAAACACCCGCTTAAACGTTGTTTTATTAATATGTATTTTCACAATCTTCTTGTTTTTGTAATTTTCGAACACGGAACAGTTTTTTTTTTAATTTAAAAAAAAAATTAAAGAGCGAGTTGTAAACTGCACGACCAACTCGAAAACGTAGCAAAAAGGTATTAAATTCAAATACTAAATTTAACTTCGCAAGTTGAGTTCAACAATATTCAATATATATGATATTTGAATCAGTTAGCGTTTTTTGTGTTTTTCGAAGTTTAAAACTTTTGTTGCTCTTGTTCGATGGCTGTGTTGAATGTGTGTTAGTGTGTATGAAATGGTATGCGTTTACACTACACTATACACATATGTATATATGTATAAACAAAAGTAAACAAATTAATATACATACATACATACATACATATATATGTATTAAAAAACAACTTTTTTGCTCTTAATAATTATTTTCGTTAATACATGTAAATGTATTTCGTAGCGTATTTATTTATTTTATTATTCGGTTTATTTAACTCTGAAGGTTTTTTTCTACTGTGTGTCTAGTAGTAGGTATGATTTTTTTTATTTTATTTAATTTTATTTTATTATTTTTTTAATTTTTTTCATTACGACTGCGAGCGATGTGATGTTGATGTTTTTTTAAGTTGCGATCACTTTGGACTGATGTTGGTTTAAAACTTGTCACAACGTAATATACTTTCAGATCCTGTTTGAACAAAGCCGTGACAGAGAAAGAGCACTAAAGAGTATTGTCTGTTTATTACGGTTTTTAGTGCTTGGTATGCTTATTAACCCGTTAATGTATGAGTAAGAAGAGTGTTAAAGCGTAAGCTTTTTTTTTCTTCTCAAATGCAATAAAAATCTGAATGTGTAGGTTTCGGAAAAGTTCGGCTTGACAGCTGAAAATATTCTTGTTTATAAATTGGCCAATCATAAAATGATTTATATACATACGTATATATTTTGCCTTGGCAAGATCTTAACACATCTTTGTTTTTATTACTCTTTATCTCTTGACAAGATATAGATACACTCGTTAAAAATTCAAGCAACCTGAAACAGTGTGCTTTAGTTAAATAGAAAATATTCTTCTTATTTTTTTATCACTAAGATAAAAACAAACAAAAAAATATTTTTTAACTTTTATGGCGGCGATAAGCTTGTTTTGTGTTCTTTATGATTTATCAGATTTATGCCAACGTTGCTCGTTTTATTATGCAAAAAATTTTAAATTTTGAAAAATCATGCTCTGAGTAATTTGAGTAAAGAATTTTAATTTTCTACGAAAATAGCAATTTTTCGAAATCTTTTAGTTACGTGGCACCATAATATAATTAAAAGGTAAACATTATGGAAAGAGTTTCAAATTATGCAGCTCTTTAAGAAGAATTTTGGTTTTCTTACTCTAAAACAAATTGTCATTAATATGTTCTTATGAAAATGACAGGACCTTAACCCTCAGCAATATATATAATACTTTATAGTTCTAGTGTAATTTTTCCACACTATATACACATATATGTACATGTGTGCTTGTATCTACATACTAGAGATGGGCGCGGAGCACGCGAGAAAAAGTCATTATTATACATGTAAAATAATGAGAAAATAAGCACCACTGAATACTTTGTGAACCACTAAAAGCGTACTACCTATTGCAAAATTGTAAGAGCTTAACATATTCACAAAAATGGGCAGAGCGAGAGATAGAGCAGGAGAGCTAGAAATATAGCTTGAATAACTGCATCGTTGCAATTTCGACCATCTTATAGCTGCAGCTACGTCCAAGTCATATGCAAACTTTTACAAAAGAGCTTTTGTGCTTTCACATCGACGAGAGCACAAATGCCAACCAGATCTCGGCGATACAAGCTTGCTCTTAATTTGCAAAGAAACAAGAGCTTTCAAAACTCTTGAAATCTTGGGCTTGGTATATGGTATATCAGATTTTTTCCAAGCAGATTTATAATAAATCTATAAGTTAAAAATTAAAGCTTTTCAGTGATTTTGATTTAAAAAAACTAGTTCGTGCATGAGCGTGCATGTGTAATTTTGTTTTCCTCGTGACACTGCATGATCGTTGGCGAAAAGTTACTAAACATCCCATCTCTAATATAGACACACACACTTAAGAAGCTATATTCTCATAAATATGCATACTAGGTGTCAAGTGGTCTAATTTAGGTCACCGGATGATCCTAGTTCTCATAAATAGACTAACGCATTTATCTTGAACATCATCACTGATTGTTTTTATGGTGGAATGAAAAGTCCTTGCTTCCTTGAAATGAAGCCGACGTGAGAATTATAACACCATGATAATTAATTATTTGAGGCACTGAAAAAATGTTTGTGACTTCTTGCGAAAGCAATTTTTTTTAAATTATGCAGACTCACTATATTATTTCATATCAATGTTTTACGCAGTTAATATCAGATAAAGGAAATATGTTAGATAAAATAAAACTAAAAATAGCATGTTTATTTTGTCGATAGAGCTGGGAGGATATTTTATGCCCCAGCAGAGGGAGGTAACACACTTACAAATCGCTTTCATTATCTTGAGGTCAGAAATTTGTTTTGTTAAGTAATATAGTAGTTATAATTTTAAAACATTGAGTTCTTACTGCTTACTTATAATATACTACACATCTGTACTGAAACACTTATTTTGTGAAGTAAATTCCTTTTATCCCTTATAAAAAGGAATTCATTTTGAAATAAAAGCTACTTGAATCATAAAAATATGCTGACGTTTTTTTTTTCTTTTACAATATTTGCTAATTTTTATAACTATAGCTGTATAAGTACTTGGTTAAAAAAGCAAACAAATAACAAAATCTTTAAAAATGTGAAAATCATAAAGTTTTGTGACGGAACATAAAATGTACTAGTGTTGACAATTTTTATATTATATTTTTTTTTTTGGAGCAAAACATGCCGACCGAAGTAGTGGTGCTGAAAATAGCTAAATAAATAATAGCATATTATAGTTATTCTCACCGAGACTAGCAGAACGGAGCATCATCATCAGCTTACTCTTGTATGGTATTTCAATAACTTACTGAAAAGCTTTTCGAGCTCGTTTCGAAAAAGCTTTTCATCCATTTGTCATATGCTAAATCAAAACAACTCACGTATTCTATTTTAATTGAAAATTTATCTTAACGAACATCATACATAGTGAATCAAATGCTTGCTTTTGCTTTCCAGTTCG
This sequence comes from Tachina grossa, assembly GCA_949987645.1. Taxonomy (NCBI): domain Eukaryota; kingdom Metazoa; phylum Arthropoda; class Insecta; order Diptera; family Tachinidae; genus Tachina; species Tachina grossa. The sequence continues at coordinate 125,521,379 of OX465277.1, read as the reverse complement.
TACTTGTACTTTCATTAGAATTACAATTAAGCCGAACAAGATATAAAACATATTTCAATGCAAAGACTTGAAGAACTTTTTCGAAAAATATTTACAGGAGCAAACTGGAAGTAAACTCTTTCAAACTAAGAAAAACTTTTGAAAATCTGTTTGCAAACTACTCATTTTCCTAATTTGCATTAGTGTCCTTTTGTTGTTGTAGGAATGTTCAAGTGATGAGGGCATAATCACTGGTCACTGAACTATACCGATTTCAGCAGATATTAGTGCTAATGTAACATCTAGTGTTGTTAATTATTCGTCTTTTATATTTGTTCGAATAAAATTTCATGATTTTTTTTCTTGTTCGAACAGACGAATAATTTTGTACTTTTGTTCGAATATTCGAACGAACAAAGAATAAAAAAATATATTCGAATAATCTTAAAAAAGTTTGCAAAAAACGACACGTATGTGTATTAGTTTAAATTTTTTTATTAACAAACGAAAAATTATTCATTACACACGAAAACCATATGATTTCAATTACAGATTTAGAAATATTAATAACAAAACTTAAAAATTTTAAGAACCCTTGCCGCAGTTGACGCTGTAGTATAACTCTATGTTCCACTAATACTATTGAAGTAGTAGAATCGCAAAAGAGAAGAGAGAAAATTAATATATAGAAAATTTAAGATAACTTCCAATCGACTATACCGATTTTCTTCAAGTATAAATTAGAAGATATACGAACGATCATGTCACATTTCAAATGAAAACAAAGCAAATTAAAATCGGCCAAGCCGTTCGGGAGCTGCGGCATCAAAGACACAAAGATCGAACAGAATATATCTAAAAACGATGTGATACCTTCTAAGCGCCTGGACCGATTTTCTTTAAACATAGCTAAGAACACTTTCGATCAAGTCACCTTTCAAACAGAAAAAACTAAATCAAAATCGGTCCAGCCGTTTAGTCTGTACGTTGACTCGTAAAAACAAACAGGTACACAGACACACACTACAAACTTATAAATTTTTTTCTCTTTTTGTGACGTATTTTAAAAAGTTGGTATTTAATGCTTTTTTACGTCGTTCAATAATTCGATTTTTAACGCTTTTGATTAGAGAAAATCAGTTTTTTTTCTAATCTCTTTATCAGAAATTGTAAGACACCTTCTAATTCCATGAAAGAAGCATTACCTTTTCCCAAAAAGAAAAAAGAACATACTTATGTATGTATACATACATACATATGTACATACAAACAAAGCTTACACAAGTATTTATAATTTGGAGTAATTTGATTACTTAATATCATATTGTTAACAAATTAAAAAATAATGAAATGTAAAATACTTCTTATATATAGTGATTAAGGAAATTGTTCGAATATTCGGATATTCGACAAAAATGATTCGAATAATTTTTTAATCTAAATTGAATATTTTTGTTCGTTCGAACAAAAATGATAAAAAGTTGTTCGAATATTCGAACAATTTTTGTTCGAATGACAACACTACTAACATCAGAGCGCCCTCCCTTGTTGTGTAGCAGAATCATCGGCAAAGTAAAATAACCCATAAAACGGCTACTAACCACAGCTTCAAAAAAATTGTATTTATATGCCTCTTTTCTCTGTCTCTTCTTTCACCGCCTGTCTTTTCTATCGCTATCTTTTTCCCTAAGAAGGTAACACTCATTGCCTGAGTGTTACTTCTCTTTATAAAAAAGGTGTGTGGTAAGTTTCATAAAAATCGATTAATTAGAACCATGTGAATTATAATAATAAAGTTTAAAGGCATATCCACGCCCATTTCTTTAACTTTAAAATTGTGTAAGTACAACAACCGCAGGTGTTTGCTAGGTTTCGAAGCAATCAAACAAATAGAATATCATAAAATCAAATAAAAAAAAATTTGGACGTGACCTCGCCAACTTTTTTTGTGAAATGGATCCCATGGGAAACTATTTCTTCTCAGACAAAAAAAAAATTGAATTTTAAAATCGTTCTAAAATGTACCAAGTTATTAAGTAACAAAGTCTAGAAAAATTATAACATCCTCCTTCTTTTGAAGTCGATTAAAAAATGATTTTGTTCATTTTCATTTTCCAGACTATATCGCTTTCAAGTTAACAATTTTTGGCAGACTGTTTTTTACAACTATTGTTGTAATACAGAATGGCTGATGAAACGTGGTGCTAAAATAAAATGTAGTAATTTTTTTCTAAGTAAAATATCAATTAAATTTTTTTTTTAATTTTATATCGTTATTCAAATTTAGTTTAAATTAAAAACTGAGATGATGAAAAATGTTTTCTGATTGTGCACCGCTATAACGCACTCAAATCAATAGTTTCCGTCCAAGGGGGTAGAAAATAATGAGGTTGGTAAACTGTACACAGTAAAATAGCTTGAAAACCATACAACAGAATTGCCAGAGTTAGGATACACCAAGCAATTGCTGCTATAACATCTGCCATACAGGCCACCCCTAGCGTTGGAATAAGAAATTTATCTGCTCAGATGGGTATCAGTCGACTTACACCTAATTCACACGAAGACTTTTATGAAGTCTATTTTTCGACGTCACTTTTTGTTTGTTAGCGAACGGGGTAGAGAATAAAGAGGGGTAGAAAAAAGGACTCGATTTCTGTTTTCCATGGTTTTTTTCATATTTCTCTTTACATTGCTCTTGTTGTTATTGTTGTTACGTTTCAATGTTACTCTTCTATCTTATTGTTTTTTTTTATTGTTACTCTTCTAGCTTATTGGCTATATGAGTGGAGAGAAGTAAAATTAGACGTCCAAAAAAAACATCGTATGAATGCTAGGAATTTTTGGTAGCAACTTCAAAAGATAATTAAGAATTTTATGACACATATTTTTGAAGAATATTTAAACTACATACATCCCTGTTTTAAATCGGATTTTTCAGATATAAACGTCGATAGATGTATAATTTTTTAGTCCCCTCTACAAGAATCATTTGGCACAACATTGTTATTTTTTTGCGTGCTGGACAGTGTAATAATAAAAAAAAGTTATTTGAGTATTTTTATGTAGAAAATTTCATCAGCCATAAATTTGCTTATAAATTTAAATAAAAAAATGATTAAAATACTTCATCTTACAAAACATTAAAGGTTAGGATTCATCCTACACAACCATACGACTTTTAAGATTTTAATTGGCATCACTGCATTTCTATCCAGAAGACATCATTCGACATGTTCGGGGCTTTTGATGTAATGAAGTACGTCACACTTTTTATAATAACTATTGTTATCTAGATCCTACTACGTCTTAAAATAAACATAATATTCTAATAGAAACTATTTAGTTCTTAAATATTTGAGATATTTAAATTTTTTTAAATTCGTTATAAGTAAGAAAAGCGAAATGAAATCTATGAGTAATATTTCTTCATTTAGATGCTTTAGTTTTTTTTTATAAAAGCTTCGGGGAGTAAATATAATTTTACATACTAATTACACGTAAAATTTAGAACTAATTTGAGAATGCTTGCTATATATTTTCACTATTTTAATTTTATTTACTCGTAAATGACTTACTTGTAAACTTGTAAATGTTTGGAATGCTGTGTATGAATAAGAGCTTAATAAAAAAAATGTATTTAAAATTATGAATTAACAACTCTTTAACTTCCCGCTGCACATAGGGGTCAAAGGCTGTAATTTCACGGATTGATTAAAAAAAAACTCAAGTACCGTGAAAAGTGAAAGTTTATGCTGAGAGCGCATAAAATTCTTCATGACTAGGCAAAATATTAATGTCCAATAGGTAATGATAAGTTCTTAAAGGCGCTTTGAACTTGAAAATCGTGAGAGAAAACTGAAAAATAAGCCTAAGAAGCTTTGTACGACTTATTAATAGCCTCGCACGTTGAGTTTACCAATAATAAGCGTTTAACTGCTCCTTCTATAACTTTTAATGCTGTTCTTTTTATCATTGTTTTATGTGCTTTTATTAGAGATGTTCAAATATCATTATTTATTACAAGTGAGTCATGCATTAGTCACGCGTGATCGTGATGAATAATCTATTAATCTATTTAATCTGTTAAATAATCTATTTTTGGATAATTCGTAATCAAAGTCAGTTAATGGCAGGCACTTCATCAGGAGTCTGAATTTTTGTTTGTTTTGTTGGTTATGCATTTTGTCCCTGCTTCAGCATTTATTTTATAAAAAATCATGTTTAATAATTAATTAATAATAACATTCAATGGTGGGTACCCTTTCCCACTCTTCTACACCGCAAACATTTTGTGTGAACCTGCAGTTTGTTCTAAGATTTATATACATAAAATTTAGTGCCCACACTATTTTGGTTGTGGAGATATGAATTGTTCCGAGAAAAAGGGCCTTTGGCCCCACTGTGCGCTGTAGGAAGTTACTGATTTTACCTCAATCTTCGAAAATCGAGTTTTCGTCACATTTTGCGATGAGGTGAGTATGGATGTACGTGTGTGTGTGTGTGTGTGTGTGTGTGTGTGTGTACATATGTGTGTATGTATGCAAACAAACATCTTATAACTTATAAACGGGTTTACGTTTCGGAAAGAAACTAATTTATTAAAAATGTTGGGCTCACCTACGTGGATATGTCGATTGGTTTCAGTAGATTTCGAAAATTTTCGAATATGCTAAACTACAACTACAAAATTTAAAACAAAAGAAAACTTCCAAGTACATGAAAGCTTGTGCCACATCCCATTATTCTCCCGTTCGCCCCCTCACCCTTCTCTCAACAAACTCAAACTTTCTGAAAGAAATATTTCATAGTGTGAATAGTGGCTAACAATGTTTTTCTTAAACAAATATACATATATACATATTCTCTAATGTATCTGCAATTTTACTATTTTTTATATAATTAAAATTAATTTTCCTACTTTACTATCAGGCTAATCAATATTTGCTTTTTAATTGTTACTAATATTTATTATTGATTTTGTGCATTAATAAATAGTTGCTAAATTTTATTAAGACCTGTTAATTGTTATTACACATTTGCTACACTGAGAAAATCCTTACTGGAGTGGAAAACTTTCAAATTATTGTTTACTTAGATTCAAAGTCATAATCGCTTTTTGTGTTTAAATAAATATCGCAAACTGCGTTTTACATTAAAACTTCAATTAAAAAGCCACTTTCTTTTCTGCGATAATTAAATTAACACAATTAGTTGAATTATTTTGTTAACGATAAGGTTTTAATGAATTGAATATACGAGAAACATTTTAGAAGCTTAGTTCTCTTAAACTGAAAAATAGTCTGTTAGCTGTACATACATACATTGATTATGCTATTTTTTTAATTGTTGCATTTATGAACTAGTTGCTTTTTAGAACTGCAAAGCAATATGCGATCAGGAACTTAACCCAACATACTGCAATGTGAAATTTGAATACTAAAACTCATAGCATCTTATTTCTTTTCGTTAAGAATCTTAGTTCCCAGAGAATTTACATAAGTTCTTAAATGTAAATCAAAACGATCATTTTATTACTTAATGTAAAGCATTAATTTAAAAAACTAAAAGAAGTTGTTCACCACTCATTTAATACAAACGATCAACAACAACACACAACAGTGAGTGAGTGATCTTGAAACACATATATAATGCGATTAACTTTTGTGTTTAAAGTTAAATAATTTTTTTTTATTACATACTTCTTATTTACTATTTTTAAAAAGCTAAAAATAAATTTTTTCTGTTATTTTTGTTTTATTTCCATGTTTCTTTCCAACTTTATTATTCATTTTGTCTTCAATATTTAGTAATTGCTTTTAAGATTCTTGCAGCATTTCTTCTATTTAAGAAGGAAATTTTCCACTCTTTATTGATTACTAAAATATTTTTTTTCATTTTGGTTGACGAGCAATTATTTTCAAACACAAACTCTTGATTCTTTTAATCGCAAGTGGAATTTGAAAAAAAGAAGTTATATATTTGGCCAACAAATCTGAAAGGGTATTGACCTTGAGCTTATCAAAATTATAACTATTCCTATCCTAAAGCACGTAACACCTAGTAATAGTAGTAGACATTCATTGCCGAGTGTGACTTCTCTTAAAAAATATGATAATTACTTAAAACACCTTCCCCCTTATTCAAAAAAATATTTTACTTGAGCTTTAAAGTTCGTAGCAGTTAACAAGCACTTTAAGGCTAACATTGCTTTGTTAAGAAACTGTATTCAAAAGACAACTTTAATTATTTTGTGATTTAATAATAAATTCTGGTAACACCACCATGTTCAACAACCATTTCACAGCTTATGATGTACAACATCGAATAAAATTTCATTCGAGTATTCAAATAATTTTTTATTTTATTAAATACATTTTTATTATCTTGAAGTTAAGCAACCTAATTTAAGAAATACAAGCTTCTAACATGGAAGCAAAACAGATAAACATTTTTATGAAGTAAAAGTAAAAAAATATGATGAATATAGAAAAATTATGCCAATTTTTTTATTCGAACGAAATGAGTATTTGAATATCCAGCTTTTTTCGATTTGTTTTGTCTAAATGTACATCACTAAAACATTTTTGTATAATTGTATTTATTTTAATATTTTTTTATGGATTTTGCTATGTATTTCGAATCAGTTGTATAATTTACTGATATTTTCCATCACATGACAAAAATAATAAATTTAAAATAAGAGCTAGCACTTCGAGCTTCATTTTCAGATGTAACATGAATCAATATGTGTTATATTAACAAAAATAATTGAGGTACAAAATACACATTTTGGAAATATCAACTTAAAGTAACCTTAACAAATGTAGGTGCATACTTTAGAATTTTGATATAATAATTTTTTTTGAATACAACTTTACTTAACATTGCTTTTCAAAGCTTTGTTAAGTCTTTTTGAATACGACTCCTTATCTTTAAAACGGCTAAATGAAATAACAATGAGTTGAATTCAAAAACGAAACATTTTCCTCAATCTGCAAACGAATCCCATATCCTTGTTTCTTTATAATGAAATAACTTTCATTTTTTTTGTGTATTAAAATAATTTGTATAGTTATAAGTTAAACGTAACTTTTCATGATATATGGTTAAAACATAACAGGCACGTTACTGCAAGTTTTGTATGAAGAACTTGCAGTTAAAGTTCACGTTAGCTCTTAACCATACATTGTGAAAAGGGAGGTAATAATATAAAATATTGTTCAATTAACCAGATACTTGCAAGCAATTTACATTTTTGCTATGCGTCTTCCCTGTTGACTTTTTCCATATTATGAGCTACGATTTCCCATAGCCTTAACATACTCATGTTGTAGACTCGGCAGTTTTTCTTGAAGCAAGTCTCAGTTTATGGGAGAGAGAGGAAAGAAGAAAGAAGAGGGATACAGTCAGTACCCCTTGCTTGTACAGAAACGTTACTTCAATTCTCTTTTGTTATTTCATTCGCAGCATTAAAACAATAGGAAAATTGAACAAGAAACCGTCTGAGTGTGAATAAACGAACAGTTTTAAAGGAGAATTGAAGATAACTGCTTCAAGAAAAACTGCCAAGTCCAAAACACGTTATTCTGCCGGCGCTATTGTTACATTGGCAATCTAGACGGGGGTAATGCTGAGTACACACTAAGCATTTATTTTGTTGTCATTTTGCCACTGGTATAATACACTGTTGCCACGTCATACAATGACCTAATAATAAGCATAATAAATGTTTTGCGCTCTCAAAAGGTCATATGCTTATAATAATAAAAGTGCATTGTACTTTACGTCCCATATAAATTGTTAGTGCCCTGTAAAACCGTTGAATTCTTTCTGTATAGAGTTACCAGACACAGTTGGGGAGAAATCGCTTCAAATCAAGGCTCAAATCGTTACATCCCTGGTCGTACGAAAACAATTTAAGGATACGTCAATCGTATAAGCTGAACGGGATTTCACTACGTTCACGTATGTTATAATCCGAAAATTGTGCTTTTACATGATGAGTTTTATGTTCACGGATGTGACGATTTGACCCCACGCTAGTAAAAAAAGAGTAAAATAGAATATTTTTAAAAAGAGCTTTCGAATAAGAAGATGAACCCGCGATATTGGAACTGCGTTGTCATGTTTACATACATATGTATGTATGTATTTCATAACAAAGAAAATTGTTATACAGGGTGTTCCCATAAGACATTTTAAAAAAAAAAACTTCCCTTTTTCAATGTTTTATGTATACTTAGCATGATTTAGTTTCAAATTAAGTAGTCAGAAAAAAATTAATTTAAAGTTTTCTCCAAACTAAAACATGATATATGTACTTAGATGACTATTGTAGGTGAGAAAGAGCCTTACTATTATATAGATTTGTGATTCTAAGTCACTTTTAACTATGATCTACGACAAATTTATAAACTTCAAATAAATTTTAAAAAAATCTATTGAAATTATTATATGATTACATAAAGTCTCAAGTTTCTATCTAATAACATTGAACGCGTTTATCTCAAAACTAGATTTTTGACTTAGCATGTTTTAGAATAGAGCCGTCGATAGTTGAACCCACCATTGGTCGAAAACAGTGCTTTTTTTAGTCGAGGTTGCTCAAAAACTAGACCAAACTGAAGTTTTTCAGTCAAATTTTTATTTATAATTAATTAAACGATATTTGCTTTTACTATTTCAAAAATTCATAAATGTATATGTCAAGACTAATTTTTGTAAACCTTTAAAAATTAAAATAAAAAATGGAGATTACATGAATAACAAATTTTTGGTCTTTTTAGTACCAGTTATTTTTATTTTTCTACCTGTTGGCAAATTTATTCAACATTTACCGTTTCGTATATAAATACGTATGAGCAATACTGTTAAAGAATAATGTATTAATCATACGTACCCATATATAAAAGGATAAAGGATGAATAAATTTGACAATACGAACTTATTTGAAGGTATTTTCCTTATAATTTAAAACAATTTAAAGCAAGTATCTAAATACTTTGGGAATGCCTCAGAGCAGAAAGTCATTGCATAACATGAAAGAATTTAATAAGAGTAGGCTGAGACTTGCAGATGAATAACGCACAACTGGTTATTCATGCGCCTTCCCTTGACTAAGCTTACAAATTGAGATTGAAGGCTGGTCCCTGAAGAAAGTGGCATTCAAGTAGTCTAAAATTACCTCGCTGGCTAGTAATAGGAAAAAACGTCTGCTAAATATTAAAAAGAAGCCGTTTGATTTGCTATCCTAGTTGATAAATTTACCGGAAAGTGTGCGATTTCAATGATGGCATTGCAGGAGTTGCCTCGGTGAGAAATAAGAAGAAACAGTCAAACAAATCCGCGATCATGATACAATTCTAACAGGTACATGCACAAGCCCAGCCTGTTAATGTATACAATACCTACAGTTGTCAAACTTTGTTTACAAGCTACAAAAATGTTAGTGTATGTGTGTGCATAAAATGATTACAGTGTTGCCAATGAAATTACACATGGATGTGTTTCCAATTACATATTGAAGAAAATTACAGTACAAATGTTTTTTGTAAGTTGAAATGAAAACAAAAATAAATAAAAATAAAACATGAAGTAGAATTACACACAGATTATATATGAATGTTGAATATGAATATTGGCAACACTGAATGACTATAATCATTCATGAATGCCGCGTCTGCAATTGTACTTTAGTTACCCTGTAATTGTTATTTTTAAGAACAAAAGGCATCTGTTTCTGACAATTATACATTTGTTTATATCAACAAAATGAATGTGTTTTTGGGTGTTGTAATTTTGTTGTAGTCTTGCATGTACCTAGTATAATTGTACCATGTCTGCGATTTTTTCGCCACTGACCGACCTATTAGGTTATAAGAATAGTTCCAAGTAGTGATTCTCAGCTATGTGGGTGTTATTGGTTCTCTGGTTATAACAATGGACCATGTGGCTCCCGATGATATTGCTTTAGTAATCAATCCTAACCTACCCCTGCATATATAAATTTTCTCTTTTTTTTTAAATCTCGTGATGTGTGTATATCAATTGTTTAAATTTAAATCAAAATCTTACATGTTTGAATGATTTACACATACTCGTACTTTAATTTGTTCCATAATTGAAAGACAGTTTGCTATATTTGGCTTTCATTCATAAATGTATAAAACGTTTTTTTGCATATATAATTTGTTTTTTGTCTACTATAGTAGATACGTTTGAATTCTGATTTATTTTTGCATATAACGTAAGCAAACAATATTTCAATTAAATTCACACTCAACCGGATGTATTGGCAAAAAAATATATATATATTCAAACCAATATGAATAGAATACAACTCTGAACTTTGGGTAAATTCACAAGCATACGAAACATTATTTTCCTCTATTTAAGGTGTTTTTGCTTTTGCATTAAGCATCCGTTTTTAATCACATATATTTAATTTTTAAAAATTACATACAAACCTCATAATATTTGAAATATTCAATAGGAATTGAAAAAAAACTTTTGTTTTGTTTTTTTTTATCTCAATCAGTCTATATTGTATATGTTCACAGCCAGTTAAAAGTCTATAATTTATTTTTAACAACTTCACAGTCTATCTTGAAGTTTATTTTTAGTTTGTCTAGTTTCACAAAAACGGAAATCTTAACAATCATTATCAAGTTGTATTTTTATAATAAGCGACATATTCGTATGCACGTATGTATGAATATGAGATGGTCTCAAAGCTAAGGCTAATAGATTTTTAAAGAAGTTGGAATTTTTGTTCTGTTGTTCGGATATGAAGCAATTTTAACTGACTCAAAATTTTAGAATTTTCATTTAAAATCATTTGTTTCTTGATATAAATGTGCATAGTTATGTACATATACACACAGAGAAAATTATTATCAGTTGTTTTTCTAATTACCGTCGCTGTTTGATATGGTATCTAAATTTAATTAAGTCTTTGATTGATTCAACCATTTTTAGAGGTAGAAAAATAAATACATACATATGTATACAAAAACGAAAAAAAAAAACGCCAAAACTTAAAATATCGTCAAAAGTAAGAAAATCGTCAAAAAGCGAAAAAATCGCCAAAAACCAGAGGAAAACAAGTGCAGTGCGGATTAATTCGTGTGCGAGTCAAAGTCGCACCTTACTGAATTCATTTCTAGTTTATCAAAATAAATTTTTTCAATAATCCTTATTTTGCAAGAAGTACGTACCTTTTTATTTCATATCATGGGTGGAATGTTTTATATTAAGTTTTTAATGTACATTTCTTAAACATGCTTTATTTTTTAATTATATCTCAGCAAAAAATTACACATTACCATCAGAACTACTTGCCATATAATGACTTACTTTTCTGATTGCCAAATTTCATTACTCGCTTACAAATCACATTACCTAAAATTTAAAAAAATTATGTACAAGTTGCTAAATGAAGAGAATGATTATTTCAGATTTAACAGATTACATGAATATGTTGACAAATAAAAAATGTAAGCACTTCTCAAGAATCGATTATTTTAGTCTCACGCCTTGTTAAAATTAGTAACTTAATGATAATCCAGCAAGGAATAGCTTATACCAAAAATGCTTAATTCCAAACCCGATTACCTTTTTTGAAATTTTTTGCTGGGATGCTATAGCCTTAAGTCAATTCTATGAGTCTCAAAAATTGTATGCTTTTATAATATCTCTTAGTCCTTAAGCTGAGATATATTTTCTAACAGCACAGAATTAGTTTGAATAGAAATTTAATGCTAAAATTAATTTATGAAAAAGAACCGATTAATCATTTTAATAAAAATTAATTAACTATAAAAAAACTAATGAGTGTTCGAACTCACGGGCGATGTGTTAACACCTTTTTGTTACACGGTACCTGTTCGATTTCTATGAACACAGACCCACAAACCCGGAGGTAGAGTTAATATAAAGTATTTAATGAAAAAGAATAGTTTATTGAATTTAATTTTACTTTGTATAATTTATTAATGTTATGTTTTCAGCACAGTTAATATATAATATATATATATATATATAATATATATATAATATATATATGTATATAAATTTAGTAGATGCACTCAAAATGAAAAAAATTAAACAGAAGTGCTAATGGTTTTATTATTTTCTTGCTTAATACTTTTTATCTATTTTATATTAAACCCACAAAAAACAAAGAGAATGCAAAGCAACAGACAAATGTACATAGATACATTGTTATGTTTGTACATAAGCTACATACGTTGCTGTCTTGCTATCTCATTTTTATATATGTACGTATAACCACGTCACTATTCTCTTTGCTATGCATAAGACAAAACCGAAGATCAACATAAAACACTTTTTTAATATTACTCCAAATTAATACTCCAAATTAAAACACTTAAATCTCGGCTCGCCGATATCGGATTGCCTTAATTTTTGGCCTAAACTCTTCGTCGAAACCCGTACTAGCTTTTTAATCCAAAAATTAATAAAATCGGCTATGAATTTCCGGAGAAAATCGCGTGGGAAAATTATATGAAAATCGCCCAATAATCACTTTCAATACCGACTGCCAAGCAACGAACAAACAAACGATGATTTACTCTTACATACCTAACACTTGCGTATGTATTGAAACTGATAGTTTATGCGCGCGTTGTTAACACATCAAAAATTATACTAAAATTAATTTTGTGCCGTTGTGTCGTTACAAAAATTCCAATATTGTAACACGTCATAAGTAAGAAGTAAATATCAATTCAATTAATGTAGGGTACATCATTAATGGTTTTTGTTCGCAACTGTGGTTAACATTCATGTTGAAAAATTACCTTAGATTCTCATCCAGTTAGTAAGTGGAACTGTATAAGACTTCAAGTTTCAAACTCAATCGGTGAGCAAGATACGATATCATACGAATGTTTCTTGTTCCGAAGTAGTTAAAAGCATGCTTTATGTTAATCAGTAAAGCTGTATTTAGCCGACATTACGATCCTCCGAATTTTCGTGCATTCACATTCGTAGTTATTAAGGCTGTATTTAGCCGGGGGGAATCAGCGAGTTCGATATACATATTTGTAGTTCAAATTATCTATTTAAATAGTTAAGTTAGTTTCTCGTAAATAAAGCAAGACTCTGCTAATTAAAAATAAAACACCAGATATCTCTGTGTTTTTATTTAAAAAGGAAGCTGACCTTTGGTAAGATCCTGAAATAGCTGACGATTACCTCAGCTGGAAAACAAGACTGCGTTACAAGCTTTCGAAACAAAAAAAGGAACCTTCAAATATATAAAAAAATGATTTTAAAATACATCGTAGCATGTGCAAAATGGTTAGTATATTGATACTCAACACTTAGCAATTCTTAGTGGTGAGTATCAATGCACTATACCATTTTGCACATGCTACGATCATTTGAACAAGATTGTGAATTGGGCTAATATTTTTCTTCGAGAAAGGAATTAGAGTAAACATTTTTATAAAATTCTACAGAGATTTTCCTTTTCTTCGTCATAAGTATTGCTTAAAAAATATTTTATGCTAGTATGAAATAAAATTATTAAACAAAAACATCTTTAAAAAATGTAAAGTCCTTTAAAAAGGATAAAAGATGCACCTTCCATTTCGACGACATATTTTTTGCAAAAATTATTATGGAGTCGTAACGGAAACAAGTATATATGTGTATTAACGAGTGTACACGAGTAGAGATGGGCGCGTGTCGAATTTTTCTAACACGACACGAACACGAACACGTACGAAACTTACACGCGAAAAGTTTCGTCAACACGATACTGTACAACGCGTACGAAATATTATTGGTATGGTGAAGATCAGAAAATTTAATTGATTGCTTTCAAGAGTCGCTTTTCAAAATATGGCACCGAGTTGGCACTGCCAGCTGATACTGTCTGCCACCACAGCTGATACTATCGGTTTACGTACAGAACTTTAAGCTTCAGAGGCCCATACAATATCAATGTTGTATATTGCACGATACAAAATATTAAAATTTTTTTCTACTGGAAACTCATTCATACATATTTTAAATCTAAAATCGTTTCCGAACACGCATGAAATCAGGCTTCAAATCGTTACGTACGTTCGTATAAACTGAATGGGATTTTAATACGTTCACGTATGTCATAATCCGAAAATTGTGTTTTTACGTGACGAGTTGTACGTTCACGGATGTAACGATTCGACCCCAGATTTTTTGTCACGTACACTTCGTGTTGAGTCGAGCGTGTTCATATCACGGAAAAAACACGACACGCACTCATCTCTATATACGAGTAGCAGGGTAGGTAATCCATAAAATCAATAAGTGATAAAATATTTAAATAATAATTTTTGCAAGTTAGTTTTTTTTAAATATTTCTTTATGTATTTATCATATTTTCACACAATTAAAATTCGTTTTACTATTACAATTTGGGTTATTATACTCCCATTTAACTTATGTTTGCTGTTAATTGGGTATTTTATTGTAGCGAGTATTAAATAAATTAAATATTCCAATGATAAACAACCTGAATTGATTGATTGGAAGCAAAAATTAACTTAAGCCAAACAATACTCAATCATAATTGACGTCTTTTACGACCCCATTGAAATGAACAAATAGAAATAATAAACGTACATATTTCACAATTATTCTAGATAAACATACAAAATTTAAATAATAATAAAAAAAGAAAAGGTGAAAAAAACACAATTAAATATTTATGCACTTTTGTTTTTTTTTTAATCTTAAGATTTCTCTTTTCGACTTTAATAAACACGCTATCACGTAATATGTTTGTTTGTTTAAGTAATTTTTATATTTTTAATCAATAATTTTATGTTAATGCAAAATGTTTCTGTAATAAAGATGGGAAAAATTGAAACGTAAATATATTTATTCTTTTGTAATTTATTTTTTTGTAATTTACTTAATTGTAACATCTTTTGTTCAATAAATTTTTAATTTGACATTTTTCAATTTATTTGTTTAGCATCAATTGTTGTTTATTTAGTTTTTAATTAAACAGCTCACGCAATGACAAATTCAGAAATTTTGTCCAACTTTAAAATTCATAGAATGAGTATTGCATAATAATTTGACAATATTTTATGTACGATTGATTTGGCACAATATCTACGTATTTTGTTCCTTATTCGTTGATGGAGTTCTATATAAAAAAAATAAAATGTTAAACGCTTTTATTTTTATTAAATAGGAGGGGGAGGTGACCCACGTGATTGGAGCGATTCATGTGTGATCATAAAAAATTTCTTTAATCGTGATGAGAATATGCGTGCCTGAGAGGTACTAAACTTTTGATATTTGATGTGACATTGTGATATATAGCCAGGGTTAGTTAGGAAACCAATGGTTTGTAGAAAGTTACGAAAGCTTTATTATTAGCGCAGTTTTGTTGTTTAACTAGACTCTGAACCATGATAAGCAATCTTTTATTAATTTGTTTTTAATAATAATCTCCAAAACTTCAACATTTATCTAAATAGATTATAGTTGAACGGTAATCAGAATTATTATTCTGTCTCCAGTTTCATGTGGAATTTAAAAAAATTTGGGGAAAAAGGACTAAGAACACAAAATTTTAAACATGTCAACATTAATTAGTTCTATAAGTAATAGAAGCAAAGTATTAAAAACAAAAATTACGAAAAAAATATGGAAAACCGTTAACTTTGGTGTTTATACCTGGAATTTCTGGCTAAGATTAACCCCAAAGTGGTAGGAAATTTATATATTTGAGTGCAGAAGTGAAATGAATCGAAAAAAATGGATTTCACAAGAGCTTTTCGAGTTATTGACTGAGGTACTAATTCATCATCACTACCCGTACTACCTTTTGTAAAGAAACTCAAATTGTATTTTTCTCTTTTTGAGGGAATCTCAATTTTCCTCTGTTAATTTAATAAATGAATTGAATGAAATAAATTCAATAAAGTGCCACCTTGACTCGCACACGAAGGTTCCGTATGAACACTGCATATGTAATACTATTCGAACTTTAGCCTATATAATCGAATATCTTAAACTTTTTTCCTTTTTTTGTGTTTTTATCTTGGCGATTTATCTTATGTTTTGCGTTTTTTTTTTTTTTGCTTTTGAGATTTTTTTCTGTTTTTGTCTTTTTTTTTAATTTAGCGTTTCTTTTCGTTTTGACAATTTCTTTGACTTTTGGCGATTTTTTTCGTTTTAGCGTTTTTTTTCGTTTTGATGATTTTTTCGGTTTTTGGCGATTTATTTTAGCTCTTTTTTATTTTTGGACTTTATTTCATTTGAGCGATTTTTTCGGTTTTCAGCTATTTTTTCGTTTTGGCGATTTTTTTTTAATTTTGGGACTTATTAGTTTTAGCGTTTTTGAAGATTTTAAGAGTTTGCTTCTCATGGTTTACAAGATACACCAAATTGTTAAAATTGCTTGAACTGATAGAATACTCTGTTTTTTCTTAATTTTAATTAAAAATAATTAAATTTAATTTTTAGTATTTGTATTTGTTTTGTTTTTTTATAATTTTAGTATTAATTTGTGTAGTCTGTATAAAAATATACTGACGTTGAAAATTTCAAGTGTTTATATATTATTATATATAATTATAATTGTCTCTATATTATATCAGGATTTCAACATGTTTAGTTGATCGCTTCAGAACACCCTTTCATTTTTAACTATCATATATTTTTACAAATTCTCTAAAAAATTCAGGTCCGTACTTCTTACGGTTCTCGGGAAAATAGCCTGTGTCGGAAATATTGACATCGTAGCCCAGGCAATAGTGTTCCTTTTCACCTTTGGTGTACGAAACCATAAGAATGGCCGTCCCACTGTCATCCATGTCATTTATCTTTAAGTTCTATTTAAATACAAAGTATTTAAATGGCTTAATGAAAACTCGTCCAAAACCAAATCACCCCAAAATAAAAATGAAAAATCGACCAAAATTTTTCCACACAAATTTTGTGCAATTTTTATTTTTTTGTGATTTTTCATTTTACTATAATTTTTAATTGTATTTTTTATGTTTTTTTAATTTTGGGTGATATTTAATTTTTTGCGATTTTTTTTGACGATTTGGTTTTGGGTGATTTTTCGTGGAACCTATTTAAATATATAATATCCCATGTATTTAACCCAGTTGGCCATGCCTTCCAGACATCTTGCATATTGATAAATCAACTGCTGTCATACTTCAACTAATTTAATAAGAACTTTAATGAACCAATGAAAAAATTAGACTGTATTTAAATACAACTTAAATTTAAATAAAACTCAACTAAATATATATTTAAATATTAACTGCCTCATTCTTAAAAAAAATATTTTTGGCTTATAACAAGTTGAGAAAACAAAAGTCCTAGAAGTTGTTGCTTAGTGACAGCGATTTTTCACTTTTAGTTTTACTAGAATTTTTAATTTTCTCTTTTTTTTGACGATTTTTATTTTTTTTGTGATTTTTCATTTTGAAATTTTGGGCGATTTTTAATTTTTTTTTTTGGGCGATTTGGTTTCGGCATATTTTTTATAGATCCTATTTAAATACATAATACTTTAATCACCAACTTGTGTATTTTAACCAGTTGGCCATGAGTTCCAGACGTGTTGCATATTGATAAATCAATTGCTGCATTATTTCTACGTAATTTAATAATAACTTTAATGGGCCACTGAAAAAATTAAACTTCATTTAAATACAACTTAAATTTAAATAAAACTCAAAATATTAACTGACTGATTCACAAAAAATATTTTTGTCTTATTGTACAATATTTTCAACACATAAATACAAAGACATATTCAATGTTGCCAATATATTGTGGCACCTACTAATGTAATATGCACACAGGCAATGCAATAATACTGTACAGTAATGTTGCAAATGTATGACTACCTTAAATGGCAATTCATGAAATAAATAAAAAAAATTAAGGACTTGAGTGTAACTATGAACATACCCACATAAGTGCATACACATAAATGAATGTATTTACGCACAAGTCTTAAGCCAAAACAATTTAGGAAAGCTATCAAGCTTTGCTTCAAACATCTAACACAACAATGTTTGAGTTTGAAAGTGGAAGCATAACAACTGAATAATAATTGAGTAAAACCAAAAGTTACACATGCGGTTTACAACGTGATCTTTTCTTTTTCTCTCTTGGGCAGTATCTGTAAACTGCATTTGAAGCTCAAGTTTTATTTATATTGCAAAAAATCTATTAATAAACTTTAAAACGTTTTAGAAACGCTCTCCATCCAAATGCAATGTAAATGTAAATGCAATCAGCGATTTTTCTTAGGTTTCTATTTGTTTATTTTATTATTTTAAGTTGCAAGAGTGTAAAGTACAACACGAGCAGGTATTAGATTAAAACCAAGTATTATGGAAAAAAATTTAAAAAAACCACAGAATTACCGGTGTAAACTGACTTGGACTAGATTAAAGCAGTTAAAGACCATGCACTTGATGTTAGCAAAAAACAACAATAACAACTGCAAAACAATAAGAAAACATCGAAAAAATACAACAACAATTTTTTATAACAGAAACAAATTTTTATTTAAATGAATTAAAATACTCGTAATAAAAATAGAAGCGAAGAAACATAAACAAAACGATTTACAATGAAGCAACCTTTTTGGGTTAAAATAAAAAAAAATTGTACAAATGATTAGAAAACATGTAACATTTAGAACTACAATAATAGCAACAGTAGTAGCAGCAGCAGCTACAACAACCACAGTCATAAACGTCACAAATAACAACCAGAGAGTCACCTGCTTCATATCATAGATAATTTATTCAATATTTATTCATTTACAAAGAATATAGTTAACACTAAACTGGCGAAAAACAAAATTACATATGCATACATCACTAAATTCATATGCATATTTGTCTAAGTATGCACATGCCGCACAGTAGGACGTTTCGAAAAAATATTTATAACAAAATTTATATTTTATAAACTGCAAGCAAAAAAGTTACTTTTCTTACTATTAGCACATATTCATAAAGGCGTTTAAAAAAAATTTATTTGTTGCTCATTAAAGCTATACACACACTTAACACATGTATAATTTGTACCACATCTGCACCAGATGTATACTCGGCATTAAGCAAAAAGTCTTAATGTACGAGCACTAGCCCGCCCACTAACACCTCACAGAAAAAAGTCATTTTCGAATTAAAACACAAAATTATCTGAAACAAATATTAATTTGTTCAATTCAAGTCCTACAAATGCAAAAATTTTTAATAACTTGTATGAAAAAAAAACTCCGATTTTTTCAATCAACAAATTGTTGTTTCATTCAAAAAATTTTTTACCGAAATTAAAAAGCAAGTCAAACGAATAACTGTTCTGGCCATTGCCATATTTGAACAGAAATCTTATCTAAACAATCTTGTTACAAATGTTATTTTATATTAATTGCATGTATTAGAATTCTTCACTCAACATATGTATACATATATAATTCTTCACTCTATATTTACTGAATCTAAAATTTGAAAATCAAATAAATTTAAAATAAATTAAGATTAATGTTCCATGAAAAAATGTGTTCCAGGGAGTTATTGTTGACAATTGTGAACTTTATCAACTAACTAAAATTAAATATTTATAACTTTTAATATTTGTTTATTTACTTATTTATTTATTTATTTATTTTTATGTTCAAGTCCTATACAACAAGAATTAATCTTATATTTACAGTACAGGAAAGTAGTATCCATAACTAAATTACGGCAGCAAACATATAGGTAGACATTAAGATACATATTTAGAAAATTAAAATTAATTCAAAGAAAAACATCGAAATTATGGGATGTAGTAATTTAGTTCGTCTGCAAAAATAAAGTGAACAAAACAAAAGGAAAGGTGAAAAAATACCCATGAAAAATATTATTAATGATAAGGGGACTCAAAAATATGAAAACATTTCAAAAAGCGATGAGTGCGCTTCATATTTAAAAAAAAAGTGACACGCTCTCGAGACTTTTGCAAGCACTCGAGTTAATCATATTTGGCACCAATATTTTTGCGATTTGCCCCACTGTATACAGTTTGTAGTAAAGTATTTGATGTGTTGTTGCTGTTGTGAAATACATAATAATTTTTTTTGTTAAAACAAAACAAATGATTATGTATGTATACAAACAAATTAAAACGCTTGTAATTACTTGTGTTTTTTTTTACTTTTTAGTATTGACAAAAAATTCAAGTTTTAGGATCAGTTGTACGGCAGCTATTCTAACAATCATAATTTAATAATTTTATTTGCATACATACATGTCGCTTTGAAAGATGTAACAGAATTGCAAATAAATTAAAAGAAACTAGAAAACAAATTATTATTTTTTATGGGAATTGTTACAATATCAGTTTGGGATTATGACTGGGTTAAAAAAATTTAAACTAAAAAAATTGTTTCTGCATGAAAGGAAAGTTTTATTGTAAAAAAAATCACATATCATTTAAAAATTATTGAATGTGTATAACACCAAAAATATTTATATGTATGTAACACGGTGAACCCCTTTAAATAACAAAAACAACAAAAATCACAAAATCTCTTGTATATTTGTATCGAGTGTATTATCGTATTAAAATACAATAGTATAAAAGTTGTTGTTGGTAACTTTTATATAAAAATTTAACATATTTTTACGCTTTCATTTCCTATGTTTTTGAAAAAAAAAATATATTGGCATCCCTGCAATCAACATGATGCGCATGGCCGTTACTGAGAAGAAGAAGAAATATAATTACCAACGATTTCCCAACCATTACTAACACCACAAAATTATACTTTTCACGTAAAAAATTAATTAATTTACCCGACTGTGCGAAACAAAGAAGGATATTGTGTTTATCAGGCTATGTATGTATGTATGTATGTATGTGTGTTCCTTTGCGGCACTATATAAACCTAACGCGTGGACCGATTTTGACGATTTTTACGTCAATCTATTTGTCTTAATCCCAGGAGTGTCACTAAGGATCAGTTGTTAAAATTCAATGTGGCGGCCAATACAGACGCCGTTTTGTAAATACGGAAAAAAATAAAAACTCGTCGAACTATATCAAAATGGGCATCGTTCGACAGGCATTTTATAATCACCTTTAGGTTTCTCTTATGACTTTTCATTTGGAATGACCATTCAGGATATTTAACGGTTCAAAGTTGGTCGCAGTCGGGTTTTTTTATTTTTTTTTATAAATATATCTGTTCAATTCTATTTTTCACTGTTTATTCAGTAAACCTACTTTTTAATGCTCCTTTTATTCTTCTCAATAGTTTTTTGACGGTTCAGATACAAAATATTTTACTATAATAATAAACAGAAAGTGTATTTTTTACAGGCAAGACGATACAAATTAATTGTGAATTAAGAAAAATTGTGGCATATTTATAGTCAAAATAAAGTATACTTAAAGGGTTTAAAGCTAGTTTTTTTGTATGGCAATGCTGTTTTAAATTTCTAAATTATGAAATTATGCTTGGTTTTGACTATGAATATGCTGCAATAAATTTAATTTAAGAAGAAATTAATTTTTAATTTCTTATTTAGGAAACAAAAAGAGATATGAATAGATGTCTCAGTTATTGTATTGAAATCGTTAAATGAAAGCTTTGAAACTCAACCTTATACGAGTGTGTACTTGTATGCTGTGAATGTTAGACAAATATTAGATAAACATTTCAATATAGTAATTTTTACGACATCTATGTACTTATTTGCTTATTTCATCAATGGCATGTTACATTTTTAAAAATTCTTGATAACTGCTGTTTGTGTAAATATTTGCTGAAAACCATTTTATTCTAAATTTATTTCAACAGCAATAGTTAAAAATAAATTTTTGTTATTATTTTTAAACCGCTTGGCAATGAACTTGAAATCATATTTAAACATTCAGTCAGAGTTTTTGATTAAAATAAAAACTATATTTATACTTTAAATACACACATGCACACGCTTAATGTGCGGAAAAATTTTATGCATTTTATTTTATTTTATTGTTCCTTTATTTGTTTATTAATTAATTTTTATAAAAAAATATATATGTAACTACTTGCATACATACATATGTATGTATGTATGTGTATGAAGGTGCGTAAGTACTAAAAGTATTGCAAATTAATTTGAAATGCATTTTAGCATTTTATGAAACCAATGGATTCAATTTATTTTGCCTATTTACTGGTTAAACCCTCCGCATTAAAAAAGAGTCAAACGTGATTTATTATCGATGTAGAAATATTTGTATGTAAATGTATAACTGTCAACGAACTATCGATCAAATGACATTGTGGGTCATTTTGAACGAACTTACTGGAATCGTTTTACCAAAGTATTACTCTTGCCTTAGAATTTCGTTAGAATTTCATAAAATGTTGGCTTGTTTATTGACTGCACTAAGTCATGGCTATTTATTAGACGCCACCTTAAATTAAGCATAGAATTACTCTATAGGAATTTTAAATTGTTTACTGGTATTGTATTGTTTTGTTTGTTTTGTTTTTTATACTATTCTTTTATTTATATAATACTCAAGTTTTTAATTTGATTTTTTTCTTTCAATTTGATTTTAATATTCAATTCACAAAGTTTGTAGGCTTCAAAATGGCAAATAGATGATATTTATTTACATACGTTTGAGTTTAGAAAACCCCAACATTTCTGCATTTTTTCAGTCAGCCATTCTTCAACTGGGTCATAACCCAGCAAAAAGTTACACATTACCATTAAAACTACTTGCCATATAATGACTTACTTTTCTGATTGCCAAATTTCATTGCTCGCTTACAAATCACATTACCTAAAATTTAAAAAAATGATGTACAAGTTGCTAAATGGAGAGAATGATTTTTTTAGGTTTAAAATATTACGTGAACAAGTTGCCAAATAAAAAAAGTAAGAATCGATTATTTTAGTCTCACGCTTTTTGGCGGAAGATGCTTAATTCCAAACCCGATTACCTTTTTTGAAATTTTTTGCTGGGAAAATAGATAGTAGTGGTCAAAATATTGGAAGAATTTATAACGCTAAAAAAGGTTTAGTTTAAATATTTTAAATATAAATGTTGTTTAAACTTTATATTAATTTAATTTTTTATTAAAAAAACATCATTCGAGCTTTTTTCTTACAACTAAGTAAGATTTGTAAATGTATGATAGTTCTTAGGTATAAAATAAATCAAGTGAAATTATATTTATTCTGGCAAACACTAGTAGAAAGGAACAACATGTTTTTTTCGAAGGCCGCTACATTTTATTCGTTTTTAGTCCAATGTGTATGTATTTTAAGTTTCAATTGAAACAAAATACGAGAATTGTTTGATTCAGAGCGATTATTACAAATTAGCCACAAATTTGCTGATGGCTAAACTAAAATTAAGGTTAATACTAAAATGAGCTTTAAATTTTTCCATTATAGGAAATTTTAATTTTTAACATTGTACTCCCCCTCAGCGCCACCTTCTTAGCCCTATTAATTGATATGCTGCAATTAAAAAAGTGGACGGGTCTTAAATTTGAAATTCTTTTAATTCTAACAAACCATTTTCTTAACACCTTGTAGACTTTTTTAAACTCTCAACTTTTATTTTTTTAAAATTACTCATAGCTTTAAATGTTTCCTTTTGCAACAATGCTCTAAGTACAAAGTGTCAAACATGAAGATAACTTGACTTGTAACCGCCTAAATCTAGTTTCATAATTACAATAAAATTTTCCACTAGGAGAGTGCAATAACTAGAATGAGGCATTCTAGTTAAAAACAGCTAACTCTGTGCGACATAGAACAAAAGGTATTTTTTTCATTAATTATAAAGTTGCATTTAACAAATAAATTATTTTTATATATCGTTACATTAAGGTATAAAAGCCCTAAGTCATGTTTTGCTACTTTTTAATAAAAGGAAAAAAACTAAAAATTAAAGTAATCGTACTCAAGAATTTTTGTTGAAAAATTTTAAACGATTTAATACTGGAATTATTTTTAGAATTCTAATTTTGTGAATTCATTTAATGAAAATTAAAAAGAATTAGCTAACAAAATATATTGATAAAGTTTTCTATTTTAAAAATTTATTTAACTAAACACAAAAATATGTAGAAGAATTAAACGAGTAAAAGAAGATTTGTTGAGTTCACAGGCTCTTAATGCGAGCGTATGCATTGTCTAATCCTCCAATAGCCCATTCAGGTTGTTGCTAAATGAAGTAATTTTAAGCTCGAATTGCAAACGAAATCAAAAGTGTTCATACAGGTTATGAATGACAGCTGAATTGATTTTGCAAACATCTTATTGCGGCAAACCTTGAAGTACTTTTTGAATTGAGTATGATCTTTGTTACACTTATTAAAAATTTTCCTGCAAAAATCTTCTTAAATATTTCAATGTTTTTTTTTAATAAAACATATTTTACTGAAGAAGTAAAATAATAATTTGGGATTATTAGTGCGTTAACAAATGTTAAACTTAAATTGTAACAATTCCCACAAAAATACTCATTATTTAGTTGACTTTACCCGCTCAAAAATACGAGTACTTGTGTGGCAACACTCTAACCATGCGAAAGCAAAGAACAGTTATTGTTGTTTTTTCAATATTCTTTTAATATCATAATTAATCTAATAAAAATGTTTGCACAGCTTTGTTTATTGTTAATTTCGAGAAAATTAAGTAAAATAACTTATGCCCTAATTCTGTAGCAAGATTTAGGTCGTTTTTTTTTTTTTTTTTTTTTTTTTGAAAGTAAGAGAGCTGATCAATAACTCCGTGACTTTTCAAACCTCTCTCGTAGCTATATGAAATGCAACACTGTTGCCATCAAGTACCACCTGTTAATAGACTACTGCCAAATTTTGTGTAAATTTCGTCATATACTTTGCCTTTAACAGCCGTTCAAAACATAACGGGTGTTTTTTTAGAGGTATAGAACTTCGAATTGAAATAAAACACAAGAAAATCGTTTTAATGTCCATCAATTTGGCTTTATTGGAAGGATAATTTTATGCCATTAATGTTTAAATATGATTTCGGGCATGTGGCCGCCGCGGCTGGCTCGAATAAAGCTAATTCTACAGGTCCAATTTTCAACCACTTTTTCGAGCATATGGGGCCGTATGTTGGCAATAACGCCACGAATGTTGGCTTCCAAGTCCCCTAACGTTTCTGGTTTGTTGGCGTAGACGAGCGACTTCACATATCCCCAAAGAAAATAATCCAATGGTGTCAAATCACACGATCTTGGTGGCCAATTGACAGGTCCATTCCGCGAAATTATGCGCTCATCGAATGTTTCCTTCAATAAATCGATTGTGACGTGCGCTGTGTGGCATGTAGCGCCGTCTTGTTGGAACCACAACTCATCCACATTCATGCCATCCAATTCGGGAACAAAATAGTCGGTTATCATGGCTCTATACCGGTCTCCATTAACGGTAACTGACTCTCCAGCATTATTTCGGAAGAAGTATGGCCCAATGACTCCACCAGCCCATAGAGCACACCAAACAGTCAGTTTTTGTGGATGTAATGGCGTCTCAAGGGTCTCATGTGGATTCTCTTCACTCCAAATGCGGCAATTTTGCTTGTTGACGTAGCCATTCAACCAAAAATGAGCCTCATCACTGAACAAAATTTTGCGATGAAAATCAGCATCGAGATCAATCTCATTTTCGGCCCATACACCAAAATCACGACGCATTGCATGGTCTCGCGGCTTTAATTCTTGCACAAGCTGGATCTTGTAAGGTCGCAAGCCAAGATCTTTGCGCAAAATCTTCCATAAAGTTGATGGACAAAGCTCCAATTGCTGTGCACGGTGGCGAATCGATTCATTCGGGTCCTCTTCAACACTGCTCTACAGCGGCAATTGTTTCTTCGGTGCGCACTGTTCGACGTCTCTGCGGATGCGTATTATCACATAGAGTAAACGTAGTGCGAAAACGATCCATGGTTAACCGAATTAATTGCTCTGATGGACGATTATGTCGACCATAAAATGGACGGAGCTTGCGGTAAACTTCGCGAACTGAACCATTATTTTCGAAATAAATTTGCACGATTTGCAAGCGTTGTTCTTTTGTCAACCTGTTCATGATAAAATGGCAAACCAAACTAAATATTAATCACTTGACAGCTGACAAAATGGCCGCCAGTTAAAAAAGTGATGCCAACTTAAAGTTCTATACCTCTAAAGAAACATACCTCGTGTATTTTTCTAAAAATGGAAAAAAGTGAATTTCAAGTGCTCATTAAACATTATTTTTTGCGAAAAAATAACAGTCAATCAAACCAAAAAAAAAAAAAAAATCGATAAATACTATGGGGATTGAGGTCAGTACACCCGAAAATATCGAAAAAATCCACGATACGGTGTTGGCCATTACTGTACTCCGGAGACCAAGCAGCAGTCTAAGCCTGCTCCGAAGAAGGCCAAGGTGAGTTTGTCGGCCAATAAGGTGATGGCAACAGTTTTTTGGGATGCACGCGGTATAATCCACATCGATTACCTTCAAAAGGGAAAAATAATAAACAGCGAATATTATGTCAACTTATTAGACCGATTAAATGAAGATTTAAAAAAGAAAACGGTCTCATATGGCCAAGAAAAAAGTTATTTTTCATCAAGATAATTCACGAGTGCAAACGTGTACAGTCTCAATGGCAAAACGCTATGAATTGGGCTACGAATTGGTACCCTATACGCCATATTCTTCGGACTTAGCCCCTAGTGATGACTTCCTATATCCAAACTTAAGAAATGGCTCAGTGGAAAGAGATTTAGCTCCAACGATGAAATTATTGAACCTCGAAAAATCATATTTCTGAACAAAGAAGATTATGCTGAAAATTAATTTTTTGTTTTGTAAAAAAAAACTGTGTTTCATTCGAAAAGTCACAGACTTATTGATCCGCCTTCGTATCTTTGAGTGCTTGGTTTTGAATTCTCTAAATCATTTTCTTCAAAAATGATCTTCTTCTTGATAATGGAAAATAATAATAGTATTACTATGTTTTTAAAACACAAAAATTAAATTTAAGTATTATACGATTGTTTCAAAACTAAATGAAAAATATGTGTTGTATCGGGCCTGTTCTGCAAATCACGACTTGTAAAATCACGGTGATTTCAATAAATTTACAAAATCTAAATCATTCCTTTTTGTAAGTTGCACGATTTATAGCGATGGAAGTTGGAAACAAAAACTTAAAATATAACAAAAACCCACTAACAAGTCAGCTATTAATAGTTCGTCTTTAAAATCAGCGTGATTTTCAGAACAAAAGCGTTAAGCATATCCACAAACCTTCTAGCATACACAATAAATAATAATTGTCTTAAAGAATCAAAACTACTACATTTTTTTCGCAAAAAATGTAAAATCACTAGTTGGGGCTTTTCTATATTAATGTAACGATATGTACATAAATGTAAGTAAATAATAAGTATGCGCCATATACATATGTAAATATTTTTGTTATTTAAGTTCTTGAGCTTCAATATAATGTTTGCACAGCCGCGTTGTAGCCATAGTCTCCTTTACACATATACATATGCATATATACGTATTTTATTAATAAATTGATATATATGTATCTATATGAATAAATAATTCAGTTATTTGTTATAATTTTTTTTCTTCTTGTTCAGTTATTATAAGCTATTTTGTTTATTATTGCTTTAATAATTGAAACAAGTGTTTAATATACTGATAATTACGTATGCAATAACGCAAACAGCGCAACCCCCACCATACGCTACCAACATAAGTTGTTAGCGCCAACACCACCACCTCCAACCAACCAACCTACCAGTTCATACAAACAACACACTTACATACATACATACATATCGTTGGTCACAAGTAGAAAGGCCCTAACTCAAATAACTGTAACTTTACAAAAGAAGGTAAAAACATATTAATAAACAGTGCGGTGTGGTGTATTTGTGTGGAATATATTGGAATCACTGAAAAACTCAATTTCGTGAAAATACGAGTTGGGGCCTTTCTACTTGTGACCATCGATATGTACGTAGTAAAACCAACGTCTTTTATGGTTATTTCTATAAAATAGTTGTATTACTAGAAATTTTAATTGGAGCCGTCATTATTTAACAATTTTATTGAATTTTAAAATTTTGTTGTTCATGTTTCAATAATTTTTTGGGTCTGTGCTTGTTGTTTTTTCGTAAATTTTTGTTTTTTGGCTTATAAAGTGCTAAACCTTATGTTTGACGTTGACACTTAGTATTTTCTTGTCAAATCAAATACAACAGCAAGCTTGAAATCATCTACTGTAATCTAGCCTGAGATTGAAATGTATGCAATCATTTATGGGAAATTTAAGAAGCAACAATGAAAACATACGAGGTAGGTCACAAAAGTAGCTGACCTAACAAAGAAATTAAAATAAATTTGGGGGAAAATAATCATTATTTGTCAACATAATCTTCTTTTTCCAAATTGCATTGTCTTGATGAAACCCTCTTCGCCAAGTGCGGCATTTTTTCTAGACTCATTCAGTAGCCCGTTTAAATTACATGGGTTTGATCATTGGTTTGTGTCAAAAACGAGCTACTGAATAAGTTCGATCCAAGTCTAAGTTTTTCCTTTATTTCAACCCATTGATAGCAAAGCAAATGACTGTTTTGGAAAGCCCAAGTTCAATTCCTGGCCAGACTCAGCCATATCAACATCATAGATTTTTCTGATATGCATTCGCGTCTATGCTATAGCAATAAATCGTCGACGACAAACGGCACAATAGCAGAGTTGTAAAACGATTTAAGATTGATCAGCTTATCCTCTCGTCCCTAACCCTTTGCTAAAGATGATAATACACATATATGTACATATCGTTAACTTAATATTGAAACGGCCCTGACTCATTATTTTTTTGAAGTCGAGATTCTTTAATTTTTTCAATACATTGGATGTTTTTCTATCGACATATTCAAAAAGTCGATTTAAAAAAAATAATGAGTTAGGGCCTTTCTGTATTAAGGTAACGATATACATATGTATGTACGTATGTCCGTAAGCATATTAATGCTTGAATTTAATTATCTTTGAAAAATAAACAAAATGAGAAGTCGATGTTCTAAATTAAAATAAAATTTAAATCGGTCCATGCTACGACATAAACCAAATTACATATGTGCCCTCAATTATGAAAGTGGTCTAAGTCATGTGCATTTTTGCTTCGAAATATCAAATAAATCTTTGAAAAACTTCAATAAATATTTAAACATCACTAAATAAATTTATATAAATCGAGACTAGAACAACTCTAAATTAAAATGCTGCTTAGTATAAAAATATTTTTCGATTTTTTTCAAATGTAATCTACTAAATATCTCGAAAAGAGCAATATATGACTCAGACCACTTTCATAATTAAGGCCACATATGTACATACATGGTTATTCATTATATTAAAGAGGTATCGTAACATACATATCGTTACCTTAATATAGAGTTTTTTGTAAAGTTCGATAGAAGAACATCTAAAATTCAAAACTTTCAATTAAAAAAAATAATGACTCAGGGACTTTTTATTAAGGCAACGATATACACATATGGAGCCATAACTGCCAAAAAAAAACTTAACCGACAGATTTTTTTATCCTCGTTTTTTGACGAAAATCGATTATTTACCATCGCAAATAATCGATAAAATGGTAAAAAAAAAATCAAGTTCAAAAATTATCTTCGCTTAAGCTTATTATGGCACGATGTGTAGTTAACTTTTTGAATTCATGAATTAATTTGCTTAAGCTTCTGTTCAAGCAATGCGCCACAGATCTCGGTAATTTGTATGCCTTGCAGTTGTCTTAATGCTTAATACCAATTTTTTTTTATTTTAAGACTTGTACGAGTATTAAAAACAGCTTTCATTTTTTTTTTTTTTTTGTTATTATTATTATTTTACTTTGTCTTGCTCATTTTTTTTCTTCACTTTGGATTAATTAGCGATGGGGGTTTGATTTGTACGATGTTCAGTCGACGCTCGTTGAAATTCTAGTTTTAACTGGTTCAAAGCGGCTTTAGGTTTGCATAGGTTTTACACAGGCCAAAACAGTAACAAAAACAACACCAGAAATTGTAGTACTCATAAATGTATAAGTAAATATTTATTGTACATGTATTTATGGTAAATAAAGATTTATACCATGCTTTTGATCTTGAGATTAGAGTACCACACTACAGAACATTAACAATCGGCAATGCGAACGACAAACGTTGAGTAATTTACAAGACTAAAATATTTTTCTGCCTGTATACATATGCACGATATATTTGTTTTGATTTTTATTTTTGGAAAAGGAGGTTGAAGTGATTTACAAAAGGCTTAATGTCATTTTTATGGATCTTAATTTTACACAGTTAATTGATGCACAAAAATGCACACATCCCCATACATACAAACATATGTACGAGTATGTAAGTATATGTATGCATATAGAAATATAAGTACACCTGGACGTATACTTTATTTAGAATTTTGGACATTAGTATTTAAGCATAAAATTTCTTCGTATTAAAGGGGTGGACTTCAAAGGAATCCTATAGGTTTTTAGGTCATTTATGTTTAGGTGTCAAAGAAACCCGTACTGCAAATGGTAAATTCACAATAATCAATTTTTCTATTGCACAATGTCTTCTTCAGTATTTTACTCTGTTTGAATTTCAACAAATTAGGTATATTTTTTATTCCGTAAATATGCCAGTCCTACTTCCAACCTTACACGGCTGCACTCAAAGCTCTTAGAATAATAACTATTCCTTAACAGCTTTTGGTGCAGCAGTGTAAGCTTGGAAGCAAAATAATAGTCATTTTGATTCGGTATACATATGTATATGTATATTTTTGTTCTAATTTTACTAATACACTCCAACCTCCCTATATTGAACTTCGCTACACGATTTATTCTCCATAACGAATTATTTTTCATAACACTGTATAGGGTGTCTTTTTAAGTGGTATAGAACTTTGAATTGAAATAAAACACAAGAAAATCGTTTTAATGTCCATCAATTTGGTTTTATTGGAAGGATAATTTTATGCCATTAATGTTTAAATATGATTTCGGGCATGTGGCCGCCGCGGCTGGCTCGAATAAAGCCAATTCTACAGGTCCAATTTTCAACCACTTTTTCGAGCATATGGGGCCGTATGTTGGCAATAACGCCACGAATGTTGGCTTCCAAGTCCCCTAACGTTTCTGGTTTGTTGGCGTAGACGAGCGACTTCACATATCCCCAAAGAAAATAATCCAATGGTGTCAAATCACACGATCTTGGTGGCCAATTGACAGGTCCATTCCGCGAAATTATGCGCTCATCGAATGTTTCCTTCAATAAATCGATTGTGACGTGCGCTGTGTGGCATGTAGCGCCGTCTTGTTGGAACCACAACTCATCCACATTCATGCCATCCAATTCGGGAACAAAATAGTCGGTTAGTCGGCTCCAATTGCTGTGCACGGTGGCGAATCGATTCATTCGGGTCCTCTTCAACACTTTGCTCTACAGCGGCAATTGTTTCTTCGGTGCGCACTGTTCGACGTCTCTGCGGATGCGTATTATCACATAGAGTAAACGTAGTGCGAAAACGATCCATGGTTAACCGAATTAATTGCTCTGATGGACGATTATGTCGACCATAAAATGGACGGAGCTTGCGGTAAACTTCGCGAACTGAACCATTATTTTCGAAATAAATTTGCACGATTTGCAAGCGTTGTTCTGTTGTCAACCTGTTCATGATGAAATGGCAAACCAAACTAAATATTAATCACTTGACAGCTGACAAAATGGCCGCCAGTTAAAAAAGTGATGCCAACTTAAAGTTCTATACCTCAATAAAAAACACCCTTTATTTTTAGTAAGGTTTTACTTAACGCAGATTTAGTATCACTAGGAAATTGGTTGCAATTACGTTACCAAGCTTTACAGAATGTGATGAATTTTACTCGCGTGTTATTCCCAAATTACAAATGCAATTATTTTTTGAATATAAGAATACAGGAAGTAGGGAAAAGATATTAACATTAATATTGTTGTTTTTAATGGAGCCGTGCAGGACATTTACACCTCCACGAAATCTACTAAATTTCAATTGACATCTTTATCAAAATCTATGCCGTTTACACCAAGTTTTTTATTGACATTTATTAAGATTTTTATCAAAAACAAAAAAAAAATCCTAATACCTTATTCACATTGTGAAATGAAATCCTTATCGAAATATATATCGTTTACACTAAGCTTCTCTGACATTTTTCAATGTTGTGTATCCAAGACAAAAAATCCTTTTGCTAAAATTTGCCTTGTAGGAAATTTACCTTATCTCCAAATCTAGTACTTACGAGATTGCAATCTAAATCTAGTTCCTTATTACTAGATTCTTAATACAAAACGAAATCTAATCTCAAAACCTAATACTGTTATTTTTTTCTACTATCCTGCACAATATTTTATCATAAAATGTGACTGAATTAGCTACGTTCCACAAAACTTTCTATTGAAGGTGTGTGAATTAGCTAAACCGACACTTTTTGGGGTTACAAAAGCAAAAAGGAACTAGATTTAGCTCGAAATCTCGTAAGTACTAGATAAATCCCCTATAAGCTATACAATCAAACAACTGCAATGTAGCTAATTCACACACTTTTTTAAATACAGAAATATACTTTTTAGTACAATTTTAAAAACCATATTTGCATTACTTAGTTCTACTAGACTTTAAACAGATTTCGAGAAAATCTGTTGGCTAAGTAAATTTTATTTTGCATTACAAATCTACTAGATTTTGCCTGAAATATCCTTTTTTATTTGTTCTTGTTTTGTTAAAATAGTAAAATAAATGTAACATAAATTTTTTCAAGTTTTGATGAGTCATAACAAACATTAAAAACTTTTGCTTAAATTAAATCTTTGGGTGACTGGCTTATCGGTTTAACAAATTGGTCTTACATTATATCTTTCGTTAAATCTGATATGCACTGTATTCATTTTTTCACTGAAAAGCAATATTATTTTATTTATAACTCTTCCAACTTTATGAGAATTCAATGCATATTCTCCAATACATTAGAACACAGAAAAAAATGTTTCTAAAATCAGCACCTTTAAACCTTTAATCTTAATAAATTTTTAACAAAAGTTTATTTGACTCAGTTAAAATTTTAATGAATTATTTTTAGTTTTTTTTTTCAATTGGACGTGTTAGTTAAAGAAAACTTTCTTCGGTGATTTTTTTTACTAGCTTTTACCTTCTTTAGGAAAAGGATAGTGAAAGAAAAGAAGATGTGGTGAAGGAATAGATGGTGTTAAGCGCATATTATTTGTAATTTTTTGAGTTTTTCATATTTCTTTAGAGGATATTTTTGCATTATATTTTATATTATTAAAATATTTTAGCTTCAGTTATTAAATGCGCATTTTTAAGTATTTTTAGAATTTTTTAATGGTTTCTGGTTTCCTTATTTATCTCCTTTATGATGTGGTCATGAGTCTATCTTTATAGTGTAAACAATCTTGTGACTTGCGTAGATGAAAATTATATTTTAATACGCATTTAATTTCTACATTTCCAGCAGGATGTTACTTAATAACTATTACGTTGGGATATTACAAGTATTTTAAACAAATAAATAAAACTTTTACGTATTATTCCTTAATTAAGTTGATTTTGAACGAATAAAATAAAAATGTTAAATGTAATTCATTTTGTAAATCTTAAAGCAAATATTAAATAACATGTGCTTTTACGTGTTATCACGGAGATAATCAATTATATAACAAAAATGCAATTAAATAAAATTTATTTGCATTCGCTTTTTTTAACATATAACAAATGATAAAATATCTCAAATGTTTTTTTACGTGTCTTTAATCCATTTGGCATCTGACAACAAACTATTAGAGCTAAGCACGTGTAGTGAGTTAACTTTGATTCACGCGTGCTCATGTTTGATTGAACTTATTGCCTGATGAAAATTTTAGCAAAGACGAACAAAAACTCCAAGCCCCATTGAGGTCACAGTTAAAATGTTCCAAAATTCACTCTGTTGTCACAGGCTGTTTTCTCAAGAACCGTAAGAGTTACGGACCTGAAATTTGGACAGAGTATGTAGAACTTTGGCCGCAAATATATGAGAGCTAAAAATTAAATAATTAGTGTATTTTTATACAGACTACAACAACAATTAACACTAAAATTTAAAAAAAAATTAAAGGGTGTTCTATCACTTAATGTAATTCTGACAACTTGCTGTATCTTTAAAATCGTAAGATGTAAATCCTTAAAATTTTCAAAAACGCTAAAACTAATAAATCCCAAAATTATGAAATTGCCAAACTCAAAAAAAATCTCTAAGACTAAAATAAATCGCCCAAAAACCAGGAATTGCAAAAATAAAAAAAAATCGCCAATTTAAAAAAGCGCCAAAAAGCGAAAGAAAATCGACAAAACGAAAAAAGTGCCAAAACTAACAAAAATTACTAAAACAAAAATAAATTGTCAAACCGAAAAAAATGCCCCCAACGTCAAAACAAAAAATGTCAAATCTAAAAAAATGCCAAAAACTAAAAAACGCAAAAAACCGAAAAAAATCCCAAAAAATGAAAAAAATTCCAAAACTATATTATATAGGCTAAAGTTGGCTAGTATTACATGTCGAGAGTCCGTGCGGAACCCCTTGTGTGCTAGTCACTTTACTGAATTTTATTTATTTTAATTTAAAAAATTAGCCCTTGTGAGTCAAGTGGGTCAAAATGACAGTTATTTTTTTTTTTTTTTTTTTGCAGATACTTCAAAATTATTTTTCCCCGATATTTGGAAAATCCTCAAAATACTTTTTGATCCAAAACATTAACCCGCCTACACTGTGTGACCACAATAACACAATCAAAAATATTTTAGGTCATTTCTGATCCAAAGCGTAAAAATGGTTCTCATTTTCGTTTATTTAGTATTTTTGCAAAATGTTTCTAAATTTAAAAAAAAATAATAATTTTGGACTTGTTTCTTAAAATTTTATATTTGACACACATGGCAGCAAATGGTTAATTAAAAAATAATAATGCAAGTTAATGAGCAAGTTTTGCAATATTTGAACTTTTACTTCAAAAATTCACGGCTTAGAGTTTTCCGATTCAGCTCATTTTCATTACTTTTCACATAACAATAGCATTCAGCTGTTTCCTACTGTTGCAGTTACATTCCATTACAGTCCGCTAACTGAGGCTTTGGAATCTGGACATTGGTGTTCACGTAACAATATAAATCAGCTGTTTCAGTCAGATCTGGATCACTTTCAAACAACAAACTTTCTCCACAGCGGCTCCCACTAACAAAATTGGCAACGTTCAAGTAGTTTTGACATTTTTCAAACAGTTTTTGATTTTTATTTACAGATTTTATGTTTTTCAATACATGTTTTTGCTTAATATTTATCATGTTGAAATTTTCTTGTTACATTTCTTTTTAGATTCTTTTCGTAAACAAATTTTACATTTTTGACCAATTTGAAATTGAAAAAAGGAGCACAGCTGTGTTAATTTGCCTTGAACACGAATTTTTATTACAAAATAAAAGAGAA
This sequence comes from Tachina grossa, assembly GCA_949987645.1. Classification (NCBI taxonomy): domain Eukaryota; kingdom Metazoa; phylum Arthropoda; class Insecta; order Diptera; family Tachinidae; genus Tachina; species Tachina grossa. Next base: position 125,485,758 of record OX465277.1, on the reverse strand, counting down.
AATCATTCACATTATATTTATCAAAAGTAAAACAGAAATAGAAATATTTGAAAAAAACAGACACAAAGAAAAATTCAAGCGCAAGGTAAAAGAGATTTTTTTGTCATAAAATGCATTTAAAATGCAATTGAGTGCCACGAATAATTTGAGAAGCAATTGAAGAGCACATGTACATCACAATCGGAAGAATATAATAATCTCTACAGAGCTTCTCACTAACAAAATTGGCAACCTTTAAAATTTTTCTCAAAGTTTTTCTTTTTTTTTTTACTATGTATGATGTCGAAATGTTTTCTTTAAAAAAAATGTTTTTCATGTTGAAATTTTCCTTTGACATTTTTTCTTTTATTTACGTAAACAAATTTTAAAAATTTTTAACCAATTTTATATTGAAAAAAAGTGGCTCAGCTCAGTAAGTAAATCCTGTTTTCATGTTTTATTATAAATTAAATTATATTAGAATAGTAGTAAAATTAATTTAATGAAATTAATTTTAAATAATATAAATAATATTAATTATTAATTAATTTTTGTTTCAAGCAACATTTTTAATTGCTTTTTGCTCAAATAAGCTAAAACTTCGTATAAACTCCATCGCTCATTCCAATTATAAGGAAGTGATAATATTATATTCGCTTAAAATTAACTTTCAACAATATTTACTGCCTACCAGCTTGTAGTATAATTAATCAAAAACGTTGGGCAAATACATTAAGCCAAGAATAAATACCGCCACAGAGACGTCTTTTTCTTAACAAGTTTAAAGATAAAACTAATTTTATCACGAGCTAAAAATGTGTGATACTTGAATATACTTATGTATAAAGTGTCTTCTAATAAGTACTTTTGAACTTTGACAAATGATAGCGGAAATACTGTTATTTATTCAAAATATTTTGCGAAATCGCCAGGTACCGATATATCATTCAATAACACTTGACAATTATTATTTTTTTTTAAGAAAGTTACTTCTTTCAGGCAACGAATGCCTGCTACTATTATTAAGTGTTAACTTCTTTAGGAAAGGGCTAGTGATAGAGAATACAGATGGTGAAGGAAAAGATATAGGAAAGCTTCATTCTTTTACAACTCTACTTTATGGACGTTCTTTTTAATAAGACAGAAATGCAGCGCCCCTGGTGTCAATAAGGCATATTAAATCCTCGAAGCTATGCTTAGTAGCAATTGTATTGGTTGAAGATGGTGCAGTTGAGGATGGTGCAGTTAAGTGACCAGTGTATATGCCTTTATCACTTGACCTTTCCTACAACAACTGACACAAAGGGACACTAATACACATCAGAAAAATGCATGGTCCTAGTTGACCTGAGGTTCGATATAAACAAATGCTCACTAACGCGAAGAAATTTCGAAACAAAATTGTTTGATATTTGTTGGCAAGTCTAAAAAAACTCGAATGTTATCTACATCTTGTGACAGTAGCCGAGTGGATGTGTGCTAGCCTGTTAGTCTAGAGGTAGCAAGTTCGAGGCATGACAACATTGTAAGTTAAAAAATAAAACAAGAACACATGTCCTACATATGTGCGATAATTGAACAGAAAAACATTTGCCACGAGGTTAGAATGTAGGTGTACCATGTTCAAATCCTGCAGTGTAAATTAAGGTATTAAAAATAAATAAATAAAATTGCATATTTTATTTTTTCTGCTGCGTTTTTTTGAAACCGAAATTAGTTTGATATTCTCATACTTTTGATATTGCTAGCGAAACTTTGAAATCGAATGTTTTTTGGAACAAAACCGAGCGACAAGTGAACTTTTTTCGATTCATTTTTTAGTGTCACTATCGATCGTTTTACAGGATAAATGTTCCAGATATATTCGAAATCGATATCAATAACGAAAGTCTTGGTCAGCTGGTGTGTTGTTATTTCTTGACTTTGTCGGTGCGCAGGCTCGAACCCAGGAACTTCGGTTTTTTAGTCCCCGTGCCAACTAATTCAGCCAATGCCACCGTCAGAGCTCACAAGAAAAAAAACAAAATTTAATTTTCAGTAACCAAATTCATTGAATCAGTAAATATTTTGTATGAATGCGCACCTGCAAATAGTTTTGTAAATTCTGGTAACAGTTTTATAAAAATTTAAATTTAACAGAGCTCGGCTGATAGAATTTGTTATTTAAGTGTGTTGGTGTTTATCTGGCTTGTCGATAGATACTATACCCCTGCAAAAGACCACTTACAAGAACTTTTAAGACATGAGGGATTTTTCAAATGCTTTAATAAAGTGAAATCTTCTTAAAAAACGCTTAACAATACGGTTGGTAAGATATTTGTTTCAATTATTGCAGGTATAGGAGTACAGAAGAAAATACTTCGGGTGGAAAAATGTGTGATGCTTGCTTCTTCATACATACGTTTTGTGTATGATCTTCTATTTTCTGCGCACATACAAACATACACACATGCATTGACATTAGTTGTATGCGCTTGCCTTAAAAACCACCCTTAAACACATAATATACTTGACGATATACATCTTACATACACACACTCAAGCGCACAATATGCAAAATAACAAGCATACACGCATCAGCACTGCTTCTTTTTATTTTTTGTTACGAACAAGAAGTCTTCGCGACATCGCTTGTTAACACTCATATGTACGAAAACCAATGCATCAAACCATCTTTGCTTATTAAACGACAGCATTTATTATTGGTTTAGTATAATACATGCCTCGAGAATACATTTCAAAAACAAGACGTATTTACATTTCAAGACTGTTTACGCAGTCCTCCAATAGGTACAACGTGCTGTTGTGACCTTGTGCTTGTTAATTTTGATTGATCGTGTTGTGTACATGTAAATGCCGACAAACAACGTGGCGCTCTTTCTGTTCTATATAGTTTTTTTTTAACAAACAAAGAAATATTTACTGAAACTAAATTTTATTTCAAACAAACATTTGTTTGAAAATTTATTGGGAATAATTTTTTTTGTGCACAATTTGACGAATTTCGCGTCGCGACTTGGCCATGCACCCGTACAAAACTCATGTGCTCCAGGAGCTGAGGGTAAATAAGCATAGACAATGACGTATATTCGCTGAAATTCAACGAATATCAACATGAAAACTAGAAGCGTCTAATGCATCCAAAAAAAAAAAAATACTGTTTGGTGTTGATTTCAGGCTGTTAACGTCATTGGTCCATTTTGAGAACGACGTTGACCAGACGATCGCCTTTAACACGGGACATTCTGCACGAGCAATTCGAGGGTCTGATCATCTCACCTGTAATAATGTGAAATGCTTACCGAGATCGAAAAAATTTACACCATGAAGGGGTTTTCAATAGTTGATGGTCTGTGCGAATAAGCGAAAACCCACATGAAAATTGGACATTTCGGATGCGCGCCACACAAAGAAGCCACGAAGGACATTTTCACGATATTATATTACATAAATGCACCGGTAGGACTTTCAAAGTATTTAAAAATGTCGATGATATCTCACACACACTTTTTTTATTTAAATTTAAATATAGGAAAAGCTTAATGAAAGACCCTTTGTATATATATATATATATATATATATATATATATATATGTATGTATGTATATATCGTATATATGTGCATGCATATATATATATATATACTAATTGGGTAGATGTTACTGCAGGAATTTTGTGGTTTTATTATTATTTTTTATTATTTTTTTTTTGCACTAAATTTTGGTATAAAAATGTCACACGCGAATATATTTTTCTAAATCATAATATTTAAGCAAATAAAAGCACAGTTTTTCTTTGAAGAAATAAAGGTGATATAAAAACAAATAAATACTACCGCGAATAAAATAAATATTACCGCGACATTCTCAGCTAAAATGTTTAAATATTATAGATAAGTTAAGAAGAAATTCATGTTGATAATTTGCCAAAGATTTTCGAAATGTCTACTGTACTAACGTGAATATGTATAACAAACCTTTATCTCTCGTTCATTTTATTTGATATTCACAAAAAATATATATAATTGTTCATTTATGCAACCTAAAAGATTTTTGTAAAAATTGCTGCTCTCACCGTGGCAGCTTTGAAAGGAAACTATTGTAAATACGTATTCAAAACAAGATTTTAATCCGCACAAAAATTTAATTGTGAAAACAAGGAAAAAGTTTCCGATCAAAAAATTTCGGGTACTAAATAAAATTGCTGAGATCAAAATAAACACCAAATTCTTGCTTGCTGCAATACCTTTCACCATAATGTGCTCTAAATTTAATTTTGTGACAGTCAGGTTGCATTCTGATAGTTACATATGTGGGCAGACTACATGAGTGTAACAGCTGAAATGGCACATCGACATCATTGAACAGACCAAAACAAAACAAAACAAAGAAAAAGAATTATTAACTTAAATTCGTTTTTAATATATGTAAATGTAGCAAAATTATTATTTGCAAATTTTAATTATTAAATGTGTCTGCCACAAAAATATAAATTGTTGTTTGGGAATTATTATTAAGCTTAAGTTTTTTTATTTTACTACTTTCTCCAGTTCATTCATCCTTCTTCTAAATTTTTACTACTTTTCCGCATTTACTTAGCAGAAATAAAAAATACATAATAATTTTTGAGTATTTTCAAAATCATCTGTTTCTATGTGAATGTTTGAAATAGGAACAAAAAAAAATTTCGAAACATTTTAATAAATAGTAAAATTATTTAATGCAAATATAACAGTGATTTAACAATTAAGACCAGGAACCACAAATAACGGTTATTTTCGAACGTTTAAACTAAAAAAATCAAACTAATAGATAAGTGATATGTGCACAAAGAATACACCAGGATACTCCTTGTTACATGGACTATATTTACATGCATTAATTGTTATTTGTTTATGCCCTAATTCCGTTCGACGATTGTATCGTCTTATCTATGGACGAAAAAAAAGCCGCAGTTGTGATTCTTTAAAACAATTATTATTTAATGTCTATGCTAGAAGGTTCGTGTATTTGCTTTATAATTTTGTTCCAAATATTATACCCAACACATATATATATATATATATATATTATATCCTGTAATTCCTAGAAGGAACATAGGGCCACAACGAAGTTTTTCTAATTATCCCTATCATTTGCGATGCGTTTTATTTCGCTCCAGCTGCGTCCTAACGTTCTTATTTCAGTATCCAGATATCTCCTCCAAGTATGAGCAGGACTTCCAATACGTCGTTGACATTGGGGATTCCAGTCGATGGCCATTCTGCTAATGTCGTCGGGTTGCTTTCTAAGCGTATGGCGTATCCAGCGACATTTACGTCTACGTATCTCCAACTGGATGGGCATTTGGTGGGTGGTAAGCCAGAGGTTTATGTTGCTTATTCTTTCAGGCCAGAATATACGAAGTATTCGACGAATACATCTGTTTACGAAAACTTTGATGTTATTGATGTCTTTGGTTGCAGTATTCCAAGATTCACTGCCATAAAGAAATATAGACTTCAAGTTGGAATTAAAGATTCGGAGTTTGGTGTAACTGGATAGCTAAGTGGATCGCCATACAGGATTCAGCATAGCAAAAGCCCGTCTCGCCTTGTTCAATCTGGATTTCACATCCTGAGATGAGCCGCCGGTAGTTGTGATAGTGCAGCCCAAATAGCAAAAAGAAGTTACACCTCCAAAGGTTGGTGCCGTAGAAGGAATGGCTGAGTGGTTGATGCATTTATGCATTTATGTTTTAATCTTACTTGGGTTAATTTTCAGCCCTACTCTTGCGGACAATTCCTCTATTTGACGGAGTTTGTCTTGCATGTCAGAGTATCTATGAGCAAGAAGGCAAATATCGTCTGCGTAATCGAGTTCTTCCAGACATCCCTGCAGTACCTAGCTTATACCTCTATTGGTGCGTGTAACATCTGTCATAATGACGTCATGCACGATATTAAATAATAGAGGTGATAGTATGCATCCCTGTCTTACGCCCTTCTTGACTGCAATTGTATTACCAGTTCTATTTTCGTGCAGTACTCGGCAATTGGCATCAACGTAAAGCTTTTTTATGAGCGCTATTATTTTCTCCGGGATACCCTTGCATCGTAAAGCCGCCCATACAGCTGAATGTGAGAGACTATCGAAGGGTTTCTCGAAGTCTGTGAACATTATATAAAGGGGAGAGCGCCATTCCACGGATTGTCCGATTATTATTCTGAGGCTAATACATAATTAAATTAAAATATTGTACAATACTTTAATTTAATTTTTATGTTTTAAAAACATGGCAATAATATTTTTATTTTTCATTATCAAAGCAACATCATTTTTTGAAGAAAATAATTTAGAGAATTCAAATACAAGAACTGAAAAGTATTTTCAAACAAAAACGTCCTAAAGCTTCTTACTGAATTAGGGCATTAATTTTTATTAAATAACTCAACTTTGCCGAATTTTTTTGAGTTTTATTTCTTCCTCAGAAAATAAAAACTTCCCTAATGTACATTTTTAACCCCCGACTAAAAAAATGGGTGTTATAACTTTGTAGTGTGTGTCTGTGTATCTGTGTGTCTGTAGGTGTCCACGTACAGGCCAAACGGCTGGACCGATTTTCATTTAGTTTTCTCTGTTTGAAAGATGACTTAATCGAGAGGGTTCTTAGACACGTTTGAAGAAAATCGGTACAGTCGTTTAGAAGATATAACATCTTTTCAGAAAAAAGTCGGGGGTTTTTAAAATTTTTAATTTTTGTTATTATTTATTTTGATTTCAAATCATATTAAATTTACAAGAACCATCTGACCTGAGATTAGATATAAACGAATGCTTACTAAAGCGAAGAAATTTCGAAACAAAATTTTTCGATATTTTCTTGCGAATCAAAAAACAAACTGGAATGTTCGCTAAAGCGAACTTCTCTCGATTGTTTCTCGAATGTGTGACGATAGCCCAGGGGATGCGTGCTAGTCTGTTAGTTTAGAGCAGCTACGTCCAAGCACACATACACTGATATTTGCATCTGAGGTAAACAGCTTTGAAAGCTCTTAAATTTGTTCTTGTTTCTTTGCAAAGCAAGAGCAAGCACTGTTGTCTAGTCTGCTGTTGTATTAGCTATTTTACTCTCATCGGTGTGACAGCTCAAAAGCTCGTTTGTAAAAGTTTTGTGAATTGTGCATATGGCTTGGACGTAGCCCCGCTTGATCTGAGATTTGATATAAACGAATGCTCACTAAAGCGAAGAAATTTCCAAATAAAACTTTTCGATATTTGTACGCAAAGCTAAAAAAAATTCAACTGTTCGCTAAAGGTTCGAACTTCGAACTTTTCTTGATAGTTTATAGGAACTTTTGCAACAATCAATTTGAATGCACTTTTAATTAAAAAAATATGTTATTGAACAAGTAAAAAGAAATAAATAAAATGGGAAAAATCGTGTGATAAAAAATCTTAAAAATAAATTTTTTTTCTATTGATATGTTTTGTAATCTTGTTAACTCATTCATCCATTAATTAATTCAACGTCTGATATTATATGTTTTTCACATGTTTTAAAGTCTTAATTTCATTTATTTAATATGCTTTATTGGATTTGAATATCTATCATTGTTGTTATTATTATTATTATTTAAACATTAATTACACATTGTGGATATTGTTTTTGTCAAGTAAATATATACATACAATACGAGTATATAATGCATACTCAGCTGCTTAAAACAATTCTGGATTAAATTATCCCCCATGTATGGGAACAACGATGGTCAAGGGCGTACATTAAACGCTAAGTAAAATACATAATTGATTAAACTGTACGTACAATATACTGAGCATTTCATCTTGAAAATTACGCATTCAAGTGGTGTAGCCTTTAAAATAATGTAAAACTCCTTAGAAGTCATATTACATAGAGCAATGAATGGCAAAATCCTTTTTGATTTTAATTTAATAAAATAACGAACAGCAATGGGCGCGTTCATATAGATACAGTCAGTAACACTTGGCAAAAATGTGTTACAAATTGTTACGAATTTGCTCTACTTCCGAATAAAAAGATATACATTTTATTTACTTACACCCAGAGAAAAAACATCTTAAAATCAATAAAAATCCATATTGAATTAATAAAAAACATTAACGAAAGTCTAGTCATGTTGAAATTTCTTATTTCAATACCAGTCGTAAAGTAGCTCTGGACGAGTCAACATCACGTGTCGTTGGCAATTATTTCTTAAATACAACCAGGCCACTGTTGTTTATTGGCCTTCGAGAGTTTTGCCTCTCAGTCGCACTGGTTGACTGATCTGCCACGGATTACCGTATAATCTTGCGGTTCTTTTGTGGAATTTCCTTAACAACCACGTTGCTACTTCCTATGTGAAGGCATAGGTCGCGTACAGTCAGTCACAAAAACATTTTTAAGAATACTGTTAATAACATCATGGACATATGGTCTTAGTCACCCCTCCATTTTTGTGCAACCATATTCCGCAAATTTACTTTGTAGAATATGTACAATAAATAAATAAATAAAATAAAAATATTTCAATATGGAAAAATATTAATTTACAGTGTTAGTTTATTAATTTTATTTATTTTTAAGTATCTCAATATATATTTTCTATTATATTGAAAATTATCGAATTAATGTGACGCGTTCTTATTTCTATGTTGCAGCTTTTACCTGAGTGCGTTTGCAGTCTCTTTGTTCACTGGGAAGGTTTGCTTGTAATAAAGTTCCTAAAATACAATTTTATTAAAAACTCTCTGCTTAGCAAAAATAACTTTTTTTCTAAATGTAAATAAGTATAATACGCAAATTCGACATTGTAGAAAAACAATTGGGAAATTCACAATTTTATCACGTATCCTAAAATTTTGATGTGGCAACATTGTACCATCTTAAAATTTTTATTGTGCACAACCAACGATATAAAACACAGTATATTATTAAAGTATTAAAATGACGAAAAATTTTATGGTATATCTATATTCTTTTCGACCTTATTTGATATTTATATGTTTTTGCTGAATATTCGAGCTTGAGGTAAGTAACTTTTTGAATAAATATTTATTTTTACTTTATAACGTTTTTAAAATAAAAATAAAATATATCCTGAAGAAGCCACACAATGGAGTGGCGAAGTATTGGAAAAATGAAATAAAAATAAATATATATTGAAAAAGTGACCTCAAGCTCGAATATTCAGCAAAAACTTGAAAATTTTTATTACATAATAATTAGTATATTTTTTATATTTTTTGATAAACTACAGCTGTGCTGACAGTTTTAACTTGTTTAGTTTAACATAACCATATTGCCATTTCGAAAATGAATTTGATTTGCAAACAAAAAAAAAACAACAAACTTGCCAATCTCTATTAAGGAATTGAAATATAAGCGTTGCAACATGAACACATATTTTAAAACGCTATTGTGAACTCCCTAAATGTTCAGGAGACAGTTACCAGCTCAACTTTGAAATTGGCAAATAAAAGATATGGAATTATAATAAAATTTTAACACCATAAATTAATATTGAGTTTTTGTGTTATCTAACATTTCCATATGTGCAAATACGTTATAATATTGAATAAATACGTCTAACATATTGTTAATAAATAATTTTACAATCGTTCTTAACAATAATGTGATATAAAAAAGTTTTCAATGTGAAGCTATGAAAAGTTCTTCCCCATTCGAAAACTAATACAGTTTTCTTCTTTTAAATCAACGGCAATACATTTATCGCCTTTAAATATAAGAAAATAAAATTGTATATACATACATCAATATCAGGGACTACTTAAGAATTTAAAGTCATATAGTTTCTTAAATAGCAGCCCTTTTTAACTTAAGACAGTAAAGATTTTGCACTTTTATTAAAAAATCAAGTATCACAAGAACTTCATTTACAAATTATTTCGAAACAGAAAAGCAAAAAAGTAAAAAATGAAAATTGCAATTGGGAACTTCCAAGAAAATGTTGCTTTCATTAATGTAGCAGAGCTCCCATAACATATCGTCGGTTGGTTATTGGGTGCCCCTGTGGCTGAGTGGTAGCGATGCTAGCCTCTCAGTCCAGAGGTCGTGGGTTCGATTCCCACCATAGACCCTGGGTGTTTTTCGCAGACAAGCTAATCGCTACGCGAGTTGTGTTTGTGTTTGTTAAAAAAATAATGTATTTTGAATATACTGTGCCGCAAACCAATAACCACTAAATAAATTTGTCTATCCATATAACGATGATGGGGGTAGGTAAATGAATCACATGATCGATAGAGATGAGAGTCCCAGTGATACTCGTAGTTTAATAACATTGTTTCTAATGAGTAATGAGTAATGTAGTGAATACAAATCAGCATTGCTCTTATATTTTACTCAGTCTTTGCACACGTATGAAAATATTAGAAACAACGTAATATTGTTTATATCCAGGCTGCCCAGAGAAGCGCTAAAGTGCCGAACATCAATCGGCTTTTAATACAAATGAATACACATACGCATATACATTTCTCTCAGTTTTCTCTTTGTGGGCAGCTATGGTTTATATACATGTGCATGTATTTATTTAATAGCAAACATCATTAACTTCTGTTATTAAAAACATTTATGTGATAATTGTTAAAAGTTTTAATAGAAAAAAATACAATATAAAACGATGAAAATTGATCTTACTTCCTCCATTTTCATAAGAGCAAAAAATTTCATAGTTACAAAACAGATGCCGATTGATGTTGTTTCTATTTACCCTGTGCATACAGTATTCTACATTAGTATTCGCACTCTTTGCATATTATAATGCTAAGCGAATTTTTATTTTTTTAATGTATAACAATCCAAAGAGATATCATATGCAAAAATTAATTTTTTGAAATCTCAAGACCTTTGCAAATATTTCATTCGAGTAAATATGGATATATCCATTTTTATTATGGGAACTGTCTGATTGGTTTGGGCTTGCTTTATATCTTCATCATATTCTTGTTTACAGGAAAGTATTCTTTAAAGCTACAGTTGTTTTTCTTATTTATTAGAGAAATTATAAAAGTGCAGGTTGTAGCCAATGCTGCTAGATTTATTTTAGCATCCCCGCTAAATTACTTATCGAATATCACCAATGTAATAATATTGTTAAAGAAAAATTAAGAAAAGTGTTTACATTACAGTTCATTTATAAAACGTACGTATAACTTACCATAAAATATAAATACTGGCGTAAAAATCATACTCAAAAATAACTTATTCCAAAAAATTAATCTAAATAGGATAAATTAAACTTAAGCATCATACATATGTATATCGCTCGTTTCATTCAAGCAACGTCATAACCCATAATATTTAATTTTTGAGATAATGATGCAAAATTAATCCTTATATCGTTCTGCATATTTTATAAAAATTTCATACAAATATCTTGTTTACTCAACTCTTGAAAGCAAAATAAAATTGTATGTTTCCATTAATGCCCTAATTCTGTTCGACGATTGTGCCGTCCTTTCTATGGACGGAATAAAGCCGCAGTTGTGATTCTTTAAAACAATTATTATTTACTGTCTATGCTATAAGGTTCGTGTATTTACTTTATGATGCAACATCAAACATATAAATATTTGCTATTAGTAAACGACTGTGAGGTACTGTAGAAGATTATAATTCGTTTAAGAAATTCGCGCTAATTTCTTAATAAATAGTAACAAAATATTTATTTAACATTTCTCAGCTAAGCAAGATTATCGATTTGCTAATTTTTTCCATTACTATTGCTAATAACCAGATAAATCGAATTCAAGCCAAATCAAAATGATAAACTTAATGTATTTGTAGTAACTACAATTGATTTCATAAAAAATGTGGTATATCGCAAAAGTAATTTTAAGTATTTATTGATTACATTTTTAAACGATGATCAAATAATAATTAGTAAAACGTTTTTCAGTTACAGTTTGATAAGAAAAATATTTTGTTTTATTAAACAAAATTTTTTTTTTATCAAATTTATTTTTATTGAAATCTTTTATAAACATAACTTGAGTGTGCAATATATTCAAACATCTGTTATATTATTCAGAGCTATTTTTAGGCATTGACTAATTTAGAAATATATATTTTGTTTGTTAAGAAGAATGAAATACTTCAAAACAATAAGCTTTAAATATTTCCATATTAATTAATTATCTATAAATGATAACATATCAAATTGAAATTCTGCGAACAATTATATATTAAAAATAAATAATTTTAATTGTTTGTCCAAGCAAATTGTCTAGAAACTATTTGTCAATAAAATTACACTTAATATTTCATTATTTATTAATTATAAAGGAATTTCATAATTTTTGAAGAGAGTGCCACCGAAAGAAAAAGTTCCTAAAATCTGTAAATTGTATAGGGTGTCGCAAATTTTGTCTAGATACAGTATGGTCGGGAAAAATTACTTTGTTATGGAAAACGTTTAAATGAGATTGAAATGCCGTTGCACTCAGAACAAGTCTCGCATTCTATTTACACTGAAATATGAAGCTTTAAGTTAAGAAAAGAGTGCGCAAGTCATGTGATTTCTGTAAAATGTAAAATTTTTTATTATTTCAAATTAGAATAAAAAACGCATACCACATATGGTTTCCTTAATGTAGAAAGAACCTAACTCACTATTTTTTTAAACGATTTTTAGTATTTTTCGATAAAAGAACATCTAATGTATAGAAAAATTCAAAAATCTCGAATTCAAAAAAAATAATGATTTAGGGGCTTTCCATATTAAGGTAAAGATATACGTACATACTAGTGATGTACCGAATGGCAATTTTTGATATTCGCGAATACAAATATTTTAAACAATATTCGCGAATACGAATACGAATAGTATATGCAATATGAAATAATAAAAAATTGTTATGAAAAAGGACTTCACACTCTTGTTGGCGTACTTTAAAGTTAATAAAAAGTATCCAAAATTTTAATGATCGTCATTAAATAATATTTGAAAATGATACAAAGCACAAATTCGTGCATCACTAGTACATACATATAAGTATTTTTTTATTTTGTTGTAATCTTGTATTAATTTTGGCATAACCTTTATAAGAACAATTGGAAACAATTCGCAAACATTATTTTACAAATTAGTCTTTGAGGAATAGCAACAAACTTAAGATGAAAAAGTATACACTTCCATAAATCACTATAATATTGATGAAAAATAAATAAAACAATCAATTGACGTAAGAAAGATTCCTCTGAAGTACCTGAAAATAAATTTCAACTTGCAGCATGTTTTTTACTAGTTCCAAAATCACTTAAATAATTTTGCAATAACATTTATATTCATATAAATTTTTTTATGTTATTGTGATATTTATTCATAAAACAAGATTTACTATGATGTTTCCTAGATGAAGCAGTATTTTATTCAATTTATTTCGAAAAATGTTTTGTCACGTTTTTTTTTAAACAAACATATACATACATACATGCATATGTATATATGTATGTACTTCAAACCGATGTTTTTATTTAATTAATGACTGAATTTTTATTCATTATAACTACCCAGCGGGAAAAAGAAGGAGCAAGGATGCCTTCCAGAAGGTGTTTGTACCCGTTCTTCTGGATGCACAAGGCATGCCCGCTCCATTCCATACTCATATAACTTTTACACGCGTTGTCATTACAGGGTAGGCCTTCTGTTCTTGCTTCTTCCGCCAGAGATTCTAAACGGCCTTCCAATTAATGGATATTGCTATTTCTTTGGTAAAAAAAAAACAAAATAAAACATGTTACTCCTTCTTTTCTATCTTCTCAAAGAAGGGAGCGTGGAATGTGTGAAACAAGAAAATTCCTAAGGCACCAAGAAAGCCTTCTGAATTTTACCGCTGGGTACATATGCACATATACATATGTATGTATGTATATGTATGTGTGGATATGTATGTGTGGATAAACATACATCTAAATATTATAAATATAATTTTAATTGTGTGCTTTTATTCGCTTTTTTGTTTTTATTCTTGTATTTCGTATTGGATGTACTGTACTATTCACTGCATTTAAGCTTTAGTGCTTAAAATAAAAATATTGTCTTTTTAAAAATTTTTAGAAGAAAAAACAACAACAAAAAAACATCCGTAATTGTCATACCATCAAAATGTAAATAATGTCCTACACTTGCAAAAATTTGATTCTTTGATTAGTTAAATTTTTGTAGTTTAAAATTTAGTTTGTTTTTTAAACAAAAAATTTTAATTTTTTTTAATTAAAAATAAATTAGAACATATCGCTTTCCCCTGCACGTATACCTCTGCCCATAGCTGTATGTACTGTTACTCGTTCGTCTGTAAACGCTGGCATACTTAAGCTACTTATCGTTATACTATTGACTTGTAACACGTTCTGCTTTTAAATTTGTCTTCTTTAATCAGGAATAATTCCTTACTCGAGCTTAAGTTCAGTATTTTCAATTCTAATTTCTAAAGAAGAGAAGACAAATTAAACTAGACTTTTTAGCTGGGGGACATACGCATTTTTCTGTGTAGCCACGCACTTCATCAGCATCCATGTCTATCTACTTGGGCAGAGATTATTATTAACATCAGCTATTTAACGTGAATTTTTAATGAAATGGAATATATTTTTTTTGGCAAGTGATACCAAAAATAATTTTTTTTAATTGTTGAAGAATACAAATTTTTCGAACTACATAATTCCATACGACATTAAATATGTTAATAAAATGGTTTAACACTATGTGTCCAAAATGAGCAAGCATCTTAAAACTTGGTGTGGCGACTCCTGTTGCTAAAATAAGCATTTTAAAAAAGTTGGCTATAACCCCACCCTTTTGGTGAACACCACACCCCCTCCCAGCCAAAACTTTACAAAAATAATTCAATTTTTATTCTCGAGGCACATTCCACAAATAGGATTTCTGAAAAGATGGATAGATTACTCTTCACATTTTTTTGGTGCTCCACTATAATCCTGACTACACATTTGTCATTTCTTTTGTCGTCATTTTGTGCTGTCATTTTCAAAATGTGTGCAATACCGTTCACATTATATTTTTTGTTTGTAACGTAGTGATATTAACTTTGCTTATCAATGCTGGCCATCGAGATTAATGCATTCGCGTATGTGTATTCATTTGTATAAGAAGCCGTTTGATGTTTGGCACTGTGGTGCCATTTTGGCCAGCCGTGCTTTATATACATCGGTTTTTTATATACATATATAAATATATATTTGAATATTAAATCGGCTACACATGCGTACACACAGAGCTCTTTTATTTACACACACACACATAAAATATGTTTTCAAACAGCCACACACAGCCACACATTTTTCATTCCATTTTATGTACACAAATGATTGAATACGGTGGCGAATGATGAATAAATATTCGGAGTATGACTGTATTTTGTTTTTTACTGATTAAACATTCATAGCCAGTCTATAAACATACTCAGACTGAAAGTATGAAAGAGAGTCAACAGCTGTTTCCTACCGTTGCAGTTACTATTCCATTACATTCGGCTAATGGAGCCTTCAGTCATATTTGCTTGAGAGAAAATACATGAGCGTATTTATGTACATATATATATTTATCTTTTGGCGTTTGGTCTAAATTTATCTTTATAACTTTTAATTAAATTAACCTTATCAACTATAATCCTCTAAATCAATTAATTATTTTTAATAAAAATATTTATTAATTTGCTTAACTAATATATATATATATTAATTTAATTTTCTTTCAGATTATGGAGAAGTCTCATTATATTGGTAAGTTTAATTATACCCTTTCCTTTATTAATTAAAGTTATGGATTTATTTCGATAAAGATAACGATTCTAAAAATGCTAATTTGCTATTAAAAAGTTTAGTATTTAATTTGTTTAAAACTCCCATAAAATCTTAAAAAATTTGAGAATCATTGATTTTACAAAGCGAATTCATTATTATAAATGCTGCTATTACAAAATTATACATATCTAAAAATTTCATTGTAAACGCTTTAATATCTACAAGAACCGAAATCTATGTACATAGCAAGGAAGATAAGATTTTTCAAGGTTAGACGGTTTTAAAAATAAATTCATTTTTATCTTTTAGTTAAAAATAACAGTGTTCTTTCCAGCCTTAATTTCGACTTATTGTTAAAATAAATTATTCATTAATGTAAATACTCGTAGTATTTTTTTATATGAATTTATATATCGTGACATTACCTCCAAAAAAAAAACTATACGACGTAATTTTCGAACTTCATTTTTTTATGAAAACCGATTTTTGCCAAAAAATTATGTTTAAAAAATATTTCGCTTAAGTTTTTTTTGAAGGTTATGGCTCGATATACATAATTACATAGTGAGCAAGGCTTAACCCCTGTGAAATTTTAGCAATTCTAAGAAAATTTTACTCGCATCATTTGTATTTTTTTACTTTTTGATTCCTCAAAAATATTGAAATATTATGAAATTATAACATGCTAAAAAAGTTACGAGTTGTCGAATTCTCTAAACATGTTCCGTCAGTCTGAAGGTTTTGAGAATAAATTTTAAAAAATTTTCTCGAGTAAAAAATTAAAGTCACCGCCGTTTATCTTTGTTTATAGAAGACGACGCGTTTTAGCAACCTGCCGATATATAGACGACTACATAAGAAATATATTATATTGAACACGGCGATCGATTTTGTCGTGCAGCTTAGGTTGCTTTGCACACACATCAACCTTGTGTCAAACGTGTTCAAAATTAATATTTTATTTATCTTTTTTTTCATACAAAATTGTATATACATCTTCAAAAAATGTCAACCCTATTATTTTGATGAAAAAGATCTTCTAAGTTACCTTACCTTACCTTACCTTTTTAAAAATGTTGGCTGGGAGTAAACAGAAAGTTCTGCATCAAAAATGTATTTGTTTAAAAAAACACTAATTGAGTTTTTGATGAACTTTCTAATTTTCTTTTCTTTTATTTTAATGTTACTGTTTATTTATTTTCTGTTAAATAATAATTTAATATTTTTTGAAAGTTTTCTTTATTTATTTTGGTGAGCTTTTTTTGAGCAGGACTAAATTTTTTAATTGCTAACTCGTATTGTGGGAAAGTCCTCTTCTACAAACTGGCTGTTTGAAAATTTTAATTCCTACTAGGCTGGTATTCACTATCCTACATAATCGTTCGACTTTTGTAACCCTGATTTAATAGCGTTTATGAAAATTTCCAAAAGAAAATAATTGTTCAAATAGCTGAAAACAAAATCTGGCATATGTAAAGATAACATTATGTATGTACATAACACAGTACAACATATGATTTTGGGACTCAATTCTGACAATTTCACGTGAAAGTAGGCCCAAAATGAAGAACTTGTGCATCATTCGTTTTGTCTTCCTACCTGCTAAAATATTTTTAATATCGATTTGAAGTTAGTAACTATCGTATAGGGGAATTTTTCACGTTTTAGGCTCTTTTGTTTGACATAACTCAAGAACCACTAGTCCGATTTAGCTGAAACAAATTTAGAAAAATTAAGAATTGCAATTCCTTTAATCTGTTCTTATACCGTTTTCCTATGTGTGTAACACTTTCGAAGTTAAAAATTAATGTATGAAGGGAAAAAAGTATTTTTTGCCTAAAAATTAAAATTTTTTTTCTTAAATTCATAAAAAATCAAAAATGCAAATAATTAAATTTTTAGGCAAAAAATACTTTTTTCCCTTCATACATTAATTTTTAACTTCGAAAGTGTTACACACATAGGAAAACGGTATAAGAACAGATTAGAGGAATTGTAATTCTTAATTTTTCTAAATTTGTTTCAGCTAAATCGGACTAGTGGTTCTTGAGTTATGTCAAACAAAAGAGCCTAAAACGTTAAAAATTCCCCTATACGATAGTTACTAACTTCAAATCGATATTAAAAAAAATTAGCAGGTAAGAAGACAAAACGAATGATGCACAAGTTCTTCATTTGGGGCCTACTTTCACGTGAAATTGTCAGAATTGAGTCCCGAATCAATGACTTCAAAAATGTTGTACTGTGTAATCTGAAGGTGTGTGCAAAGTTTATTTGAAATAAGTTATTTAGAAGTAATGGGTGTATCCCCGCCCCATTATTTTCATAAATTTATACAACAATAATTTCTAATTTCAAAAATTTTGTTAGTTTAATAACTCAATATACTGTGTTTTATATCTTTGCCTGCACACAATGAAAATTTTTAGATGGTACAATGTTGCCACATTAAAATTTTGGGATGCTCATTCACCATACATTGCTCGTTACATTTCACCATACATTACTCCCCACTTTTGCTAACACACTCATTTTCTCAAGTTATAGGATGGGTACGTTTGGATCAATTGTCACCAAATTGCAATATGTTATATGTTTCCCATTTCGTGTTTATGATGTCAAATTATTTTATTTTAAATGTTTTTTAAAAACATTCACGAACATTTCGGAAAATATGGACATACATATTTACATATTTTTTTTTTTTTTTCTAAAACAACAACACAACAAAAATTTTATATAAGCTTAAATAACGTTTTTTTTTGGCTCAACTGAAAAAATATGATTTTTGGACACTCGGTGTTATTTATGAAAACCACAGATATTATTATATGTACATTTATATGTTAAATTTTCTGAATTCATATCATACTTTTTTTTAAATTCAAAATCGGAGTTTAAGTTTTTGTTAAACCAGTTGGGTAGAAACACATAAAGTGTGTTAAATTTTAATGGGTGTTACTGCGCATATTGTGAAACATGATATTGTGTCACAAAGCGACAGCTATACAGCCTCAGGCAAAAATCAATTATTCAAATCGCTTGGGTTATAAAGTACAAACATAAAAAAAAGAAAACAAATTAAGAACCTGCTTCTTTTTGAAGTCTTTTAAAAATTATAATATAATAGAAAATATACATATACACAAGAATTTGTAGAACAATAATAAATTCATCATAATATTTAAGCTTTTCTGAATATTGAACATTTCACAATTTTTGTATTTATTTGTATTGCTTTTGTCATTTTTATCATTACCTATTTGTATCACCTGTATGTACTCTTGCCTATCCTATACATTCATGTATTGAAAATCCAACAAGATCGACGAACTTTCTATTGTTTTTATTTTTGGCCAACTGAAAGTGCAAAACGTCACAGTGTGGCATTGTTTAATTGTTTATAATATAGCAGACGTTTTCTAAATATTTTGTTTAATATACATATGTACCTTGAAAACAAAGACTACGTGCAATAAAAAACATATTTTTAATCATTTATTGCATTTACTAACGCACTCTGTATATCGCACTTGTTTCTTTAAAGGGAGGGAGCCAACTCGAAATTTTGTCATTATCACGTTTTGCAAGAAAGCTATAACAGTGGTAACAGTGGCCATATTTACTCTCTGTGAAAGTCTTACATTATTTTATCAGCTCTCTTGCAAAAGAAAATACAGTTTTTCCTTACTTGTGATGTTTTATTAGTTTTAAAAAATTTTTATTGTATTGCCTCAAGGCCGGTAGGAGTGAGATGTCAACAAAAATATATATAGAATAGAGAATTGAGATCACCTAATATAGATTCGCCCTGCACTGCCTGTTGCATTGTGTAAGTTAAAACTTTTGCCAACCTTTGCCATATTGATATCCACACCGAAAACTTAACAAAAAAAAAAACACTTTCGTAAAGATCTTCCTAAAATATAAAATATATTTAATTAAAACAGAAAAAAAAATATTTTTTTTTTGTTACTTTTTTGTATAAAAAGATGTTTCAATTTTCCAGTCCTGGAACCATAATATTGGTTTTTCTGATCTTTAATATGAATTTATTTCTTTTAAAAATATAAAATATGTTTAATTAACTTTTGTACCAAAAAGAAATAAATTTTCCAGCTCTGGAGATGTGTTTTTTATTTTTTCTAATTTTTACTACAAACTTTTTCTTTTCCAAAACATAAAATATGTATGTATATTTATTATTTGATTAGGCTAAAGTTCGTATTGCTTTGTAAGCCACATTACATGCGATAATTTTTATTTAACAAATAGCACCAAAGTTAATTGTAAATATTCTGACAAACACTTAGTAAAACGGAACAACTAGCTGTTTTCGAAGGTCACTACACCTTCATCATCAGCGTTCTTTTGTGTTTGGTCCACTGTGTGTGGTGTCAGTTGATGTAGATTTCTGCAACAATGACAGTGTTAAGATTGTTGTAAATTTAGAGATGGTAAAACTGAGCTTTCTTTCCAAAAAAGCTTTCAGCAAATTGTAATACGATGAATCAAAAACAATTCACGTATTACATTTGCAATAAAAGCTGAGTATATAAAGCAGAAATCTATATCAACTGTCACCACATACAGTGGACCAAACACAAAAGAACGCTGATGATGAAGGTATAGTGGCCTTCGAAAACAGCTAGTTGTTCCGTTCTATAGAGGAAAGGAAAAAAAAATAATTCAGTAAAGTGCGACTTTGACTCGAGCACGAAGGGTTCCGTACGCACATAGATATGTATGTGAACTATTGAATTTCATCCTATATAAAAACTATATATAAGTTTTGGCATTTTATTCGTTTTGGTTTTGAGCTATTTTAATTTGCGTTCTTTCGGTTTTGATGATTTTGGCATTTTTTTCGGTTTTTGACGTCTTTTTCAGTTTGGTGTTTTTTTTCATTTTTTCGATTTTTTTTAATATGGCAATTTTTTCATTTTGGCGATTTTTTCCGAATTTTTGCGATTTATTTAAGCTTTAGAATTTTGTTTTTAATATGGCGCTTTTTTCGTTTTGTCGATTTTTTCCGGTTTTTTGCGTTTTTTTCAGTTTGGCGATTTTATAATTTGGGGATTTTTTAGTTTTTTTAAAGATTTTGAAAATTTCAAGAGTTCGCCGCTTATGGTTTCCAAGATACATCAAGTTGTCAAAATAACATGGTCAAAATTACATTACCCTTTAGTTTAGATTTTTTAAATTTAGTTTTAATTTTTGTAGTCTGTATAAAATACACTAACCCTTTAATTTATAACTCTTATGCATTTGTTGTTGTAGCGGCCAAAATTCTATATAATCGGTCCAAATTTCAGGTCCGTAGCTCTTACGTTTCTCTAGAAAATAGCCTGTGACGTATATACAGACAGACAGGCGGACAGCATAGCGAAAATAATAGCGCTCCTTTTCATCTTTGGTGTACGGAAGCCTAAAAATAATTTTGGTTGGTTACTTTACCCGAAAAAGATAATATTTTCCAATCCTGGAATCGTCTTTTAATTATTTGTTTGTTTTGAATACCAATTTAATTCTTACTGATATATAACACAGGGTTATTAATAACAAAAAAACAGAAATTAGTCTTAGCCAGTTAGTTTTTTATACCAAACAAAAGTTTAAATTTTCCAGCTCTGAAATCGTCTTTTCGATTTTACTGATTTTCAATAACAATCTATTTTGAACTATTTCTGACCCACCAGCCTAAGACCGAAGTCCCTGGCTTTTCTGGAAGCTTCGAAAACCGACTTCAGCTATAAGACAGACGAATGAACGGACAGTCAGGTATCGCTTATTCATTCGTCTTCCCTATTCATAAGCACCCATATGAATAATGTGGAAATTATACACGGAATCACAAACCTATATTTACCCTTTAACATTTTTGGTGCAGGGTATAAAAATAAATGTTTATATGCAGATAGCTATGTACATATATGTATGTATGTGTGTGTGTACTCACATAATTTAAAAAAATCTCCGTCTGTCCTTTCATTATTGATGTTTTGAATCCTCTCTGCATATAATTCTTCTTTATCAACCTCATTATTTTTAACGATTTGTCTTATGTCCAAAAACAATTCTTTGTTATTGACCTCAATGAAAGGTGGAAATAATGCTGAACATCTGTACATATGTACATATTTATTGTTTAAATAAACGCAAATTTATTTGTTTTACAGTGTAGTTTTTTTAAATAAACTTGACATTTATTTATCTGTAAAAGTCATAAAAATAATATAATTTTATGTGTAAAATTAACTGTAAGTTAAATTGAAATTCTTAAGAAAGCTCTCAGAATAATTTAAATAAATGGTTTTATAATTTTTTGTTTTTGTATAAGTTTTCTCCTTTTTTGTAAATTATTTCAAAATGACAATCAAAATTATCGACTACGCAAACATTTGGCGTTGTGTCAACGCCAAAAAAAAAACCAACTTTAATATTATCTTTAAATCGTTTATTGTAAAGTATTGTTTTTTTTTTTGATCTGAAGCAAAAAATAACTAATAAGCCGGAAAGGAATCACTTAAATAAACATATGTTTAAAATGCAATAAATTAACTAAAGTAATAAAATATTGCATCAATATGTACAAAAACTTATGTAATTGACATTTAAGGCTATCAAACTAATAAAAATGTGTGAAACAACTTACTATGAGTGACAATATAAAATACATACATACATATGTATGTATGTATGTATATGTATATAAGTATATTTAAAACATCATAAATACAAATTTATAAAACGTTCTAATCGATTTAATATAAGACGAAAAACTCTTAATAAATGAAGCCGTCATAATGACATTAAAAAGACTTTACATTAAAACTTGTTATTTCAAAAAATTTCTGGTTTTCATTTATATCAATTAAAAACAGTAAACATATTCTCGCGAAAAATATTTTAAAGTTTACCACATTTTTTTGTACACCCTACATGTAGAACATTGCATTTTCTTCTAACGTTTGTAGCCATTGTTGCTTTGTTATAAATATATTTCACTGGGTGTTCCAATATGGATATATAAAGCAAATAAGGTTGTATTATCAAAATGGGTGTTCTGTTCGGGCAACGTTCTGCGCCCTTTGCTATTGTCAGTACGTTGGGAAAATTTGAGCTCACTAGCTCAGTAAAAAAATAATCAATTTTCGTACGTCGACAAAACGGAAACATCTCCGCTGTCCAGATAAAATATGCAGGACAATCCAAAGCATTCGATTTCGCCTCGCCTTTCGCAGATCACAACTTGTCAATTTTGTATCGTGTTAAAATATGTTTTTCAAGTCAAAAGTGAAAATATTTATATTATGTGATACATATTTATTATTTTATTTGAACTGTAATATTCATATTATCGTATCGTGCCGACTGATTATCGTTTTGTCAACAAAGACCTTTAAGTCCATTAATCAATTTAAAATGTAACAAATAATGGGATTGTTTCTGGCTAATAAATTAATTTAGCAAACAAATTATGTACGAGTACGTTTGAATGAAATATAATAATTTTTTATTACGAAGTCGTACATACGTACCTTCTCTCTCGGTTGTTTTTTCATTAATTTGTTATCCGTTTTCATATTTTTGGTATCAAGATAATTACATTTTAAACTTATTTGCTCAATTCACAAGTCTTGTTGTATCGTTTAAAATTGTATTTGAAAAGACAATTGCAAACAAAATTTCTCAAATTAATATGTAATACTTTACAAATAATTTGCTTTTGTTTAAAGACATTTTCGTTGAAACTTAATTTTCGAATACATGCATACAACTTTCAGCAAATACAACAGGGCTTTTGAGTTGAACAATTGTTTATTACCAAGTAAACTCATTATTTTTATAAACAAAAGTATACTTCAATTTGCTGAAAATACTCGTATTCTCAAATCAATTAAATAAAATGCAAAACAATTGCTAGTGAAGGTTCAATAGGTGGGGCCAGTTGTCCATACATGTATGTATGTACATAGATTCTACATACCGACGTACATACACATACACTTATAGTTATATATAAAATATCTCAAAAATTTCATGCACGTTTTTAGTAAAAAAAACCCCATAACAAAAAAATAATTGTGTGAAGGACATTATCGATTAAATAAATTATTATAGCAATAAATGATTTTTGGAAAATTGTGTATTGAGAACTTTATCAATTTGGCAGGAAATGTTTAACTGAGTAGGAGTTTGTTTTTAATCTATACGAACTGAAACCCATTTATAAGTAATTTCAAACTGGTTTTTTAATAACCACATCTACACTGAACCAAAAAAGTACATAAATTCAACGAAAAAATTCGTTGATTCAACGAATTTATTCCTTATTTTTCACCTAAGGAACATGTTCATTGAATTCAACGTATGCTAATCATTGGCTTGTTGAATTCAACGTACCAGTTCGTTGAAGTTAAGAATCCATGCGTTGAAACCTTACGTAAATTCATTAAACCTATATACATATGTATACTTTGAATTTAATGAAATAGTTCCTTGAATTTAAGGAAGCTATTCCTTGACCCAATGAACGCAATCATTGATTTTATGAATATATTCCTTGAATCAACGTATACATACTTTGAATTTAATGAAATAGTTCCTTGAATTTAAAGAATTGATTTTTATGAATTTATTCCTTGACCCAATGCACCTATACATTCAAAATTTCACTTTAATAAATATAATAATAGACAAGTTCATATTAAATTGAGTATTTTATTTAAAAATTGATATACATATAATATATGTATGTAAGTATGTATTTATATAAAAAAAATTGGTTATGATAGTAAAATTGTCTACTAAGTTATTACTGCCTTATTTATAACAATTATTAAAGCTTTATAAAGGGTTATAATATGGAAATCTGTTTTATATACCCTTTATAAAGCCTTAATAATTTTCAGAAATTAGACTGTTAATTTATAATTCATGTATAAATTTAAAAATGCAGTTGTTAGTTTAAAATAAAACAAACTTAAATTTTTATATGCTCTCCGACTTGTCCAAATTATTCAATATTTACATATATGAAAGCTTTATCTTTGATGTTGTTCTCTTCGCGAATCGTTCCGGCCAGTTAAAGAAAACTCCTTCACGTTTCCCAAAAGCAACGCCAAGGTCTGTCAATCTGAAATATAGTTATAAATATTTATTTTGCAATAAATACTAAAGTATAAAACAGTAAAGACTTATATACTCACATATCGAAACCTATTCGGTTTCTTATACTCTTTTAAAAATTTCGGCTAATGTGGAAGCTTGATTTACTTCGTTAATTCTAAAATTACTGAATGCCTGCCAAGTGCTATTGAATTCCTCTGTCATATCTGAGGCATCTAATGCAGCAACCTCTGCTTTGGTTCCGAATCTTTAAAATTAACATAAACATGTATAAAATTATACTATCTAAATAGCATCGAAAATAATTACTTACATAAAACTTGAGAATTTGAACCAATAATTTCAGGAGTAGATGCATCTGAAACTTATTTTCCAGCTTTAGAGTAGTTCAGCAAGTTCCTGATATACGGGATCTTATACAACTATATTTCTTTTTGCAATTAAAATTAATTATAATCACTTCTTATTATTAACTTACTTTTTATTTTAAACTTTCTTTTTTAATTGCGCACAAACTTATTTGTTAAACGAAGAACAATAACTGATTGCTCTTTGTTTATTTTTTCTTTTCATTATGTTTTTTCCCCATTATAAAACAAGGAACTAGTACGTTGAAGTGAACCAAGTAAAACAAAAATTCAAATGGCGGTTCCTTGAATCAAAGTACTCGTTAATTGAATAAAACATTTCTTCTTGTTCTTGAAGACAAATTCAACGTACATTACTTAAAATCAATGAACAGGTTCCTTGAATCAAGGTACACTTTCTTGAAATTTACTAAACTTTTTTCTTTTATTTATATAAGAAAGAACGTGTTCCTTAAATTCAACCTATTATACGTTAAATCAATAAACTAGTTCGTTGTTAAATTCAACGAATAATATCAGGGAATGGTTTCAAAGTTCAGTCCATATCTACACAAAATTTTACGTTGAATTTCAAGGAATATTTTTTTGAAACAACGTATAATACGTTGAATTTCAATGAATTTAAATCAATGAATGCGAGTTCGTTGAATTTATGTAAAACTGTTTTTTCAGTGTAGTTGATTAAGTGACTTTTTTCCTTGTCGCCGACTCACTATTTTAACATAGTCATGTCACAGGCGGTAGTCAATTGTCCATTTCTGCATGACTTTTAAATTGACCACTAACTACTTATTTTTCAATCAATTTGAAGTCAATTAATATTATAGTTAAATAATTATATTCGAGTACATATGAATATCTTATACATACACACACACACATATACATATGTATATTACATATAAATGTATATAGATTTATATATAGTAATAATTAGTATTTTTATATTTAAAATAAAAATACATATGTACATACATTCATACGAAAGTTTGTACTGCACATAGAAAATGTTATACATATTAGTATTGAAATTATTTAGTTTTTTTTTCAACACAAACATTTGACATTTGACTCATGGCATGCTTCTTATGTTTTTTTATTTTATTTTCATTTACTTATTTTTATTTTATATATTTCTTACGTGTGCTTCTATGTAATATGTTTGGTTGATATCTGCATGATATTTAAACCAATTTGTAGTCACTTGCAAAATAATTAATTTATAGCTAGTGCTTTTTGTCAACCGATTCTGTTATTTACTACAGGGTATATAAAAAAAATTTTGATATGTATGTATGTATGAAAAAAATTTTAAAGTATATACCACATATAATAATAATAATATGGACATTATATGAAAATTAAGTGTGTATAATTTCCATATGCAAAAAAGTTCGCGGTATACCACCGAATGTAAAGTATTTTTGCAAGGCAGTTTTGAAAAAAATTCAATGTTTTTGCAGAACGTAGGGGTCGCTAAAATACATTTTTCGTTATATCTTCGGTATTTACAGTCGGATCTTAAAGTGTAATATATAGATATTTTTGTGCCGAGGAGACCAATGCTTTAATAGCCCTATTTTGCAAAAAAAAAAAAAAAAAAAAAAAAAAAAAAAAAAAAAAAAAAAACCCTGACACCATTTCGAGGGACCACTCAGTGCTATTTTCTATTATTTTATGGCCCTGAATTCAATTTAGAATTTATGAAAAATTACTTTAGCTGTTAAATTTTTCCATAGCTCTGCACTACAGTTTATATCTAGCTTCAGTGCATCTCTAGCGATCATAAAGTCAATATATTGGTGTTGTGTGCGAGGATTCGGTATTCTTACTAGTGTATTGTTTAAATTGAGTAATACGGTTGGCATTTTTTTCGCTGTGAATTGTAGTTAAGTAAGAAATTTGTTGTATTATTGAACTATGCTACGCGAGTATAAAAATCATCCTGAGAGGGGAGTTGACATTAAAAGCTTCCTAAAACTGCTTTTAAACTTTACTTTGATTGCCAAGTTGAGCATTGGGCTCCAAAACTTCGCTGCACTACTTCTTACAGTAGCTTGACCAAATGGCTTAAAGGGACCCGTAAACCAATGTCATTTGCTGTACCCATGGTTTGGCACCAATCTAGTAGTCATCTCACGAACTATTACTATTGTATGACTTCCATCAATGGGATCTCTGGAAAAATTAAACAATATTCAATACCCGAATATTCCTTCAGCTCTAAGAATACTGCCTCACAACAAATCTACCAATTCCAGTGCCCCCAAAAACCTATAAACTAGAACCAGAACAGAATTGAATGATCTTTTTCGGGTTTATCTAAGAGTAAATCTCAGCTCCTTGGGTCTCGACTTCAGCAGTGGAGTTTCGTATAAAAGGGAGCAAAAGTCTCTTTTCAGAGGACCAGACAGTCAACCTTGAATTTTTTTTTTAGAGGACGAAAGTTTAGTGTTCTGTCCTGATTCAAATGAATGAATGACAGAACTGACGCTAAAATCAAAGAAACAAGAGTTTTCGTGGGACCCCGGATCAGACAACTTTTCCAAGACTCAACATTGATTGAACTCCTGCATCTAAAAGAAAAACAAGCTTGGCATGCATTCCAAAAGGCGTGTGTGAACTTTTATATATATATATATATATATATATATATATATATATATATATATATATTTTGGGGCATGGGATCGGTATCATTCGATGCTCAGATGTTATCCATATCAGCAACAAAAATGTGAAAATTGATTTTTTTCCCTTAGGTCCCTTTCTCTATGCGCTGTCATATATATATATATATATATATATATATAAGTTCCCATAGTTCCTACAAGGAGCATAGGGCCATAACAAATTGATTCCATTCTGATTTGTCCGATGCAAGTTTTTTATCTCGTTCCAGCTCTTGTCTTGGTTAGCCGCTTCAATTTCGATTTGGCGGCGACAAGTGTTGGTATGGCCTTCCTTTTCTGTGACTTCCTTATGGATTCCATTCGATAGCTTGCCTTGTAATGTCTTAAACATGTTTTCGTAAGGTATGTCCTAGCCAGCGCCATTTTCTTTTCCGGATCTCGACATTTACGGGGATTTGAGAGGTTTGGACCCATAATCTTTCATTGGTTATCGTAATTGGCCAGAATATTTTTAAAATTCTACGCAGGCAGTTATTTATGAAGACCTGTAGCGAGTTAACATCCTTCTTCGCTGCATTCCACGATTCACACCCATATAGAATAGCTGATTTTATGCAGGAGTTAAATATTTTTAGTTTGGTTCTTTTCGAAATGTGTGCTGATCACCATATGGGGTTAAGAATGCCAAATGAGTTCTTACCAGCTTTTATTCGACCCTGCCCGTCTATTGTGAATGCGTTGTTATTGGAAGCATTAATTCTCATGGCCTTAGTTTTTAAAATATAAATTTTGAAACCTGCTTCAGCTGCTTCTATTTTTACCGCATACATACATATCATTGAAGTTGTGGGATAGCAGACATATGTCGTCAGCATAGTCGAGATTTTGTAGCCTTCTGTTGAATCCCTAAGTTATTCCCCTCTGCTCACATGAGGCTCTTCTCATTATGTTATCTAGGACGATATTGAAAAGTAGGGGTGACAGAACACATCCTTGTCTCACTCCAGTTTTAATTGAGTCACTGATACAGCCATCGTGAAGAATACGACAGTCTGCGATGTGATATAGTGCTTTAACAATATCAACTTGTGTGAACTTTTTGTGTAGCAACAAAAGTGGTGACTATGCGGTCATGTTGAGGAATGGCTGTCAGCGTATAAGGCTATGGGGTGTAACATGTGTCTTAAAGTGCACTACCTGCACTTGCATCTGAACTTTTTTGCCTGCAATTTTAGGAGCAGTTTCTGATGAACATAGGGAACGATTTTCCGGAAAGTCAAATGATAGCATGTTGGCAGAATACTGCTGTACAGGAAATTTCAACTTCAGCGTACAAGAGAAATGCAAGCATCAAATATAGGTAAAGATAAGGTCTTTGGATCCGAAATATTGTCAACAATAAAAAAGAATTTGTGAAAAATGTATAAAAAGTATAGTTCAATAAATTTATAATTTCTTAATTATCTTAATGGATAAAAAGGGGGGGAAGGAGAAATCTCATGCAAATCATGGGTGATGGGGCGAAACGGAGGTCATATTCGGTTTTAGAAGGTTATTTTATATAAGAATCAGCTGAAGCGGTCTCAGGTAGAGAAAGATTTCAGTTCCCACCACCCTAATGTACCTCTCTAATATCAGAAAACTAAAGCTCGCAAAATATCATTAAACTTTTGCTAAAGAAGTATTTCCAGTAGAGCTATTTCAAAAAAATGTTTCATGTTTTTTGCCGGATGAAGGGGTTTGCTTTTAAAATTTTTTGTCACATCTTCCGTATTTACAGTTGGATCTTAAAGTATGATATATCCATATTTTTGTCGCGAAGATCAGAAGAACAGAAGCATAACACAAAAATAAACTAATTTTGTATAAAAACTTTCATATAAAATTTCTACAAAATATGAACTATGATATAAAGATTATTTTTCTGCATTATTAACTTTAAAAGCGCGTTTTTGGGATATGCCTGTAGTATGTATTTATGGTAGGAATTCTTCAATGATAAATTTATTTCAAATTCACATACATACACTTATGTACATATGTAATTATATTTAATAACTAGATGAATATACTTTTTTAATATCATATTTCATGTCCCGGAAACACTTGTAAGAAACATTCCGAAAAAAAACTGAAGAAAAGTCGTTTGTGTACAAACACAAAAGTATTTATTTATTTGTACGACAAGTACTTTTTAAATTAAAATAAATCATGAAGGTTGTTTTCGCTTTTGTGTATCTTCTTGATGTTGGGAACATGCCGCTATTTTTTTAATATATAAAAATGTAAATATATGAATTTATAAACAAAAATTTAATTTCCTTAAACGTACCATTTACATACTTAATGCATAACTAACTTGGTATGTATGAATTACAATATGTATGTTGAAAGAACTTTTTAATTTTTAGTTTTAATATAATCTGATAACAAATTTACAAATGAACATAAATTTAATTACGTAGTTCTTTTCAAAAAAAAAAATATTGAAAACATTTAACAGTTAAAAGGAAGAAAACATAAAGCTAAAATCAGATGTAGCTTCAGGGTTTCAAATACCTAAAGGTTTTTGACTTCTAATTTCATTTATTGCATACATATGTTTGTATACATATTCTTGTCTTTTATGACTGCTTAAGTTCCATCTAATTTTGCATAACAAAGTTAACTGATTCAAAACCGATAATACTTACGATAAATTATCATGCATATCGCTCATTGACTTGAACAACGTCATAACACAAAATAATTAGTTTTAGAGACAGAAAAGTTTAAAGTTTTCAATTTACAGTGTAAATTTTACACACAATTTGATAGTACGTTTCCCCTATGAGCAAATCAAGTGTATTTGAGAAAATTATGTCGAAGTGTTTCCATTATGTGTTGTAAGAGTTTTTATGTTCGAATTTTCGAAGTCAATTAGACAGTTGTTTATTTATTTTTATAACATAAAAAAAATCAAAAATTTGAACAAAGTTACGCTGTATTAATAAACACCTTTGGTTCTTATTATTACACAATTTGAAAGTTGTAAAATGGACGGGGGGGGGGCCTACGCTTTTTTACGAAACTTACCGCACACCTTGACCTCTAAAATAGACACAATTCTACATCTAAAAAAATGGGCGGAGTCACGCCCATTAAAATTTAATATTTTATTTTAAATGGTTCTACTTTACCGATTTTTACAATACTTAACACGCGCCCTAAGCTCAGAAAAACACACAATCTTGCATTTAAAAAATGGGCGCAGACACACCCATTAAAATTTATTTTTATATTTTACGTACTTCTTCTTATCTTTTTCTATCAGATCTTTGCATTGAAGTTGTTTTTTTTTTTGGCAGAAAGAATTATTTAAATTACTTTTTTCTTTTTATCAACAAATAAAATCAGCCATTTTTATTCGTACTCAAATGTCGCTCTTTCTGATTTGTAAGTCACCAATATTAGATGACCCAATGGTTGCATTTGTAATAATAGCAGTCGCGCAGTGCTTCACAAATTCACAAATTCGATTTAATTTGCAGCAAACCCAGTCATTTGAGATAATTTGCTCTTATGAAAAATGTATGGGAAATCACTTCGCAAATTACTTAATTTTGATAAATCAAATGTTTTGGCCTAAATCACGTATGTATATGGAAACGTAATATAAGCTTAAATTAGACGTGACATAACCATAACCATACAAAACAGCTATTCGAACCAAACTAATGGGCAACACTGTATTTGATTACAGGTGATAGGTGGTTTTGGTTATGGATATGGCAATATAGTATTGCACGTCTAATTTAAGCTTAAAATGGGGAAAGAAAATTTTATTTTTCTCTCAAGAGTTGAGTACATAAAGATTATTGCATGAAACTTTTACGCAATGTGAATACTGATATGAATATTAATTCTACATTATTAACTCAAAAATCTCATTAGTTGTGTATTTTTCATTTTGAATTAATTTTAATACCAAGCATATTAAAGTTCAATAGCCGCATCTCTATGAAACACACTAAAAGCACTAACATGGAAACAATTCAGTACACAAAACCCAAACGCGCGCTCACAAACATACAAATTGATGACTCTTAATTAATTAGTTCAACATATTGAAAGGGGAAGTCAAATAAAAATTTGACATTTCTAAGAATTATGTTTAATGCAAACGATCAGAAAAAAAAACAAATCATTGAAATTTATTGAGATAAATCGATCTCAAACGAATATGATATGATTATAAAATGATTTATTATGCATAAGATTAATACTTGTGGTTTTTAGAGGTATTTTGTCTCCGTATTTGGCCGAAAAATCTCGATCTGAACGTCCTTTACCTTTCAAGACTTCAACAGTTTTTCTTTAATCTATTACCAAACAGTCGTAGTCGTATTTGAAATACCACGATACCACGATAAGGCAAATTGTGTTTGCTATTCCAATAAAACTGATTGTCAATGGAGAAACACAAAAAACCACATTTTTACCATTTTAGATTTTTACTGCTAATTTTAGCTAATTGTTTCATGCAAAAGCATTCAAGTTTTTTAAAAAACCTTCCAAATGCTTTTTTAACCAGAATACTTCTCGTTTCTACTTCCTGAAAATTTTTAAAATCCTTACATTCTTTCACACCTCTGTAATAATAACTGGCACGTGAGTTTATCTTAGATCTTAATAAATGAAACACTAATCAGCATTTAAATAAGGGCATTATTTCGAGTGTAATGGCTCGATTATGGATGTTAACCGAACTTCAGTTGCCGTGTCAAGTGGCAACACAACTAAAATTAAAATTAGTATTATGTATGACAACTTTCTCGAATATACGATTATGGCAGTTTGGCAACTGAAAATAATGTAAGCAAATAGCTTCCGTTTCCGTTCACATTATATTTTTTATATGTAATTCAATGCCACACAACGAAAAATATTAGAAATGACTAATGTTGCCACTAGTACACACCGTTCTGATGTCACAAAAAGCCGTAATGTGTAATCGGCATTACATTGGCTGATTTTATTTCAGCTCAAATTGTAGTTGTAAGAAGTATGTAATTGCTCTCACAAGAATAGCGTGTTGCCAAACAACTATTTTTTATAGTTTAAGCATATTTTCGGCTTCCTAAACAAGGAGTATAAATGAATGTATATATACATTAGATCCTTTAGTTCCCATAGTTCCAATAGTTTCTGTTTGATGCTAGGTTGTTAATTTCATTCCAGCTTTTTCTTGCTCGCAAAGCCTCTGCCTCCAATTGTCTTTGCCAAATGTGGGCAGGCTACCTTGTGGATTCCATTCAATGGCATTTCGGGTGACATCTTAGACTTTTCTTCTTAATGCGTGGAAAATCCATCGCCACTTTATCCTCAATATTTCGGTATGTGTTCGGCTTCGACGTGTGCATATACAGAGGTGCGTGTTATATATCCTTTTGGGCCGCCAAATTCTTAATATCTGCCTAAGGCATTTGTTGGTAAGAACTTGCAGGGTCTTCACGTCTTTTGCCGCCATATTCCATGTTTCACATCCATAGAGGAGCACAGACTTCACTCATGAATTGAATATTGTTATTTTATTGCGTGTGTTTAATTGACCGAACGCTTTCCGAGCTCTCATGGTGCAGTTTAAGACGTCTTCGGAAGGGCTCCCAGTCGATATTGCTATACTACCCAAGTAGCAAAAACGGTGCACGTCTTCCGGTGGGATGTTTTGGAGAGACTGTGATTGGTTGGATGTTGCATGTTTTTTTTTAATTTCGACTTAATTTAATTTTAATTTTACCACCTTTTTGCTTTAAAAACTAAAAATTGAAGGTTGCCAATATTGCAACTGAAATTCACAGATGTTAGTTTCCAGTTACCATCTCTATTACCATTTCGGCAACTGGCAACGCAACTAAAGTTCGATTGCCATCCATAATCGAGCTATAAACTATTTTTCAACTCTTACAAAAACTTTGTGACTTCATTTAAAAAAAAAATTGCCAAATTCAAAAATAAAAATAATTTAATGGCAAGACTGTTGTACATTTAGAGATGGTAAAATTGAGCTTTCATTACAAAAAAGCTTTCAGCAAATTGATATACGATGAATCAAAAACAGTTCACATATTCCATTTACAAAAAAGTTGCGTATATAAAGCAGAAATGTGCATCAACTTACACCACACAAAGTGGACTAAGCGGTGTCCGAAAACAGCTAATTGTTCCGTTCTACTACGTGTTTGTCAGAATATTTACAATTAACTTTGGTGTTATTTGCTTATTAATAATTATCACATGTAATTTGGCTTACAAAGCGATATGAACTTTAGCCTGATCAAATCATAAATATAGAAACAAATGAAGTTCGAACAATAATAATTAAAATTAAAAATTTTGAAAATATTAGTGGTCCAAACTACTTTTTTGAATGTAAGATATTCCAGTTTTAGTTATGCCAAATTTCCTAAGAATCGATTAATTAGAAGGACGTGAAATATAATATTAAGTTTTAATGGGCATGGTCCGCCCACTTTTTAAGCACCTTACGAGTATTATGCCATTCCAATGCTCAAACTGTTTGCCAAGTTTTGTGGGCATCGGATAAGTAGAAGTATTTATAGTTTAATGCTATACTTTAATAGGCTATGCTTTAAATGCAAAATCGTGTATTTTTTAGAGCTCCAGGAAGCATGCAAAGTTGAGATTGTGTCAGTACAAAATTGGGAAGTTTCGTGCAAACGGATAAATACAATGCGCTTGATCCTGTCCACATTTTTTGGTAATGACAGCACCAAAAAAATATACAAACAAGTTGATAACCTCCAACTTTTTTGATGTCGGTTACAAAATAATTAGTGTTTTTATCTATTTAAGATCTGCTTTATATTCAAACAGTTTATAAACTTTAAACGTTAGAAACGTCTTCATATATTTTTCAATATTTTTAAAGGCGTGTATGTCATAAATATGTATTTAATGTAATACATTTTTAATTAGTAGTAGAAATATAAAATAGAAAATACATCCACACATATACAATTTAATAGTATGTCCTTATTCTAATATCGAATAGTGTTTTAATAAATGTTTAATTAAAACAGAGAAAAACAAACATAAACCCCATGGAACGTGCTACTTTTTTTGATAGGATATGATATACACTAGAGGGCCGCGTAAATAGTCTTGAAATGTAAATACGTCTTGTTTTTTAAATGTATTGTCGTAGCATGTATTGTACTCAACCAATAATAAATGATGTCGTTTAATAAGTGAAGCAGGATTGATGTATTGATGTACGTGTATATGAGTGTTTGCAACCGATGTCGCGAAGTCTTCTTGTTTGTAACAAACAATCAAAAGAAGTAGTGTTGATGCGTGTATGCTTGTTATTTTGTATATTGTACGTTTGAGTATTTGTGTAAGATGTAGATGGTAAGCTATTATGTGTTTAACGGTGTGTGCGTTTGTATGTACGCAGAAAAATAAGAAATCATACACACAACATGTGTGTGTATGTACATGCATGACGTTTGTATACGCGCCCATGCGTAGGAAGAACTAATCATCACAGATTCTTTCATCACGAAGTATTTTCTTCTTTACTCCTATACCTGCAATAACTGAAACAAATTTCTTGCAAACAGTGTTGTTTAGCGTTTGTTTTAGGAGATTTCGCTGTAGTAAAGCATAAGTATGTCATCTTCATGCCTTAAAAGTTCTTGTAAATGGTCTTGTGCAGGGGTTTAATACATACATACATATTATTTGCATATTTTATGTCATACGTACTAATATATGTACATTTAAATATGTTTGCGTGACATTTTAAATATTTAATTAAATTACGTACCCTACGGAAGGTAGTTTTTCTTATGCAGTGTATTATGTACGAAAAACAAACAAAAAATATTGAAATTTTAAAATTCAATAGAAGTGTTTAAAATTGAATCACGGATAATAGAGGGCCGAATAATCAAGGTTAAAGTGTATCAAAGAATTTTTTTTTTTCATATTGCAGCAAAATATAACGATTTCCATTCCAGATAATAAACAAGTTATGCTCTAGTTCAATGTCATCAGGTGTTTACTTGAATTTTTTACTTCATTAAGCTTTTAGGGCACTATTTAGCCGACCTTGGCTGATTGTATGTATAAGTTTCTAGCTGTCTTATTTTTTTTCGTTTTTAAAATTTGTGTGCTAAACAAGTTCATAGAACTCTTGACAAAATGTAAATAAAACACTAACATCACATTTCAACTCGCATATACATATGTACGAGGAATCTGATGTCGCTTTACAATATTCAAAGAATTTAAAAAAGTGATTTTTATTTCACAAAAACAAAAACTAGAATTAACATTTAAAATGTTGCTGTTGTTGTTGATTACGAGTATTTAGTATGTTTACAAGGCAAACAAGTAAACAAGAAATAAATACAGAAATACTTGTACAACTGTTGCATGAGGTGGTTGTAAAGAATATTTTCTTCATATAGGTACATTCATTCATGCATATATACATAAATTTTTTACAAACCTTATTTATTTTTTCCAGTTTTTATTGCCATAAAAATACAACCATATTCATATATTAGGGAGGGTCAAAAAAGCGTGAATAGTTGTAACCTACAGTGACAAATATGTCAATATGTTTGGGTAGCCATAGTGTAATGCAGGGTCACAAAAATGAGTAATTGTCAATCGCTGTATTTTGTGATAATATTGTCAATCCAAAAATACTAGTTTTCTTGCTGACGTAATTGTCTCCTTTTTTTATTCGAAAAAGTTTCTTCGAAAAATAAAACGTTAACACGTACGAAATACACACACACTTAACCATCATTATAAACTCTTTAAAGTTGGATTGGTAACTTTTTTGGTTTTTAGGAAGCCAAATTACATGTGATAGTTTTTAAGCAACAAATAGCACCACAAATAATAGCAGCTGAAGGGAACAACATGCTGTTTTCGAGGGCTGCTGCTATACCTTCGTCATCCGCGTTCTGGTGTTTGGTCCCCTCTGTATCAATTGGTGTAAATTTCAGCTTTATGTACATCTTTTTCAGAGTAAATACATAATATGAATTGTTTTGGTTCATCGAATTACAATTTGCTGAAAGTTTTTTATAATGTAAGCTCAATTTTATCATATTTAATTTGCAACAGTCTTGCCATTGTTGTTTGTTCTGTTTTAATTGTTGAAATTCCCGTTAAGTCCCTATTTACACTATGCAAGTCTTATTGCTAAGCTGATTAGTTTATTAGGAGAGAGAGAGAGAGACGGGGGGAAAAGAAACGTTGCTGTTCCCCTCGTCTCTCTCTCCCTGAAACTAATCAGCTTAGCAATAAGACTTGCACAGTGTGATTTGTGACTAATTTGCTTAGTTTTGTTTTGGATATAAAAGGACATACACCAACTAGACCCTTTTAATTTTATAAGACGAAACTTTTCTAAACACTTCATGTGTACTGAAAAAGGAATTGTGAGATAACTTTCGGATTCCAAATTTTTCCATACAAATTTAATATGTGTCCAGGAGATCTGCTTTGCAAAATCTGAAAATTCTACTAAGTATATCGCGCCATAACCTCTAAAAAAGCTTAATCGACATAATTTTCGAACTTCACTTTTTGAACAAAATCGGTTATTAGGGATAGTAAATAATCGATTTTCGTGAAAAAAAAACCAGGACGAAAAAATGTGTCGGTTAAGCTTTGTTTTAGCAGTTACGTCCCGATGTGTAGACATTATTGACTGTATTGTAAAACAAGGATTGTTTCAAATGCTACCGAAAAATTTTACCTTTTTGGAATATTTTGGAGAGTTTGTATGAAGTTAGCGATACGTTTTGCAATTCAGATCTTAAAAACTATAGCTAAAAAAAAATAATGAAACCTTTTCGTTGCTTCAAAATAATTTTCGAGGTAGCTGTGCTGTGCACTTCAGTAATTGTATGTTTCCACTTTAAAATAAGTTATTAGAGTATATGAAATTCGATCAGTTCGCTGGCTTCATCTTTAATTTCTTATATTTAATCATTAGTAATTATACAAATATTTATACACTACATATGAATTTTTATTTTCTTTTTCATGTCTTAAATATGCTTATGAAGTGGTAAAACCACTTTTTGCTGCTTTTAAATAAAATTTTAAATTTCTAGCGAATCGTAGAATTTAAGGTCGTACGAAAATATAACTCGATTGAAAAAAGCCAAAAGCCAACTGTTAAACGAGATATTTAAAAAATTTAACACTTCGATTCTTTATACATGTAGATATATTATTAATAGGTGCTGCGATCTTGAATCTATCTTAATGGGACTTGGAATATTTCTTTTACTTCTATTTAATTAAAATGCTCATAAGTGTAATGACATTTCTACAATGAGTCCTTTTCTTTTTATTGACCAAATGAATGCCAACACAAGGTTTAGAAATTCATGCAACTTTTAATTTATAAGCACTTATAAACATGTTTTTAAATATAGAGGTTATAGACAAAACAATTCGGTTAAAAATAGCAGCCACCTCTAACCCCCTGTTTGTGTAAAACTTTTGAGCTAAAAATCTTGGCGTTTTTGTAATAGACTAAAGGAAACTTGTACAACTTTTCTTTAATCTATTAGAGAAATGCCAAGATTTCTAACTCAAACGTCTTCCACAGACCGGGGGTAAGTCTTATATCGGACCGCTCTGCGCTATGAAAGAAGTCAAAATATCGAAAGAAAACTTTCCACTGAAACTTTGTACTGAAAACAGCTGTAGAATATGAAAAATTGTTTTTGTTTTCAATACAAAAACACGCCATAAGGAATTTTTAATTGGGCTTTATTTCATTTATTTTGGGATTTATTTCATCTTATTATTTCATATTTTTTGGGGCAGTATTTCATCTTGAGTTTGTTTTGATTAGGCTTTTTTTAATTGGGTTTTATTTAATTTTTGTGTTTTATTTTATTGGGCCTTCTTTCATTTCTTATTTGGGCGTTATTTCCTTGGGCCTTATTTCATAGCGTCAAACCACTCTAGTTGCAAACTAACAAAAAGGTCTCAAAGTATATCCCTATACATACCAAAGAAAGCCAATGGATATAAAAAATATTTTATACTCTAGCACATATCGAAAATGTTTATACTTGAACATACTCATACCAATTCATTCTTATACTTCTTATACTTGCGTTTACCACTGCGCACTTTATTGTATACCTGTATACATATTTCCATACTCAATCCTCTTTACACCATGACATGCCTTGGCATGGCTATCGTTATACCACAAATTTTTTTTAGTTGCTGAACTACTAAAATTTTTCAAAATATTTTTATACCAAATTCAATAAAGCTGTAATACCCATAACTCGATTTTTTTTTTTTATTTTGAAGGTTGAAATTTTATTATTAAATATATATTTTTGCAAGATCTCTTCTTATAGTTTGCATTGTTTAAGAAAACTGTTTTTATCGATGGTTTCTATAAAAATCTAATGCACAATCTATTTTTTAACTTTCACGCTTTTTATAAAAAAAAGGTTTGTTAAATAAAAAAAAAAAGTTTGTTAAATGAATAGTCTAGCATAATCTTTTATTATACTTTTTTGTGTTTTAATTTATAACTATCTATTGTATATTAATGAATTTTATAAATGAGTTCAGAATAATAAATTCCGTTCTACTGGTATGAATGACTTATTATTAAGATTTATGAATTGGTATCACGTACTGTCGCAGTTTACTTCTGTCTTTATTTTAGCTTCCCCCAAAAATATTTGCTAATAAAATTGTTTTATCATGTCGTATATTTTCATATAAATCTGCTTAAAATATTATCGTTGTAAATGCAAAATGGTATCTTCAACTTTTCTGGAGGTCAAAAACTTTTTCAGTATGTATGTATTCATGTGTATTTATTTGCTCAGTGGAACTTTGAGCAAATACGCTAAAGCTAAATTTCTATCGCTAAAAATCTATAAAGTCAATTTATCGATTTTCGGGTACGAATACAATTTTAAAACAGGCAGTAGCTTGGAAATATATACTGCTGAAATTTTACTGTTGTATGTCATCGCCAAAAATTTTTAATTTTGTATTTATTCAACATTTTAGCGATAGAACTTAGCTTTAGCTTTAGCGAGTTACAGAATACGGGGCAGGATAAATAAAAAATATTTTATTTGATTTTCAACTAGAATTTACTCTATACTTTGAAACTAGATATTTATTTACTTAAGCGTACTTTCGTGTATCTCTTGAAGTACACGAAACAAGCTTTTAAAGTTTTCGATTCATTTAAAATTTTAACATTCTTCTGTTATAACCGTAATAAACTGACAAGAAGATGACGAATTTTCAAAGTTTGTTATTTAAACTAACTTGCGTTCATTGACGTTATTGTTGATTATTACATATTATTATTTTTTAAATGAACAATTATCAGTTTGCAACGACAGTATTTCAAATCGTCAAACGGTCTTAATAGTAAAAAAAAATTAAATTGTTTTGCGCGGTTAGTCATGTTGTAAATAATTATTTTTATTGCTGGCTTAATTAATTTATTGTCCAAAAACTACATGTTGCATTTCATAACGTATTGATCACCGAGTATGTTAAGAATTTCTAATATTAATAAATGGCCAGGAATTTCTAAAAACAAACAATTATTTTCTAAAAACAAATTTCCTTATATATTTATGTATATAAAAAATGGAAAGTATTTTTCACTTTCAATATAATTTGATTATATAATTTTCATAGTGCTTATATATAGTATAAATTGGAACGACGCCGTCATACCAGGTCACGGGTATGCACCACCTTCAGTGTTCTCTTGAAGTACAGCTGTCTATTTGCCGGTTTTATGTAATATTACGAATTTTTCCAAACTAGCTGACAACACAACACGGTAACTCTGATTTCAAATCACATATTTTTGTGTTGGCAACGATGTACGGAGAAACATATTTTTAAGAGGGAAAGAGATAAGAGGATTATATTTTTCATTAACGTCAAAAAGTAACTGTATTGATAATAACAATAATATTTATAACAACAACAATATATCAAGGCGCATTTATCAGGTGGCAACACTAAACCAGGTGACTAATGTCATTATACCAATCTAAATGTCAAATTTGGATTGTGTAGGTATAAGCCTAAAAGCATACTTTTATTTGGGTATCCACAAACACCTTTCGAACATTCAGTTTTGTATGGTGTTTGACATATCCTATAAGACACATGCAATCTGACGATGCTACAATAGCATGTAATAGGGAAAACAAAATAAAAATCTTATTGGAAAAGGGAGAAATTTCTCGTGGAATTTTATTCATAATTGTTTTGATTTTAAATTTTCTTTTACGCATTGTTCCACTTTTACACACGCCAAATTTACATTGAAAAATTAGCTGAAATATTAAAAAAAAAAATACAAAAATTAGTAGTTACAACTTCTTTGCTATACTTTTTTGTACAACAGCAAGAAAAGTTTTTGCAAGAGTTTTCAGCAAATAATTGAAAATGCATAGTCTTAAGGTGGAAGTACATAACTCGCGTTCAATGCGCTAATGCGATACACGCGTCTGTCAAAAAAGTTGAAATGGTGTGTTTTCATAAGGTAAGTTACACAGTGAAGTTTGCGACGCGCGTACCTCGCAAAAAGTTGAAAATTCTTCAACTTTCACGCGTTGTATACAAAATTACAGCTAGTGTTGCCAGATTCATAAGCTAACATACACAAATATGATTAGAAATTAATTCTTTTATTAAACAATGGATAAAAAATGCATTAAATATTTAAAGAAATATAAAACGTAAATGCAAGACGAAAAAATAGCCGGCATAAGCTTTAAATTTTACAACTAAAAAAACCTCAAAAGCGTATTGTGTAACTTTCCATTTGTATAACGTTAAACGTTTAAAAAGCCAGAAAAGCGTTGTCGCGTAACGCGTGGTATGTACTTCCACCTTTACATCCAGCCTGTCCAGAGAAGCGCCAGAGTGCCGAACATCAATCTGCTTTTT
This sequence comes from Tachina grossa, assembly GCA_949987645.1. Lineage (NCBI taxonomy): Eukaryota > Metazoa > Arthropoda > Insecta > Diptera > Tachinidae > Tachina > Tachina grossa. The sequence continues at coordinate 125,443,847 of OX465277.1, read as the reverse complement.
ATACAAATGAATACACATACGCTTATACATTTCTCTCGGTTTTCTCTCTCTGGCCAGCTCTGTCTCACATACATATGCATATGCATTATTCAAGATTTAACTTTTGACTAATCAAGCGAAACATTTATCATTTCTGTGCTGCTTTTGGGGATTGTGTGCTCAAAATTTTCCCTTTATAGATCTAGATCTGATTACATCTGACTAACAGTTGGTGTTAAGTTATGTCTTTATAGCTTGCTATTATTTAATAATTGTTAATAATAGATAATTAATTTAAAAGCATTTCGTGTAAACGAGTTGTTACTGCCATGTTCAATATTTATGTACATATACATATGTACATACTTACATATATATCATTAAGAATACAAATTAACAGAGAAAACTATATTGAATTTTTAAGTTAAGTTGCATTCTCAGAATAAAAAGGAGGAAGATTCCAATAATTTTATTAGCAATAATTAATTAAAAGAATTCATCGAGCAATTATTTTTTCTAAGAATCAATCTCCACTTTCATATTTGCTTAAAAAAATGATTTTAAGAAAAGAATTCCTAAACAATTCTAGAAAAAAATACATACACAATATATTTGATAGACTGAAGAAAAGTTATTAATATATAATAGTACGTTTACATCTGAGTAAAATCTAGAACTTACGGTATTTTGAGCAAAATCTATTAGATTTGCCGTGCGAAAATCTACTTAGAATCTAGTAGAACTTATGATGCAACTATGGTTTTTTTTACAAATTTGTACTAAAAAGTGAGCTGCTGTGCTGTGTGAATTAGCTATATTGCAGTTGCGTGGTTGTAGTTTAGGATAAATTTCAGTCAATGGTTTTTGTTTTGGATAAGAAATCTTGATGAATATCAAGAAAAAACTGTAAAGGTTTTGATAAACAATTTAATTCAAATTTGCTAGATTTTGTGATGGTGTAAATGACCTATAGCTCAGTGTGATAAAAAAAAACCACATATGAATATAACAGTGTTTTTACACTGACAAAGTTTTAATAAAAGTTGGTTTTAACGTTAAAACCAACTGTTAAAACTTGGTTTTACCATACAAATTGTTGTTGTTAACACCAACTTAAAACCATTTTTGAATTGGGTTTTAGTTGGTTTTATGAAATGCAACCTTGTTTTCGCTGAGCTAACTTCAGTGCTGTCAAGTTAAAGTGACCAGAAGCAGCTGATAATGTTTATCCCAATGAATAACAATAGATGTCGCTTGAAAGATTTTCAACCTAAAAATCGATGCAGCAGCAACAATAATCAAAAAGTTTTGGAAAAAAGAGTTTTTTGGAAGGAAAACAACGAAAATATTTTCATTGACCTCTGGGAAGTGAAAATAGACATGACTGACATCGATCCGCCGATAAAAAGTTTTATTTTGTGATGTATTTGTGCATTTTTAATATACAATAACTTTAATTCACTTTGTATTACTAGTTCCATTATTTTAAAATATTTATTTACAAAATATAAAATAAGTTCCATTTTACAACGCATTGTAAAACTTCAGAGTTTTTCATGCAAAAAACAGTTGTTGTACAGTTTATCAAATAAGTGTTATAAAAAGCAGAAAAAAACAACAACATATACAGGCATTTCTGCAGGAGATTTATCTTATTTTTGAGCAAAGTTATTAGCCAGTCTGTGAGTTAAAACCTGAATTTAACAAACTTGCAGTGTGAATGCAAAATCAACTGTTTATGGTTTTCACGTTAAAACCAGGTTTTAAATTTCACTGTGAAAACACTATAAATATAATATGCAGAGGCTATTTGTGGAGCAAGGCTATTTATGGAGCAAGGCTATTTGTGGAGGTCCATAATAAAATGCAATAATTCTTCTCTTCGAGGTTTTTACTTCTTTTTTTGCTAAATACACTGAAAAAAAATTATGGTAAATTTTTGTTTTATTAACAAACATGTTCTTGAAACTGCAACTAACCGGCCTATTTTAATGAAATCAAAAATCATTAATTATCAACAGCCATCTTTTTTCTAAACTTTTAGTGTGATTAAAAAAAATTGCAACTTTGAATTTAGACAATCCCATCTCTGCTGAGGAAGAATATATCCGGTATTTTTACAAAACTGTAGCGATAATTGTAAGAATAAAAGTAAACTTATACTACAGATACTTATTTACACATTTTCACAGTAGCTAAACATCACTCATACTCGTACATACCCGTATTGCAGTAATTTAGATTAGAAATGCAAATACCGGCACACACACGACACACAAACTGTTATTTATATTTAACTTTTAAATATTCAGTACTAAAATATTTATAACGATTATAGTTGTTTATAGCAAATTGCATAGACGGTATCACAGATCAAAAATTATGGATTTTGTCTACAAGCAGCATATTTAACTAAGAAAGGGGTCGTCATGCGGACACAGCGTATAACATGAAGTTCGACCTCAAACGAGAGCTGGGTCTAACTCTTTCAGTCGTTTATCTTAGACACGAACCGATGACCAAATCGATTTAAATTATATTCATTTTAGACACAAATCTATGATCAAATCCATGTAATTTAAATGGGTGTGATCGCCGGTTTGTGTCTAAACTGAACGAATGAATGAGTTGAACCCAGCTACTTTAAGATTTCCTCTATTTTGCTCTATAGTCCCAAATCACACTGTGCAAGTGTTATTGCTAAGCTGATTAGTTTCAGAAAGAGAGGGACGAGGGGAACAGCAACGTTTCTTTTCCCCCCGTCTCTCTCTCCTAATAAACTAATCAGTTTAGCAATAGGACTTGCATAGTGTAAATAGGGACATATTGTTGGTCATACACATGTTGCACTAACAATTATAATCCACAACTTTCCCAAAAATTCAAAATTTCATAAAGAATTCAAAAAAATTAAGTATGAAACACAAAAAATTTTAATTTTAATTAAAAATTGGAACATTATCAAATAAAAATTAAAATTCACATCACTTCAGCAAAAAATCATAGAATCTTTTGCTTAAATGCCAAAAATGTCCTGTTTCCGTAGATATCAAGACAACAACCTTTGTGAGGACATCAAGATTATAGCCGTTATTTTTATTGCAATTTATGCATTTTTGAAAAAAATAAAATATTTAATATTCAACTTAACAAATTATTTGTTTTTATTTGTTGATTTGATGTTACGGCTTTCAGGAAAATGTATAGCAATATTATTTGCATAATTTTTGTTGTTTTCTTAATGTTGTTTTTATTTGCTGTTTGCTTACCTTGTTATTTAAACAAGATCACAATTGTAAAAACAAAATTTAAGTTATAATTATTTGTATTTTGAAGACACACTTTAGTATAATTTTACTTAACACGTCTGTAAAATTTCATTAAAAATTCTATTGCATTCGATAATTTCTAAAAGCTTTAACAGACATGTGGATTAGAAAATTATAACAATAGGTATATATTTCCACCATCATTTAAAGTGTTAAATAGAAAAGTTTCCATGTATAAGAAAACAAATAAAGTTCCAAGCAGATAATGAACAAATTTAACACATATTAGTGAAAATATCAAATTGAAGTGGAAGTGAGATTTTTAACAGTAGAAAAATTTAATATTAAAATAAAAACAAGCATCAATTTTTTTGATTTAAATTATATAATTTCCGGTAATCCTTGTGCAGTAGAAAGCCTTTTAACTCTACTTATGTACTTATGTACATATTAGACCCCTGCAAAACACCATTTAAAAGCTCTTTCAATACATGAGGGATTTTTCAAATGCTTTACTACAGCGAAGTCTTCTAAAACAAACTGCTAAACAATACTGTTTGCAAGGCATTTGTTACAGGTATAGAAGCAAAGAGAGAATACTTGGTGGCGAAAGAATTTTTGATGCTTGTTTCTTCCTACGCATGGGCCCGTATACAAACGGCATTCATGGACATACACACACACTGTATCTAAATGCTCTTTTATTTTTCTTCGCACATACAAACCACACTTGCATTGACATTACCCAGTCGGATTTTTATTAGCTAGCTCAAAATATGACTGACTTTTTGATAACTTATTTACAACTAGTTTCTGAACTAATTCACTGATACAGATGTGAGTCAGTTGTTTTTTGCACAACTGTCTTCTTTCCGATAAGTATTGAACTAACTTTAAGCTAACTCAAAACTGATGCAGAGATTAGTGAGTTGTTTTTGTACAACTAACTTCTTGGATAAGTTTTGAGCTAACTTTTAGCTAACTCAAAGCTGATAAAGTCAAAGTTCAGAAAGAAGATGTCAGCATAAAATTCATGTTTATAATAACTCTGTGCCGTTTATATTTTTTTTATGGCGCGATAGCAAAGTGTTAAGTATGATGGCTGACAAACAAAGTGATCACGGTTCGATACCCGTCCTCGTTTCTTAAAAAAAATAATTTAAAATTGTTCAAACTTTAAGCTGACTAAAAAATGTTAATAAATAATAAGCTAAATCATAATTAACTAAAAATAACACTCTCTTTTTATTTTATTTTTTATTTGGCACAAGCCAACTCATAATGAGCTAACTTATAGTTAGTTCAAAACTGATGCACTTGTACTGCGGCCACTCAATGTTAAATCTGATCACTTTTAACATACAGAATGAGTGCTAATTTTAACCAGCTCTGACTAATTTTTGGCTGATAATTCAATAGCTCTGAGTTAACTCAAATTCGCACTGGGTAGCTGTGTGTCATTGCTTTAAAAAAAAACCTAACTTAAACACAAATGTAATAATTTACCATTTCCCTGCAAATAATACGACTAGTCCATACATTCATGTAAGGACTAGTTCAAAGAGGAGTAGGAGTACCACAAAACTACTCCAAATATATGAAAAAAGGTGGTCGATTTAGCATTGCGATGTCCTAGGGTTGGACCACATGGTCCAATTTTGCATTACATCGGACTAACCCCAAAACTACTCCATATGGAATAGTTATAGACTACTCGCATACAATTTGTGAGTGCCTAAGAAGAACGATCATATTCGTTTACACACGAACACTTATCGTGCAGCATTGAATGCTTGTAATTATGAAAACGACATGATCCATGACTGCATTACATGGGACCATGATGTAAATAGTCTGTTTCATCTAGATTGGCCCACGTACTCCAATATTATTTGCAGGGCTACATCTGAAGATACTACTTCTTTACACGAACACCAATGCATCCATCGTGCTTCGTTTATTATACGACAGCATGTATTATTGGTTTAGTATAATACATACCACGAGAATACATTTAAAAACAAGACGTATTTACATTTCAAGACCGTTTACGCAGGCTTCTAGTACATATTAGAGCGTTGCACAAGCAACACCATGAATATGCCCATATGTTTTCAGTTTAGTAAAATTCATATAGGTAAAAAAGAAAATTACTGAGAGTAGATTGATTACTCATGAACATTGCTCGAGTATTCAGTGCAGTGCTCTAGTACATATAGACATACATTTGTACATACATAAGAAATATATATCTTGACATACTTCCATTTATTCTTTCCATATGAAGCTACAGACAATAATAAAATAAAAGTAATACAATAGTAATAAAATAATAATAGTATATGTACATACATACATATGTATGTATTTACTTGAAATCAATATCTTATATGAGAAATTACTTTTTCTACCCTCCACCATTTTATTTCAATCGTTATTTCTGTTCCTTTCTTTATTTGTTGGTTCAGTTTTTCCATATATCCACAATTGATGAAACACATGTTACATGAGTGTCGGTCGAAATATGTGTTATTACTTTATATTGGCCTTCCAGATCTGGAACATTAACATCATGTAGCTCAATACGATTTTTCATTTCATCCAAGTGATAAGCAGTCTTAAATGAATAATTTTATTAAATATTAAAGTAATCTTCATATTCAAAAGTACACCTAAAGAAATAAAATTGAACACCGAATTTCCCAGTTTAACTGTGAAATTAATAAAATTCTGAAAAATTACTTGAATTTGAAAATAACATAAACTAATTTCGCAAGTTGGCACTGCAACAGAAAATACGGAAGTTTTTCTTTGTTGGAAATTCATGCATGCATAATTTAGACTTAAAATCAGGGACGGCAACGGTTATAATTTTCATTTTAAAAATTACTTTTTAATCATTATTTCTTGATTTTTAATTATTCCTCAGAATATAATAGTTATTTCTTGATTTTTATTTGTTAATCACAAAATACAAATTTTTTGTGAGTTTTATTTATTCCCCACAAAATAACAGTTGCTTTATGATTTTTATATATCTGCTTAATTTTTAAAATTAATTTTAACCGATTTAAGCTTTAATATATCGCCAGAGTCTGGAAAAATATCTTATTTGTTAAATTAACTTTACTTTTTCACATTGTATTCAGTTTAAAAATTACAATTTTTTTAGCAAAAAAAAATTAAAAACTACTGTTATTTAGTGAGGAATATATAAAAATCAAAAAAAAAAATAATAATAATCGGTAAAGTTGAGGTTTTCAATAATAATTAAACAAATAATAAATTCAGTAAAGTGCGACTCTGACTCGCGCACGGAGGGTTCCGTACGAACACTAGATATGTAATTTAATACAAACTTCATCCTATATAATATATAGTTTTAACATTTTTTTTTTTGGGGGTTTCCGGTTTTTTTGTTTTGGCGTTTTTTCGGTTTTGGCGTTTTTTTTTCATTTTGGCAATTTTTTTCATTTTGGCGATTGTTGTAGTCTGTTTAAAAATACACTAATTTTACAAATTTCAAGTTTCAATATACAAATGTTCATACAATTGTATGTATATTACATGGGATTTTAATATTTTTCGTTGCTCGTTTTGGAACACCCTTTAATTTTTAATTCTCATGTATTTGTTCATATGGCGGCCAATGTTCTACATACTCTGTCCAAATTTCAGGTCCGTAGCTCTTACGGTTCCTGAGAAAATACCGTGTGACGGACAGACGGACAGCGTAGCGAAAACAATAGGGTTCCTTTTCACCTTTGGTGTACGGAACCCTAAAAATCAATAATAAATTATTATTAGATTATGAATAAATATGTATTAGTTTTATTTTTCTTGTTGCAAATAAAAATCAGAACGAAAATTAAATAGCACATCAAGATGTTCAATGATTGATTTGTATATAAAAGTATTTAATTGAGAGTAATTAAAATAATTACTAAAAGCATGCCAGTTTCACACCTATTTCCGTATTTCATTAAAAAAATTTTATATTGCAATACATTATATTTGCTTTGCATTTTTAGGGCCAAGTTTCGTTAGTTTCTGCAAACTGATTTCATATTTTATAAAGGCTGCTTTCCTGCTTGCAGGTAGGAAACACTTAACATATAAAACAAGAACAATTAAAAGTAAATAACATTAAATCAAAAATTTCACAAACAAGGACTAAAGCTATTATAAAAACCAAGATACGAATACATACTCTAAAAATGTATTGTCAAATTATATATTCAGGTTTTAATCGACCATTCAATTGTTCAATTTAAGGGCTTATTATAATAACATCATATGCCACAAAAAAGATATTTTGAGATAATAGACTTTAAATAAATAAATTTCAAAAAAAAGATGCCGTTCATTTACCTGGCTTACATTAGGCGTTTTTTCATATTTATAAATAAAACTTAAGTGTTTCTTCTGACCATAATAAAATCAAGTTTGTATTTGGAGATTTAAAATTTCAAATTAGGGAAATGAAACGCTGGCAACACCGGTTTGTGGTGAAAGTATAACTCATGCAATGGTAAAATGTAATGGTATAGGTTGCCGACCACGGATCTATAGATAGTCCATGTAACATGGAGTATTTCTCTAATAGTGTGATTTCTTCAGTTTAAATTTGGAAAATAATCGTTATATGCGATTCCTGCTTAAAATCGATTCGAGTTTTTCGTGTCAATTTTGCTCAACACGAGCCGACCACCCACGAAATCAGGGGTCTAATCATCACTTTCGATAACGAGCTGATTCGATGACGTTTTTCAGTTTGAGATTATTACATTCGAAATCGAACCATATTATCAAACTGAAAAACCTGATCGAATCAGGTCGTTCTCGAAAGCGACGATTAGACGCCAGATCACGAACATTGCTTTCCTAGAAAACAGTAAAATATGACTTAAGTGACTTCAGCATTCTTTCCTTAGTCCTAGTTTACACTATGCAAGTCTTATTGTTTCTTTTTCCCTCATCTCTCTCTCCTAACAAACTAATCAGCTTAGCAATAAGACTTGCATAGTGTAAACTAGGACTTATTGCCTTATTATAACCCGTTAAGTTTTCGCACTTGTTACTAACACAAGAGGGCCTCAATAGCACGCGAATTAATCAAATGTATCAACTCTGATGACCCCTTTGCATAACACCTAACAAATGACTACATATTAATATTTTAATATTGAATGAAATTAAATTTTCATTTAAGTAGATATGTGTTAAAAAAAATACCCACTCCTTTTTGCGGTGGACAGTTCCGGTCTTCTTCTGGTATGCTTCTTGTCAGCGAATACCAAAGTTCCGTCGGATCAAATAAAGCTGAGCACAAATCCTGGCGTCTAATTGAGTACATAGTTGTTTCCCACTTGCCACGTTTCCATGAAAGAACTTCCATACTAAGCTACGAGTACAATTAGGAGTTGCCTTCAGCAACAAAATGTTTCTTTTAAATAAGTTATGTATTTACCCGAAGGAAAACGCTTGCTGACAAATCAGCCTTAACTGTTATATTGCCATTAGTAATTAAAGTTTCCATATCGTTAGCATATTCATGCCTTAAATTAAATTGCAGCACATCTGCCATATTGACGTTTCCCAAATTATCCGAAGCATCGCACGGTTTAAAGAAACCTTCGTTAGCCAATATAATGAAATTGTAGCTCTGCTCGAAATGAAACCAAATACTTTATTTATTTAAATACTTAGAAAATACATATTTTTAAAGCTTACTTGACATCGATTCATAAGCAATAAAATCACAAAATATTTCGAATAATTAAACATCTCTCAAAAAAATACTGAACAAAGTTAGAATTTTTTCGCCTTTAATTTTGTGCTAAACATTTTGCATTTGCTTTTTAATTTATATAAAATTTCATATTTAGTGTTAATTACAGTATAGCTGTAATTAAAATTTAATTATTATTAGATTATAAATAAATATGTATTAGTTTTATTTTTCTTGTTGCAAATAAAAATCAGAACGAAAATTAAATAGCACATCAAGATGTTCAATGATTGATTTGTATATAAAAGTATTTAATTGAGAGTAATTAAAATAATTACTAAAAGCATGCCAGTTTCACACCTATTTCCGTATTTCATTAAAAAAATTTTATATTGCAATACATTATGTTAGCTTTGCATTTTTAGGGCCAAGTTTCGTTAGTTTCTGCAAACTGATTTCATATTGTATAAAGGCTGCTTTCCTGCTTGCAGGTAGGAAACACTTAACATGTAAAACAAGAACAATTAAAAGTAAATAACATTAAATCAAAAATTTCACAAACAAAGACTAAATCTATTATAAAAACCAAGATACGAATACATACTCTAAAAATGTATTGTCAAATTATATATTCAGGTTTTAATCGACCATTCAATTGTTCAATTTAAGGGCTTATTATAATAACATCATATGCCACAAAAAAGATATTTTGAGATAATAGACTTTAAATAAATAAATTTCATGAAATTACAAGTATACTGTAACATCCTTTTAAGAACTCCTTTAAATGACTGATATCACATACTCATCGTTGGATAACAGCAACATAGCGGAAATCGCTGTTTCCGAAAATTAATGTGGCTTATGATGTTATTTCAGAAAAAAAATAAAAGTTTGTCTAAAATAAAAACCTATATAATTATATGTGACGCGCAAAATAGAAAGGGATCGATGCTCAGATGTTGTCGACATCGAAAAAAAAAAGTGAAAATTGATTTTTTTTTTACCCTTAGGTCCCTTTCTCTATGCGCTGTCACATATATATATTTGCTTTTGAATAAATTATTACACAAGTTGCCTTTATAGCAAAATGGGAACAATTAATATCAGTATTATAAACTAACTTATTGAATAATTTCCGCATTATTATGGCTGTTCAAATGATTTTAAAACATATTTTACAGCAAAAACATCATAGGCCATACGAATTAAATTAGTAAATTTTTTGTGAAATAACATTATGATGTTATTTAAAAAAAAAATCATATATTTCGGGTTTTTCAGATTTATTCACCGTTTCTCCACAAAACGTCATTTTACACCCACACATAAATGCATGATCAGCGTTGTCAACTTGGTGCGTTTTGCATCATTTTGGGTGCTTTTTGTAATTTTTTGTGCGAAAAATTCCTTAGTTGGTGCGTGGTGCGCTTTTTTAAATTTCGGTGCGTTTTTTAATTAAACGCAAATTTAACACAAGAATGAGTTAAAACCGGAAAATTCTTGTTGTGAAACTTGCCAACTTCCTGATAGTGTTAATTACCATATTAATAGTAATGATGTTTATAAAACATCACAATTTGAAATGAAATTTGTTTTATGGCCATTAGCATTAATAATTTGGAATAATTAATAATTGGTCTCTTTTTGAAAAGTTTTAAACCGAATTTATAAAATTAATGTACTAAAATGTATCATCTTGCAAACATATGTATTTATTTGCCCTTAATTGTGAATGTTGTATAAGTCATATATTTCTTTGGTCGAGATATTTACTAGATAACATTTGAACAACTCCAAAAATATTCTTTATTATGCAACAGTTTAATTTAGAGTTGTACTAGTCTCGATTAATATAAACTTATTTTACTATATCGAATAAAAAATGCGTATTACTTAAGCCTACAGTACACTGCATGTAAAAAACCACATTCGCATGTGGTTCTGACGTAATTTTGACGTCATCATGATGATGCATTTGCCACATGCCGTGTACTAGCAACATATTTACATGTAGATATTAACATGCTTACAGATGAGCTGCCCCAGAAAATGTATTCGATTTGGCTACATGTCCCACATATGTATTTTGGAACAAAAATACTATAAAAATTTTTACGGCATCTAGCCACTACTAGTAATTTTAAAAAATGCAACGAACATGCTGAAAATTCTCGTGACGTCGTCGCCACATACGCATGTGGCTTTTTACATGCCGTGTACTGTAGGCTTTAGACCACTTTCATAATTAAGGGCACATTTATGTATACTATGTATATACGAATTTGTTTAGCTTTTTTTGGTTAAGTGTTTTTAATTACATATGTACATTAGAGCGACTCCCCAAAAAAAGTGCTCGATGTACCCTCCTAAAAATGAACCTTCGCAATGAAAGTTTTGTAAATATAAACAATAAAATTTGATAACTTTTTTAATTTGCGAAAAAAATAAGCCGCCAAAAAGCCGTGGATGATTTCTTTTTTTCTTTCTTTAGTTCTATTTTCTTCATCCATACATGATCTGGAAACTAAATCCGCTATCGTATTAGAGTTACCACAAAATTGCATTTACATATACATATTCCAGAGCACCGTGTAAAATGCATCTAATTTGCAAAAATATAAATTATTTACATCAAAGATGATGTACTTGGCAAAAGAAAAAAATTTGATACCCATATTGCCCTATTTAAAACGAAGGGTTACCACCCCATTGCATTTTTGTCAAAATGCGAACTAGCGCGAATTTAAAAAAAAAGCTGAGACCCGTATTTAATTAAATCGACCAAAGATAAAAATATGTTAATTTGGCATTTTTATTACGAACAACCCCGAACAAAAAATTCAAAAATCGTTTTTTTTACAGAATATCCTTAAAAAAAGGACATGGATGATCGTCCGTGGACAAATTGTATATACAGTTGGACGCGCCTTAAAAAAAACCTTTCTTATGATACCCATAATGTATATGTTGGCAAGGAAACAGATTCTCAAATTGACAAAACATGGAAAAATAAACCCTTTTTCAAAATGATCCAACTCACGAGAGGTCAAAGCTGGAGCCAAAATATTGTAAATGTCATCATGAAAGATACCAAAGTTCATTTTGAGGGGGGTACACCTTGCACGAATTTCGTTTCCATACAACTTGAGTCGCTCTAGTGTACATATGTATATTGTAAAAGGCTGTTTGTTTTTATTGTAATATTTTTAATATGGGTAAATCTATATGCATATCTTCAACCACAAATTTTGAACAGCCACAAATCTTTTATCTTAAGCAGAGACTTTCAAAAACCATTTGAGAATTCACAAATCATACTATCTTTGAAAGGCACAAAAGTTAATTTTTAATTAGCTGCTATAAACTATGATAGTAAACTCAATCTCTCGTTAGTTGCAGCAACTGATAGAAAGTGTTTATTTTAACCTTAATATGGAACGACAATTTTTTAGTTGCCAGTACCAAAAGTTGGTAGTAAAATCCAATTCATAATATTTTATTCGGATGTGTTAATCAATCAGTTAATTAGTCAAGAAAAAAGCATACGATCGGTTGATGCAATCAATTTAAGAATTTTCAGAATCATATGGGCGATTCTATTCTGACGGGTGCAACATTTAGACGCTTTAAACGTCTTTTACTAATAGAAAGAAACACATTTTCAATTAAGTTATTTCTAGAAGGGGTAACATTTTTTTATATACTATTGTTATCTATTTACAAGAATTTATAGGAAACGCTCAAATAGCCACGAGAGAGCTTTAAAGTGCATGACGGGTGCAACCAAATTGGCCCACTTTCATAAGATCATACCACAAAAACACAAAACTCTGTTAATTTCCTTGTTACAACTTTTATTGTATTATTCTTTTTTATTGTGAAAGATGAGATATCAGACGATGATTATCAAATCAAACATCGTAGAGAAATATAACACAATAATAAGAAATCTGCTATTTAAGCCATGACGGGTGTAACATGACGTGAATTGGCATCAAAAAAAGTATCAAAAAATGATTTGAAAATTGATGTTAAAAGTTGTCTAGAATAGAATCGCTCATATGTTTATTACAATTATGCCCTTATGGCAATGAACATGCATTGTTTTTTGGATTATTAGAAAATTGATAGCGTGAACTGAAATATTGTTTGTGTAAATGAAATTTTATTGGCTTAAAAAATTTTTCAACCAATCTTTTTTCTGGGTGTAAGCCTGGTGCGTTTTTTTTTAATGGCACGTTTTTTCTCCATTTTGGTGCGTCTTAAAATTTCAAAGTTGACAACACTGTGCATGATTAAAATAATCCTGACTTTTATTATAAAAGTTTTATATATATCTTCTTCAAAATTAAAATTAGTGCAGAGAAAATAAATTTGAAAAAACAACAACAGCTATTCAATACTTGCGCTGGAATAAAGTGTTGCCACACAAGTATTTTTGATCGGGTACATTCAAGTTAATAATTTCAATAAGATTACAACCATATAAATCTTTTTAAAATCGGTGCAGTGGTACCAGCGTAAAAAGAATTACAAAAAACATGTTTGCCTTTTAATAATAAATAATAACAAAAATTAAAAATTTTAAAAACCCCCGACTTTTTTCAGAAAAGATGTTATATCTTCTAAAGGGCTGGACTGATTTTCTTCAAACATAGCTAAGAACCCTCTTGATCAAATCACCTTTCAAACAGAAAAAACTAAATAAAAATCGGTCCAGCCGTTTGGACTGTACGTGGACACGGAGAGACACACATTCACAGATACACACTACAAACTTATAACACACCTTTTTTTAGTCGGGGGTTAAAAATAAACTAACACCAATTCATGTACGACCTCTCCTACAATAGGTTGTGAATTAGGCAAATATAAAAGATATATTTTGAAATTAAATCAACATCAGTTGCTTGACCTTTGAATTTTACTATAAACATAAATTGTTTTTAATTCGCATCAAAATAAAACTGTAAAAAACACATCAACAAATCTCATGACAGCTGTCATAATTTAATGTTAAATAAATTTAAAACATTTCGTATAATAAGCAACTTTGGAGAGATAAGGTATTTAATATATTAAATCAAATTTTAAATCTCAGAACTCAAATTTGTTTGTTTGATTGTTGTATAATCTCACAACCTGAAGGAAATAAATTCAGATTAAAATATGTACATATATGTATGTTAGTACATACACAACGTTAAAAATTAGAAATAATTCTAGCGCTAATACATATTGAACACTTTATTAACCAAAAATATATTTTATGACTGAAGTCCTTAAAATTAAAATTTTCAAAATTAGTATGTATAACTTTTGGGATTTGTTGTCAATTTCTTTTTATTTAACCCTGCTGTTAGGTTTGGACCATTTTGGTCATTTTTTCTTTCTTTTTTATTTTAAATTTGAAATGGCTTATTGTATCAACTTAAAATGAAAGCTCAGGTGCTTTTTTTCTATTTTAATGCTTTTATTAAGGGTTTTGGCTAGTTGCGGTTAACTAGCGTGGAAGAAAATTAAAAGTCACAAATCTTAGGTTACGTACCATTTTGGTCCATGCAATATATAATATTTTTTATTTCAGTGAAATTACATAGTTATAGCCTATTAGTATTTTCGCTGCAAGGTTTACATATTGTTTTTCGATTAATTTTGCATATAAATCTGCTGCATATGATGCATTTGGCATCACATTTCGACTTACAGCTGTTGCAAATTCCCCGTTTTCTTGGAGCTGAAACATTTATATCACGGCTTGCAGATGGTACACTATTTGATGACGAAGCTTGTTTTTGAGCCTTTTTATTGATATTGGTTTTAAGTTGAATATTCTCAGTTAAATATATCGTTTAAAATGTTTGGTCAAAAAAGTTTAATATTAAATTACTTATGAAAAATACAAAGTGGACCAAAATCGTCCCTTACCTAAGATTCGTAATTTTCTTTCAACCTAACAGCAGGGTTAAACCTGGTATTGGGTTCTTACGGAAATTGAGGCTCCCATATGAACTAGTATATGAAAAAAAAAAAAAAAACTTACGGAATTTTAGGTTGGTAAATTTCATAAATTTCCGTGCTAGCACGGACTTTCAAAGAAAATTACACAGAATTTTTTTAAATTTATTGCCTATCTTAGGGATGTTATAAATATAAGTGGAGACTTTTTCAGGAGAGGTAGTTAGTTTATTGAGACATATATTTTTCATATTACAAGAATTACCAAAATAACATTTTTAAGGAGAACTTAAAACTATAAGGTATTGTTTCAATTACATAATTATTTTTGTTAATGCTACGTGCTTATAGAAATTAAGGAAAACTATTCATATAGAGATAAAATAACATTTGAAATTTGAATAGTGCTTGCTCCCGGCACATGTCTAATACAGTAGAGTTTTTTCAGGCGACTGAAACAAAAATTAATGTTCTCACAATTGTTTGGCCAAGGAATTTTTCACATTTCTAATTTTTATAAATTTGTAATGAATTTTTAGTGTCTTTGAGTGTTTTAAATTCAAAACACAAAAATTCAATCTGTTACTGAAAAAGGTTGAATATTAATTTTTAAAAAAAGGCGATAAAATATTAAAACTTAATATTAGATATATTTTTGTTTAAAATTTTAAAGTTGATAGTAAGTAGTAATATGTTCATATTTTGGTTTTATGGCATAGTAACAATAAATCTTCCTCCATTTGTACCTATACGTATTTAACGGCCTGCCCCACGATGTCACCAGCAAACGTTCGATCGACAACTTGTATTACAAACAACAACAAATATTCTAATGATGTTGTCTGCAATACAAGTTGTCGATCGAACGTTTGCTGGTAACATCTTATGGCCTATTTCCCACCTGCGAAAGAAAACGTTCGACTTACAATTTATATTGAAAACAAAAACAAATTTTCATATTTTATTGTTGTTTTCAATATAAATTGTAAGTCGAACGTTTTCTTTCGCAGGTGGGAAATAGGCCATTAGTACAGGCCAAGGCGCATTTATCAGGTGGCAGCACTACACCAGGCTACACCAGCACTACACTAATGTCATTATACCAATCTAAATGTCAAATTTGGATTGCGTAGGTATAATCCTAAAAGCATGCTTTTACTTGGGTATACATAAACACATTTCGAATATTTAGTTTTGTATGGTGTTTGATATTTCCTATAAGAAACATGCAATCTGACGATGCTACCCTGTTTTGAAAAGTAAGAAGGTAATTTATACCAACAAAGTACATGTGGTTGTTGCTGTTGTAATATTTGTTGTAGAATCGCGGGTACCTGATTGATGTGCCTTGGTACAGGCCGTAATTGTCCAATGCGTGCTGGTGTAATATAATAGTTTATTTCGTTTGCCTAAAAGTATACTAGCACACTGTCATTGTTTAGAATTCACCATATTATAGGTTGCATTTTTAATACTTCTGTAACATAAAGTATTT
Organism: Tachina grossa; assembly: GCA_949987645.1. NCBI lineage: Eukaryota > Metazoa > Arthropoda > Insecta > Diptera > Tachinidae > Tachina > Tachina grossa. Next base: position 125,427,412 of record OX465277.1, on the reverse strand, counting down.
ATGTACTTTTTAAGCATCTCTGTAAATCGATTTTACAAATATAAACGAAAAGAAGGAAAATAATTTTTTCTCAAAAAAAAGACCGAAAACAACACGAGCTGTGGCCGATAAATTAAAATAGCTGCTTATTTTCTGTTGAAACGTTAAAAATTTACATAAAAAATTAAGAAAATGACTAACGCCTGGAGAGCCGCGGGATTAACGTAAGTATTATTAAAAATAAACCCTAGAAATTTATTGATTTTGAGGAAAAACCAAATGTTACGTAATTTCCATTGCTATAAATTTATAACCCTTTTGTTGATAAAACCTTTGGGAATATAATTTCAGCTATATCCAATACTCTAACATCTGTGCTAAGGTTTTGCGCCAAGCCCTGAAATCAGATTTGCGCGTTGATGCTGCCAAACGTGGAGAAAGCCATGTCAGGTTCACCCCTTGGACTAATGGCAAACCAGCTCGTAAGTATAATAAGAAATATGCCATCGTGCATTTTAAATTAAAATATTTAAAATTGCACAAATTTATTATCACAATTTACCATTTTTTATGAAATTAATTTTACAGATGAAAAGTGAAAACTTTAAGATATATATATTAGCTTCTATTTTAAAGAACTTTCTTTAGAGAAATGTAAGCTGGTAAACGTTTCAAATGTTTTGTATTGTTTTATATTGTTAAAACTAACCTATTTCTCGCTAATATTTAGGTATATTATTAATTGAAAAGATTTCATGATTGTTTTAATCTCCGATCCTTTGACACTCCGAATTGCAATTTCCTACGAACTTAATTCTTTTCCCTTTTTAAATTTAATAAATGATCGTTTTATTCCCAATTGATATCTTAATTAAAAAATTTGTTAAACCCTGAATATCGTCAAATAAAATTTAATTTCAACCCTGTTCTTAAGAATTGTCTATCCATAATATATGTTATTTCAAACTACGAAGCCTATTCTAATAAAGAGTATTTTCTTTCCAGCAAAACAAGCCGCTGCGGAATAAACTTTAAATCAACGTAAAAACATGCAGTTTTGTAAATTATAGTCATTAAGCGTAAAGTATGAAATAAAACATAAAATAACACATTGTTTTTATTTTCATTGATGAAGCTTATTCACTTTTCCTTACATCAGTTCTTGTATCGGTCTAGGCTTTTAATTGCCTTAAAAACTAATATTCGTATTGACTTTTTGGAATACATAAATAGAAAAGATTATCCCGTATGTTTATTTTCCTGAAAATACTTGTTTAAAGAATATTAAAATAGAAAATAGAATTTTAAATTCATATCCAAGTATGCGATTGAAAATTATTTCAAAACTATCGTTTTAAAAAATTACCAGTTTCGATCGATTTGACAATCATATTTAAGCCAATCTCAAACGACTGACTTAAAAAGCACAGTAGAAAATATAAGAGCAATATAACAAAGCTGTTAAAGAAAGTTGATCAAAAATTATTGAAATTATATTAAAAAATCAGTGTTATACGAATGATTGTTTTTTATTTTTAGGCACCAAAGCACACATTTTAAACTGATAATGTCAATTATATGTAGATGTAACGTCATAACGCATAAAAATTCGAAAGGTTTCGCTTATAGATTAAAATTGTACTTCAACTTTACCTTACTGAAGCTCAGTAATTCCATCACAAAGTTTTACAAGGTTTTTGAAATTGTTTTTATTTTAATTTTACATACATATGTATGTATGCATGATTTATAACAAAGCTAAATACGATTTTATTCCAGCATTAAAGAATTAGTATAGAATGTAGTCCAATTGTTTGAAAGATAAATTTAATTTCACTATTGTAGTATTTTCTGAATTTCGAAAAAATTATCCCATTTTTTAAATTCATCATATAAAGTATCCAAATTTATACTAGGGGAGCACTGACATGATGTAATTAACTTATAGTCTTTTGACAAATGCCCCTCAGTTACACCTCTGTTAATTAAAAAGATAGTTAGCGAGAGTTGTAAGAAATATTACATTATGCTTACCGTATAAATAAATTTTTACAAGCTTTCAAAGCTCTTTCCGTAGGCCGTTCACGTTTAAAGTTCCCGACAAAAGCGACACCAACAGATTTGTTATTGTACTCAATTGTGTGATCTCCTTCCACACCCCACCCACGACCTTCATAGACAACACCATCACATCCAATAAGAAAATTATAAATTATATCGTTGAACCCCTGAGCCTCTACATTTAGAGTCTAAAATCACAAAAGTTTGAATACTGGACATCATCAAAATATCTTCTGGTTTGGAATCAATAAATTTAATCTATAAGCTGCTTTACATATTAAATTGGGGGATTGAAACGGTAGTCATAAAGGTCATAGTGTCATAATGTTTTAAAATTTTTGTTTGAAAGAAAAAAAACGAAAGCATTAAAATTTACATTAAATCTAGCTTTTACCCGCGGCTTCGCTTTAAAATTGGTTCAACAGTCAAACCCGAAACCAAAATTACACTACAAAAATAAAAAAAAAACGGTTCCGAACCAGATATAAAATGTCCAATATTTGACGCTGGTGAAAGAATTTTCAAAATCGGTTTAGCAGGTTGGGGCGTGAAAGCGTAGCAAAAAAAACTCACTTTCATATTTACAATATTAGGATAATTTAAAACATTTTGAGGGCAATCATGAATAAAATTCCGCGTGAAATTTTTCCCGGCGAACAATTTCAAGCAATAGCAAGTTATAGGGAAAACAAAAATCTAATTGGAAAAGGGAAAAATTTCACGCGGAATTTTATTCATGATTGGCCCTGTATAACATTTATCAGGGCTATCATGAATAAAATTCCGCGTGAAATTTTTCCCGGCGAACTATTCCAACTAATAGCAAGTAATAGGGAAAACAAAAAATTCTAATGGGAAAAGGGAGAAATTTCTCGCGGAATTTTATTGATGATAGCCTTGTATGACTACCCTTAATATGCATATTCTACGACTTAAAATCTCTTAACAACATAGGATTGAAAGTTTAATGGTATACAGATTTGCCTGATATAACAATTGCTTATCAAAAAAAAATTCTAATTGGAAAAGGGAAAAATGTCTCGGGGAATTTTATTCATGAATGCCCTGAATGATTTGCAAATGGGTTTTAACTCAAACTTTGTGAAAGGTTACTAAATTTTTGAGACGTTTTTTAGAAAGTATGTATTTACGCAAAAATAAGTCTTGAAATCTAAGCAGATAGCCTTTTTCGCTAGTGCCTTATAGTAAAAGAAAACATTATTTTAATTATTATAATAGGTATTTAAGATTACGTCAGCCCATTGTTGGTTTGACCTACCGACCATTTTTTTAAAAAATGAGAGGTATGGAGTATATATATTTCGAATATACACTTTCTGAACCCAAAAAGTGTTTCGCGAAATTAATTATGGTTTCTGAGATATTTATCATTCATTTTGCTCCATTTCAACTATTTTTAGGTTTAATAAGTATTGTTTGGCTGCAAACGCCACTGTTTGGCTATTGCGTCAAATTATTCATACAAAAACGTACAAAATAAATTTAACTCTTGTTTTGCTTCATTTCCGTAATGTTATAAAAATAATTGAGACGACCGACGAACTTCGCATAGTTCGATGAACTTGCCTTCAAGAATTCGATCTACTCCAATCTCTGCCTTGCTATGGATATATTTGTAGTGTATGGATACCAAGTTATGCAAATATTAACTGCGGCAAAAATTACTTGCATAGTATGGAAAAAAATGGATTGTGTACTTGAAATAAAAATTAATGCAAAAATCGATATCAAGTCTTGAAATAAATAAAAGTCTCTTAAACTCTAAAAAGGCAGAAATTTGGAATAAATCACACCTATTGCGAAAATCTTAAAAACTCGCAATGTTAAAAACAAGCTCAAAACTAAAATTGAGTTATTAACATTATTATTATATTATTATTATTATTAAAATTCAAAATAAGCTTGCAAATTTTTTTCAAATTTTAAGTCCTTAAATAAAATCAAATAAGAAACCCAAAAACTTTCGAAAAATTACATCTTTCGCAAGAAAAAAAAACAGAAATTCGCGAAAAATTGCAAAATTTTAAACCAGCCACAATTTTTAATACAAATCGCTAAAACTATAAGGAATGCTAAAATTCCATAAAAACGTGAAAATTGCGAAAATTCGCGAAAACTTGGTCACAGCAGCATATGCAAAAGCAAGGTCTAATATTGTCCACAATTAACTGTTAAGAAGAATACTTGCAAAAACTCGCTTTCATCGCGAACATTGCAAAAATTCACGAGAAATTGTAAATCGGAAACAAGCCGTAAAATTAATTAGAAATTGCCAAAACTGTTAAAAAAAAATTAAGTTGAAAAGAACGCGAAAAAATTTCAGATACGCGAAAAATTCCTAAATGCATTCTAAAAATTACTTACAGCGCAATGAATAAAAAAAACCTCAGAAAATTAGATCAATTGCAAAAAAATTGCTAACATCGCGGAAATTACAACGTCTGGTAAGGGTTTTTGTTTAATTTTGGGGTTATCGTTAAACCGATCGATTTATTTCTATGGACTGCAAGCATAAATTTTCTTCTCAACAACAAGTTTCTCAGCAGTAAAGTTGTATACATATGCAGCACAAAAAGCTACTTTTTAAAAATAGATTATGAAAAGTGGCGTATGTGACACAAAACATTATTTTTCTCTTTCAATAAAGTAATATTAACTTTTAACTCTATGCATGGAAGTTCAAAAAAATTTACATATTTCTTCTAAGCATTTGTAGGAAACAATGGTGAAAATATAAAAAAATTCTATCGGGTATACCTTGAGAAAACTTCATGTAAACCTTCTTTGTCGTTTTTCTCCATTCCTACTTTTTGGCATATGCTCCAAACCAATAATGGGATGACGATTAATGAAAATAAAATAAATAAGCCCTTAAATTAATTGGTATCGTTGGATTTTTAACAGAAATTTTTTTTTATGAGGGCAATTATGAAAAAAATTCCGCGAGAAATTTTTCCCGGGAAACAATCCCAAATAATACCAAATAACTAATAGGTAAAACAATAAGTTCTAATTGGAAAAGGGAGAAATTTCTCGCGGAATTTTATTTATAATTGTCCTGCATATGTACTATTTTTATCGAAGCAATACTTTACCTGCAAATCTCTTATAATGCCTACATTTCTAGCTTGCACAGTAGAACTAATAGTAGCAGTATAGCCTACAAAAGCAATAAATTAAAAGGTTAGGTAATTATGGATTATAATACATTACCAATTATGACAAAATTTACAGGTTCTAACACTTTTTTACATGCAACCAAAGGATCCATAGCTAGCCACCTGTACCGGGGATAAATAAGGCATGCTGGCCTATATACTGCTGATATAAGAATGTAATCAAAAGTTATATTTTAAGAAATATGTACATAAATAAGCCAAATACATACATACATGAATATGTACATATGTATGCATTTGTATGAATGTAACCTACGACTTTTTTGTTTGGGTGCACCTTTGTCTAGCGATGTGTCATCTTCCTGGTTTTGAATTATATTTATATTAAGATTTCCATTAACTTTGTATATATGTCCCAAATAAACATTCGTTGAATTGGAAATATTAACATTGTTAAAAGATATTGAAGTCATTAAGGGTATCATGCTTTCATATTTATTAATTTGACTATCATGTATTTTTTCACCCAATTCTACCTCATCTCCGGATTCTGAAGATGAAGAGCTATCTATTACGCTGGACTCTACTATACTGGAGCATGATTCTTCATCCTCAATAACTTTAAAATTGTTTGTATCTATTGTATTTAACCAACTTTTTATTTCATAATTTTTGTTAGTATGCATTTTTGCCATTCTTATTACAATTGCACAAATTAACAAAAATTGTTGATTATTATGTACTTTGTTTTTGGGATAACTTTTTTGTTCTTCGTTATTTTGTGGTTTGCATGAGCTCTTTTGCGATTATGTTTACGTGGCTTCTTCCAAGGCATATATTTACGTGGACTCGTCTCGAATTTGATCACCAAACATGTAATTTTCTTCTGCAGTATTCTTATCACTTCTTTTCGTTGTTTTTCTTGTTCAAAGGCAAAACAAATAAAAACTACAAATATCAGTGTTCTCAGTTTTTGTGTATTTATAACAAAGAAGCAAGTGATTTTTTCTTAGTTTGGGATTAAAGATTGCATGTTGGCCTACTACCTATGTAGATATGTATTAGCTTGGTGATAAAGCTACAGTTCAGCATAGACTACTAATTCATATTCTTTGCAGTCCAGTCTCCGGGAATTTCGGGTATAAAAACTATTATAAAATATAAAAGAGATTTTCATGATCATGATTTTCCAAGTAGAATTCAGAATTCGCCTTGATGATTTCCGTACACGATACATTTGCAGTTTTGCCATACGTTTCCTACGTTGCAGTTACATTCTGTTACAGTCGGCTAACTGATTCTTAATGGAATGTAACTGCAACGGCAGGAAACAGCTGATCAATATTTTATATGAAAAGTAGGTTACGTTACATTACATCTGTATAACCATTTCCATTCTCACATAACAATATTGATCAGTTGTTTCCTACTGTTGCAGTTATATTCCATTACAGTCGGCTAACTGAGCTTTAACTGAGCCTTTACATCACCGCTTACTTTTATGTTAAATTTAAACAGTAAAATAAGCGAAAGGATCATTATTTACTCCTACTAAGTATTATATACATACATATGTATGCCATCGATTACGTAATGTATGTTTTTACCACTGGAATATTACGCTTCCTCTGTTGTTCTCAACTCAAACCAAGTTTAGTCGTCTGAGAATATATTAAAAATTCGTAATACATTATAGACTGAATCTTATATATAAATACGGCACACATTTTATTGTCGTACACTTTTAGGTATCTTATCGTCCACCAATATTGGTGAAACATATACTTATGTTTTAAAAGATATTTTAATTTAAAAGCGATTTAAATTTTCTTAAAAAAAGACGACTTTCTTTGTCAAAATGTCAAGTGGTCTAACTTAGACCACCGGGCGATCCTAGTGTCTTAATAAATATACTTCGGTATATCTTATCCTACTTCCACACTTCTACCGATATTCGGTAGATTATACCGAATATGTTTGTGAATTTAACAATCTACCAATTCTACCGAACAAGGCCTGAAATCTACCGAATATTGTTATTTAGTAATTTAAGTCGATATATGTGTAAATTGCCTATTTTTCCACATAGCAGCGCAGGCGCAGTGCGGTCATTTTCTGTCATGATAATCATTAAAACAGAATAAATAAATCGGTTAAAAACTGAAACTATAAGTAACCTAATATTTGCCAAAGAATTGTGCCTTGGGGATGAAATATTTTTTCCTACCAATGATTTAATAATTTTTGCACAATAAGTTTAAGTTCATAAATGGATCTTACATATAATCTTTGTAGTTACAAATGTTTGTCAAATAAAAGTTATTTTAGTACCCTACAAGAAGGCTACCAGTCAATGGACTAGTCATTTGACTAGTAGCGACGACCACAACTTCGGTCACAGTCCCCAGTTAGTTTATTAGGGGCTTGGTGAAAAAAATGACCAAAACATTTGTGTACGTGTGATTTTTTATCTCTCTCTAACTTATTAATTTCACTTAATCAAAACACATATATCTTAACTGCTTACTCTGCTTCTTTTTTGCCAGTCACTGATTACTTAAGCATTGGTAAACTATGACTAGTCAATGTTTACATAGAGACTGGTCAACTGTTACTAGTCAATATATACGTACAAACTGGTAAAATGTAACTTTTAAATAAATAAACATAATTTTTAAGTTATTTCAATTGTTTTTTATTACAAGAAAATAGAGATATAATATGTATATATATATATATATATATATATATATATATATATATATATATATATATATATATATATATATATATATATATATATATATATACAATTTAATATATAAAATAACGTAGGTGGTGCCACTCAAGTCTTCTTCACACTTTTCTCCAGCTCCAATACACCTTTTTGTAAATATCTAAAATTTTAAAAAGAAATACATATACATATATATAAATTAAATTAATCTTTTCAATTTCTTTTATGTAGTATTGTTGTTAACTTCACTTAACTTTCTTAGCACTTGCATAAATTTTATTGCACAGACCGAACGAATTGTATATTTTACAATAAAATGCGATGTATTAAAAGATTTAGTATATGTACAGTAGACGTTTCACTCTTACATACATGTTAGAGAGGAACAACTATAATTGATAAATGTGTCGGTCATCTCTACCAGTCAAATGACCAGTCAATTGACTGACAGTCATAAATTCAATGGAAAATTATTGCAAATGTATTAGTGAAAAATTGTCGTTTGTGTTAGTTTCAGTCATTCATTTCTTGTAGGGTAGCTTTATAAAACCTATGTACACAAACTGAATTCCTGTTATTTATTTATTTATTTTATTTATTTATTTTTATTTATTTTATTTATTTGTATAGTTGTAACCTAGCACAACAAGATATATATATCTTATAAATGAAAGTGCTGGTGAATCAATCAAAATAATAACAAACAATAATCAAGATAATGATAAAAAATTAATAAAAATAAAACGTACATATTAAAAACATATGGAATAATTTTGCAGAAAAATATAACATAGTGAACATGTAGAAAAATAGGATAAAATAAATAAAGCAAAAAAAGAAAAAAAAAAGAAAAAAGTACATGCATAAATTTTCAATAAGTACTGATTCAAAAAAATTGATAATCTGAAGATAAATTAAGAAAAATGTTTATATAACTCCTTTTTAAACGCATATGCATTGCCTAAGGTGTGAATATTATTTGGCAGATAATTCCAGAGACTTGTGGTATTAATAAAAAACTGACGTTGTGACAGAAGGGTCTTATACCTATGTTGAATGATTTTTCTTCCTCGATTAGATCTAGCAAATTGTATTCTACAAAACAAGTACATAGGTTGCTTCGATGTAATTATTTTATGTAGCAACATTAGGCATTTAATTTTTAAGAGGTTATCAAACTCAACTTGAAATATCTGGTACGAGAAAAATGAAATGTGATCACGACGCCCTTTTAAGAAAATGTATCTTGCTATGTTGTTGTAAGCGACTTTGAGTTTCCGTTGATCATGGCTGTCACAATTCGCAAAAATTTCACAACCGTATAATAACACCGGAATTAAGTAGGTTTTTGCCAGCTGCACACGTATGGTGAATGGGGTTGAATCTATAACAGCCCATAAGTTGCGAAGCATACTGTATACTCTACCCACAACGACATTAATGTGATTTGACCACGTAAGGCGATTATTAAAAATAACACCCAGACTGGATACTGATGTCACATAGTCAATTTTATTTCCTTTTATTTTGAGTTCAGGTACATCAAACACTCTTATTAGATTTTGAAATCAAAATACACTTTGACTTGGAGGGATTAATACATAGCCCATTAGCATTAGCCCAATTATTTATTGCGTTTAAATCATTACTGATATTGTTCACAGTCGAGCTTAAATTTTCAACACGTGAACTTATGTATAGCTGCACATCATCTGCATACATATGAATTTTGCAGTTGGTTAAAAGATTAGGTAAATCATTAATATATATGCAGAATAAAAGAGGTCCCAGTATTGAACCTTGGGGAATTCCTCTCCTAACATTGAGTGCGTTTGATATCTTGTTATTTAGATAAACACGCTGGGACCTGTTCATAAGATAGGAATGAATAAGATTGCATGCTGAACTTGAAAAGTAAAACAATTTCTGGAGCTTTGATATTAAGGTTTTATGATCAACTGTATCAAATGCTTTACTGTGGTCCAGAAGTACTAAAAACGACATCAAGTTATTATCCAAATTCAATCTTAGGTCTTCTTAGGTATATTATTGCATATCTATATAAAGGGTAAGAGCAAATAACTGGGGATAACAATTTTTTTTATTGGAAATGCTTCATTGTTTATGGCAGTTTAATTTTCAATCACGTGCTTTTGGAACCTGTCTAGCTTGATAATCCTTGCACTTACCCTTTATATATAAGTACATATATTATGTTATTTTTATGTTTCTTTGAATTATTTTTTGTTTCTCTGAATAAAAAAAATTTTCTACCGAATTTCATTCAAATCTACCAATTTTTTTCGTCGATTCTACCGAATTTAAAAAAATAAGTGTGCACACTGCTTCCTACTCCTACTAATATTATAAATGTGAAAGTTTTTATGTTTGCGAGTTTGGATGTTTGTTCCACTTTAACTCAAAAAGGCATATAGGATATGCTCCTTATTAAAATATGGTTCGAATTCGATAACTACAGTTTGGTCCTAAATTTAAAAAATCTGTTGAAGCATATTTTAATAAATTACAAAACGGGGGATTGTTATGGTACAACACAACTACAAATTCAACTTTGATTTAACTTTTGAATTTTAATGCCACCGTATAAGTTTGCTTGATTCCCATACAATCAAACTTGAGCGGAGAACGACAAAATGACTTTTATTATTTTTTACTCTTATTTAACCACGAGATATGAATACGAATAGAAAAAGTTTCTTTATTGCGAATTTAAGTACGTCTATATGAATTTCGTTGCTGCTTTTTTGAAATACCTTCTTTGCAATGTTATAGTTAGTTGCATGCTTAAAAATTTTTCTTATACATGTTTATATTTTTATAGTTCTCAATTATATATTGTGAGATTTCTAACTTTTTGAGTTTTGTAAGCTTTCGTAATATGTAGTGGCAGAAGTATACTAATGAGCTGTCTAAGCAGAAAGGAAATGCACATAGACGTGCTTAAACTACAACAAATAAACATTTTGACTTAAAGTTACTTATGAAAGAAAATTTAATTTATGCTTTAATTTTTAGTAAATTATGCATATCATCCATATCTTCACTGTAAAATTGTTCCCATTTAGATATTTCTTGGTATAAGAATCTCCCGGGACTCAAAGTGTTGATACATTGTCGATGTCCTAAGAGTTTATAATTCTTCGTCAAGTGACCTTCACCAGTCCCCCTGAAATTTGGAATATTAACATAAAAAATTTCATAATCCAATTTATTTACCTTTTAAGTAAGTTTTTACATGATTGTAAAGCCTTCTCAGTTGGTAATAAAGAAGAGAAAGACCCTATAAAAGCAATGCCAACCGATCTACTATTATATCCAGCTGTATGAACGCCAACAGCACCCCAACCACGACCTTCGTAAACATTGCCGTCACCTCCAATTAAAAAATTGTAGCCAATATCGTCCCAGCACTGGGAGTCGATGTGAAATGTCTGAAAGAAATACATTCATATGTACATATGTATGTATGTATAGCAATCTAAAACTTGTAATTAGCTTACCAAACTAGTTTTTAAGAATGAAAGTATTACAAACTTGAATATTTCTTAATATTTCCATATTCCGTCTTGAACTAGTTGACATTTCAGTAGCCGTATGACCTACAAAGTGTTTGTATATACAAAGCGAAAAAAAAACAGTAAATGACGAAAATAAGACAAACGCACAAACTTAATAATAAATTCAACTTACATATGATAACAATATCTATTGGTCCATTTATATACTTATATTCATCTAATGGGTCCAAAGCAAACCAGCAACTTCGAGGAACTATAAGACATGTGTAACTGCTAGCGCAAATATTAACGCTATGGATGTTAAGAATTTTGGGTAATAAACCAAGGTATAATACAGAAACAAAATTACTTACAATTATCAGCATGACACGATTCCCTATTTTCGATTGCCGGTTGAAAATCATCATTATTTTTCTTACCATTGTGCTTATCATTATAAACGTTTATGTTAAGTACTCCTTTAACTTTAATTATGTTACCAAATACTACATTTGTCGAGTTTGAAACGCTGATGTTATTGTAGTTGGCTAAAGGCGTTATCTCCTCCAGTTGACTTTTTAAAGAATTTAAATTCAGCGTTTGATTATAAATAGGCAAATCATATATATTTGTGTAGTGTTCTGAGTAATCAAGTTCTAAATACAAAATATATACATATGTATGTACATACATACATCAGTTCATATTTAAAAATACATAGGTATCGATCATTTACTCAAGCAACGTCATAACTGAAAAAATTAAATTTTAGAGTTAATAATGCAGAATTAATCCTCATATTGTTGATCATACTGTGTAAAGAATTCATATATCTTGTTTACTCAGCTCGTGAAAGAAAAATTAAATTTTCTTTTTCCATCAAGTTGTGTTAAATTGAAAACTTTAAACTCGTTTTCTTGCAAACTAATATTTTTGAGTTATGACGCTCTTTGAGTAAAAGAGCGATATGTATGCCATAGATTCTATGGTCTCAAGTAGAGTAGAAAGCTCCTAAAACTCGTATATTTTACGAAATCATACAAATACACAAAATACAAAATTTATTGCAATAGTGTTAAAAATAATACTTTTTTTGCAAGCAGTTGTAGAATTACAATTAAATTTGTATGTATGTATGTATGATAATAGATAGGTGGATAAAAAAAGTGTTATAACAGTTTTCTCTTATTTTGTAACTTTAAAAAAATTTAAAATTAGAAGTGTTTTAATAATCCTAGGTGGTCAACTCTGATACACTGTACTTCAGCTTGCCCAAAAAAAGAATGTTTCTTAAAGATTCGATCCTCTTCCACCATTAATTTAAAAAGACATGTTTTTACCGCTTTTTGTCTTAGGGACCACTGTATAACGGTTACGACTTTTGTGGGTTGTGAGTCCATTCAAATTTACTTCATTTTAATTCAATTTATACTTTGTGCAAATTTAATGCATAAAATTCTTTAAATTCACAAGTGAATTAAAAACATATCGATGGCTTAATATAAAAAGGGCCTAACTCAATTTTTTCGAAATCGCGTTCTTAATATTTTCTGGGGGACAACGTATAATTGCATCCTCCTTGAAGATCTTAGTACGTTACAGTTCAAAATCAAGGACTTATGGCAACTGAAAGAACTATTTCTGCATGTAAATGCTTTATTTTTCTTCAGTTTTTTGCTTCTCCTGTAAAATATCAAAAATTCGAGTTAGGCCTTTTTTATATGAAGCCATCGATATATATATGTATGAATCATTTGTGTACAGACACATGTACATACATACATATGTATATTATGTATACCAGCATGTAGCTTTATATGCAATAATAAGTAATCCCACAATTGAATGTAAATATGTACATACATACCAACATATGTACAATATTAATGAATATCTACCTCCTATATCGTCATCTATAACAGAGGAAGTGTCTTCTATGCTGGATTCTATAGCAGACGATGCTAATGATTCGCTATCATCAAACGTTTTAATCCGAGGTATTACTGCAGGAACATTTTGTTCGGCTATTTGAAATAACGTTATTTAGTACCTATTAATTAACAGGCAATTAATAGTCCTCACAAAGAACGAAAACAAAACAATGACAGAGGCCACAGTACTCTGTGACACATCCAATAGGTGAAAATATTCTTATTTCTATACATATGCCGAGTACACACTGTGGCTTTTTATGGCATCGCAATAGTGTGTACTAGTAGCAACGTCTGTCATTTCTGATATTTTTCGTTGTGTGGCATTGCTTTTCATATAAAAAAACATACGAGGGCAATTATGAATAAAATTCCGCGAAACATTTCCCAGGGAACAATACCAACTAATAGCAACTAATAGGGAAAACAAAAGATTATAATTGGAAAAGGGAGAAATTTCTCGCGGAATTTTATTCATAATTGTGCCCATAATCACCCTTAATCCAGTTGTCGACATCGACATCACTTTAACACAATACCATAAAATTTGGGGCTTGTGTACCCGTTGTCGAAAACCACTGACTCCTTTGGCAGGTTTATGCTATTCTCTAGACCTTAGAGAAGGCAAATAGATTGTCAGTAGCATAAAATTGCTCTCGAGAGCGAGTAAACAACCCCCAATTGTTGGCATTGTGTTAAAGAGATATCGATGTCGACAACTGGAATAAAGGTAAATGTGAACGGTGTTGCATACATTTTGAAAATGACAACTCAAAATGACAACACAAGAAATGCCAGGGAGTCTACTCTGCTTTCGAAATGCAATGTTAATAACATGCAATATCGAAAGCATTTTCTTTCGTTTCGAAATACAGAGTAGACCCCCAGATGTGTACTCAGCAACACATACACATTTTCCTACATACATACATTTGATGACCTTGATGGACCATCTACGTCATGTGGTCTTTCCCAAACTTTAGTCTGTGTTGCTTATGTACGTCTTACAATGGTGGCTTTTTTTGATGATTTAAATGCTTCTAGTACTCCGTGGTTTGTATAACATTATGAATAGTTATTTTACTGACGCTAACTCCGACTGCAGCTCTAATTCTATTTAAAATCACAGATGAATTCGAGACCATTTAGAGAATTTTGCATCTATATTGAGGTGAAAACTTCTTATAAGTCTTTCCTTTGTAAATACCATTTGGAGTACTCTGATGGATTCTTCATGTAATTGCTTATAACTTTTGGTCAGCGACGAAGCTTTCCGCCAATAGCGCGGTTAGAAAGCCCTAGTTCGTGATACGTCTCAAGTTTTGCGATTTCCGTGGAACTAAGCGACGGCTTTTTCCTAATACTTTTTTTTGTGCAAATAAAACGTTTTTCTATTGCACTTAAAGGTATTTTGGCATAAAGATCAAAGATCAATTGAAAATTCATCACTGAGGCTAATCTATGTTAACACTGAAATATTAAAATTTATCATGCTGTTTACGAAAACTATTATGAAAGTTCATTTAATGTTTACTGATCCATTTGGAATTTTTGTCAATAAAGCAATAGAGTTTCCTCTTAAGAATGACTTAAAAACATATTTTCTATTTAATTAAGGAATCGCGAAAATGTCTACTATTCTCTAAAATTTCAAGTGAGGCTATCCTATGTTAACGGAGTGTATAAAGCAGGTAAACCCATAACTCATCTTATGCATCAATGAAGTAGAATGCAATTTTAAATTTACTGTACATACAACATAAAGTATGTGCATTTTATTATTACAACTAGTACTATCAAATACTAAAATAGAAAATCGTTACTTATATACATATGTACATGCATATATGCATGTAACATAGGAAACAGCTAATCGATATTTTTATATGAAAAGTAGGTTACGTTACATTACATCTCTATAACCATTTTCATTACTTTTCACATAACAACATCGATCAGCTGTTTTCTTCCGTTGCAGTTACATTACATTAAGGCTCAGTTAGCCGACTGTAATGTAATGTAACTGTAACAGTAGGAAACAGCTAATCGATATTGTTATGTGAAAAGTAATGAAAATGGTTATAGAGATTTAATGTAACGTAACCTACTTTTCATATAAAAATATCGATCAGCTGTTTCCTACGTTGCAGTTACATTACATTACAGTCTTTATGTATGTATGTTGCAATAAAGGAGCGAATGCACTTACATGCATATCGTCGGGTGGTTACTGGTTTTCCGCACAGAATATTAAAATATATTATTATTGCGGCAAATCAGTAACCACCCGACGATATATACATATGTGTGTATTCAGATACTATATGCACATGTTTTATACTTACATATGTTTTCATATATTATATAAATTATATTAAATATATTATCGTTCTTCATTCATCGTCTAGGTTTAAGTCTTCATCAATAGATTTGTTATAAAAATGATGCCATGTGCTAATTTCTTCATATAACTTAGCACCAGGGCTTTCAGTTTCGCAACATTGTCGGTGGCCCAGTAATTTATAACTTCTGGCTAAATGTCCCTCAGTAACGCCCCTAAGGGTATTTTTTGTGTTGTAATGACTATAATTCAGTAGAAGCAGTTATGACTAACCTCTCTAGCAAATTTTGACATGAACTAAGAGCTTTGGCTGTGGGCATTCTATTTATGAAACATCCTATGAATGAAATACCTATCGAACGATTATTATAGCCAAATGTATGTGCGCCTTCAATGCCCCATCCTCTTCCTTCGTATATCACACCGTCACATCCAATTAGGAAATTATATCCAATGTCATTCCAATCATGTGTGTCAACGTGAAAGGCCTGTTAAAGTAAGACAATTTAGATATACTAGATACTTATCTATTCGAATTTATTATTTTAAAGTAACGACTCTATAGTCTGAGTTTAGACCACTAATTACTAATGAAAATCTGTTTAATTCAGATATGTATTTATTTACATACATATGTATATGAAATGTATGTATATGAGGAATAAATTCCCACCAAAAAAATGCTCCGAATTCGTAACGACTAGCCGGCAAAATCTTCCGATTTCGGAACCGAAATATTACCGAAATCGTTACGATTTTTGTATGAAATGGTTGACACGACTTCGTAACGATCTGTCGGTACGAAATTGCTGCTCTTGTCGAAATAATTTGCACATACATATATTTAAAAAAATTTTATTTGTTAACATATTATATTTATTTAAAACAAGAATTTTCACAGATTTTTTTTACTCACATATGTACTTAAAAATCAAATTTTTAATTTTTTTTTTAAATTTTTATTAAATAATTGTTCAGAGAAACTACCGAAATGTCTTAACGAATTCGGTACGACGAGTCTGACTTCAGAAAAAGTCGAAACATTTTGTTTGGCGGGTTAATACATATGGTTACCTTAATATAGAACTATAGAAAATAACTCATTATTTTTTTAAATCGAAATTTTCGTATATGTATTTGTGTACATATATCGAAAAATGCAAATATCTCGATTCCAAAAAATAATGAGCTAAGGCATTTCTTTATATTAAAGTAACGATATTTAAATATGTACATACATATCGTTAGTCTCAAGTAGAAAGGCCCTAACCCAAATAATTGTAACTTTACAGGAGAAAGTAAAAACATAATAGAAACTATAATATCAAAAAACTTCTTGTAAAATTGTTAGTTTTTACACTATTGCAATAAGTTTTTGTGACGATCTGTATTTGTGCGAAATGTATAGAAAACACTGAAAAACTAAATTTCGTAAAAAATACGATTTAAGGCCGGGCACAATGAATCCGTCATACGTTAAACTTCGTCTTTTTCAACTGACATTAACGCAATGACGAAGAAGGTTGGCACAATGAATACTTTGTTGACGGATATTAACCAGTTGTTTTTATCGCATATTTTTTAACAGACTTTATTTATTACAGATGGAGTTCGGGGAATCTCCAACGACTTTGACATTGTTTAACTACAATTTAGTGCACTTTAGCAATAATTTAATATATAGAAATATAAAAACACTGCTTTCCTGTTGCAGTTGCTACAGAAGCCCGTGACTTTTCTTTTTTTAAGTTGTTTCGGTACTCTTGTTTACTTTTATCAAACAGGCAGGGAAACATTTGGACAGCTTCAATAAGTTTCTATGTACTCCATTTTAATTATTAAACTTAAGTTTTTGTATTCTGTTAATTTTTCCTACCACAAAACACAAACCCAGATAAAGCAGCTGTCTTTTTGCTTGGATTCACTGTGCCCCGGCCTTTAGGGCCTTTCTATTTGAGACCATCGATATAAATAAATGCACAGTGTACACATATCGCTGGCTTATTCAAAGATCTTCATAACTCAAAAAAATGGATTTTTTTCATTAATCATGCAGAATTAATCCTCATATCGTTCTTCATATTGTGTAAAAATTTCATAAAAATACATATGTATGTATCTTGTTTACTCAACTCTTGGGAGAAAAATTAAATTTAATTTTTGCATTTATTTGTGTGTAAATTGAAAAGTTAAACCGCGTTTTCAGGTAAACTGGTTTTTTGAGTTATGACGTTCTTTTAATAAACGAGCGATGTGCATATGTACTTTCCGTTAACATAGGGCAGCCTCACATATAAATTTGATAAATTTATATATGTATACCTGTATATCTCTTATTAGTTGAATATTTTTCTCTTGATTAACTGAACTGGTAGTGGCAGTGTGTGCTGTAATTATAAAATAGTAGTATCTACATACATATACATATGTGTACATATGTATGTACATATATGTACATATATTGGGCCTAATTAGGTTGTCGAATTTTTCATTTCTTTAATCTAGTAAAAACTTTCGAAAAATTGAAAAATTCGGCAATTTGTATTATAATTTTAATAATATTTGCGTAGTTACATGTTTTTACAAAGAAATAGTTTAATAAGATGTACCGTGTCTACTTATTTTAATTTTTTATTGTTATCTTATTTTTTATCTGCAAATTAAAACGAGAGTTATTATAAACAGACAATAGGTACATCTTTTTATTATTTCACTTACAAAAATAAAAAACTTACATATTATGACCAGTTTTGTAGGCTCTTCAATATTCTCATATTCTTCCTTGGGACTTCTAGTTGACCAAAAACTTCTTTGAATTATTGGTAAATCTGATATATGTATATTCATTACTAAAATACATTTTAATAATAAACGTTAAAAATGCAAAAGAAATACATAATTTGTAATAGTCTACAAGAACTGGAAAACTTATTGCCATTATTACAACTTGGCGTTATTTAAAGGTAGGATTTTATCAATCGTATTAAAATTTAAATGCATTTAATTTATCGGTCACTTTATATTAAAGTAAAATTGCAATAATGGAAAACGTTAAATAAAATCATATGTACGTTTAACTAATGCCAAGTTGAAATAATGGCCCCTAATCGATATTTGTATTTTAAAATGTTCAGGCTTGTGCAACTCTTGAATTATAACTTACATGTTTTAACTAGTACTTCGTTGTTGTCATTGTGAATTAAAGAAATTCCTGCATTATTCTTATTGTTTGGGAGAGTTAAATATAGATTACCATCGTAATTAATTTTGTTGCCCAAATGAACATTCGAAGAATCAGTTATAGTAATATTGCCCTTTGTAACTGATGTTGATAGCTCATGTATGCTGTTCTGTATGCTGTCTAAAAAAATAAATATACACATATGTTAGAGAACTGGATGAGTTGATTCTAGGGTGATCGATTATTCGACTTTTTCCAGAAACCGGTTTTCGAATAGTTCGAATATTTGAAATTATGAAAAACCCGGTTTCGGTTTTTAAGATTCAGGAAAAACCGGCCAACCGATTTTTTTAAGTAAGAAAATTATTATACAAAAGTTTTGATTTTAAATTGCTTTATAAAAAAAAGGTTAACAGTTCATGTAAAAACTATGAAACAATACAAAAATTAAAGGTAAAACATAAAAAATAACTTCATATACTTATGTATAGTACATAAATATTTATATGTATATAATATACAGTTGAGGAATAAACTCTACATGCAATCATCATTTTTTGGGTTTGTGGAAACTTGGGAACAAATTCAAAAAATTAAATATACCAATATTTAGGTTGCTAATAAATATGTTGTTTGTTAATTTTGTATACCTACTGGTCAAATTACTCACAAAAGCACGTTGAACAAATGTAGTCTTAAATTAATAAAACAGTGATTATAAATTTTCACATATGTACGTATGTACATATATTTATTGTTATACATAACTTTAAAAAACTTTAAAAAGCTTAAATTTTTTAACAATGAGTTCAGAAATAATATCAATAAGGTTTTTTAAGAAGTTTTCAAAACAATCATCCTGATTCACTGCTTTTGTGAACTAAAATTAACCTTTTTTATGCGGTAGATGCGTTCCAAAGAAAACCGCATTAAAAAAGTAACTATTACTTTGTGAGGAATAAATAGAAGTCACAAAATAACTCTTATTTCGTGAGGAATAAATAAAAGTCACAAAATAACTCTTAGTTTGTGAGGAATAAATAAAAATCAAGAAATAATGATTAAAAGGTATGTAATTTTTAAAATAAAAATTATAACAGATACGGTTCCTGATGTAAAGAAATGAAAACTAAGCAAACGGAGTTTAAAATTTTGAGAAAATGTTAAAAAATTGTGAGTCATTAAAAAATAATTAATTTAAATAATTTTATATATAAAAAATTCTAATTGGAAAAGGGAGAAATTTTCCGCGGAATTTTATTCGTAATTGCCCTGTATATATTTTTCAACACTATGTGGAGTTGGAGTCAGTTGTTTCCTTATTCTTACTAATTTTTACTATTTTTCCGTTCGTGTACTTTTTTCAGCAAAAGCTCTTTTTGAGAGTAAATTTTAACTTTTTCGAAGTAACACCTACTCATTTACTGCATTTTACTGCAAAAGTAAAAAAAAACACACCTATATTATATCAAGCAAATTTTATACCGCATTTTAAGCAATACATTGAATAACAAAGATTATTGCAAGTTGTTGAGATTAATTAATTACTCTTGATGAGAAAGTAAAAATGAACATTTAAATTTTTTACAATACAAACTTGCTTAAATTGTAGTTGTGATAATCTCAAACTTTTTATCATGATCTTTGTAAATATAAGCACATTTCGTCTTGCGCAGTAATAATGTATATTAATATACTGTGCGGCAAACCAGTAACCACCCGACGATTTGTGAAATTCAAGTTTAATCATAAAAATAGTTGTATGTATCTTAGGAAAATATTTAACCTAATACCTACATTACCAGTGCACCATTAAAAAATTTCACGTATGACACGCTTTAATGTGAGCCACTGTATATATCTACATATATATATATACATATGATACATATACATAGATATGTAGGTACATGTACATGCACATGTTTCACCCAAAATTCGCAGAATTTCACATTCGAAAGCAGTTACCTGTTACATCGGTATATTTATCAGTTGATTCTTGATTGCTTGATTTAGAACCCTTTAAGTGCGTCCCATCCATCATATTTTAAGTATTAATATGTAAAATGAAATACATACAACAAAATTGCATCAAGTTATTTACTGTTTTTGTGTGGTTTTTGTTATGATTATTTTATATAAACAATATGCCATGACTTTGCAGTACAAAAGATATACGGGTATGTTCTAATTACATTCCACATGAAATCACAAAACATACAGAAGTGTCACGAGACGGAAGATACAGATATTTTTCTGTTTGTCTCGTTTTCCCTCAAATTTTGTCGTCGTTTTTGTTTTGCTACGTCTTTCTAGTGCAATGAATTTTTATTAGCTGTGTTAATTGGTAAGTAGTAATACATTACAGTATCAAATACACTATGCTTTTCTCTTTTTTCCACGAATTTTAACAAAAACCTGATTGGAGCTTTTTTACCTGTCACTTTCTTCACTTCTGTGTATTCTGTGATTCCACTCCTTTTAATTTCACTTCGAATGTAGAACATACCCGATACTCACTTCTCCAGCTGCTTGGGTTAACTGTCAAACAACTATTGACTTATCTGTACCCATGTTCTGTAACTCTCGTCACTAGAAAGTTTTCACTTGGAACATGTTAAATGAAAGAAAATGCCATAAATTGAAACAAACAGCTGTTTTTCACTAGCCTGTTGTCTGTAACTTTTTTGGCGAGTAGTGGCTGTCACCTAAGAAAATTACTCGACAATTTACAGAAAAAGTGTGTCTGTAAAATTTTCGTGAGAAAAGTTTCCGCTATGTACTGTCAAATAAACTCACAAATAAAAACGGGGTGAGATACAATTTCAACCAGAAAAGACATGTTCAAAATGCAAAATTCAATGAGTAATAACGCAAAAAGGTAAGAATTTTGTTCTGAAGTGATACTTTCATTGTTAAATTATTTTAACAAAATATTTTATTTTTTTTCAACAATTTTGTAAACAACAATCATCAATGCTGGTATAGCCGACAGTTGTATTTTCGCCGCCGTCGTTGAAAGTTTTCGTCTTTTAGTGAATTTTGGTCGCCGTTCATTCGTTTTATAAAAATACACCATAGAATTTTTTGTTTAATAATAAAAGTAATATATACATACATATGTTTTTTATTCAAACTTTTTACATCCAACATGAAAACTTATTAGGACTTAAAGAAAAAATTACAAAAATTTTTATCGACGCATGTCGCAAACATAACAACAATATTTTTCACAACTTGCTCAAGTAGGTTAAATTGCTGTATATATTTAAGTATATATAAAAGCTGAAAATATCAGTTTTATTCATATAACATGACTTTTAGAAGAAAAATAACGGTAGAAATTTGAATATATTTAATATAACAAAAATTAAAAATTTTAAAAACCCCCGACTTTTTTCAGAAAAGATGTTATATCTTCTAAGCGGCTGGACGGATTTTCTTCAAACATAGCTAAGAACCCTCTCGATTAAGTCATCTTTCAAACAGAAAAAATGAAAATCGGTCCAGCCGTTTGGCCTGTACGTGGATACGGACAGACACACACTACAAACTTATAACGTCCCTTTTTTTTAGTCGGGGGTTAAAAAGAAGTTTTATTAATAAAAAAAATAAATATCACTTCATTTGCTTAAAACATAAAACGATAATTAAATCTTTGTAATTTGCTTTGATTCACGCTCTTTGAGTAGAATATGCATTAATATGCATTATAACAGAAGCGAATAACAATATTAATATCCCAATATTAATATCTCACATATCCCAAAAATTGCAGATTGCCGTAAAACAGATTTTACAATGTTCAACAATTGTGGAAAAGATGCATTAATGCAGCTCTATTTCTCCTGATATATTCAAGATATCGGAAAACTGATAACGAATTTGGAAAGAGTGCACATTATTCATATATAATCAATCAATAACTCATTTTTTTAATGTTACATACATCAAACCAGAAACCAACCGAAGAAATGTAAAATTCCATATAGGAAAAACAGTTAACAAAAAAAAACAATATCTATAAAACCACACTAAAAAAAATTGTATTTCAATATAAAGTTTGACTTTTATCATGATAAAAAGTGTGTTCGTTTACATTTGCAGTAAAAAGGTGGTAACCCTATGAGCGAGTGAATTGTTTTTTATACTGTGGCTCAAGGCACATTTACTACAGGTACATGCATTAAGAAAATATCTGTGGCAACTCTGTGCTTCTCACATAGCTTTACAAAGTAATTGTCAAAAATTTGTATGCATCACACAAGGCACAAAAGTAATTGTCAAACGAATTCTTCGTTATAAACTTGTAAACAAAAAATCAGCGGATGAGCAATATGCCTGATACGTGTACCTGTTTGATATGCCTTGCTGTGGCTGCACAAAGATATCTATAAATTATGTTTGCTGGATAAAAATAAAATTAATATGATTATAAAATTATAACTGCCGTATTCAGGAAAAATAATTTAGGTTTCCTAAAGGTTTACGAAACAAATTTTGTATAGACATTTGTTTGGTAAGTAAACATTCAGTAAACATAAATTATTTTTTTTCTGAATAAGGCCTTAATTCTTTTAATCAGAATTAATTTTTAGTCAGGCTTAAGTTCAGTAATTTCAATTCTTTTATAGAATGAAATATTTTTTTTAATTAATGTGAGTTTCTAAAGAAGAGAAGAAAAATTAAATTAAACTTTTAAGCTGGAGGAAATACCGATATTTTTCTGTGCAGCAACGCACTTCATCAGCACCCTAGTCTATCTACTTGGGTAGAGATTGTTATTAACATCAGCTATTTAACGTAAATTCTAATGAAACGGAATGTGAGAAATGATTGTTGTGTACGATACGTTACTTATTCGACGGTACAACATTGTATCATGTATGTAGGCATGCATGGGCACATCTATGTGTGAATGCATGTATACATGTATGCATGATACAATAATATAAAGGTAAAACCAAGGCGAATACAGTATCAGGTGACCTTATCAGTACAACAATTTTACAACACAAAAAACAGCATGCAGTTTGCTATGCTACAAAACCAATCTGTCAAAAGATTTCTGAGCAAATTTTGACATTTTGGTTCAAATTGCTCAATTTTGCATCAACAGCTGATAATCAGCCGGGCTGATAAGGTCACCTGTTACTGAATACGCCTTAGGTAAAACCATGATATAAATATAGAAGGTGCTTCCATTCTCTCAATTTTTCTTGACATTGCGCTGATTTACACGGGCATAATTGTGCTGGCATAACATGCCAGTTTGTTGGTGAGAGAGGCAAAGAGAGTGGTTTTGCGGTTGGCATCACTTTTCAACCAGCTTCAACCCCGCATTAGCAGCATAAAACCAATACACACACAAATTAAAAAATAGCAAATGTTAAATGAATACTAAAAACACTAACACACACACAGCTGTGTATATGAATACATTTTGTGCCAGATGAATTAGTCTCGTGTAATTTGGAAAAGAACAAAAATTGTGCGGCTTAAAAATTGTTCTCGTCTAAACTACCTCATTCACTATCTGACAAGTATAAGTATTGTGAAGTTTCCGGTAAAATCGTGCTACCGTATTAATTTAATATTTCCCCCTCTATTTCCTAATTAAACAATTACAGCCGTATTCATAAAAATTTTAAACCGCGTTTCAAATATTGTTTATGCAAAATTCGCTAAAATTGTATTCATAATAGAATTTTAGCTTAAAAAACGGTTTTTAAACCTTGCGTAAATCAGCAAATTTTAAAATTGACTGCCCCCATATTTAAACCAATTTTAAGATGACGTTGTTGTAATTTTGCTTCGTTTTTGTTTACATTTTGAGCTTTACCTATATGTACATATGTGTGTATGTATGTATGTACTTATGTATGTATGTATGTATGCATATGCCAGTATTATTTAGAAGAAAACAATGTAATTTATTTATAGAAACTAATGCCGAAATATCAAATATACTCCAAAATAATATTTAAAAGAAAAGGAGCGATCCAGTTTCCATTCCCAGTCATTGTTTTCTCATTTTATGTGTTAACAAAAATAATATGATTGTAGAAAATTAACTAGTGATGTATAAACACTCAAAACAAACAAAATAAAGCTCGTTATTCTAGTGCTTCTTTATCTGCAATAAAATAAATCATATAAAAAGCACTTTTAACAAAGATTTGTTATGAACTTTTTTTATTTTTTTATTAAATACAAGTTGGAACACATCTTTTATTTTATAGAAACATTTCTCTGAAAAGCGACAAATAAACAAATATAGACACGAGTACTTTGTGAGTTAACAATCGTTGTTTTGCAGAACTAATATGCAAGTGACAAATAAAGAATACAGTGTTGCCACGATATTTTTAAAAAATTTGGTTAATTGATTTTTAGTTAAAAAACTGATTATGAATACCAATATTTAAAAAACGTTATTTAGCCTTAAAACGCTTTTTAAATAATATGAATTTTAAACCTCAATCAACTTTTTTTATGAATACGGCTGTTAATGTACAAATTGTGTTCGACGGTTGTATCGTCTTGTCTATGGACGAAATAAAATAAGCAGAATCTTTAAAACAATTATTAGTTATTGTCTATGCTAGAAGGTTCGTGTATTTGCTTTATGATTTTGTTTCAAACATTATATCCAACACATATGTTTTCCTTTATTTTTCAAACTTTTGTATAATAATTTCATTTTATTTTTATGTTTTAAAAACATGGTAATAATATTTTCATTTTTCATTATGAAAGACAATAAATAACCATTTTTGAAGAAAATAATTTAGAGAATTCAAAAACAAGAAAATTATTTTAAAACAAAAAAACGTCATAAATCTTCTTACTAAATTAGGGCATAAGCAAAAAAAATAAGAGTGCAGCATTTTTTAAATTCCCTGTATTTCCTGGTGTTCGCCAACAGTGACTAATAATCACTTTTTAAACTTCACAGATATGTAGTTATGTATATAACTTTATTTTTTCCCAAATTTTTGTTAAGATAATTACACATTTTTGTAAAAACAATTTCTAGGGAAAGACTTAAATTTTTTACTATATGGGAACATTTTTCTTTATTTCTCTCAAAAAACAAACTTCAAAAATACTTATTTTTAAAAACAAAGAGAGAATGGAAGTACCTTCTATCAGTGTGCACACTTCTACCGATATTCGGTAGATTCTACCGAATATGTTTGTGAATTTAACAATCTACCAATTCTACCGAACAAGACCTGAAATCTACCGAATATTGTTATTTAGTAATTTAAGTCGATATATATATGTGTAAATTGGCTAATTTGCCACATAGCAGTGCGGCCGCAGAGCGGTCATTTTCTGTCATGAAAATCATTAAAACAGAACAAAGAAATCGGTTAAATACTGAAACTATAAGTAACCTAATATTTGCCAAAAGAATTGTGCCTTGGGGATGAAATATTTATTTATTCCTCCCAATGATTTAATAATTTTTGCACAGAAGTTTAAATTCATAAATGGATCTTACATATAATATTTGTAGCTACAAATGTTTGTCAAATAAAAGTTATTTTAGTAGCTTTATAAAGCCTATGTACAAAAACTGAATTCCTATCATTTATGTATATTATTTTATTTATTTATTTATTATACATATTATACAAAGTAAATTTGCATAATATGGTGTTGCACAAATATGGACGGGGTAACTAGACCATATGCCCAAGATGGTTTTAACAGTATTTTAAAAGGGTTTGTGACTGACTGTACACGACCTATGCCTTCACATAGGAAGTCGCAACGTGGTTGTTAAAGAAATTCCACAAAAAACCGCAAGATTATACGGTTATCCGTGGCAAATCAGTCAACCAGTGCAAGCGAGACGAAAAACTCTCGAATGCCAAACAACATGCACAAGCCAGGCCGCACTTAAGAAATAATTACGATGACGCGAGAGATGTTCCCCAACCCAGAGCTTCTTTATGACTGTATATTATTTTATATTTGCATAGCATATCTATATAAAGGGCAAGGGCAAATAACTGAGGATGACACTTTTTTTATTGGATATGCTTCATTGTTTATGGCAGTTTAATTTCCAATCGCATGTGAAGTTTTAAATGCGCTTTTGGAACCTGTTTAGTTTGATACTCCTTGCACTTACCCTCTGTATATAAGTACATACATATATTTTGTTATTTTTTATGTTTCTTTGAATTGTTATTTTTTATGTTTCTCTGAAAAAAAAATTCTACCGAAACAAAAGGTTTAATAAAATATGTTACAAAATATGTATATTAACATCAATTATTATTATGATTTATAAATTAATTATTTTTTTAATGACTTCCACGATTTTCATTAAACTTTTTTTTCAAATTTTTACACTTCATTTGCTTACTTTCATTTGTTTACATTTTTAATCATATGTTTTTGTCTTACTAAACTTTACTACGACAAATTTCTGCAGTAAAAATTTGCAAAACACTCAGTCAAAAACTGTATTTTGGGTAAACTAACGCAATTTAGTAAAATGCAGTAAAGTTCAGTAAAAATTTTTAAAAACTTTTTAGTACGGGAACCCAATTTAAAATTATATCAGGGGGCAAATTACGGCACTCGTTTTCGAACGAAATTACGAAATATTTCAATAGAGTTTCTATGGAAATATTTCGTAATTTCGTTCGATAACGAGTGCCGTAATTTGCTCCCAGGTGTAGACGTAGGGTGATGAATTTTCATCATGGTATCAATTTGACAATCATCATGATATAATTCATCACGTGTGGACACTATGTAACGTATGGTGTTTGACAGTCAGGTAGTTTAGACGAGAACAATTTTTAAGCCGCACAATTTATGTTCTTTTCCAAATTACACGCCTCTAATTCATCTGGCACAAAATGTATACGTATACACAGCTTTGTGTGTGTTAGTGTTTTTAGTATTCATTTAAGATTTGCTGTTTTTTAAGTTGTGTATATTGGTTTTATGCTGCTAATGCGGAGTTGTAGCTGGTTGAAAAGTTATTCCAACCGCAAAACCGCTCTCTTTGCCTCTCTCACCGACAAACTGGCATGTTATGCCCGTGTAAATCAGCGCAGTGAAGTGCCTTAAATTGGTGTCGAACATTACAATCGTTGAGTTATCCTGTACTGTGGTGATCAAGTGGGTATGTTTTTTTAAAGTGTAGTAGAAACTTTTCAATATACAAACATAATACATAAATTAAAATTTGTATTTTAAATAGTAATTATTGCTATAAATGAGTGGAATAACTCAGCTAGTTCAACCTTCGCGCTTAGAAGATAGTAGTAGCAGTGGAGATGAAACCGATACGCATGAGTCGAAAACGTACCACTGCTTAAACCAATCTGTGGGTGAAGCGCTTTCAAAACGAACGGACGCAGAAGAACTGCCTAGAGGAAGTGGTGTACATCCGAAAGATGACGGCAATGAAGTCGATTGGACAGAAGAAAATTTCGAAACACAGCGAGATGGTAATATGAAAGTTGTTGCTTCACATTATAATGAATTGAAAGAAGCCGGCAGGAAGGAGCGTTTTAAATCTCGCATATTTCATATGAGAAATTTCAATAACTGGATAAAGTCACAACTTATATCTGAATACCTAAAACGTATATGTGAAAATCAGCGCATGGGAGAACCCATGCGTGTTTTAGATATGTGTTGCGGAAAAGGTGGAGATTTACTTAAATGGGAAAAAGCTATGATCACCTATCTGATTTGCACAGATATTGCTGAAGTTTCTGTTGAACAATGTAAGACTCGTTACAAAGACATGTGTCGAAGGGCAGAGAAATCAAAATTTTCGCACAAATTTGAAGCAGAATTTTTTGCATGTGATTCCACCTTAGTTCGTCTGAGAGAACGTTTTAAAGATCCTTCACTAAAGCTTAATTTGGTTTCTTGCCAATTTGCTTTTCATTATTCTTTCGAATCGATTACACAGGCAGAGTGTATGGTTCGGAATGCAGCAGAATGTTTACAACCGGGTGGTTTCTTTATAGCAACCATGCCAGACGCATACGAATTAATGAAACGGTTAAGGGCCTCCAATAATGGTCGAAGTTTTGGCAATGAAGTTTATAATATCGAATTTATTTGCGATACTAATCCGCCACCTCTATTCGGTGCAAAATATCAGTTCCACCTAGAAGGTGTTGTTGATTGCCCCGAATTTTTAGTTCATTTTCCAACGCTCGAAAAACTTTGTCGTAAGTATGGCTTAAAATTGGAACGGAAAACAACATTTGCAGATTATTACAAAGAAAATTATGCAAAAGGTATTTATTTTTTATAATGATGAAAAGTCCAATCAATATTCAATAAAAACTTAAATATTTTAGGGCGAGTTCTTTTACAGCGGATGAACTGCTTAGATACTGTATATGCTAATCGAATAGGCAATGATGAACAATTTGCTCATATCAAACGATATGTAAAGGGTAATTCTGGACGACCTTATGGTTCATTAACAAGGAGTGAATGGGAAGCTGCAAGTAAGTAAACTGTACTAATAATGATATACCTAGGCGCATAAAAAAGAAAAACAGATATAAAATCACAAAAATATATATTTTAACGCGGCATCTCTCTCCAAACTAAATAGGAGGTCATACATGTAACATTAGTTAATGGTATATAGTTAATGCGTGGTGAAGATTAACGATCTGGTATGAACACCGATTTCACTGTACATTTACCTTGCAGCTCCTTTCTACTATTCATAATCATATGTGAACTGTATATCAATGCTTCACTAATATAGATCTGTTAAATATTAACTGCATTTAGAAGCTTTTCTGATACTAGCACGAAGTATAAAACTATAGTTTTAGGCTTAAGTTGTTAAATTGGCATTGAATTTTCAAAATCGGTTTAGCAGTTTGAAAATTCGTAAAAAAAAGTATAAAAAACGGGTCCCGAACCGTATAAAAAAAAATAGCCTGTGTTTGACGCAGGTAATGCACCTTTCTATTGGTGAAATAATTTTTAAAGTCGGTTTAGTGGTTTGGGCGTGAAAGCGTAGCAAACAAACACACTTTTACATTTATAATTATATCGATGGCTTAATATAAAAAAGGCGTATCTCAGTTTTTTTTCGAAATCGCGATTTTAACATTTTATGTTAGCCTACGTATAATTATGTACATACTCCTTAAAGAACTAACTACGTTATAGTCAACATTGGCAAATGACAAAAAATTGTATGTAAATGTTTTAGTTTTATTCAGTTTTTCCTTCTCTTGTTTCGCCTTTCTATTTTAAGCCATCGATATACATATGTGACGTCACGTCAATACAATATCAAAAAATTGGGCCCTGTTCGCTCGAGAACAATTTTGTGCTACTGACAATCTATTTCCGTTCCCTTCATGACATGAGTCAGTTGTTTTCGACAACGGCTACACAAGCTCCAATTTTGGTATTGTGTTAAAGTGTCGTCGATGTCGACAAATAGAATAAGGGTGAATATAACATACATAAATAAAATATATAATACAATTTTTTCCATATACTTACAAAAACATTTTTATTATTCCAGCAATTTACTTAGTATGTGCTTTTCGTAAATGTAAAAACACTTGGGACGCTCAGGGTAAAGCTCTATTCGAATTTGACTAACCACAGCTGCCTATGAAATTTAGAGCTTTAAATTAAAAAAAATACAAGCCAAACAACATAATAAAAACATCATCTTTCTGTTAATAAAATACTATTAATTGTATTAATAAAAAGCTTTATTGAAGTAACAATTTTATTTAAATTTAGATAAAGAAAATTTAATGCAGAAATATCATATAGTATCATTTATTAATTTCAAACCAATTCTCTTTTTGTAAAAGGGGTTGATTGGACTTGGTATTGCGTTGGGTTTTAGCAAACCTTTACCGGGTTTTCTCTTTGCATCGTAAGGTATATTAGGAGAACTTTTGATTTGTTGTATGTACTCAATAGGATTTTGCGAAGTATTATGTTTTAAAGCAAAATTTACGCGCTTTGTGCTGCCTGGTGTTTTGGGAGTGCTGGAAGCTGAAAGAGATGTCACCTTGCTACTAACTGGTGTAGATAGGTTATTTTTAAAGCGCTGTTTTGCTAATGGATTTAACACTAACCCTGCGTTAGCATTTTTCATTTGAATTTTTCTCGAAGGAAAAAAATACTCTACTTCACCATCTGTTAAAGGTTCGTCCCATTCGTTAGTTGCTTTTTTCTTTAATTTAGGGGTTTCATCAGGATCCGATATTTTTAACACTTCTGGTTCTTTTGTTAGTTTTAAATATTTCATACTTATATTTTGTGGTTTATTTTCAGTTTTGTTATCCTTGTTTTCTACCCGATCATTCTTTTTAAATTTTTTACTTAATTTAGCAGGGGAATCTCTGTTAATTAGCGCTTTTATTGAATTTCCTTTCTTCGCATTGCTTTCAGAATCTGTCTTAAATTTATTTTTCATAATTTGACTCTTTTCCCAACAGCCATCTTCAATTGAACTTTCCTTTTTAGATTTTTTTGGCTTCAATTCATCTTCGTTTAATTGTTCTTCTACCCACCCGGACATAAAGGATTTTTGTGACCGCTTTCTACGTTCTCTAAAATAATCCTCTGGCAAAGCCTTTTCTAAAGACTGCTCATAATTGCTTTCATCGATTTCATCGAAATTTAAGGACTTTAAAAATTTTCTTCTTTTGCGTTTAGTCATTTGTTTTAATTTTCTATCAACTCCGAACAACTCATTTTCCAAATTATCCAATTGTCTAATTTTTTCCTTAATTAACGGTTTATCCGATTTTCCTTCAAATCGCGGCATCGTCTTAACTCCCAATGGAAATTCACCATTCTGACAACTTGAAAATAAATCCAATAATTTTTTAAGCGATTTTCTGCGCTTTGTTGGGCAATCCTCTTTATATAGAAACTGTTCAATTTCTTTTATGATAGGCTGAGCATCTAGCGGCAGCTCTGGCATAAAAACATCAACATTGCCAGCCCGTGGATCTAGACATTTCTTATCAACGCATTCATCTAAATTTTCATCTTCCATATCATCATTTTTAGATTCTATTTTTTCCAAATCATCAATGTGCTTTGTAGGAAATCCCATGTCTTTCCAAGCATTATATTTCTCAGTGTATTCTCTACCCAAAGCACTTTGATATAATAAATGATGAAAAACTCTTCCACGGCAGTGCGATATTAAGCGAAAATCTCTTTGCGTCGCCATAAATTTAATAAAAGGTTTAAGAAACATTGCCACATGTTCTGCAGAAATACTACTTTCGGAAACTTTAGCTAATTCTTCAAAGAATATGTCAAAATAATGCATAGT
This sequence comes from Tachina grossa, assembly GCA_949987645.1. NCBI lineage: Eukaryota > Metazoa > Arthropoda > Insecta > Diptera > Tachinidae > Tachina > Tachina grossa. The sequence goes on along the minus strand of OX465277.1, from coordinate 125,395,188 downwards.
CAATCCCTTCGCTGATACATTTTCAAAAAGGACTGTTTCAGTGGCGTGTTCATTAAACTGTTCTATAGCATCTAAGCTCCAATCTAATGATTTCATAATTTTAAACATATAACGCAGCATACGCCTTGTTAACATTAAAAATTTGTCAATACGCCATTGGTCTATACCAAACCACTCAATGCACATTGTTTTCAAAAAAGCTCCAAAAAAATCCACGCTATATTGCAAGTTGCCATCAAAGCATTCTAAAAGTTTGCCAAGTTGCTCTGCAAGTTCTTCCTGAACCAAAGGTTTGTCAGAGTACCACATATTGTAATACAGTCCTTTCCATATTCTAATGAAATCTTCTTGAGTGAATGGAAAAGACGACTTTGTTCTAATCTGAAGCCATTTACGCAATTTTTTCAGTTGCCTATTTCTTTGTGTTAAATCATTACAAGCCAACGATTTGACAATTTTTACCTCCTGGGCAATAATTTGGATATCTTCTGGCACACTTTCTTCCTTTTCTTTTTTATCCGTTTCCAATTCAATTTCTTCCTTATTTTGAAATGATAAATTATGTTTTGACTTTTTCACAGACGCCATTATTACCATTCTATTTATTTAAATTATTTTTATTTTATTTTCTATTTCAGTTGACAAACTGAACATAAACACGTGTTTGATAGTGGTGTACAGTATTGTGTCACAGACAACTCACTATCAGGGCTGCCAGAAAATTCTGCTGAAAAATTTGCACTTTTTTGACAAATCATCGGGATGTTAATTTCGAAAATCGTCAAGAAAATCAACATGAGTTTTTCATTAATTTTTATTAATTAAGCACCCCATACATTATTCAATTCAATTTTCAATTGAGTCGATTGTTGTTCAAATCAAAGCGTGTATGGCTTTGTCAATTGATTAGTTTGGCAGTTGTCGAGTTGGTTGAAGAAAAATCAAAAGATTTTGATTTTTCATGTTGACTAGTAAATCGTTCCATTCGATTGTGCTGTGTGTGTTCGAGTTTCGTGATTAGGTGTCAAAATTTATGTTTTTAGCTTTATTTTGTATAGAAAAAGTTACGTATTCCTAAAATTGTATTTTATTTCATTGAAATTTAGATAAAATATTTAAAAAGTGATGAATGAATGCAATAGAAGTTTTAAATTTTTAAGTTTGTAATTTTGAAAAAAATATAAATTTGGCAGTTGAATGAAAATCTTTCAATTCAGTTTATGAAGTGTGTGGCCAAGAACCAATTCAATTGAAAGAGTCAATTCACAATTGAATTGAAACGTGTATGGGGTGCTATAGACGAAAATAACAATCGTATATAATTTCACGTATTTTATTAAATGATAATATATAATTTGAAATTTATTTGCTAGTGGTTCAGCGTTGTCTATATGTTTCATTGTTGCTGTAACAAATCATCAGTAGACTTCAACCACACATTTTGAATAGTCACAAACCTCTTATCTTATGCACAGACTTTTCAAGTCTACTGATGATTTGTTAAAGCATTAATGAAATATATAGACAACGCTGAACCACTAGCAAATAAATTTCAAATTAAAATAATTAAAATTTCATTCATTGGAAAATCGGATTGAATTCTGTCACACTCCAAAAAAATCGCAACAAAATCTCTTATAGGTGCCACACTATTCCACAAAAAAAAAAAGATGCAAAAACATTCAAAATAATTTGTATGTTTAATTATTTTGCATTTCTAAAGAAATAATAACGCAAATGTAATTTTCAAAATATATCTCTCTATCTTTAAATAAATGAAGCAGAATTTGCTGTTTTCTTATCAACTGCCTTACAAAATGCATCTCTGATCTAATAGAAATTATCATTTTATGAAAATGTTCATAAACTTTTGGAAATCGGACAGACTTGTCAAAAAATATGTCACACATGTCAAATTTTAATCCACACTATCATACTTTTTGAGCACACACGATTTTTTTGACAGATCGAAAGACTGTGTATGATAGTGTATCACAGCCTTAAGTGACAGCATAAATAAAATAAAAATTGTGATTATGCTTTTAAAATTTAAAAAATTTAATTTTTATCAGAAAAACATAAAACTATCTTGAAACATAAAGATAGATGAACTCATCACTTCAGTGGAAAACTAAAAAAAATGTAACTACTAAAATTTAGAAACAGAACGGCACAGCACAGAGCATCAACAGAAAGTAAAGAATAATGAAGCCTTTACTAACTCACGTGAAAAATTACTGACTACTGGGGATGAGATATATGTATACAGAAGAAGAAATTTTTAATTTTACAATTGTTTATTTGACGACTGCGAATATATTTCTATAATACCGGCTAGTTGAGTATTTGAAAATACAGTTTTTATTTACAAATAAGACGAGTATAAACGTAGTATAGATAGCTACTAAATATAAAAAAAATCATAAAACCTATGATAATAATGAGACACTGGTCAAAATGTTTCATTTGATATTTATCGAAATTCCAATAGAAAATAAAATATAAATTTCGTTCTATATTGATTGACGTAATTTGCCCCAGTTCTTAAGATTTACAAAAAATTAAAAAATACACTAATAAATTTTTGGCTTATTTTGGGCATATCACTTATTTACATAGACTACTTAATATTCATATTCTGTGCTTATTTACTTAAAAACTAGAATAATTCAAAAAATTTACTTAACCATTTAAAGTTTTGATAAAAAATTCTGATTCTGAAGAGGATAATATATTAATGGTATTGTTTTTATGCATAATGCATGCTTATTAAATACTTTAAATATCTATTCTTTTGAAATTGTACATCTGTATTTATGTATTAATAAGTTCTTCACTTGCAATCCATTCTTTCAAATCGTTTTGAAATAAATTTAAGGCAGCCATCATGGACAGAAAAGTGTCTACTTTTAGTATATTTGAAAATTTTAGCAATGCTAATTTATGTTTACGCTTTATGTGTTTTTTGGTAAATTTTTGTATAAAGATGCAATAAGGTGTAACTCACCGACCTTGCAACTGCTGAATCTGGGTATATTTTTGCGTTTAATTTGGCCAATTTGTCCATTTGTCAGCAATAGTCACTTTCCTCCGAAAATAAGTATTTTTTTGTGGTAAAAACTGGGATATTTTTAGATCATTTGCTTTTGGGAATTGCCCACGTGTTTGGTTGTTTAAGTTTCCTAAGATCGTGCGATTTTAATTCGATCGGTTTACAGAAAAGCCTTCTAAAAATATGTAATTTAATTAAATTTGGCTTTCACAATAGCTGTCAAAAATACAATTAGAATTATCAAGTATGTGTGTGCAATTGTACTCGTATATTTAAAAATCTTACAGAAATGAAAAGATTCATACCAAGGTGCATGTTTTTATATGAAGTTTGACACATAGGAAATACATTTCTTGTCAAAATAAAAACGAAAGTTGACTTTGAACAAAAGGGGCACAAAATAATGCAAATGATACTAAAAGGGGACTTAAAAGTAAGGGCCATAAGAAGTTTCAAGGTAGTTGAAAAATGGGCAAAATGCGACTTTAGCGCACACAATAAAATTCGTTGGTCATATTTCCTAAAATTATGGTATAATCTTAACTAAGTGAAAGTGTAGAATGGCATTTACAAAGTTTTTTAGATAATTTAACAAAAATTTTAGTTGATTTTTCGAACATAGAAATCAACTAAAATTTTTGTTAAAACTCCTTAACGACTAGGTAAGTTCATATTTTAATTTTTTTTTTGCGAATTATCTAAATAGAAAAGTAAATTTATACATAAATTAACTATCTATAATTCGATAATTTTCATGGATTGTAACTATCTTCGCGATAATAAATAATAATTAAAGAATTTTTGCATTTGTAATAATTTATTACAAAGTATTGTAATATGTATTCTATGTGTAGGTATGTACATAGTATGTAAATGTTTACACAGGAAACAAATGTCTTATAAAAAATTTAATAAATTTATTTCCACAACGTTTTAATAAGCATATTCGGCCCTGTTCGTACGATGGCAAATCGATTCAATTTACAGAAAAGCGCCGACTCTTTTCGGAATCCTGCATAGCTTTCACCACGTCTATTTCAAATTCTTCCTGTGAAACATGAACACACCTCTCACGCAATAAACGTACATTCAGTATGTTGAGCTACAGCGCGAGCAAGTGTTTTACCTATACCAGGTGGCCCGTACAAGATGACGCCCATTAGAACTTATTTCCTTGATTTGGGATCAACTTTATTGGGCAGAATTTTATGTAAAGTTCTCTCGTGGTGGCGCAGGGTAACAGGACACAAACACAATGAAAATAGCCGGGTTCAGTCGATTTATCTTTAATAATTAAAAATAATAATTTTACACAAAATTAAAAAATTTTAAAATTTCAACTATACGTACCTTCTTTCTCAAAAATAATTTCGAACAATACACAAAGTTGAAGCGAAATATCGGATAAATTAAATAAAATTGTAAATTGATTATAAAAAGACATATAGCCTCAATAAAATTTATATATAATTAACAAAAAAAGGTCGAATAAACTATTATAATATTTAAAAAGTTATCTATGCAAGCTTAGTTAATATTACCCCTTTTATTTTTTTGTGTGTGGCACAATAGTAACGCTTTTCACTCTCTTGTTGTAATTGAGGTAGTTTAGACGAGAACAATTTTTAAGCCCCACAATTTTTGTTCTCTTCCAAATTACACGAGAGTAATTCATCTGGCACAAAATGTATACATATACACAGCTTTGTGTGTGTTAGTGTTTTTAGTATTCATTTAACATTTGCGGTTTTTTAAGTTGTGTATGTATTGGTTTTATGCTGCTAATGCGGGGTTGTAGCTGGTTGAAAAGTTATGCCAACCGCAAAACCGCTCTCTTTGCCTCTCTCACCAACAAACTGGCATGTTATGCCAGCACAATTATGCCCGTGTAAATCAGGGCATTCAAACATTTACAACAAGAATATGAAAATATCTAAATTTTTTTGATTTTTTCGCCGTGTTTACCCAAACACAGACCAGGCCTAAGGCAAATACATATAAGGTATACTCAGCTCAACTCGCTTTGAGAAATTTGTGCTTGAAATGTCAGAAAAATGTACTGAAAATGTGTTTTGACGTCCAACGTATATTCAAATTGCAAGAGGCGAAAATAGTCACCTGAGCCCTTGCGGCCGCCTGCTATGAAAACGCCTTGGCCAGGCCCATACACGTGCAAACATTAAAAGAAAAGATGAAAATTTTTAACGTGGCGAAAAAAATGTGGTACGGTGAGACGCAAAAGTAAACGCCAAGGGGTCTTCATTAATTTTTAAAATGAATATAAATTGATGCTATAATTATAACTAAGCACAAGTCATGTGTTTTCACTCGATTATTTCAAAAATTGGTTATTTTATAGCGCAATTTTATAATTTTTTTTAATGATTTACCGTATCATCATACAAAAACGAACACGATCCCATGAATGCGCTGATTTACACGGACATAATTGTGCTGCCACAAGGCACATTAAATTGATATGCCTTGGTGCTAGCATAACATGCCAGTTTGTTGGTCAGAGAGGCAAAGAGTGGTTTTGTGGTTGGCATAACTCTTCAACCAGCTACAACCCCGCACTATCAGCATAAATTCGTCGATAATAAGCGCTAGCATGTTATCATTATTTATTTTTTGGGTTTAGAACACGAGTGTTGACGATTTTTATTCAAAAACGTAACTGATGTCAGTTTATTTGGGTTTGTGCAACACGATTTGACTCACAATAAATGTCAAGATGCACCAAAATAAACAAAATAATGAGAATATACATGCACTATCATAAACCTTACATACCTATTTTCAGAAAAATCACAGCGTTATACAAACAGGCTGTTAGTTTTTATATAAATAAATGGGGTCATCCTGCTTCCCTATAAGTAAAATTTTCAAAATCAGCCTGGCAACTCTGATATCCGAGTACAACAATAAACCATGCTGATATCCAGTCGTTTGTTGTGTAGTATAAAATTGAATGAACTTACTACGAGTTAATTTTAATAATATTATTAAACAATTAAATCAAGTGCGTTTTATAAAAACCTTTGCCTTAATGGCCTGCAGTCGTTATGAATATGTTAAAGGATATGAAAAAGATGATAGTATACTACCCAACGTATGGATAGTAGTGCGTGTAGATGGAAAGGCATTTCACAAATTTTCGAAAATTCATAATTTTGATAAACCAAATGATCACAATGGTATATATAAAATAATTTGAGTACATTTAAAAATATGTACTTATTTACCTCCCTAGCTTTGAATCTCATGAACAACGCTGCACAAACAGTAATGGAAGAATTTCGTGACATTATAATATCGTACGGACAAAGTGATGAATACTCGTTTGTTTTTCGTAAGGAAACCAATGTTTTCAATAGAAGACTTTCAAAGCTATTGTCATATGTAACTAGTCTTTTTACATCCTCATATGTTATGAATTGGTCTAATTGGATGAGAGAGAAGGAATTAAAGTATCCACCCTGCTTTGATGGTCGTGTTGTTTTGTATCCCTCTGAACAAAATCTCCGAGATTATTTAAGTTGGCGGCAAGCCGATGTACACATAAATAATTTATATAATACAGCTTTCTGGAGTTTAGTTCTTAAAGGTGGTATTTCCAATCAAGAGGCTGAAGCTGAGTTGCGAGGAACATTTTCGGCAGATAAAAATGAATTATTATTTACAAAATTTGGAATAAACTATAACAGTCTCCCAGCAATGTTTAGAAAGGGTACAATATTGCTAAGAAAAAAAGTAGCATTAGAAAACAGTACAAAAAAAAGACAATTGATTGTACCAATACACGAAGATATGATTAGAGATAAGTTTTGGAAACATCACACGGAATTGTTGGGAAAGTATGTTCCTGGTGATTATCATGAATGCGAATCCAAAACTTCAGCTTATCCTGAGTTAGTTATAAGGCAAATTAAAGACTTAGCTGTGAAAGAGAGTTAATTAATTATTATATTTTTTAACGCGTGTCAAAATATATAAGAATTAAAAAAAGATGGGATTTTTTGGTGTCTTCGTAGGCTTTTTGATGATGTGATTGACCAACAAAAAGCAATCGTTTTTAGAAAGTTGATTTATTATATTATTTTTTTCAATTTGAATACCGTTTATTATATATTTCTACCATGGATTTTTACTGTTGCTAGTAATGTAAAAAGCCGAAGAAATAATAGACCATAATTTTAATGTAAATTCCATTTTTAAATTGACATCAAGATTCAATAAAATATATGCATATGTATGCACGTAACAGTCACATAAACTTATTCTGCTACAACAAAAGTCATGCTAAGATATGACGTTTTACTTATTTATCTTAGGAAATCAATTATAATAAAATAAATAAAATTTAGCCTAGGCCTTGGCTGCCAGTGGTATCAATGTATATTCCTCCTTATCGTGGTCGGCGTTTTTCGACTTCAAATTAGACTATTTGTAGTTGATTAAAGAAAATAAACTACATTTTTCTTTAATTTAGTACAAAACGCCCGACTTTCGCCGCAAGATCGCCAATCACAATAAGGGGATTAGCTATCAATGTATATTAATGTTATATTTATACAATTTTAATAGCAAGTAAATAAAATAAAATCTATTACGAGTTTATTCTAGATCTGGCCCTTATTATGAGTTGCATTCTATTTTCTATCTTCGCTGGGTATCGAAAATCGAATGTTCAATTCATATTATATACATATGTATATATGTATTTGAACTTTTAATAAATTGGATATTTCTTTATAATATAACTTAGGCCGGGTTTCCATCTGTGTGCCATGTGCCACACAAGCGTAAAAAAATCGTAACAAACTAATTACTAATGAAAAACAGTTTCATTCGGACACGTATTTATTAATAAGTTAAACAGTTTCATACATAACTTATAGACAATTTTAAAGAATCCAACATGATTGGAAACTGTTTAACTCAATTAATATATGTACATATGTCTGAATCAAACAGTTTTTCATTAGTAATTAGTTGGTTACGCTTTTTTGGGCAAATGACTCACAAGAAATGCCAGATGTAAACTCAGCCTTACGTTGTTTAAATACTTGGGTAGGCCATTTATAATGATGTCACTACTATTGAGTCGTTTTTGCAGTATTTCATTTGCTCCTCAAGTAATTTTGTCTTACTAATTGCTGTTTCATCAACGGTTTTTATCATTTGGTTACATTTAGTGTTTTCGGTGTTTTTTAAAATCCGGGTTTTCAGTTACCCGTTCCATTTAATAATAAAATAAATTAAAATTAATTTTAATTTATAAAGCAACAAAAATAACTTAAAAAATAGCATTTTACACAAAATTTGTAATTTGTGGTAAGAAAAATAAAAATTGTAACTAAAAGAATTTATAAAGACCAAATGTGAATTTTATTTAGTTTTTTTAAAGTATATTTAACAAAACACAATCCAAATATTTCTGTTTTTCAATTTAGTTTTTATTGAAGATGATACCGAGAAGATTCTTTTACTCACAGTTGATGCCGTATTAATAGTAAGAAGAGCATGATATAGCATATTTAATTTTTCCGATCTCTTGTTGTCGGAGTCATCTTTAAGGTTATTGAGATTAACACATTTGCATTAATTACTTAAGTCTTGAATAGATTTTAACGTCAAGTTTAGTTGTTCCTCTAAACTTTCGCAATTTGATAAAAATTTAATTTTCTGCAATAACAAAAATTAAAAATTTTAAAAACCCCCGAATATATCTGGAGAAGATGCGATATCTTCCAAACGGCTGGACCGATTTTCTTAAAACATGGCTAAGAACCCTCTCGACCAAGTCACCTTTCAAACAGAAAAAACTAAATCAAAATCGGTTCAGCCGTTTGGTCTGTACGTGGACACGGACAGACACACTACAAACATATAACACCCCTTTTTTTAGTCGGGGGTTAAAAATAGTCTCTAGTAGAGCTGCATAGCAAAGTCTTTAGTAGTAAATTTTGACCAATATTTTATATATTCGCAATATTTCGGAAAACAACTATTGTGTAAATATAAAAATAGTACATTTAGGCCCTAAATTTTAGGGTCGTATTTCTTCTTTGGGAAATCCTCTCACGTAGACAAAGTAGTTGAGTTTGTTCAAAACTGCTATATGATTTTCCAATTGTGTTGAACAAAAATTTTAAAATTGCTCACTGCAACAGCTGATAACAGTGAGATACACATAAATATTGTTCTTTAGTTCAGCAAATCTGGTACTTATTTCCATCTTAACTTCAGCAAGTATTATGTCGAACTTTGCTTGTATATCAGCAAGTCCTAGCTTTAAGTCATCACGTGGGGAAGATCCTGAATTGGTTTATATACGTGAGCGTGCGTGATCATGATAAGTTGTAATCCACTCGTGCGTGATTAAGAATATTTTGCTCGTGAGCGTGCGTGATCGTGAAAATTTTCAAGATCTTTCGTGCGTGAAAGTGCATGGGTAAAATATTTTTCTGTGTGAGCGTGCCTGTCGTGAGTGAAAAAACGTTCACTTTCACATCTGTAGTACATATTTAAATTTTTATGGAGGTCTGGTAGCCTCTCTCAAGTAGACAATAAAAAATCACTTTGTTTTTCTGAAAAATTTTGTACAAGTGGAAAAGGATCAAAATTCTTTCTGGGATTATTTAAATATTAGGAATAAAAGACATATATTTGATTAAAATCTAATATAATAATTAAATACATATAAGTTGTAAACAACATAAATACACATACATATATACACACTATTATGCCAGGTTACCATGATCCTGTCCATCGTCAACGTCAACGTCGTTTAAGTCCTCTATCCTTAGATGCAATAGAAGAATATTTCGCTGAGTTAAATCCAATAGCAAAACGTATTGCTTATGACATAAACGACACCAAAGCTAATTATGGGCAGCTATGGAGCACTTTAGACTATCGCGAGCAGAACGACATAATCAATGATACTTTAATTAAGCCGGAAATCTCATTACGCTATTTTGACAATTTTTTAACACCCACTCCAACTAATTCCTCCGGAAATAGCTATCAGTCATCAACAGATTCATTAACAGCAACAGTGATCAAGGGTGTTAACGAATCTAAAGATAGTGCTGAGGACGAGGATGGTACAGATAAGAAAAGAATTTCATTAAAGGCATATGGAGTAAAACTTAACATGCATGGCATAAAAAATATTTACTCCTACGATGGTCGTAATTTATATACATTTGGAATGCAGAATGTAGCACTTAAAGTCATTCAGGATGAAGCCTTAGGTTCTTTTCGCGATGAACATTCACGACCGTTTTGCTACAGAACCAAATCTCAAGTAAATTTGTTTGTTCATCCACCAGTAGTAGAAGTAATAGCACCCCCAAAGAGAATTGTTTCCAGTAAACTAGTTGCTAATAATTCCAAAAATGCAGTATTAAAGTCACATGGCGATTCTACACCAGAAGTTGAAGACTCAAAAAAAACTTTGGATAATTACCATCGTTTACAACAGCAATTAAAAATTAATCTTAAAGAACATAAAACGCGCGACTCACACAACTTATGCCCATCTTACACATCTATAAAACCCAGTAATATTTCAACAAATCGCAAAATTGTGAAATATGGTATTTCATATAATCTTGAAAGTAAAGACAAAACATCAGTTTCAAAAACTGCAAAGTCTTCAGTGACACAAAATTATATTAATTCTACCCAACTCAATGGCACACCTAAAATAGGAGTTAACTACGCTGTTATTTCAGATGTATACAATACTGCAGAGGAGAGCTCGAATTTATTGAAATATTGTGGCCATAGCGATCTAAATATGGGCTCTTGTTCGTCGACAGCTACTTCGGACGATGATGACAAAACCTTAGAAGAAGAGGATGTTCATCTACTGGACAATGATTCCAACATCCGCAAAGGGTTTGATTTTCTTAATAATTGGTAAAACTGCTACTTTTGGCAACTAAACATCACTATAATTGTATACGTATTTCAAAAAAACCCAGCAGCACGCATACATATTTGTATGTACAGTTCTAAAACTAAAATAAATAAAATAGACTGAACTAATTTGTAAAGTGAAATCGATTTGAAAATTTTATAGGTACTAAATAAAATTTTACTAAGATTTTTGCAAAATAAGACTCCAATTGATATTTATTTTCTTACTTAAATTAGCAAGAACTTTCAGCTAAATATTTTATTGTTTACTTGTCAAGAGAAGTGGTTATCATAATCTGATGGGGAGAGTTATCTATGTATATATTTTATTTATTTAATAATATTAACATAATAATTGCAAATTATATGCTAATGTTTTCACGAATCTATGTATATAAAATCGCAGTGTGTGTTTGTTCCTAACGCATGATCACTGGAACTATAAGAGCTATGGGCCGAAATTTTTAGCACAAGTTCGGATCAATGCCTGGTAGCTTTTTGTTTATTTTTCTGACCCAACAAGTGACCACAGTGTGGAGCAATTTGTAGTTAAAAAAATAATCACCCTTATCGGGAATAAAAGTTCACGTGAAAAGTGTTCCCTTTCCTTAAAATTGTGATCGCCAATGTTTGCGTTGTTGTTGTGTTAGTATACTATTTTCTTATTTTGTTCACCATTTTTTTGTTCACGGGAAATATTTCACGTGAAAAAACTGTTCGCCTTTTATTCCCGATAAGGGTGAATAAGCATAATTGACGGTAATACAACGTTTGAACGGCTCAGCCAATTTTACTATAAATTTAAAGTTTATTTGATAATTTTTTATTATTTATTTATTATTTTTTATTTATTAATAAAAAAGAATGCCTTATTTGTATTTCTATATATGTACTTATGTATCTACCATCGCTCGTTTATTGCATTATATATACATATCTCGAAAAATGCGTTTTTGTAGTTAATGCAAATAATCTATCATATTTAGTTTTTGCAAAAATTTCATATAAAAAGTTGTACAAGCACCTCTTCAGATAAGAAAATTATACTATTGTTATTTTATATTCATTGAGTTGTATGCTTTAATTGCAATAAAGGAGCGATATGTATTTTTAAAACATCAGTACTCATCATCATCTTCGTCATCTTCCTCTCCTATTATTCGCATTTGTCGGGCACTTTGCTGTATCGCCGATGCTTGCATAGTAATCCACTGCTGTTGTTCCTCTTGGGCTTGTTCTTCGCGGGCTTTTTCAAATAATTCCTGTTGTTGCCTCAATAATTCTTCCTCAGGAATACCTAAATTTTCTAATCGTGTACTTTGCCTACGTCTTTTTGCAGCCACCTCTTTACAATCGTTAAGTACAGCTTCAGCTTCTTGTTTATAATCGCGGAAGCCCAAACGATCCAATGCTTCTAACACATGGTCTGCATTAATAGTCTTCTTATTACGTAGATTACAGACTTCATTAGCTTCCGAGCTTATCAGATGTATGAATTCTGAGCAGCAGTTAAGTAGCAGTTCTCGACTTTCATTAGCCACACGAACAGACGGCACTAACTCTTTAATGATTTTATTAATACTAGCTCTCGGTAAAGTTAATTCATCATCTTCCGAGGGTGGAGGACATAACTCGTCTTGAGGATTGCTCATTATTTATTTACAAGAAAATGTGTTAACCAGAATAAAATACAAAAGCTTTAGGAGAAGGTTAGTAAACAACCACAAAAAACATTAGCAACTGTCAATGACTATGTCAGTGTATAAACGCCGCAGACAAAATCAAACATGTGTAGTTACGAAAGAATACAACCGCGAGGAATAAGACAAAGTACTTTATGTGACATAATAAGTCCAGCAAACTGTCATCGACCAGTGTGCACACTTGGGGGCAAATTACGGCAATCGTTATCGAACGAAATTACGAAAGATTTCCATATAAACTCTATTGAAATACTTCGTAATTTCGTTCGATAACGAGTGCCGTAATTTGCCCCTTGATTTTTTTTAAATTCGGTAGAATAGACAAAAAAAATCGGTAGATTTGAATAAAATTCGGTAGAAAATTTTTTTATTCAGAGAAACATAAAAAATAACAATTCAAAGAAACATAAAAAATAATAAAATATACATATGTACTTATATATAAAGGGTAAGTGCAAGGAGTATCAAACTAAACAGGTTCCAAAAGCGCATTTAAAACTTCACATTTGATTGGAAATTAAACTGCCATAAACAATGAAGCATTTCTAATAAAAAAAGTGTCATCCCCAGTTATTTGCCCTTACCCTTTATATAGTTATGCTTTGCAAATATAAAATAATATACATAAATAACAGGAACTCAGTTTTTATACATAGGTTTTATAAAGCTACTAAAATAATTTTTATTTGACAAACATTTGTAACTACAAAGATTATATGTAAGATCCATTTATGAATTTAAACTTTTGTGGAAAAATTATTAAATCATTGGTAGGAATAAATATTTCATCCCCAAGGCACAATTCTTTGGCAAATATTAGGTTACTTATAGTTTCAGTTTTTAACCGATTTCTTTGTTATGTTTTAATGATTTTCATGACAGAAAATGACCGCTCTGCGGCCGCACTGCCATGTGGCAAAATAGGCAATTTACACATATATCGACTTAAATTACTAAATATCAATATTCGGTAGATTTCAGGCATTGTTCGGTAGAATTGGTAGATTGTTAAATTCACAAACATATTCGGTAGAATCTACCGAATATCGACTTGTAATTCTGTATACAACTATAGTTGTCGGGGAAACAGCTATTTATTTAAATGCTTTGCAGAATTTAAGTAACTTAATGTAAATGGACGAGTTTCGTGCCCCAATTTATCTTCTACGACTGCAGTATATATAACATATTAATTATGTATGTACTAATAATTTAAATCAGTACACACGGCCTCTCCATTTTTGCTTCTGATGAATTCATACTTATTAATTCTAGTCTGGCAATTCTGCTTACACTTACATAAGAGGAACTTGTCTCTGTCACTGCTGCAGACGTGTCGTGAAAAATTCTGGTAAAAAAATTCTATTGGTTTTGCATAATCATTTAATTGTTGAAAAAATAGTGTTTAAAAATTTTTACTGCCCTTTTAGGTAATTGCACGGAACTCTTGAGCATTCAACCAACATGATTATGCATCGCGCTACTGCCCTTTTGGTTTCTTCGGCCGTCGAGGCTACTTTGCAGGCCCAACAACAGCGTGGTATGGCTACATTGAAGGCAATTTCTATCCGCTTAAAGTCTGTAAAGAACATCCAAAAAATTACGCAATCCATGAAGATGGTGTCAGCTGCCAAATACTCTCGTGCAGAACGTGAATTGAAAGCAGCTCGCCCCTATGGTATAGGCGCTCAACAGTTCTTTGAGAAAACTGAAATTAAGGCCGACGAAAAGGCAGAACCCAAGAAGTTGATGATTGCTATGACTTCAGATCGTGGTTTATGCGGCGCCGTTCATACTGGTGTTGCTCGGTATATACGTAATGAATTGGCCAAAAATGACTCAAATACTAAAATAATATGTGTCGGCGACAAGTCGCGTGGTATTTTATCCCGTTTATACAGCAAAAATATCTTAATGGTTGCAAATGAAGTTGGTCGTTTGCCACCTACCTTCTTAGATGCTTCACGTATTGCTCATGAAGTTCTCAAGTGCGGTTATGATTTCACGGAAGGACAAATTGTGTACAACCGTTTCAAATCAGTCGTGTCGTATCAATGTACTCAGTTGCCTATATTCAGTGCACCTGTTGTGGAAAAGTCAGACAAATTAGCTGTCTACGATTCATTGGACGCTGAGGTTGTTCAAAGCTATTTGGAATATTCTTTGGCTTCACTTATATTCTATACAATGAAGGAGGGTGCGTGCTCTGAGCAATCCTCTCGTATGACTGCCATGGACAATGCATCCAAGAATGCTGGAGAAATGATTGAAAAATTGACATTAACATTCAACCGCACCAGACAGGCTGTCATCACCCGCGAGTTGATTGAAATCATCTCTGGTGCCGCCGCTTTGGATTAAGTCCTCTCATACACTTGCTTTATGAGCCAGAACTAAACATTCTGCTTAACGTAAAGATTTGAACATTACCACACACATCTTCACGAAAATCAATAAAAGAAAACTCACTTTAGAGTTTAAATTGAAATTTAATTAATGATTAAAGTTAAATAAAAGTAACATCATGAAATGTTAAAATATGGAAATAAATGTAATCATTTTATTTATTGTTTCCCCCATTAAGCCTTTTGCATTTATAAAGGCAGGGTTCCTTCCACTCTGTAATTCGAAACGAAAGCAAATGGGTTCGAATTGTTATGTTAATAGCGTACAAATTCAAAAGAATTTTCTTTCGTTTCGAATTACACCTCTAGAGTTGACCACCAGAAAGTTTCCATTATGGACAGAAGAAAGAATAACTTGGGACTAATGTGATACCTTGATTAAAATACCAAACAGTAGTAACTGTACAGGCATGTTCTGAAAATCACATGATTTCAAAATTAATAATGGTCATGCAGATACTTTTTCACTCTTTTATTTTCTTAATTTTGCTATTGTATAGAGTATGAAATATAATTTCTGAAAGAATTTTATCGTATATGATTTTGAAGACATTTGTAGGACCATCATTACTTTTAAAATCACATGTGATTTGAAAAATATGATTTTCAGAACATGCCTTATAGTTGCAGTGTTATTTTTCTGCGTAATCTTCGCATTTTTCAACCTTACTAATATTATAAATGTGAAAGTGAGTTTGTTTGTTTGCTACGCTTTCACGCAAAAAAATTCCTGCTGGGCCGATTTTGAAAATTCTTTCACTAATGGAAAGCTACATTACCAGCGTCAAATGTAGGATATTTTATTATCCGATTCGGAACCGGTTTTTTTTATTTGATATCGGTTTTATGTGTTTTTTGGCAGGTTAACGCGAGCGGAGCCGCGGGTAAAAGCTAGTTTCAATATAAAAAATACTTTTATGTTAATGTAAATACGGCACACATTTTTTTGTCGTACACTTTTAAGTATCTTATCGTACACGAATATTGGTGAAACATATATGGTTAAAAATGTATTTTGGTGTAGATATGCACTATATATATGTTTTTTCAAATTTCTTGGCTCAAAAGTAGTAAAGAGCGATTTAAATTTGCTTTAAAAAAAGACGATTGTCTTCTTTAGTTTTGTTTTGTACACATGCGCTCATGATACAATATCATGCATGCGCTTATAATAAATAAAGACATACTACGTGTCAAGTGGTATAATTTAGACCACCGAGGGATCCTAGTTAGAATAAAACATTCTCCTAGCAGCGGCTCTTTTAATTGGCTTTTATAGTTCGTTTTGACACTTCTATAATCACCCTTATTCCATTTGCCGTCGGCAATATCGTCATCGATTTTTAATCAAACCCACTTTAACACATTGCTTTAATGCATACGCAATTTTCAATAATATATTCAGAGTCTTTCTTTAAACATATCAAATTTTGTAGGTTGAAGTCTACTGACGAGATTCTTGAGCAGAATCGAATGCAATAGACGTTGCTTAACCAACAAGAAAACATAAATTCACAATACGTTACATATTAAAGCCCATATGCAAAAAAATAACGTGCTTGAAGTGTACGTTAAAACGGTGTTTTCTATGGAAATTTTGTTTTAATGTACACTTCAAGCACACATTATTTTTTCGTATGCGGGTTAGTGACTTATTTTACCAAATAAAACGCCAAGCATTGGCAAATTTTGTATGTGTTTGATTTTTGTAATTTACGTTTTTACCATATAAAATTTGTCAACGTTTAGTGTTGCGTTGTACAAAATGAGGCCCTAAATGTCAAATGAATATACTTTGGTATTCTTTATTAAACACATCAAATGTTCTTGGTATAATTAATTTCTTTTGTAATCAATGTATTATATATTTTTTATTTGTTTTGCGTGTTCCGTACTTAAATTGTTTGGTTATAGTTTTTGTAAAAAAAAAATATTTTTTCTTTTAATTAAAGTCCTGTTTGCAATACAAAATATGGTTATACTTAAATTACAGAAGAATATTCATACATACAGACTAATAATTAAAAAAAGAAATCAAATTTATAACACACAAGAAAATTAATTTAAGAAATAAACTGACAAAAGCAATATCAAACAATGAAAAACTATTTTCGAATATTAAAAATAACCTTATATACTTGGAACATTTTCATTACTATAAATATAAAAAACTAGCAATTTGCAATTGCAATATAAAAAATATATATATGTATGTGTATATATAAAAAATGCAGTTCGTTTCAGAATATAAATTTTTTACTATTTTTTTTATTACATTTTTATAGCCATTTTATGGTTTCTTATACCTTATAAAAAAGTTGAAAATTTCTTTTTCGACTAAAATCAAGAAATAGTTACGAAACAAAATTAAAGTAATAAAAAATAAAATGTATGATTTTTTATTGCGTGCATACGAAAATGTTTGTTATGTTTTGTGGATTGTGAGAAGTTCAATTAGAACTAACAAACAACTTCTTGCTGGCACATCTACCATTTTTTCTTGTGTTCGTCCATAGATACACCACCGGGCCCCAAGGATACAATCATCAATAATCCACCAATAACGGAAAGAGTCTGTAATCAATACGAACAAAGCAAAAACAAAATCTATCATTTTTAACTCCAATATTAAAACACTTACTTGGAAAAAATCATATTTCAGAAAGTCTCTGAGAGGTTTGTAAGCTGGAATGGTCCACCACGCGTTATGATACAAGTTTAGAACAGTTAAAAGGGCAACCAAAATCAATGCAGACAATTTGGTTTTGTAACCAATTGTTACTAACACCATCAAAATTGAACCAACAATATCTTGAAGAATCTTTAAATATTGCGTATGTTAATTTTTGAAAGTTTCTAATTGATAATTTGTTAACCAATAACAAACCTGTAAGAAACTTAATTCAAAACGAATTAATGTTATAAACATAAATGCTAGCAAAATACGACCAGCGAGTTGCATAACATTTTTGGGTTTATTGTCTCCCAATGAAGGTACACCAGCAAAAAGACTACGACCTTCAACACGGGCTTCAGCTAATACCAAAAGCAAAGCACCAATTAGAGCCAGATTACGTAACAAGAATTGTATATCCCACAATATAGAGTAAGCAATTGTCTAAATAAGTGTATGTATATAAATGTATACATTAATTGAATTTAAAATTTTTTTCATGAATATCATTATGAATTTACCTGTAACACTACAATGAAAAATAGAATACCAACTGCAATGTCAACCTTAAATCTAGCAATAACCATTCCACATCCTCCAAGTTGTCCAAATAAATTAACTAAAACAAATACGGTTGCCATAAATTTACCACAACCCCAGCTCATATCCATGTATTCACGTTGTTCATTCCACTGGAAGTACATACGTAAACCATCTTCAAAAAATGTAGCTATCAAACACAATCGCGCAACTGTCGGCAGTATATTTTTTCCACGGCGAATGACCTAAAAAATAAAGATGTTGAATGTTAGTGAAAATGTGTTTACATATGTATTTCATCAACATATCGCACATTATTTTTTTGTTTTTTTCGAGATGGAACTTTCAAAATTTTTAAAAAATAGTCCTTGATGTAATACCAAAAAATTCCACTTATTTTAATTAATTTTTCATTTAACCATGAATGTTCTTATAATTTATTTCTGCAATTAATTTACTCCTATTTTGACTAAAAAACGCATTATTTTTTTGTATTTAATTTCTCTTAACTTTTATTCAGACCCTTATTATGACTTCTATTTTATTTCGGACCTTCGCTGGCTAACGAAAATTTAGTTTAGCAACAAATTTTACTTATGTATATATAAACTTATAAAGCAATCTTAGTTCATACGCTTGTTGGGTATGCACTCATATGCACTCGTCGTACATATTTATATATATACATACATTTTGCATATATGCACATACATATCTGTCCTTTATTGCAACAGAGGTATAACTCAAAAAAGCTAGTTTTGCGGAAATGAAGTTTTAAGTTTTCAATTTGAATACGTACATAAATACTAAATGAACATATAAAAACATTTTCTTTTCTCAATGGGTGAATGAACAAACTTCTTACATAAAATTTTTATACAAGATAAGTATGATATGCATTATTAACTCCTAAAACACATTTTTTTAGATATATTCATGTTGCAACAAAGGATCGATATGTATACAAATTTTCAATGGAGCAACAAATAGCTCATTAAATTAATTTCAAATGTTTTGGCGATAGGAAGGATAACGTCGGTAGAATTGTACCATTTAAATTTCAAAACTATGACAAATACCTATGTTCTGTCGTAGAGTTGCGACTACATGTATATTATAGCAAAATTTTTATAGTTTTATTCATTTTTAATGATTTTTTTTTTTACGAAAGTAGATCTTAAAAGAAGATAACATTTCCAAAACCTTTCAGTTTCATATCAATGAAGCTACACTCAAAAGGAATACAAACCTTCATATAATAAATAAAATAAATATAATAAATAAAAATAAATAAATAAATACCTATTTAAATTATAAAATATTTTATAATTTAAGGTGCATTTCGGAAAACTCAAATAAAAAGAAATATGTGTCTAGAAACATACTGCCAGTTTATAGAAGCCATGTGAAAATTCTCATCTGCCTATTTATATTGAAAACAAAAACAAAGCACTCAAATTTGTTTTTGTTTTCAATATAAAAAAGAATCCATCATGTATGGAGTCCACTTCCAAGTGATCTTAAACTGTTTTCGTATTCTTATCCTAGTTATAGGAAGAAACTGTTAACTTATTTTAATGTAAATCGGTCTTAGCCCCTAATTATGTTACTGCATACTAGTTTATTTTCATCTGAAGGTCATTCTCACATGCAAGTTATCTTTGGCTATAGGAAATCTCTTTTTTTTTTGTAACAACCCTTTTTTATCCATACTTTTCCTTCAATACTCATATGGCTGGGGAGCCAAACCTAATCATAATAAATTTATATCAAATAATTTATCTTCATATAGTAAACTTATTTATATAATACTAATTCATCCTTGTAAATACTTACATAGTTATATTTTCTCCTTACAATACATTTTATATTGGCCATGAAGGATTACATTGTATTGATATTACTAAACAAATAAATAAATACACAGACGAGAATTTTTACATGGATTCTATAAACAGGCAGTTAACTTAAAAATAAAAACTACGATATTTAAAAACATGGGCATCTTAAACTCAAAATGAGTAATAAGTATGGTTTTACACTCAATAGAATAAAGAAAAGATCTGATCCAAAGACCGGCACTGCGTAGCCTGATGGATCTTTTGGAAGTAGTATAATTTCAAAATCAGCGTTACAAGATTTTTATGCGATTGCAGTCGAAATAGTACAATTTGAAGGGTCGTTGGTACGAAATTATTTATTTATTTATTTTTTACATATTCTACAATGTAAATTTAGTAGAATATGGTTGCACAAGTATGGACGGAGTAACTAGACCATATGCCCAAGATGTTATTAACAGAATTTTAAAAAGTTTTTGTGACTGACTATAAACGACCTATGCCTTCACATAGGAAGAAACTTTCGCAAAAAAAGGGGGTACTAAATTAATTTTTCCATTTATCATCCCGGTGGCTCATTAGAAAGAATGACAAAAAAATATAAACAAAAACAAATAAAACACACATTATACAGCAAGCTAGCTTGTCGCACAGATTTTTTCCAAGTCGAACTGGAAACAACTAAGACTGAAAACAAGGTGAAAGTATGTAATGCACTTTTTTACTTTAAAGTTCTTTTTACTCCAATATACTATACATATAAAACTAATGCAATAGTTCATTTTATATTTAAAAGATATCCCTTGCTATACCCAACGTTTTAAATAAACTAACCAAGGCACATTCGCGTTGAAACTAACTACATATATTAACTCGTGCGGCATTGTGGATGACGTTGACAATTTCTTCGTAATGTACACCCCTTCAAAGAAAACTTGAAAACAAATTTTAAAGAAATGTCAAATAATTGGCTAATATTTTAACAAATGTTGCTTTGGTTCTGCCATTTACATTGTAATCAAAAACAGGTATCAAATTTTACTTTTTATTTGAAACTTACCTGGTCCGCCACATCTTCCGTTTTTGAAATATATTCGTTTGGGATGTTCATTTCTTTACTAAATTTCTCTTAAGATATTTTATTCTTAACTGTGAGGCTGGTATTTTGCAGACTTTCGCTTCAACTTCAAGGTCTTGATTTCACACTATTTTCCGTGTCTTTTACTTTTTAAATATTTGTTAATTGATTGTTTAATTCTTGTCACTATTGTACTTACTTTATTATTAAATAAACTAAAAATATGTTCAATAAACTTATAAAAATTTGAAAAACGACTGAAAATCCACGTAAAACACGGAACACGGGAGAAGACAAGACAGGAATGGCGAGCACGAAAGAGCGACGTCAAATTATTTGAAACTGGTAACAAAGATGCATTTTGGGGAAGTATGCTTCAAAATGAAATATGTATCAATAGCGCTGATTTACACGGGCATAATTGTGTTGGCATAACATGCCAGTTTGTAGGTGAGAGAGGCAAAGAGAGTGGTTTTGCGGTTGGCATAACTTTTCAACCAGCCTCAACCCCGCATTCGCAGCATAAAACCAATACACATACAACTTAAAAAACAGCAAATGTTAAATGAATACTAAAAACACTAACACACACACAGCTGCGTATACGAATACATTTTGTGCCAGATGAATTAGTCTCGTGTAATTTGGAAAAGAACAAAAATTGTGCGGCTTAAAAATTGTTCTCGTCTAAACTAACTCAATACATTCAAGGCACATTTACTACAGGTACATGCATTAGGAAAAACTCTGTGGCAACTCTGTGCTTCTCATATAGCTTTGCAAAGTAATTGTCAAAAATTTGTATGCATCAAACAAGGCGCAAAAGTAATTGTCAAACGAATTCTTCGTTATAAACTTGTAAACAAAAAATCAGCGGATGAGCAATATGCCTGATACGTGTACCTGTTTGATATGCCTTGGTTCAGCCTGAATTTCATATTCCCATAACATAGTGTTCACACCTGATGGTTTTATATCCTACCATGCCGGCGGAGCAGTTGTCATTTTTTCATTAATATCAGCACAACTAGGTAGACGTTGATGATTTTATATCATGATCGAAGAAATTAAAAAAGAAAATACTTGCCAAAAATAACTAATTTGGGTGTTGTTAAATTGTTTGGTCAGAAATAATTGTTGCGTTACATTTCTTAAGCTAAAATTGTTTAATAAATATGCGTTAAATGCACAATAACACATAAAGTGACATTTGATATCAAGATGAATTCATCAGGCCGTGAGGTCTGATGATTATATCATAAAGCTACCATAATATTAATAAATTGTGTCTATACGTGATGAATTGTCATCATGATATCAATTTGACAGTCATCAGGTGTGGCCACTATGTAAGGGCAATGCTATACAATCAATAAACATTAAACGCGATCCAGTATCCCGATATTTTCAAAACGTGTAGATCGCAATATATCCTTATCGCGGAATAGCCTAATTATGAAATGTACATTGAGTGAACGTGTAGCAGTCTTCGTAATACGTTAGTAAGTGTAAGAATAAAAAATAGAACAAATAAAATACAAATATTAGCCACACAATTGAAAGAGTAAAACATTTTTCTAAATTTGTACACGTAGTAACGGCAATCACGGAATTATGTAAATTTTATGTACTTTAACCTTGTTATTAATTGTTAATACTTTTCCGTGTTACAAGTAAAATAAAAAAGTAAAAAATATAGTTCTACACAATCCTTTTATATGCAGATATCATAGACTACTAATACATATTTTTCTTCTTATTCTGCCGACGTTCTCTTTCATGTTATATCAGAGTTAATATCAAGGGGCAAATTACGGCATTCGATACGGTTCGAAATTTTAAAATGTTTCCATATAATCTCTATTGAAACATTTCTTAATTTCTTTCGTGAGTCTTGTTTTAGACTTGGCAGTTTTTCTTGAAGCAGTTATCTTCAATTCTCTTTTAAAACTGCTCGTTTGCTTACAGTCAGACGGTTTCTTGTTCAATTTTCCTATTCTTTTAATGCTGCGAATGAAATAATAAAAGAGAATTGAAGTAACTTTTCTGTACAAGCAAGTCAGTACCCCTCTTCTTTCTTCTTTCCTCTCTCTCCCATAAACTCAGACTTGCTTCAAGTAAAACCGCCGAGTCTAAAACATGAGTTACGAGTGCCGTAATTTGCTCTAAGGTATTGAAGCTATTACCCCCTTTAGACAAGCAAATATCCCTTTTACACACGGAAAGTTTACTTTGCAAAGTTTCAATTCAGCTGAGAGAAACACAGAAAGAGAAAGTATTTTTAACTCTGTCTTTCACACAGCTGAATTAAGACTTTGCTAAGTAAACTTTCCGTGTGTAAAAGGGGTGAAAGTTTACTTTGCAAAGTCTTAATTCAGTTGTGTGCAAGACAAAGGAGGAAATACTCTCTCTTTCTGTCTTTCACCCAGCTGAATTAAGACTGCATATACCCCTTTTCCACGCGGAAAGTTTACTTTGAAAAGTCTTAATTCAGCTGTGTAAAAGACAGAGGTAGTAGTACAGTCTCTTTCTGTCTCTCTCAGCTGAATTAAGACTTTGCAAAGTAAACTTTCCGTGTGGAAAAGGGGTAAAAGTAAACTTTGCGTTCTAAAGGGGTTTAGACACGGTCAAAATGCTTGCTGAGATTGGTTATAGTATGAGTGTAAATTTGTTAGTATGTGTTACACCAACGATGCTTGATGGAAAATCAAAAAATTTTGAATTTTGGCATGCTTGCTAGCAATTGTTATATGTGTGTATGTGTTAACCCGTCAAGCACGAACAAATTTTCATTATAATTATATTTTCATTGTGAACGGTTGCCCAAAACATCGGAATTAAAAGAAGAAAAACATAAACTTGACTGGTGAAGAAAAAATAAGAGTTATTTTGCTTTTCTCTTTTTTTTTTGTAAAAAGTGCTGCCATTATTGCTATTGAATTTCTTTATTTAAAGATTTTTATATATATTTTTTTTCAACCAAACTAACAGCACAAAATCAAAATAAAAATGAATGCTTGGTGGCGCATCAAGCATGGTAACATCAAGCCGACAAGCACACGTACACGAACTTGACAGCAAGCATTTTGATCGTGTCCAAGGCACATTTACTACAGGTACATGCATTAGGAAAAACTCTGTGGCACCTCTGTGCTTCTCACATAGCTTTACAAAGTAATTGTCAAAAATTTGTATGCATCAAACAAGGCACAAAAGTAATTGTCAAACGAATTCTTCGTTATAAACTTGTAAACAAAAAATCAGCGGATGAGCAATATGCCTGATACGTGTACCTGTTTGATATGCCTTGATCGTGTCCAAAGCCCTTAATATTGTATGTCAGGTGTGGATACTATGTAGTGTAAAAACGTTCACTCTTTATATGAAAATGGTGGGCTGGCAGCTCTATTTATCTAAATCCGCCATTACCAAAAGTAATTTGCTAGTGTGAAGTATTGCGTATATTTATCGCGTTCGCAAAATAAAGTGTATAATATAATTGGTTGAAAGGAATCCTTCTGCACGATTATAAAAATTTTATTCATAATCTGTAAAATATAAAATATTCATCATTTCGAAGTAAGTTAATTTGTTACTCATACATATACATATGTATTTACTTACAAGAAAACCTTGGTCTGAGCAAAATTACGTATAACGTATTGAAAATAATCTGTACCAATATCCGCCATCTTGTTTTGTGTGTAGATTAAAAGTTTCCTGAAGAAAAAAAATCAATTTAGAAAGGAATTGCGTTTTAAGCATTTTAATATTGTTTTTACTTAAGATCAAGAGATACAACACAAAAAATGCCACGCTATCGTGAATGGGACCTGGCATGTAAGGTATATGTTGGAAACTTGGGATCATCAGCCTCAAAATATGAAATTGAAAATGCATTTAGTAAATACGGTCCCCTGCGTAATGTTTGGGTTGCACGAAATCCACCTGGTTTTGCCTTTGTCGAATTCGAAGATAGGCGTGATGCTGAAGATGCAACCAGAGGTTTAGACGGAACGTAAGTTAACTTAAACGATTTTCAATATCAAGGTTAAAAATAAATTTTAAATGTTAGGCGATGTTGTGGTACACGCATCCGCGTCGAAATGTCATCTGGCCGTTCCCGTCGAGAGAACAGACGGCGTGGTGGTACTAGCAGTGGCGGACGTGGTGGTGGAGGTGGCGAAAGCAGCAGTGGTGGACGTGGTGGTGGCGGTCGTTACAGGTATGTTTCAATTAATATATAATTTTCATATTTTTTATTTTTTAACATTGTAAATTTTTATTATTCGTGTAATTAATACTAAAAAAAAAAGTTCGGAATGATTTCAAAACAATTTTCAAAGCATTTTTAATAATACCTAAAAGAATAGTTTATTTAAAATTTTTACAACCAAGGTCATAAAAATCAGTGCTGATAATGTATTCCATATTTCAAAAATAACAAGCAAATTAAGCATGGCATTTAAAATAAAATGATTGTTTCCAATTTGTAAGTTTCTTACATAAATATATGAAAAATAATTTTAATAAATTATTTTGTATAAGATTTCAAAATTTGCTTGTTATTGCAATCCTTATTGTTATAATTTTTCATTTTTAAACCTTAAGCATGCTATTATATATTTTGTTGTACAACATTCTAATACATACATTCTTTAATACCCTGCCACACCATCATCGTCATGTTTCATGAAGTATTATTATTTTATTTTTTTTTTTGCTAATCACATCGAACCTATTCTTGTTTATTCCTGTGTCTTAAAAACATCAAAAAGCTCAATCAAGTCCTTGTTAAATTTATGTATACATTTGTAATTGTATTATATTAAGTTCTGTATTGGTTAATTACTTTAAACGTGGTATACGCTCCTCATTTTTACAGGATAAAGACAACTTCTGCTTCTACTACCTCTACTCGTACTACAAGTACTTCTACTACTACCAACTCCTCTTCCTTCTACTACTTCTACAACAAACCAATCAACAACTTCAACAACAACGACTACAATTTCTACTGCTACAAGAATAAAAACGGTTTCAAGAGAACACTTTTGCACTTCATCAAAATTACTAATACTGTCGAAAAGAACAACACTAAAAATACACACAACAGCAACAACTACACGACATTAACAAATTTAAATTTTATAATGAGTAATATCTGCAGCCAAACTGCATTCATTTCATTCGCTGTTTGTTCAAATATTCGATATTTTTTCATTAAAAATATTAATAATTCATTTGTAATTTTTAGTAAATGTTATTTTAAAATACATAATTTTCATCATCATCGTATTCAACAATGCTCTACACAGACGTTATTAGCGGACCTGCAAACAGTTGACATAAATGTAGTTGTTGTTGTTGTCGTCGTTTGTAAACAATATCATCAAATTCTCAATTATCACCAAAACCACCACCACAACCAACACAACCAAAAACGTCTCTACAATTGTAGTAGATTCCTTCAATGTTACTGTTGTAATTCTTCCAAAACTTCAACTTCAACGTTGACAATTTTGTATTCTCCTTCATCAGCAACTTTAACTTCAAATGCTTCTCCTACTTCAGTCGCCATTACAAGCACCACCAAAAACATCAAAACTATCACCAAAACAACAACCTCCGCAACTACTACCACCAATATCAAAATTAACTCGTACCCCTTTAACAGTAGAAAAAAAATAATTAACAACACCACAAGTATCACATTCACCACAACCACTTCTACAATCAAAATCTTTTTAAAACAACTTGCTCTTCAGCTTGTGCTTCAAATGCTGCAATTCAACGCAGTTTACTATTGGTCGTCTACAGCTGCCTCTGTTGGGTTTTTGGATTGTTTATTGTTAGTGAACAACATTTCAACAACTCAATTAGCAGCCGTCTTCTTCCAACAACAACCACAACAACAAACGACTATCACCATATATATCCTTAAAGCATCATTTTCACCAATATTTTATGAAAAAGAACAGAAAAATGAAATATGCAACAAGTCTTGAAATCCAATCAAATAACTTCGAGAACGGATTATCATCACCATTTGACTTTTCAAAGACAAACACAACAAAAGACTGCCTGAGTACTTGAGTGGTTTGCTATAAGTCTGTGGAATTACTAATTTAGACATAATTGAATGTGTTTATAAAATCATTAGGGTCCATTCTATCTCAATGCGCAATATTTGAATATAACAATTTGAAGCATATCTCCCAATACTTATAGAGCATTTAAATTGGACGAGTAATACTTGCGTTTTGGCTTGGTTTGCTAAATGTATTGTTAAACAGTTTGTTAGGTGAATAAGACAAAAACGCCTGTAGTTTCGACGGCTACATCAATTCCGTTACAAATATTTCCAGTCCCAGCTTTCGTATTTTGCAACGTTTAAACAACACTATATCTTCGAATTGTCATCTTTATCACAAAATTCATCCTCAAATCAACGTATGATTCAATGGCATTTAATGAAGGGTACAGTATGAACAATTTTCTGATGTCTGAAGAAAGTATTCTTTTTTTTAGATAATATTGAAAAAACAAATATTTTCTCGTTTATATTATATAAATCTTCTAACCTTCTACTCTTAAGTTAAGAGTGATTAAAATTATTTGTTTTTTTTTTACTCTAGAAAGAAAACGTCAAGTTTTTATTGTATAAATTTTGGGAAAAATCATTGTAATGACAAAAAATTTTTGTTTTTATTTATTTTTTTTGTTCTTTTTAAACAAAACGAATGAGTGTTATTGAACTGCAACAGAATATAAATTACCCTGCGTGAAATTTAAAATTATCGTCATCATGCGTTGGGACGCACCAGTCTATCAACATGTCACAATAGAAGCAAAAAGTTACTTTATCAACAACACGTTTGAATATCAACATTATTATCAACAGCGAAATTTTAGAGGTTTCCTCCACTTTTTGTTTCAAACCACAACAAACTTAAATTTTCAAATCTAATCCGCAAAATTTTTGCCAGCTACAGCTCTTAAGATAACCTGCATTCTAAAAAAGGACTAAACGAAGGAATTTGTGTATGTAATTTTTTATTACCATGGTTCGGTCGGTCGGTTGTCTACTCTACTACATCCTTTTGCCCTTAACTCCTTCAACAACATTTTAGTAAAACTTTAAATGCAAAAAAAAAATCATCAAAACCAACAAAATCAATCAACACCCAACCCTACTGATTTCAATATTTAAAATCAACCAACCAATCAGCAATCGATACTACAAGCAAATCTTAAAAAAAAAAAATTTATTGTATATCTCAACATCATTATTATTTAAAGAATTTATATTCTCACTGCCACAAGTAAACAAAAATATCAGCAACCATTTACCGCCATACAAAAATCAATCAACTAATCAACAACCAAAAACAACAATTGTGGTTTGTTTTGTTAAAAAAAAAACAATGACAGTCAAGTCCTTTGAATCATTATGATTATGAATGACTTGAAGCTGTCACTGTTTTTTTTAGAAATATTAATTTTTAATTAATTAATTTTTATATTTAGTCATTGCCTAAGCATTTGCTACTTAGCAAATTATAATCTTTAATATATTTTTGTTTTGCTCAATTTTAAATTTTTAGTTTCACACCTCATTTTTTAATTGATCTTGTTCTTAAAGTACTTATTATTGTATATGTGCCTTAATGATTATTTTTACAGATCCCGTTCACCCAGACGCAGTTCAAGATCCCGCTCGCGCAGCTTTTCACGCGATAGACGAAGCCGATCGGATTCACGTGATCGCCATTAAAAGTAATTTTTTCGCTTAAAAGTGTTTATATTTGCAGTGTTTTCAAGTAGAGTATGAAATTCATTTAAAAAAAACTTGAAAATATAAAACTTTTATTTTTTATTTGTCGTCTATTTTAAA
This sequence comes from Tachina grossa, assembly GCA_949987645.1. Taxonomy (NCBI): domain Eukaryota; kingdom Metazoa; phylum Arthropoda; class Insecta; order Diptera; family Tachinidae; genus Tachina; species Tachina grossa. The sequence goes on along the minus strand of OX465277.1, from coordinate 125,366,063 downwards.
TTACATAAATGGCAATATAAGTTTATTTTCTGTGTGAAAATACACGAGCTCGTTATGTTCTTTCATAACATTTCTCCTAATTTTAAGTTGAGTATGTACGTGTATAATTTTTATTATAATGTAAGTAGTTATCTTTCTTAGTTATCTACTTGATTTAACAAAAAGTTGTGTTACGCTTTGCTTATACATATACGCGTGCAAAACCACATGTTTTAATATTTGCCAACTTTTGTTAATAATAATAATTGTCATTAAAATCAACAACACAACTTTAATTATTTTAACTTCTTCAGCAGAGATACTCAATATCAATCCCAAGTTAAAAAATGAGGTAAATTCTTTTTATGAAATTTTCAATAGTGTAGTACTTCAAACATATATTTTACTGATTTAAATAAATTAATACATTATTAAAAATAAAATGATTACTTTGTTTTACATATATTAATGACAAGGAAAGGACATTCGTCCACCTGGTATTAAGTTTGAGAATTTATTTTGCTAAAGTTCTGCATTCGATATCGCTTAAAAAAAAATGTATATCAATATTGAATTTAAATTTGGACCACATCTGCTGTCGTACGAAATCGAAGTGAATTTTACCGTTTTCATTTTAATAATTTCGTGATGTATTATTTTTCTTCCGAAGGGCTTTGCTTAAGTTAGCAACGATTTTCGATCATCCCATGTAATATTTGGTTGATAAACGTACCGGTTTCGGCGATACGGCATACTCAGTGTTCTGTTGTTCAAGAGAAAGGCTGATAATAAGTAAGTCAGTATGCATTTACGATGCAGTATTTGATAAGGGGGTTCACTGTAATTCGAAACGAGAGAAAATTCTTTCGAGTTTACATGTTATTAATATTGCATTTCGAAAGCATTTGCTTTCGTTTCGAATTACACAGTAAACCCCCAGGTTTGAAACTGTCGCACTAATTGTTTGCGGCATTCTTAATACTTGTCATTGCCACAGTTTGCCAAAAGTTCGTCGGCATTTAAGTGAATACTATACTAGAAGTTCGAAAGTATTTTCTTTGGTTTCGAATTACAGAGTAGACCCCTTGAAGATGGAGCATAGGTGAGACCGAAGTAATTATCAACCCAATTTGACATCGGATGACGCAAAATCATTCCAAATAGAATTTGTTGGGTGCTTTTCGTAATTTTAAGAATGTTGGAATGGGTCCGTTGAAGAGAAGGGAAAAATACTAATAGTTGCAAAGCATTTTCTTGCGTTTCGAATTACATAATTACAATAAGTCATCTTTCAGTGAAATTTCTTTTTTTAATCGGTGCTGTTCGAAATCGGCCGATTTTTATAACATACCAGATAATACTACTCCGTAGGGCTTGACTGTTAAAATATAGTAACAAGTTTTGAATTCGAATTCGTCAGACCTTTTCAAAACGACCGGTTTGAAAAGGTGACGAATTCGAATCGCAGATACGTCTGAAAAAATTTCATAAATTGTACAATAGATACATTATCTATTGAATTAATTGCTCTATATTTTACGTTCGTAAAAGAATAATCATTGAGCAGATGGTGCGATTATAAATGGAAAATGAGTTGGGAAGTGTACATACTTACATACATAAACCAGAATGAACATTTGCATGTACGTCAGTTACGTTTGTTTTGTTTTTCAAAATTTATACGTTTTTATGCACGTTATTTGTATAGACATTACATATACATAATCATTATTGTAGAGTATTTTACTGAGATCCTGGACCAACTACTGTTGGAATATCATCGATTAAGTTCATATCGTCTCCTGGCGAATACAGCCCTAAAGCAGAACGCTCTGGTAATCCAGGTATAGCACGATCATTGGTGTCATCATCTTCGTCATCATGGCTATCAGAGTCATCACTGTCGTCATTACCTAAATTATAAATCATATATATGCAGTTTACTTTACAATTGAACTGTAATAACTCTACCATCTTCATCGTCCGTTTCAAGACCAGGCATTGTTAATACCTTTCCCAAAGGATGCAAATCGGATGCGGCGTTCTTCATTGCATCTAACTTAAATATCAATGGTTACGAAAGGATATTCTTTTTATATTTAATATGATTTACCCAACAGTGATGTTCACGTTCATATTTAAGCACTTCTGCCTCTTCATTAATGGGAGCATTATCAAACCAAACTCGATTGGCTATTGGCGGCCGCAACGAAGGGAAAAATGGCAGCATAGACATATTAAAGATAAACCTTTTTTGTTTGTTTTCACTATACAGTCAATTATTTCTACAAGTTCTTAAATTCTTCTAAATATTTTACAATATAACAAATGCTTTCCCATAAAATAAATAAACATTACAAATTCAGGGATGTTAGTACTCGTATCTAATAAGTTAAAAATCATCTCTGATCTTGTGGACTGCAAGTACATAGATACAAATATATGTGGTACCTATTGACAGCTGCTTGCAAGTTTTTGTTTGTGTTGAAACATTTACCATTTAAGCAAACCAACCAGAAAATATTTTTATTTCTTTTATAAAACGCTGTAAAGATGATAGAAATAACTTGCAACGATCGGTTAGGTAAAAAGGTAAACATTTTTGTTTCCATTTAAGTTTTATTTTAATAGTAGGATAACTGTTTATACTCAGGTTCGTGTGAAGTGTAATCCGGATGACACCATTGGTGATCTTAAGAAATTGATTGCTGCCCAAACCGGAACAAAGTATGACAAAATTGTTTTGAAGAAATGGTACACAATCTATAAAGACAACATAAAGTTATCTGACTGTATGTATATATTAAAAGAATGTTTCTCAGAACGCTTTAATTAGCCTTGTTCTTATGTTTACAGATGAAATTCATGATGGCATGAACTTGGAATTATATTATCAATAACTTTACTATAATATTAAAATAATTTATCATGATTGAAATTTTATACTAATTTTAGTTATAATAAATATTTTAATTCTATAGTGTGTAATTGAAGACAATCTGACAGTGGACGAGTTGTTCGTACCATAAAAAAATTAACTTTACGACTGGAATAGCGAATAGTATATTGACAGAACAAACAAAAGCAAAATGCATAGCTTTTGCACACATTTTTCCAACAAAACTGTGGCATCATAACTCTATATTACTCGAGGCCGAGGAGATCAAAACATAAACCGCCTACGGGACGGGACATGAACAGCTTACTTTGCCAAAAATCCAAGTCTTGATATCGAACGCATGTCCTTATCGCTCAATACCTGAAACTGCAGATCATGTAATATTTGAATGCAACAGATATCAACAGAGAAATAAAGACACTTTTCAATATATACTGCACTTTGAATCAAATTTTTAATAAAAGAGACTTATCTGTATATAAATCCCTTAACGAGTCCATTAAGGACGCTAAAATTTAACTTTAATATAAAACTTAACGTACTGAACTTTTTGATTAGTAATCAGCACTAACCTTTGAGAGTTAAAAAAATAAATTCTACAATATATACGCACAAGCGTGTTCATTTACATAAAGGGTCCGCCATATAACTTTTTTTTTTGAAAATGCTATAAAAAAAACTACTGAAGCTTCGGCTGTGTGGCACGTAGCGCCGTCCTGTTCAAACCAAATGTTGCCAATATCCTCCTCTCCAATTTTTGTGAACAAAAATTCGTTCAACATGGCCCGATAACGATCGCCATTGACTGTAACGGCCCATTTCTCTGCACCAAAATCACTTAGGGAAGCGAAAACGCATTGGATGGTCAAATCAGACATGAGCTTAGTGTTACCATTCACGAAATAAAAAACGTTAGATGGCGGACCCTTCCCTACAAGAACACTACCAGTTAAATGACCGGTCATTTAACCGGTTGGGCTTACTGATATGTCTGTTAAAGTTTCTATTAGTTTATTAAGAGCAAAATGTAAAAACTAACCGAAACTCTTGTGTATGTACATGTGATTTTGCATCTCTCTCTATCTCATTAATTCCACCCGACTACGTAACATACGTTCCCCAACTAGTTAAGGGAACGTAGATATTGGTTAGCTCTAACTAGTTACGCAAACGTGAATATTGGTTAGCTCTAACCAGTTAGGCAAACGTAAATACCGGTAAGCTCTAACCAGTCAGGCAAACGTAAATATTGGTTAGCTCTAACTATTAAGTCATAACATAAATATTTGTCAATTAAAATTTACAAATCAAAGTTTTTATTTAACATAAAACAATAAACATTAAAGTTCTTAAAACTAATTTAAGTAACATGCCCTTCATCTTACTATCCAAAGATGCATGCTTTCTGTCATTGGGTGTAAACGTCCGCCCAGGGTATTACATTTTCCAACAAAGAGCTTTATGATCTTCCGTCATGCACAAGAGTTTGGATATTTTTATTCCAACATGCCCGTGGTCTTAGAATCTAACTATTAGATTAAATAATAAACTAATCTAACTTTATATAGCAAAACACTACTGATTCACTCTGACTTTGCCACCAGTGCTACTGACGAATTGTGCACCAGGCAATGCTTTTTGTTTTAGACATTTAACATATGCGTGTCATTGAAAATCCACCAGTAACGTTGTGACCGTTTATGTAGTTCTTCAATAAATTCGTTGTTGTCTTAATAAATAGGGGTGTATTTGGCGAATAAAAATGTATCCATCACCTTATTACTTGTTAGGGTTCCGTACACCAAAGGTGAAAAGGAACCCTATTGTTTTCGCTACGCTGTCCGTCTGTCCGTCACACGGTATTTTCTCAGGAACCGTAAGAGCTACGGACCTGAAATTTGGACACAGTATGTAGAACCTTGGCCGCTACAACAAAAAATACATGAGAATTAAAAATTAAAGGGTGTTCCAAAACGAGCAATGAAATATGTTAAAATCCCATGTAATATAAATACATACAATTGTATGAACATATGTATATTGAAACTTGAAATTTGTAAAATTAGTGTATTTTTATACAGACTATAACAATGGTCCATCAGTTAATGCAATTTTGACTATGTAATTTTGACAATTTGCTATATCTTGGAAACCGTAAGAGGCAAACACTTGAAATTTTCAAAAACGGCAAAACTAAAAAAAAACGAAAATTATAAAATCGCCAAACCAAAAAAAAAAAAAAATCGCCAAAAATTAAAAAAAATCGCCAAAACGAAAAAAATTGCCAAAATTAAAATAAAAAATTCTAACACTAAAATAAATCGCCAAATTCGAAAAAATCCCCAAAATGAAAAAAACGCCAAAATGAAAAAAACGCAAAAAATTGAAAAAAATCGCCAAAACGCGAAAATGTCGCCAAAACAAAAAAAAAATTATATAAACAAAAAATCGCAATAATTTAAAAAAATCGCCAAAAATAAAAAAAAACGCCAAAATGAAAAAACGCCAAAAAACCGAAAAAATCGCCAAAACAAGAAAATAAAGTGTCTAAACTAAAAAAGAGCCAAAACTTAAAAAAATCGCCAAAACCGAAAAAAACGCAAAAAACGACAAAACAAAAAAACCGAAAAGACCCCAAAAACGAAAAAAATGCCAAAACTATATATTATATAGGATGAAGTTTGTATTAAATTACATATCTAGTGTTCGTACGGAATCCTATGTGCGCGAGTCAGAGTCGCACCTTACTGAATTTATATTATTTGTTTTGCCTACTAAAAAGTACAACATTGAATATACATAAGTAAATACATGTGTATGTGTGTATATGTGTATTGTAAAACAAACAATGAAAATAAAAGTTTTGCTTTATTTTCCGAGTTTAAAATAAGAAACAATAAAAAAATATTTCAAATCAATGAATATTTTCTGCTGCTGCTTGTTTGTGTTCAAAAAATGCACAAACAGTTGTTTCCTTACGGAATGTGGGTTCAGTTTGGCACTTTACTTAAGCAAATGACATTTGACGAAAAGTTTGTTAAGTACATTATAGTTTGCCACATACGTTTTATATGTAACCGCACAGTTGCTTAAGCTAGCTTATTCATATTATAGTTGGGCCTTAACAGAATTGATTGTGTGTACAAACCTTTAAGGCAGAATTACCCGACTGTAAAGGCTCAGTTAGCCGACTGTAATGTAAAGTAACTGCAACAGTAGAAAACAGCTGATCGATATTGTTATGTGAAAAGTAATGAAAATGGTTATAGAGATGTAATGTAACGTAACCTACTTTTCATATAAAAATATCGATCAGCTGTTTTCTACGTTACAGTTACATTACATTACAGTCGGCTAACTGAGCCTTAAATGTAGAACTGTAAATGTAAATGTGTCAGCTGATCGAATCTGTTGCATGAAAAGCAATGCAAACGCTTACCTGACTGAAATGGCACGTAAATGTAACGTCTGAACCTGCAGAAAATAGAATTTCATGACGTCGTTACGTGACATTTGTAGACAGTGATGTAATGTATGTATATTGAATGAGAGTGTGGCACAATAGCCCTGATTTGGTGCTTTTGTTTCTTTTAATAACCTAAGCTTTTGAGTGGTTAATTTGTATACGTACATGGCATATTTAATAAATTTAGTTTTCTAAAAAAGTTTTTTATAAAATCCAACCAGAGTTTGCCAATCGTATGTGTTTATTTTTTGTTAATATACATACATACACATATGTATATGTACATATGTATGAATTTGTAAAATATACATACATATGTGCGTACAAACATAGTTTCAAGCGTACAAAAAACTATTTTTATTTAAAAATAATACGACTTACATGGAAACATCACATTGACTCTAAGTTAACTCAAATGAAACTTAAATTAACTCAGGTACATTGGCTGATTGGTAGAAATTCAACACTTAGCCTAGACTGCAAACTTTTAATATACAAGTCGCTTTTAAAGCCAATATGGTGTTACGGAATTCAACTATGGGGCACTGCTTCAGCTTCAAATGTAGAGAAAATTCAACGAAGGCAAAATAAAATTTTACGCATGATAACATCGGCTCCATGGTACATCAAAAATTCAAATATACATCGCGATTTGAATATGCCACTAGTGACTGAAGAAATTGTAAAATACGCAGGCAAATATCTAACAAAACTCGAGTCACATCCTAATCCGCTTGCTCGTAATATTTTGAACTTTACTGGGCACATCCGCTTAAAAAAGAGAGATACACGGGCTCTAATATTCAACACTCTAGATGATGAAGCTGCTTGAAAACACTTTTTTCTTTTTGTTGCTTATCACTACTTATGTATTATTAATAACTATCACTAAGCTTATGTCCGACATTGGTCGGGCCTAATAATTTTTTTATAGATTTAAGATTTGAATACTTATTGTTAGTTCATATTTGAAGATACAATAGATAAAAAAAACATGCATTAAAAAAAAAAAAAAATTAAAAATAATAAGAATAAAAATAAAAATAGGTACGTATAATCAAAATATTTATAATGATAATAAAAATATAAATATTTTTTATAATTATAATACGTTGTAATGTAAATATGTATATATGGGTATGAAGCTTAAATTGTAATTTCACTAAAGGTTCAGTTAGCCGACTGAAATGTAATGTAAATGCAACAGTAGGAAACAGCTGATCGATTTTGTTATGTGAAAAGTAATGAAAATGGTTATAGAGATGTAATGTAACGTAACCTACTTTTCATATAAAAATATCGATCAGGTGTTTTCTACGTTACAGTTACATTACATTACAGTCGGCTAACTTAGCCTTAAATGTCAAAGTCATTACAATGTTTGTTATAATGTGAAGATGTTGAAGTCTCATCAGTGTTTCGAACAGCTGTTTTCCATTTTATATGATTTTTTATACTGATAAGCACCCAGCAAACAAAAAGTCCTGTATATGTACATGTGTATGTATTTTTGTTAAAAAATATACATATGTATATTGTTCGTAAATAAAACTAAATTATTATGAGTAGGTACGAACATTAATAAGAAAAGGTTAAAACGAGAAAGTAAAGATTTTACTGAGGTGCTACTGCAAGCATACACATTCTTGGAAATTAAACAGCTAAATACTTCGTCTTTCCGATGAAGTTGCTCAAAATCTGTTCTGGTAATGTACAATGACAAATATTACTGTTGAGCGTTACAGCTGCTATTAAAATTATTATAATTGAGTTCATTTAAATAAAATAATAATAATAATTTTCAAAACCTCTAGGCGCATTTTCGTTCTAAAAGGTGTAATTTCAAAAACTCATTTAGTTTTTTCCAACAGGCTAAATCTTGCCATCAAAAGAAAGTAAATTAAAATAGTTTCAGCGAAATTATTAAAAAATCTTGGATTAATGAAAACATTACTATTTCATATATTATTTTCTTATAAGTTCTAATATATACATACCATACATACTCGTGTGTATGTCCGTATACATATGTATGTAAATTTCAATCAAAATGAATTTCATGAATTTAAATATTATACATAAGTATATGAACTTTCGCGTTTGACTTCAAATAACTCGCAATTTAAAATAAAAAATGCGTGTTTGCTGGGCACAATGCAATTAGTATGTATGTGTGTGTGCACAAAGAAGTTTTTTTTGTGTCGAAAACACATGACACGTTTTTAAGTGTTCGATAAGCGCTCAAACGTTTACATTTACATTACATTTACATTTACCTTACATATGCGATTTCTACAGTCGGGTAACGGAGCCTTTATTCTTTTCTCCCATTTCATTAGTATAAGGAGTTCTACCAAAATTGTTGGAGGAACCCATCTAGCATTTGGAAGATAGTTTTCTGAAAAATCACCTTGCTGAGTCTTTTTAGATCACTATTCGTAATCAAAAACTGATTAATCACTTACACGATCAAAAAAGGACTCGAAAAAGATTCGCGCTAATGGGTAAAAACAGTTCGATTTAAAATACAAAAAAAAAATTGTATAGCAATCACAAATTAATCATCCAGATGTGTAAAATGTGACTATTTTTTCCGTTTGTTATTATCATATTTCGATTACCTGGAAGACTGAAAAATGCTTAATCAAAAACAAATCATGCAGATGTTTTAAAAGTGATTATAATTATGTATTTTATGATCATATTTTACGCAGATAGATGATTAAACACTAGTTGATAATGTCAAAAACTTAATTTTTTCATTTATAAAAGTTAAATCGAATATAAAATTAAATGATGAAACAGAATAAGTCTGCAGCTTCAGGAAAATTCGATTTCAAATTAACAGAGCCCATAATAAAATCAACTGCAGTAACTTCAACTGCTCTCTGATTTATGTTATATTTTCTTTCTGCTTATTTTTCTTTACAAAATGTATGAAATTTATTGAAGGTGTGGTAGCATAAGAAAAACGCTGTCAAAATAAAATAGATTCTGTCTCTGGACTGCTTTCTGTAACTTCCTTTTGGTGTCAATTTGTATGGAAAATGTGCTTGTGCCGTAATTCTGTTTGACCATTAAACGTAGGACTCAGAAAGCTGACTGAAAAATACTCGAAGAAAAGTCAAATACGATTAGAAATGCGACTGATAAATGACTCAAATATCAGTCATAAATGACAATAAAAAGACTCATAAACTTACTGATAAGACTAATAAATGATCAGAAAAAGATTCGAAAAAGACCTTAAATACTACTAGAAAAGGTGTCGAAAATGACTCTAAACTAATATAGAAAAAGACTCATGAATGACTTATCAAGAAGAGTCGCGGGTAGTCACGTTCTTCTACCGACAAAAGTATAATTTATGATCAAAAAATGAGCGCATATTCTAGCTTTTTATTTTTCCATACCATTAAGAAACGGAAAAGTTTAATGAAAAAGAAATGAAATTTAGTCTTTAAAGCTTGGTACTCTGTTCAACATTTCACGCGAAATGCTACCAAAGTAGATATAAAAATAAAATCGGTATTTTTGAACATAGTTGGGTAATATTTGAAGGAAAGGTGTATTATGGTGAATCACATCATAATCAATCAAAAAATTTACTTTGAATTTTTTGGTTGTTACGGCCTTTTGGATTGTAGGTGACGATATGTACATAGTTTCCTGCAGCCGAAATTGTAGTTGGCCTGTGATGACGTTAGTTTATTTTTAAATAAAATGATTAAAGCTCTCAGTTCTTAAGCTTAAAATTTAAAGGGTTTAAGTCTTTGCTAAAAAGAGATAAGCTTTCTTAAGTTTTGAGGGATTGTACTCTACAGGTTATAAGAACTTTTTTATGGAAATATTTTCATACATATTGCTAAATAGACAGTTGTGTATTCGTATCCATAACTAAGTATGTATGTGGAAATGTATACATTTTCTACAAACACAACGCCATACACATCAAAAATGAAACTAAAGTTTTGTATCCTTGTGAAACATTTGAAAAATCCACATCAACATACACAATTATCTTTTTGTTTCCTATATTAACAGGATACATCTGGAAAACACTTTCAGTCTACTGAGATTCTTTGAACATTCAACAACGTTCTTAGAATGCGAAAATTTTTACAAATCAACTGAAAAGGGAATACAAAAAATAAAAAAAAACAGTGAAAATATATGAAAAAGCAACAGTTGGATTTGAACTAAATAAATAAGAACTAAAAAGAAGTATACAATTGTATTGAAGATAATAAAAAAAAATAATAAAAATTATAAAAGCAAATAAGTTTTTGCAGATATTGCAAGAGTGCAACTCTAAAAAAAGTAATAATATACATAAATAAAAATGAAATAAAATTCGGTAGATGATAAATATTTTTGATTGTTTATGCGATAAATAGCGTGTTAATAGTGAAAAATGAAATCCAACTTTATTCTTACATGATAATGGAAGTTGCTTTCACTAAAAAGTGTTAAACATACATATACATATATAAATACATATGTACATATACATATATACATATTTATGTACATACATATGTATGTATATTTGTATAGCACATACATAATGCTATTTTCATTTGTGCTAAAAAACAAATTCCTTTAAAACAATTTCAATTAGAAGCAAAAAATGTTCCTATAAAAACTTGTGAACAAAAACAAGAGTGTAGATTATTTAAAGGTAATTAATTACTGTGTTACGAAAGGGTGCGTTTTATTCACTGTCGAAGCTGAACAAATTTCCCGGGGAGGTGGGCATTACGACTGTTAATTTTCATGAGTAATATTAAAATAGGCAGTTTTTAATAGTTCTATTGGAGGAGGGGGGGAGTAGAAACAATTTTTTGGTGATGGGGGCCATACCTCTAGAATTATATTTCTACGTCTATGGTCTTACTTAAAAAAACACAATTGTGTTAAGCTGGGGTCAAACGATTGGCACAATGTACCAATTTTCGTCGGCTCACTGCGATAGAGTCATAAGTAATAAGCCAAAATGACATTATTAATTAATTAATTCTTGAATAAGTCTATATGGCTTTATTACTAATGCAGTGTGGTGCAGTTATGTAATTATATTTCAATTAGTTGAGAAATAAGGCAAATTTACTTTCTTACTTATGAATATATTTCAGTGAGTCGACGAAAATTGGCACGTCGTGCCAATCGTGTGACCCCAGCTTTAGACTTTGATTTTGTACTTTAATAATCTGCTTGTCCTAATTTACACTGTGAAAGTCTACAAAAAACGTTTCTGTTCCCCTCGTCACTCTCTCCCTCAAACTGATCAGCTTAGCAATAAGACTTGCACAGTGTAAATTAGGACTTAATATGTATATATTTATGTATGTGAGATGATTTGTTAAAATAATGTGTGTTCTTGAACACATACAATTAACAAATAATTTTTTAACAATACCCATACATATGTATGTACATATGTATGTATATAGTATTCGTGAGCTAGACTTAAGCAAGAACAACTCATTTAGTCGTTCGTTTTAGACAAAAACCAATGATCGAACCCATGTAATTTAAATGGGTTTTATTTAGACTTGTGCCTAACTCGGACACTAGATCGACCAAGGTGTAATGGCTTTGATCATAGATGTGTGTATAAAACGACAGACTGAACGAGTTAGACCCAGCTCTATCGTGAGCTTAGAAAAAAAAAAATAATTCTCATTCGAATTAAGAAAACTTCACGTTAAATTAATTATGCTGTTAAAAGAATTTTTGCTCGATACATTTTTTTGTAAATTTACTTTTGTTTATTGAGGTTATTTGAAGACTAAAAAGTAAAAAAAATATTTATTGTCTTAGGGCTGATATAGTAATTACTATACTAAAATATGCACAAATATAACAAATAATGTGCAATGCGGGGTTTCTTTGCCCTTTCTTTGAAATAATAATAATTTTTAAATCATAAAATACACGCATGCACTAAAACAGAATCAGTAGATTTTGCTTTCACAAGTATCATTCCAATCGCCTGATATCGAGTGATATCGAGAGATGCAGTACAACGTTGAGTTATCTCAAAGGGTCGTCTATACCTATTTGCGGTAACCCCAACAGGTCGCACAGTACATGTTTGCTTAGAAAGTTCAGCCTCACAATATGTAACATGCGGTCTACACCTAAAGCAACATGAGCATGTGACTTTTTAGATGCCGTGTACTGCTGGCTTAAAATGAATTAATTAGATAATTCTAAAATCACTAAAGGTGGAAATACATAACACGCGTTCAATGCGCTAATGCGATTCACGCGTCTGTCAAAAAAGTTCAAATAGTGTGCTTTCATAAGGCAAGTTACATAGAGAAGTTGAACATACTTAAACTTTCACGCGTTGTATACAAAATGACAGCTAGTGTTGCCAGATTCATAAGCTAACATACACAAAAATGATTAGAAATGAATTTTTTTATTAAACAATGGATAAAAAAATGCATTAAATATTTGAAGAAAAATAAAACGTAAATGCAAGACAAAAAATAGCCGGCAAAGGCTTTAAATTTTAAAACTAAAAAAGCCTCCAAAGCGCTGTGTGTAACTCTAAATTTGTATAGCGTTAAACACTTAACAAGCCAGAAAAGCGTTGCAGCGTAACGTGTGGTATGTGCCTCCACCTTAACTTCCTGTCAAGTATAAAATTAGTAGCGTGTATCATGCAGCCCTACTAATGAACTGCACTTTGTAGTAGGAAAATAAAAAAATCTGGATTTTCGTGGGCGAAGTACGATAATAAGTATTAGGTCCAGTTTTACATCTGTGTGCCATGTGCCAAAGAAAGCGTAACCACTAATTACAAACGGAAAACTGTTTGATTCAGAGAATATTTTTAGTAGAGATGTGCACGTGAGCGTATTTGACTGACGACACGCACGCTCACGCAGAAAAATATTTTACTCACGCACTTTAATGCACGAATGATATTGAAAATTTTCACGATCACGCACGTTCACGAACCAAATATTCTTCATCACGCACGAGTGGTTTACAGCTTATCACGATCACGCACGCTCACGAAAAAGTATATAATCCAATTTGTATCTTTTTAGATTTTACACATACATATGTATGTATGCACGTGTATATGTAAAATTTACACTGCACATTGGCGACTTTTACAAAGAAAATGGCAATAAATCTGGAACTTCTAAGCTAATGATTGGATTTATATGAAACTCCTAGCATCCGTAGGGAAGGACTTAGGCTTTATAGCACATGTCACGACAGCATTCTGGTTTGAGCTGGACAGGAGTTACAGTGGGCCAAAGTTGACCTGGAACTCAAAAAAACTTCTGAGGCTTGTAACTTTTTTAAAAATTATCCGATTTTTACCGGATAAAGTATTTTGAGATAAACTTAAAATTCTTAAGAATTAATTTCCCAAGATGTGCTTGGGAAATCTCTCATAAGAAAAAATTTTTTTTACCTTTACTTTTTTTTGTTATTTAGCCTATTAATTTTTAGTTTATTGTTGGATTTTAAATTAAAGGACAGCATTACATTTTTGACAAAATTTCAAATAATAATAAAAATTAAAAATTTTAAAAACCCCCGAACATTTCTAGAAAAGATGTGATATCTTCTAAAAATAGGAAAAAAATTTATTAATATCTCCAAATCGCGAAAAGGTAAAATTTAAATTTTAAAATTTCCCTGAACACGGCATGTGGTTTTTTAAGTATCTTCATTATTTTGAGTTTTGTAAAAAGCTTTGTTTAATACACTTTTTAATTACGTAGCGCTAAAGACAATGTATTAAGAATGTGCCTTGAGCCAATTATTTTGTAATTTGGACATGTACCATACATTCAACAATGTCCTAAAATAGCAAATTTTAAAAATATTTTTTGTGCTTAAGCGCTTATAAAAAGTTGTAACGGTAGATTTTGAAAGTTTCAGCTATATCATTTTATTATGTAGATATTATTAAACATTTTTAACTAAAATTTAAGAGTACATTTTAATAAATGCGGATATAAATACGTGCAGATTTTCGAAAAAAGAAAATATTTAGGGAAAATATAGTTGTGTACCATAAAAAATGTATTAAAATAATTTTATTTTCCTAAATTGGAATTTTTCAATTTCATATGAGTCTGTTTACTACGCCTGAAAAAATTATAAGAATAGCCCCATTCACAATCTTGTGCAAATGGTCTTGCATAGTGGCATGTGCAAAATGGTATAGTATATTAATACCCACCTATGCAAGAATGATATCTCGTGATAGCGTGATAATTCGTGCGTGATTATTAAAAATAGCTCACGCACGATCACGCACGAATTTTTTTTTAAAGTCACGCTCACGCACTCACGCGTGATTTACGATAAAATTACGACATTTGCACATTTCTAATTCTTAGCACTTTGGTAGTCACAAATGTACTATTTGAAAAGTTTTATATGCCAATTTTTTTTTTAATTTTCCAGCCCTGGCTTATAATAAAACATGAATTGTGTTCGCGTACGCAAAAGTTTTTACAAAATTTTACTGAACTTTACTGCATTTTATTAAATTGCGTTCGTTTATCCAAAATACAGTAAATCAGAACACAAATTGAGAGAGTAAAGTGACAGTTCTTAGAAAATTATTTTATTGCGAATTTTCATTGAAAAGTGTAACATTTTTGTCCAGAAAAGAAAATGCCATTAGTAATTACTCATTTACTGAATTTTAGTAGAAAAATAAAAAAACACAACTATTATCAATGCGGGGAACCTTTTTTTTTTTATTTTGTAAGCAACAAAATCATTACTAAACGATCTAAGACAAGTCCTGACACATTAGTCCAATACAAAAGTCTTTAACTTTTCTAGTTGCTTGAGAAAATCGATTTCCCGTACAGAGGAAAATTCATCTGGAAATTAACTACATGCGGATTGAACCTATTACCATTTTTTGAAATGGAGGCATAATTAAAGAAACTTAAAATTCATTGTATTAATATTTTTTTAAAATTTCTATCTGCTGTTCCAATTAATTAAAATTTTACACTTCAGATATGTATGTATGTACATTATAGAGCTGCGTAAACAGTCTTGAAATGTAAAAACGTCATGATTTTTAAATGTATTCACGTCGCATGTATTATACTAAACCAATAATAAATGCTGTCGTACTATAAGCGAAGCACGATGGATGTATTGGTGTATGTGTATATCAGTGGTAACAAGCGATGTCGCAAGACAGCTTGTTTGTAACAAACACTCAAATGAAGTACTGTTGATTAGTGTATGCTTGTTATTTTTCATATTGTACGTTTGAGTGTGTGTGTAATATGTAGATGGTAAGCTATTATGTGATTAACCGCATCCAACTAATGTTAATGCATGTGTGTGCCTTTGCATGTGCGCATAAAAATAAAAAGTCATACACACATACATGCATGACGTTTGTACACGCGCTCATGCGTAGAAAGAAGAAAGTATCACAAATTCTTCCGTCACGAAGTGTTTTCTTCTTTACTCTTATACCTACAATACTCAAACAAATTTCTTGCAAACACTGTTGTTAAGGTTTGTTTTATAAGATTTCGCTGTAGTAAAGCATTTGAAAAATCCCTCATGTCTTGAAAGTTCTTATAAGATGTCTTGTGCAGGAGACTAATGTACATTAGGGTGGCCGTTATTTATTTATTTTTGATTTCTTCTACTCTCACCCCCCAAATCGGTTCAGTTTTATATAAAAAAAATAGAAAAAAATTTCATATCGATAAGTTGTGTTTTAGGGGGTGCGTCCGGCCCTCAGAGTTGGCCCTCAAGCCTATATATTCAATGCAATTTTTTTTGTTTATTTTTGTTTAGTTTTATTTGGACTATATGTCTATGTATGAAATAATTTAATATATATAACCTCTTATTGAACATGCTTAAAATAAAAAATTTCCCTATAAATATAATTTTGTTACATAAAATTGTTGGTATTTTGTTGGTTATTTTCCTCATTATTTTCTAAAATATTAATTTTAGCAAAGAACTTTCTTTGAGACTAATGTTGTTGACTTGAAGAGCTAAAATATTGCCATATGTCATATTCTTGTAAAATGATTTTTTAAAAAGATAGTCATATGCAAAAAATTACATTGAAAAATGGGCTTGAAGGCCAACTTTGAGGGCCGGACGCACCCCCTAAAACGCAACTTATCGGTATGAAATTTTTTCGTATTTTTTTTTGCACTGATTTGGGGGGTGAGAGTAGAAGAAATCACAAAAAAAGTATCCATACAATTAACGGCCACTCTAATGTACATATATGTATATTTATCTCACGAAAAAAACTTGAAGCCGAAAAGAAAACTAAACAAATTAATTCGAAGGGAAATTTAAATAAAATAATAAAACACCCAAATTTTAATTATATGAAACTTTGCTAAAAAAATTGTCGTTGAAATTCAATTTAGCGTTTATAAAAAATTTGTTTTATTTATCTTGGCGCAAAAGAATAAAAAATTAAATCCTTAAATATGCTTAACATTCACAATTTTTTTTGTAATAAAGAAAA
This sequence comes from Tachina grossa, assembly GCA_949987645.1. Lineage (NCBI taxonomy): Eukaryota > Metazoa > Arthropoda > Insecta > Diptera > Tachinidae > Tachina > Tachina grossa. Next base: position 125,349,200 of record OX465277.1, on the reverse strand, counting down.
GTTTTGATAAAGACAACAAGTTTCAAACAAGAACATATGCTTAAATTTTCTAAATTTATTAAGCTTAGCAAGAATATCTTTTAATTATATTAAAACCGGTTGAAAGAAATTTTTTTAGCATAAACTAAATAAAACTTGTATTGGACATCTGACAAATAAAGTAAAACAAAGAAAGAGATTTAGGCAAAGACATCAACTTTGATTAAATAAAGAATGCAGCATAATTTAGTTTTGGGTAAGTAGAAAATAATTTTATTTCTTATTTTTATTTTGTGATAAAAGCCTCAAGTTTTGCAACTTAATTGTTTGTTGTTTTTAGTTAATTTTAATTATTATTCGAACTCCATTTGTTTCTATATTTGTGATTTGAACGGGCTAAAGTTCGTATCGCCTTTTTAAGCCAAATTACATGTGATAATTATTAATAATAATATTAATTTGTTGTTTGTCTTTTTTTTTTTTTTTGGTATATGTAATTTAATTGTTTCTTAAGTTTAATGAAGCCAATTTTTCCTACAATTATTATTTTAAAAATCCTGGCTTTTAAATCACATAATTTCTATAAAAAATCAAATCAAATAAACCTATTGATGTTAAAAACTGAGAATAGCACGTGAAATTAAAGAAAATTTTTCCATAGAGCAAAGTTTTCCCTTAATATTGTTTTGATGTTAATAAAATGTTTTTCAATCGATTTGTATCCAAAAGTTTTGCTTACTACCAATGTTTACTTTTATTAATAATATTAACGTGATTTTTACTAACAATCCCATCTCGATTAAAACTTTTATGCATTGACTGATTGGTTATTTATGTTTGCAATTTCTTTTTATTATTAAGATGTTATTGCACATAATAAAACGATTTATATTGACATTTGGAATTATTGTTAACCAAAGGGTATATTTTATATGATATAATACTTAATGCAAACTTGCTTTATTTTCAGTTTTTTACTTTTGACTCGTATTCAAAAGTTATTGTCTTTTTTATTGCGCCAAAAACCAATCTTTTTTATATTTCATTGGAAAATTCCTAAAAGAAATAGTCATATATTTAAGAAAATTCATTATATAAATCTCTATGGACTTAAGCAACAGAAACTCAAACGGACAAAAAGTCAGCCTTCGAAATTATTAGCTTTTGTTTCTGTGCATAATTTAAAAGAGTTTATTTATTAGACACTGAGTATTCAATTTAAATAAATCCTAAAGGCATGGCCTACACAATCTTACGACTTACGAAAAAATTCAACCCTGATCTGAAATGTTATTGTCTTTTGAAAATTTTCATAGACTTCATCGCACGATTGTGTAGCATATTGTATCATGGCCTTAAAAGCAAACTCAAAAGTGAGTTTAGAAAGATTTTGTTTTAAAATTAAATACAAAATATTTGACGCAATAATACATTCTTTTACAGCCAAATTCTAGTTGATTGCCACTTTTTGTCCTCCTTTTTTCAGAGTGATTTATATAATATGTAGCAATACATTAAAAATATAAAGTTTAGTGTAGTTGTCTTGTTTTTTTTTATTTCGCCCTTTTTTTTGGCTAAATCCCCTATTTGGTGTCACTTTTTGAAAAATGTCATCGGTCACCCTGATTATCACCGCTCTAAAACACATTGTGGGATTACTTGCTTTTCTAAGGCGGACAACAATATGTTAGAAAGAAGATTGATTGAGGGAGTAGCCAGAAAGATCGCTAAGGCGCATCGCTACTAGGGGTGACATCAGCTAAACTTTGAAACTTAAGGGAATTTAGTGAATTACTTTGGACAAAATATTTGACCCGTTTCGTTTCTTTATCTCTCTTTTTTTCTCTTGCTAAGAAAGGACGTAAGTCCGATCAAAAACGTCAATGTAAATTAAATGGTTTGAAACAACTTTTGATTCGAATGCGAACGAACTAGTTCAAAAAAAGATGTTGCACACAACTCTAAGGGGCTAATTGTGTAAAACGCAACGCTGAGCGTTGACAAATCTTGTATCGAAAAAAAAATTAAATTACAAAAACAAAAGACATGAAAAATTTATCAACACTAAATGTACGGTCACACTTGTCAGATATTTGCTCAAAAAAGCGTAACCACTAAATGCTAATGAAAAATATTTCAATTCAGACATAAGTTTGTCAAGTTTAAGAGTAGCCAATATTGTTGGATTCTATGACATTGGCCATTAGTTGTGTTCGAAGCTGTTTTATATGATAAACAAGTGTCTGGATAAAAACTTTTTTCATAAATGTTTGTTGGTTACGCTTTTTTGGGCAAATGTTTGACAAGTGTGACCGTACCTTAAGCTTTGCGTTTTACAAAATAAGGCCCCAAGTACATACAAAAAATTTAAATCCGGACACACGAAAGTTCAATTATGCCTTAGAGATTTTTCATCTTTTAGTAAGCGTCAAAAATTTCGAAAAACACTGAGAACATATTACGGCATTAGATTTCGCATGAAATTTAAAATATTTCAACACAGTTTAAATGTGAATGTTTTTAAGTTACGTTCGATATTGAATGTCGTAATCTCCTCCCTGACTTCAGCGATTATACCATATTGCTACAGATATGTAAGCTGGCTTTATTTCAGCTCGAATTGTAGTTGTAAGAAGTATGGGAATGCCTTTCACACACCAGAACAATTGTGCTGGCATAACATGCCAGTTAGTAGGTGAGAGAGGCAAAGAGTGTGATTTTGTGGTTGGCATAATTTTTCAACCAGGCACAACCCCGCATCATCAGCACAAAACCAATATACACACAATTTAAAAATCATCAAATGTTAAAAGAATATAAAAAACACTAATACACACAAAGCTGTGTGTACGTATACATTTATTTATTTATTTATTTATACATATTATACAAAGTAAATTTGCATTATATGGTGTTGCACAAATATGGGTGGAGTAACTAGACCATATGCCCAAGACGTTGTTAACAGTATTTTGAAAGGTTTTGTGACTCACTGTATATGACCTATGCCTTCACATAGGAAGTAACAACGTGGTTGTTAAAGAAATTCCACAAAAAACCGCAAGATTATGCGGTTATCTGTGATAGATCAGTGAACAAGTGCGAGCGAGACGAAAAACTTTCAAAGGCCAAACAACACAGACAAGTCTGAACGCACTTAAGAAATAATTACGATGACGCGAGACGCTGTTCTTCAACCCAGAGCTGCTTAACGACTGTGTACGTATACATTTTTATGCTAGATGAATTAGTCTCGAGTGTTCTAAAGAGAACAAAAATTGTGCCGGCATAAAAATTACTACCGTCTCTGAAAGGCCAGTGAAAATAAATGTAAATAAAAACAACAACAACTACTCAAGAATACTTTCGCAAGAATACAGTGTTGCCACAAAAGTATTTTGGACCGGATGATGTCAGGTCACTAATTGGTGCTTTTATGCTAGGAACAAAACTAGGACAAACGAATATTCGTCGCCAAATAAATATAAAACAAATTTGTACATATGAAAATACACACAATCATAATCATGACGTCGGACGAAGTTCGCCCTAAGTGACGATGACTGCAATAGATTTATTTCAATTTCTTAACCCGGCGAACGTATCAGTACCATGTGACAACCATATTTTATAGTTGGCGTATTCCTAAAAATGCCAGGCTTAAAATATTTCTTATTGAGTTATCTATCGTCTATGAGAATTTCATCATTTTGAAATGAGGCACATCCTAGAAATTAGGGTACCATGGTAATGAATTTAAATAACGAATTTTGCCTATTAGATAGTTTGAGATGGTAGCGACGATATATTAATAGAGCATTAAAGCATTAAAAATATGTTTCTTATAACTTTAACAAATGTTCAAGATTGAAAGTTACAATTATATACTGAAACTACACAGAAATCATAAGACTAGCCTTGTGCCAAATAATTCTTAATGTTTCGATATTATAGCTACGCTGAGGTCGACATCCTATGTAGGACTGGAAGAGATGCATAACCTATTATATATACATATATTTATTTATTTATAGTACATATTCTGCAAAGTAAATTTGCAGAATATGGTTGCACAAAAATGGACAGGTGACTAAAACCATATGTCCATGATGTTGTTAACAGTATTCTTAAAAATGTTTTTGTGACTGACTGTACACGACCTATGCCTTCACATAGGAAGTAGCAACGTGGTTGTTAAGGAAAATTCACAAAAGAACCGCAAGATTATACGGTAATCCGTGGCAGATCAGTCAACCAGTGCGAGTTAGACGCAAAACTCTCGAAGGCCAATAAAAAACAGTGGTCTGGTTGCATTTAAGAAATAATTGCCAATGACGCTTGATGTTGACTCGCCCAGAGCTGCTTTACGACTGCGAACCTATTATATATGTTTATGACAGAAAGTGCAGCAAGGCAGATTACCAATGAATTTTTATAGTCTTTGAGGGGAAAATTACGGTATTGAAATATACAGTTTAGGAATAAACTCTACATACACCCATCATTTTTGGGGTTTGTGGAAACTTGGGAAGAAATTCAAAAAATTAATTATGCCAATATTTAGGGTGCTAATAAATATGTTTATACAAAAAATAAAAAATAAAAAAATTATTACAATACCGACAACAGTGGCAAAAATATTAAAAATACATAGAAAAAAAGTCTACATACAGGCATAAAATACATGAAAAAATACGTGCAAAATGTTTGAGGTCGTCAACTTGTTTGATTTCCGGTACCGAGCCGTCAACAAATGGCATCCAAATATGGTCTGATATGTTCTTAAAGAAGCAACAATTGATATTAACCTCGAAATAATCTAAAACATTTACCACAAATGACGCTTTTGAATTAAAGTTTACGTCATGTGTAATAATAATAATTACTTAATTTTATCTCCAGTTAAGCATGGTTAAGGTATAAAGGGCAATGACGTCATTTGTTCTAAACGTTTAGATTCTTTCAACTGTTGATATTTTAAGAACATATTACACCATATTTCGATGCCATTTGTTGAAGGCTTGGTACCGGAAATCACAGAATTTTCAAACAAGTTCACGACCTCAAACATTTTGGACGTATTTTTTCATGTATTTTATTCCTAAGCTGTATTTAAATTTCGATTCATATCGAATGCTGTAATTTGCCCATAGGTAGATAACTAACTGTCTATCCTCTAAATTCAGTATGTCAGCTCATACAAAACAAATTTTGTATGAGAATCTTTTAAAAAGTTAATTTTTCTTATGAATGAAGCTGCTAAACAATTTTTTTTGTCAACTAAAATCGCAAATATACATACATACATACATATGTATGCACTTGTGTGTATTTCTTTACATTTTTTCACTGCTTTTCTACGAAAAACCATAAAAAACAAAAGTCGTTCTTTGTTTCCATTGACGCACTTTTTGTCCATCTGCTTTCTTCTGAAACAACTCTTTTTTGTTTGCAAACCAAATTTCGAACACATTCATCAATTCTTTCCAGAATTATATACATAGATACATATGAGTGTATGTATGTACATCAGGGCTATGGGCAAATTTTTCGCATTGTACCACGAGGTGGGCAATGATATTTTATTAGGTCCTAGTTTACACTATGCAAGTCTTATTACTAAGCTGATTAGCTTGTTAGGAGAGAGAGAGAGAGAGACGAGGGGGAAAAGAAACGTTTCTGTTCCCCTCGTTTATCTCTCCTAACAAAGTAATCAGCTTAGCAATAAGGCTTGCATAATGTACACTAGGTACTAATGAAAAACATTGATGTCTATTCTGTAATTTGGTGAAAGTTACATGGAAAACAAAAACAAAACTGCGTAAATAAAAAAAATTTGTTTTTTTGTTTATCATACAAAATTAACCGTTTTTAAAAGAAGGAGAAACGCGTTGATATTTTCAAGTAGAGTTTGCTAAAAACCGATAAAATGAAAAACCGCGATTTCGGTTTAAAATTTACTTAAACCGACCGGTTTCGGTTTTAATCCTGGTGTGGGGTTTATTGTCTAATTCGATTCGAAAGCAAACCTGTTTGAATTTGTATGCTTCTGACATAGAAATTTTAAGCTTATGAATATTATTTTCATAAACGACATCCATTACTTCTAGATTGATTTTGTGAACCAAACATAACTACAGTTTTGTCTAGTTTTCTAATCCAAATTTAATATTCACTGCTGTTCCATTGGCAGCATAAGCCACTATATCCGAATCCAGTGAAAGGGAACTGAATTAATTTTTACCGTACAAGGTCTTGAGTTTTTTTGCATGTTATAAAAATTCCAAACTATAACATTCGCTTAGTTTTTTATATTATTCTTTGTGCTTTTTACTTATTTTTACATTTTCTATACAGATACACCTCTTGATATAGAATTAAATGGTGAGTAAACCGTAGATGTACACTATATGTTAAAAAGAAATTACAGAATTACATTAGCGTTACCGCAAACGAATAAATATGTCGATAAATATTACGATTTTGTGTTCGCAAAAACTTACAGAATCCAGATACATAACAAGCAAAAACGTTCACAAAAAGAAACAATCAAATAAAACAAGCTGTAAATGAAAATTTTGTAGTGCCTTAGAGAAAGAACATCGCAAAATTTTTATTTAATATAGAAAAAAATGTCGTATTCAAAGTCGAAATGTTCCAACGATACGTTCTAATACCTCACCCACAGTTTGTTTTATTTGATTTGTTTAGTTTTGTGAACGACCCAACTATTAATTGTCGTCATCAAATATCAATGATTTGTTTCTTACATTGGAAAGAAAAGGGAAAATAAAAGAAATTACATTTTTTGTTGCACAGCTTCAATGATAATAAAAAACATTTGGTCCTGTTCTGGCTTATTTAGAGCAAATTAACAATAAGGGCGAAATACTCGTAATTAAAAAGGAAATAATAAAAATGAAATAGAAGCATTTTAAATAACAAACATTTTAGTATATTATTCTTGAGTACAGAAGCCAAATAATAAAGTAGAAGGCAGTTTCTGCCCAGTTGACTTTTACGACTTGATGGCTGGAGATGTTAACGTCAAATAAATTAATTAGATTCTGTGTTCTGAAAATTTCGCTATTTTTTTTTAAATATGAAAAAAATCAAAGAAAAAAATATTTTATAACATATTTTCTGAGAATTATAATAGGAATTTGTCTATTAAGATGAGTTAGGAATGAAAAGCTAAAGTAGTGAAGTTTGAAAAGGATGCAATGATTTTTTTTACCTTTCAAAGGATTTAAGCCTTATTGTTTTTTACAATCAGCCAACATATGCGTAGTTACCTTTTCGAAAGGAACAAAAAGGCACATACATACAAGGAGGGTAAAAATATTCCACAAAATCCAAATTCCACTAGAAGTCATTAGAACCTGGCCTTAGTTAAATCTTTTTTGTAGTAATAAAATCTACACCTGCATCGAATTTAGTAGATTTCAGCACCGTTTTAGGTACATCGGACTATTATTTTTAGTACAATTTGAAAAAAAAAACAATAGTTGCATGACAAAGTAGTACTAGATTTTGAGTAGATTTCAACAAAATCTAGTGCTTACAGTGGACTTACATTTAAGGAAAATATATTAATCAAGAGATTTCGGGCAAAATCTAGTAGATTGCTAACGCAATTCAAGAACTATTTCGCCACTACATTTTGTCAAAATCTACTTAAAATCTACTAGAACTTAGATATTTTTGTTTTTAAATATGTACTAAAAAGTCAGCCTGTGTACAAAGTTGTGAGAATTAGCTACATTGCACTTGTTTGGTTGTAGTTTTAGAAAATGTTTATTTAATAATACATTTACATTATCCTGAAATCTGAACTTATGAGATCTCGAGCTAAGCCTAACTGCTTTTTACTTGATTTCTCATACAAAACAAAATCTAGTTTGTTAGTAGATTTATAGGTAATCTACTCAAAATCTATTTTTATTTTATTTTTACTACCCTCTGCAACATATTTATATAAAAGATGATTGAATTAGCTACGGTCTGTTTAAAAAAGTGTGTGAATTGGCTACATTGCAGTTGTTTGGTTGCAGTTTTGGAAATTTTTCGGTTAATGGGCTTTTTTTGGATAAAAAAATCGTGATAAATGTAAAAAAACATGATGGAAACGGTATAGATTTTCATAACGATGTTAATTAAAATAAGTTAGATTTTGTGGAGGTGTAAATGCCCTATTAATGGAATAAATGTAAAAAAACGCTATGGTGTAAGTGTACATTTACCTAAAAACTAAAAAAAAAAATTAAAAATTTATGAAAAAATTTAAAAAACGCTGAATCACGTAAGTAAATACATGCGTGTGTATGTACATAAGTATGGATTTAGTTATGTGTATACGTATGTATATGCATACATGCATTAACGTTCATTTTCGTGTTAAAATGTTGGCTTTTCGCGTTTCCGTACTTTTGTGCATTTTTGTATATTATTGAGCGAAATTATAGTTTCCTCTTATTTTTTAACCGAACTTTAACCAAAAAGTAAAGAAACAAACCTAATAATACAACAAACCAAAAATCAAAACAGAAATCGTTTCATCATGTTTGTAATTGAGCAAATAAACAGAAGCAAATCGTTGCCACTAAGTATTTTTAACAATCATCTAAAAGGACTCAACTACAGTGTGGAAGTCATTAGCTCCAGGCACCACCAACTAGGCTGCCATACTTACAGGTTTCTTATCATCTGCTGGTGTTGCTAAGGATCAATCCCGGTTTATGCGAGGTGTTTGACCACCGAGAACCATACATACGTGTTCTTCAGGAATCATAACCTGTTTCATAAACTTTCTATTTTGGTATAAAAATGCTGAACTGTTTAAACTTGTTGGTTAATTTAGTCATGGCGAAAATTCTGCCAACGCTTGCACAGATAAAATCATAAGGGATGCTAACTACATTTATGAGATTGTTGGAACGTGAACTCACGACAGACAGCCTATGAAAATTCAAAATGTCATCTCTTTGTATAAAATAAAAAAATTTACTTAAACTGCACTAGGTTTAATTTTAGGCTGACAATTGAAAAAATTATACTTATGAAAAAAAATAATTTATTCAAATAACTTCGAGTTACATCAGTTATACTTCCTACTTTGCCTAAATTAACTTTAAGCTAACTGGAGAACAAAATTCAAACCAATTTTCTTTAGACTTACAAATTAAATTGGAAAAGTTAGTTAATAATGGTCAGAATTCTTTAAACATGATGATAAATTCCACTACTTCCCAACAAAAAATTAGACATTACCATCAGAACAACTTGCCAAATAATTAATTATTTTGCTGATTGCCAAATCGCATTACTGGCTAAAAAGTCACATTACATAAAATTTAAAGCAGACGGTATGTAGAAGTTGATTAATGAACATGCTGCCAAATAAGCAAAGCACGTAGTTCTCAAGAATCAATAATTTTAGTTCACGCCTTGTTATAATCATTAATTTGGTAATCCAGTGGGGAAGAGCTTATACCAAGACTGCTTAATTCCAAACTCGGTTACCTTTTTTGAATTTTTTTTTGCTGGGATATTACGTGTATAAATGTGTACGAAGACTGTTGTACGGAAAAACATTCCATAAACATTCCACGCTGTTCTTCTAAGACTTACTGCTGACATATTGTTAGATATTCAAATATAACGAAAAATGTCAAACTTTGGAATTCATGAAAAGCCTTTTTGAGGACAGTAAACTTTAAACGCAAGTAAATATTGTTTAATGTTTAAAGTACATATTTGAATTTTTTACATTCACACAAACAAAAGAAAGAAAACAACCAAAATAAAATGACACGTGCGCAGACTTTTACGCTTTTGTTAGAAAGCAAACATTTTTGTAAAAAAAACCTAAGGAAAATGGATATAATTTTCATTTAATTAAGCTTAAATATTTTGATATGACAGTACAATTAGTTTAGAGCATAGCTGGCAAAAGTGGCACCATGCCGAACTTCAGTCGGCTTTTTATACACATACACATACAGGAAGAAATTTCTCTCGTTGGCCAGCACTATTAAGTATTCACGGTTAAAATGCATGATACAATCATCTTGTACGTGTGCATTACACGATAAATAAATTGCATCTTGTTACAAGCTAATGCAGATCATGCATTTCGACCGTGAATAATTCGCTTAAAATTTACAAAACTAACCGATATTACAGTTATTCTTAAAAAAAGCCAATGTTTAGTTTAACACATTCATTTCTCTCTCTCTCTCTCTCTCTCTTTATTTAAGTGCACCTTTTTTAAGCTTAAACTAGACGTGACATAGCCATAATGCCATATCCATAACCAAACCAAAATTCAATTGGTTTCTATAGCTTAAATTAGACGTGACATAGCCATAACGCCATAACCATAACCAAACCAAAACTCAATTGGTTTCTATGGTGAGAGTTATGGCGTTATGGCGAGTCACGTATAATCGAATACAGTGTTGCCCATTAGTTTGGTTCGAACGGCTGCTCTCTATGGCTATAGTTATGTCACGTCTGATTGAGCCTTATGGTAATAGATATGGCGTTATGGCGAGACACCTATAATCAAATACAGTGTTGCCCATATGGCACGTCTGATTGAACCTTTAATCCTACGCAAAAATTTTAATAGTTATGGTAGAATTAGTAGATTCGTATCTTGAGTTGACGGATTAGCTGACAAAATCTGTAACATAAATAAAACATGTTGCTGTTTATTTAAAATGTATCGTAACGCATGTGAGCACGGCTGCCAGATTTGGCGAATTATCGTCATTTTGACGATTTTTAGTGCCGAAAATAGCAAAATGACGATTTGACGATTTTTCCCCAAAATTGACGATTTTTCAATAGTCCAAATAAGGCAGCTTTTTTATGTAAAATGTACTGTTAGAATTCATATATGCATACTCAATAAAAGATTTTGGTGTAGTTTTGCAGACTCTTTCTTAATAATTTATTATTTAATTAAAAATAATTTATGTATTTGTTGATGGCTTAGCGTTAAATAAAAATAGAATATTGGCATTTATTAATTAAAGTTACCCTTCAATTAAAAGAAATTTTATGAATATATATATGCATACATATCGATTGTCTCAAGTAGAAAGGCCCTAACTCGTACTTTTTACAGTTTTCCAGTTATTCCAATACATGTCACACAAACGTTTTTATAAGCACTTGCACCAAAAAGTTACATTTTGAATATTGCACTTTCTATTATGTTTTACATTCTCTCTTCTTCTAATCTCTGTGTAAATTAATATCCTCAAAAAACATAAATGTGAAAAAACCAAGTTCCTGTCATAAATTTCGGCCAAAAGTACTAAGACCAATACTTGGACTTGCCACTGAAGGAAATAAAGTTATGAGGGAGTTAAAACAATGCGAATGACTTCGTGTATGTTATTGTAATTGTTATATTTTTGTTTCCTAATAAATACATTTATAAAATAAACCATATCGCTCATTTACTTCAATAGTGGCACAACTCAAAAAACCGGTTTTGCAGAAAACGCGTTTTAAGTTTTCAATTTGCATACACAGAAAAAATTATTCCAAAAAAAATTTTTAAACAAATATTTGTTTGAAATCAAACTTACTTTCAGTAAATATTCTGTACTGTTTCATTAAATTAATTTGTACTAAAAAAACTCTGTAGAGAAGAAACAGGCAACGACGTTTGTCGGCTACTTTTCGGCATTTACATGTACACAACGCGATTAATCAAAATAAACAACAACAACCGCACAACAGCACGTTGTTCCTATCAACAAGCGATATAAACACCAACACACTGAAATAACATTTTCTTTCAGGCGAACTATGATTAATTAAAATTTTTACAAAATTTTTATCAGAATTTACAAAATTATTTGTAGGACGGCATTCAAATAAAATATTTACTGATTCAACGAATTTGGTTACTGAAAATGAAATTTAGTTTTTTCTGTGTACAACTCAATGGAGCGATATGTATACATGTTAAAATAAGTACATTTTGATTTTTCCGATTTTTCTGACGATTTTTCGAGTATGAAATGACGATTATTTTACATTTTATCGTGATTTCGACGATTTTTCGATAATTTTATCTGGCAGCCCTGCATGTGAGGTAGAAATCTACAGAAAATAGATTTTTACGTCAACTTCTCTCTTACATACATACACACACATATATAAAGCAAAGAAAATTACAATAACAGCTGGCAACCTCATGTTTTTACTAACTAACATCCAGGGGGGTTATTATGTAATCTGAATCGAACGGAAATATGTTCGAATTGTGATGTTAAAAACATACAAATTCGAACAGTTTCCGTTTCAAATCGAATTACATAATAACCCCCCAGAATTAAATGATACGACCACTTCAAAAGTAACACGATACGAATCGACTAATTCTGCCATTACTCTCAGTAAAAATGTAAGTAATCACGTCAGGGGTAGTATCCCTTACTGTGTAAAGTTCTCAAACAAAAATAATTAGTTTATTAGTGAAATTGTAATTACTTAAATTGGTAAGCAAAGTTTTTGCTGGGTTATGTATTTGCTTTTTTTCAGTTTGCATTGGCTATATGTATAAATGAATATTATTTACAATAATTTGTGATGACTCCCTTAAAAGCTTTTGTGTGTCTTGGAGAAGAAAAATACCATAAAAAAGGATAAAAATAAGAATTTTTTTTTCTCAAACAACTAAATATTAAGACGAAAAATGTTTTACTTCCTTTCAACTTGGAATTATTTTCATTATCGCTTGAAAGCAAAATTAGAAAAAAATAAAATACAAAGATACTAAACTTTAACTAATTCAACTTTAATAAAAGCAAGAAATATGTAATGATATTTGAGAAAAGTTTTTCCCTAATGTTGGGATATTTTAACTTGAACAATAAACATTAAACGGCACAAGAGATTTCTTTTTTTTTAAGAATAGAACCCGCCAATGAAGATTTTAGAAATTTGTACTATATTTAAAGGAATCTGTTTCCCGATCCTTGACAAGTTTTTTTTTCACTTACAAAAAAGGATTAAACGTAGATGTACTTTAATCTTATGGATAGAACTGTTTTCTTGAAGTTTTCAAATTAAAGGAATTCGCTTTGATAAGTTTGAATTTTATTGCGGCAAAATGTTTCTTTATTATACATACATACATAGCATAAATATATACGTACATATCGCACATTTACTTCAATAGTGGCATAACTCAAAAAAACCAGTTTTGCAGAAAACGCGTTTTAAGTTTTCAATTTGCATACAACTCAATTAAGAAACGAAAATAAATTATTCTCTCAAGAGGTGATGGTACAAGCTATTTATATGAAATTTTTACACGAGATAAAATACAAAATGCCGCATCTTTCTGCATTATTAACTCAAAAAACTCATTTTTTGAGTTATGCCACTATTGAAGTAAATGTGCGATATGTACACAGTATTTAAGTATGTATTTAAACACATACATAGATACAAATGCTTTTTCATAGAAAAAGTTTGCCGAAATGTATTTGATAATAGGGCTAAGTAGTAAGAGCGGCTTACTTTCTTCGAATCAATATATCGACGGCCCCATTCCAAAACATGCTAAGTCGACGTAATATGTTATGCTGGGAATAGCATTTCTGAATTCATCTGTAGATGAATTCATCATAGATTCTGTAAAATTTTGATAGTAATTGGACTATTCTATCAAAAGTTATGAGCAAAAATGTACTTAGCATAATTTGTCAGTTTTAAGTACACGTGATTAAGTTTGGATGTATTTAGATGACCATTTTAGGTGAGAAAGAACCTTACTTAGACGACTAGGTAATATATTTGTGATTTTAAGTCACTTTTAACTATGATCTACGACAAGTTTATAAAGTTCAAATAAACTAAAAAATTCTTTTGAAATTACGATATGATTACAAAAAGTCTCAAGTTTCTATCTCATAAAAATCCCGAGATATCATCAATAAATTTTAATGGCGTTTATCTCAAAACTGGTTTTTTTGACTTAGCATGTTTTAGGATGGAGCCGTCGATATAAAGAAAATGTATTTGGATTCATGTAAGTGTTTTTGTTAAAAAATATGTATATTTTACTTGTCCTTAATGCGTTTAAGTTAAGTTAAGTTTTCCTTATGTGAAGGGTACAGGGAATTTTTGTGAATCATGAAGTTTTCCATTTTTATTTTTACCAAACAACCATAATATACACATTTAATTCAAATAAACAGTTATTGTCATAAAAAACGTTCATGTTTAAATTGTCACATCCGCCTTTCGATTGTGAGAATACATTTCATGCATTAGTGGCCCTATGCTCCTCGAGGAGTGAAAGGAACAAATATATGTATGTATATATACACACATATATGTATATGTGGTATATATAATTTTTAGTGCCATTTTTAATCATTGTAATGCTATGTTGAACAGCAGGGATTCTCACCAAATTTCTGTTGTAAAAATATTTTTTTTGGGGACCCCCCTTGAAAACCAGAATGTGTTCTGATTTTAAGATTGAATTAAAAATGACAAAAAATCAAAGAAAAAAAAGCAATGTGAGTCCGATCACAGAGGAGATGTGTAAACATCTAGTAATGAAAATTTTTTTTTAAGTTGGAAGTACTTTTACTGCTTTTAGTATCTTTTTTTAAATTAATTAATTAAAAGTATCAAAACTTTCAGTATTGTAAATACATATGAATTTGTTGGTTTTTGTTTGTTTTATTAAACTTATTTGGTTAGTAAATGGGCACACTGCAGTATATACATATGTACTGCATTCAAAATTGCAGTAAGCAGTGAATTTACTGATTACTAAAAAAATTCAGTAAAATTTTTACTGCTAATGAAATTTAATTTGAATTATCAGTAAAGTCGTAGGGCCGTAATCATAATCAAATTGTAGCAAGTGGCAAAGTTTTTTCATTCAAATTTTGAAACTTTTGTATGAAAAACATTTAGCCACTTGGTAGAATTTCATTATGAATACGGGCATTACTGATTACTGAAAATTCAACGCATCTCATCATATAACAAATCATTTAGGCAATTTATAAAAATTGTAGAAAAAAATTTTAGTAATCAGTAAAAATTTACTTGTTAAACATTTTTTATTGTTTTTACTGAAACTTTAGTGGTACTGCAGTGCTCATCTATGGTAAATGATTTTACTTTTACTTTTTAATTTTTAATTCCTGTTGTTCATCGTTTAGTTGTTGCTGTTCTTGTTGTTGTGTACGCATTGCAATTAAAATAAATTCAGTGAAGTGCGACTTTGACTCGCGCACATTCGATTTTGATCATTTTTTTTTGATTTAGCTTTCTTCCTTTTTTAAGTTTTTCAGTTTAAACGATTTTTTTTCAGTTTTATCGCTTTTTTCTCGTTTTGGCGTTTTTTTTTTGTCTTTTTGGGTTTTTTTTAATTTACGCAATTTTTTTCATTTTGGCGATTTTTTCATTTTGGCGATTTTTTGGGGTTTTTTTCATTTTGGCTATTTTTTCATATTGGCGATTTTTCTATTTAAGGATTTTTTTCATTTTGGCCATTTTTCCGGTTTTTCGCGATTTATTTCAGTCCTAGAGATTTTTTTTAATATGTTACTTTTTTTCGGTTTGGCGATTTTTTTTGTTTTTGGCGATTTTTTTATATTTGGCGATTTTATATTTTATTGATTTTTTAGTTTTATTGTTTTTGAAAATTTCAAGAGTTTTGCTTTTATGGTTTCCAAGATACAGCAAGTTGTCAAAATTACAAATCAAAATTGTATTAACTGATGGAACACCCATTGATTTAAATTTTTTAAATTTAGTGTTAATTGTTGTAGTCTGTATAAAAATACACTAACTTTTAAAATTTCAAGTGTATATATGTACATACAATTGTATGTATATTACATGGGATTTTAACATTTTTCGTTGCTCGTTTTGGAACACCCTTTAGTTTTTAGCTCTTATGTATTTGTAGTTGTAGTGGCCAAATGTCTACACATTGTGTCCAAATTTCAAGTCCGTAGCTCTTACGGCTCATTTTCACCTTTGGTGTACGGAAATATACAGAAAAATAACCGGCGGCGGTGCACCGTCGGCTTCGAGCCAGTCGACTTGTTTCTCTGCTTGGTATTGCTTCTTTCAAACACTAATACACTCATACATAGCTCACACCGATTTGACAATGCTGTGAAAGAAAAGCAAAGAAATCTCAGCAAAGTAATCAAAGTCAAAAGATTTTTACCCCTAGCGTATAGATGTTTACACATCAAAAAATATTTTTTATTTCGGTTAAGAAACTTCTTTATAAAATTTCATAAATATGTTTAAAAAACACGATGTTTTTATACTTATATCGTTAACTTAATACGAAAAGGCCCTAACTTATGTTTTTCATAGTTAACAGGAGGAGGAAAAAAACTAAATAAAAAAAGATGCAATATTGAAACAAAATTTTTTTAAACGCAATTTTTATTAAAAACACTTTATAAGCACATAATATTGCGTTTAAAAAGATTTTGTATCAATATTGCATCTTTTTTTATTTAGTTTTTTCCTCCTCCTGTAAACTATGAAAAACATGAGTTAGGGCCTTTTCGTATTAACTTAACGATATGTAAATATGAAAAGCCAAATTTAGCTAATCTTCAAAATATTTTCTCTTGAGATGTTAAATTTTCACTTCACATTCTATCAAATCAAAATAAATTGCAATAAAAACAAGTATCAGCTGTTTTTGATAGTGATGGCAAGAGCAGTGTCTGGGGTACTTTACATTGAGCAGTGAGAAGTAAAAGTTCTCACTAGTATTTAGTTGTTTAAGTTTGAAGATTTTTGAACTGGTTAAAAAATCATACGTGCATATAAAATAAAAAACTACTTTAAAACATATAATTTTTAAAACATTATTTTTTCGGGTCTTCACAGTTCTAAAGATTTTTGCAAATATCTTATCTGAAAAACACGTTTTTCGCCAATACATATCTTGAAAACGTTTCTTAAGAAAAATAAATAAGAGCCCTATTCATGTTCAGCAGCCGCAATTTGGTTAAAAAATATCTCAAAATAGAGATTAATTTTTTTTGTGGCATAGTGTAAATGCTGGAAAATTATTTAAATAATAAATAATTCTCATAAAGTAAAGTCACAGAAACACTTTTGTGAGAAAAATCATATTTTTCAGTTTATATTATTTTTGTTGCAATTCACTTGTTTCATACGTGAAATTTTACGATAAGAGAAAAACAGAAATGAGCTACAGGATCGAATATTTAATCACAGAATTGATATTATCCGAATTGTATTTTTTTATTGCCTAAAATAATAACAAAAATTAAAAATTTAAAAACCTTCAATATATACATATATATAGAAAAGATGTGATATCCTCTAAACGGTTGGAGCGATTTTCTTCAAATACAGCTAAGACTATCAATCAAGTCACCTTTCAAACAAAAAAAAAAAAAAAAAAAAAAAATTAATCAAAATCAAAATCGGTCCAGCCGTTGTTTAGTCTGCACGTGGATTCGTACATCCTTACAGATACACAGATAAATAGGCTATAAACTTATAATACTCTTTTTTTTGATCGGGGTTTAAAAAAATTCTACGAAAAAAATTAAAGTTTGCATGTATTAAGCAACGTCTGTATGCATTTCGTCAAAAAAAAAACGAATAAACATTTCTAATAAAAACAAAACAAAATAAGAAAATTTGTTTTTGTTTTCAGGCCGTAAATGTCAAATAAATGTACTACGGTACTTATTATATAAAAACCTATTATATTTTCAAACATGGCCAAGCTACAGATTCGCTATATTTTCTATTAAATGATAATATACATATGTATAAACTTTTTTGTCGACTTTTCTATATGAAAAGTGTGCTGTAGTGAGACAGTCTAATTTTTATATAAAAAAGTGCACGCAAAAAATTACGACAGATTTTTTTAAAACAAACATGTTTTTGAAACTTTTTTTTAGTATTATTGTTTTGATTCGGGTTGATAAATATATAGGACATTATTTAAATATAGAACAAAATGAGTTTTTCGTTCAATTAATTTTTTTCCGAGATTTGGTATTTAGTTTTACGAATTCTATGGTAGGTACTATTTCTGAAAAAAATATTATTTGATTTTTGTATTTAGTGATTGAATAGAAAATGAAACTTTTTCTGTTTATACAGCTATGACACAGTAGACTTTTTCATAAGAAGAGTGTGTTGTGATGGCACATACAACTTTGCTTTAAGAAAAATGTGCTGCTATGACACAGTCGAATTTTTTGTGTTGTGATGAGAAAGTTCACTTTTCTATTAGAAAAAAGTGTTGTGATGGCATATTTGACTTTTCTAT
This sequence comes from Tachina grossa, assembly GCA_949987645.1. NCBI lineage: Eukaryota > Metazoa > Arthropoda > Insecta > Diptera > Tachinidae > Tachina > Tachina grossa. The sequence continues at coordinate 125,330,878 of OX465277.1, read as the reverse complement.
AAGAAAAGTGTGCTGTGATGATACAGTCAACTTTTCTATAAGAAAATTGTGCTGTGATGATACAGTCGACTTTTCTACAAGAAAAGGTTTCTGTGATGACATTGCAGACTTTTTTTTCATTGCAAAAGTGTACTGTGATGAGACAGTTTGTTTTTCTATAAAAAAGTTTGCTGTAATGACACTATCTGCTTTTCTGTGAGAAAAAAAAGCTTTCTTTATTTCAGCCTAAGTGAGGAGCGAGGAGCCTATAGCCTTTTCAACCTTTTCACAGCTCTTTCATTTTTCAACTAATAGGAAATTAATGAAGCTAAGGTCAGTGCTATATTTTGCTTGCGAATTTTATACATGTTTGATGATTAGTTTGCAGAAGAGTGGGCTTATGTGATATATTCTTTGAACTTTTTAATAAATACAACTTATGAGTAAGCTTTGGCTCACGATCACGTACGATCCCCAAGTCAAATATTACACACGATTAAATTTCCTCAACAACATATTTGCAACCATGGAGTTTCACCCTTGACAGATATAAAATGCATTACGAGATAGTCTATTTTGGAAAGCAGCATTGATCAGATTTTTCTATCATATTCAATTCGAAAATGGAAAATTACTCATGGGAAAATAGACAAAGTTGTAATTTTTTTTATACATATATTAACAAATTAATAAAATTCATTTTAATAGTGAATAAATAGCAAAAACCTTTTTCTTTCCGAATTTAAATCTTTATAAAAGCACTTTTGGAAATGTAATCTTCACATTACAGACATTATTTGGTCGAGATTTTTTTTATATAAATCGTGCAAAAAAAGAGCGTGCGATTTTATATATATCTTTAAAGTAGTGTTTCTAAAGCTTAAATTAGACGTGCCATAGTCATAACCATAACCAAACATAACTTCAATTGGTTTCTACGGTAATGGTTATGGCGAGTTACCTATAATCAAATACAGTGTTGCCCATATGTTTGGTTCGAACAGTTGTTTTCTATGGTTGTGGTTATGACATGTCTGGTTGAACCTTAATGTGGACATTTTACCTAACTTGAAGGTTAATACCATTTATAGAATTTTATTTATTTAAACTCATTCGCAAGAGGAAAGTAAAACTAACTACTACGCACATCTAAAGAGATATGTTCTCCTATGTATATGCATATACACACGTATGTTTGTATGTACAAGCAATTTACAGGACAGTAAGAAAAGTATTTATTGTAGGCACCCAGTTGAAAACGTTTTTAATTTAAGTTACATTTGTTAGACTTTAGATACCGAAATTGTTTAACGTAACGAACAAGGTGTGTTCATTTTGTAAGTTGCTTTGGCATCCTGCTGCTTATTTGCTTCTATTTTTATACATTCCTTTTGTGTTGTTTATAACTATTATTAAGTTTTATGTGTTCTTTTGGCGTGCTTTAAATGTTAAATTGAAAAGTTTGAGTTTCCGTGTATCTACACTACCATCATTATTATGTATTATTGTTTATGAAGTTATTATTCGTGATACATATCATATGGGGCTCAAATAAGATATTTAAATCATAAAATTAAATTTTTTATTCCTAAAATATGCAAGAGTAATATAATTTACAATTGCGAAAAGCTTTATTACATATAATTTTTTTAATGTAAATGTCAGGCTTTCAATATACTCCCGCGCATAATTTGAAATTTTTAGTGCATTATTTATTTTTATTAATGGAAATAAGATTTTTTCAAACAGGATCAAAGTGATTACTAGATGGAGTAATAATAAGTTATGCACTTCAAAATGTGGTCTTGCGAATGCATTAGCGTCCCAGTAAAGAAAATATTGGGAGTACTTTTTAAGGAGCTACATCTTCATTGCTTCTAAAGAACCTAAAATATTCAGATAATTAGTAGAGAAGCGTGGCGTTGGCTCAAGTATAGTTAAAAAATAAAAATAACAACATCACGAGTTTATCTGTTGTGCACTAGTGTCCTTTGTATCGGTTATTGTGGGAAAAGTTCTAGTGGTGCAGGCATAAGGCACTGGTCACTAAAACTACATCGGCTTCAGTGGGTACTAGTCCTAATGTAACATCAGACCGTCCTCCTTTATCGGTATTGTGTAGCAGAATCATCGGCGAAGTGAAATAATCAATAAAATAAATGGCTGCTAAGCACAGTTTCAAAATTTAATGCGCCCCATTTAACACCAGAGGCGCTGCAACACTGCAAATAAGCGTGCGAAAAAACAGAGTTATAAAAGAATGAAGCTTTTCCTCTATCTCATTCTTCACCACATGTCTTATCTATCACTATCCCTTCCCTACCACCCTCTCTAACCTACCAGGTAACACAAAGGGATCATTGTATTGGTTCCAAGTTAGCTGGACTCTAAATTTGCTTTACAGCAGCCTGCCAACCTAATCTAACCTTAGTATAAAAGCGAGTAAAAATTTACAATGGTCATAACAAAACTTGAAATTTCGTTAAACATATACCTGATTTACATTACACGCAACTTTTTCTATTTGCTAATTGCAGCGCTATGAAAGAGAATTTTATATAAAAAAGGGCGTAGATTGAATCTCTGATGCATTTTTGACAACTTTTTTGATATAAGTTGCTCCTCGAGGCCTACTATTGACAAATAAAAAATTTTCATGCAACTAATTTCATGAAAAAAATGCTTAATGTAAATTAGGTAATAGTTTTAGAAAATACAATGCTTTTTAAAAACTCGGTCTTTTTTGGAGAAATGTATGAACCAATTTTCATCTACACTAATAAAAAATATGCAAAAAATGTCTTGAGTTTAAATTCGCATAAATAATTTGCAAAAATAGGAAATTTTTACCCCTTTTCTCCAAAAAGGAAATAGTTCTTAACATCCCTTCCAATTCGATGATTATGATTCTTAAAAGAGAACTTCTTGCAATGACAAGCTTATGTAAAAGTCATTAGAGATAATCTAAATTTGCACTATTTCTAGATCGCGAATTCTACATTTCCATTACTTCTTGGGAATGTCTTTCACAGAAAAAAATATTCCTGCAATAAACAATTTTAATTGAAAATAAAACCAAAAATAAATTAAAAACGTATTTAAGTCAATTAAACTTTTGCTTAAAAATATAATATTTTTGCAATAAACAACTTTAATTGAAAATAAAACCAAAAATAAATAGAAAATGTAATTTAGTCAATTACACTTTGCAATTGAGACGTTTAGTGCAATAACTCCATAAGCCACATGGAATCAAAAATTGATTTTACGTGCTCAATCTAATTATTTCTAGGTACCATAGCCTTATATGCTAAAAAGATTTTAAGTAAATTCGATTATTTTGTCGGTGTTATTACAAAATATACTTCTTCCAAAATGATATACTTTCATTTTGTTTTCCTCAAAAACTCTGTAAGTCACACTAACTTTACTTGTTCTTTTTTTCATCGATGGATTTTGGTGAAACTGGAAGCTTTTTTCAAGTTCTTCTGATATTTCTGTTAAATCAATGGGTATTAAAGGACTCTTCCCAAGAGACATGAAATTTATATCAGAAACTAGCGCGGTATGATTTTTTAAAGTTTTTGTGGCATACGCAGTTATTGCACAAAAAATATTATTATTTTTGTTGATGTGGCTTTCAGAGTTGTTGCTGTTTATAAAAAGTTTTTTTTTAAGTTTTAGAAGAATTTTTCATTATGTTATTAGAAAATATTTCTTAAGTAATTATTATCATTATTTTTTTGCAATGTGCAATGAAATTTCACATTTCTGAAAATAGTGCATATATATTTATTAAACACTCGATTGATGAAGAGTACAAGGAAATAAACAAGGATAAAAACAAAATAAATGAAAATGAAATAATGAGGAATTTTTTTTTGCAATAACTTTATAAGCCACAGAAAAATATAAGAAATGTTGTTTTTGAGACTAAAAAATTTTTCAAATAAATTTAGGCAATAACAATGTAAGCCACAATTTTTTATTAAAAATGGTAGTTCCAATGAGTTTTAAGCATTGATAGATGGACACATCATAATGATCCTCCTAAAATGCTTACTAAGGGTGGTTAAAGTAGAAAATATTAAAACCCTGATTTTTTAAATTTATTTTAAACTTAAAAGTCGATTTATTCAATATGTTGTTTTCGTGGCTTACAGAGTTATTGCACTAAGCGTCTCAATTAATAAAATTATTAAACAAATTTAATTGACTTAAATACATTTTTTATTGATTTTTGGTTTTATTTTCAATCAAAGTTGTTTATTGCAAAAATATTTTATTTTTAAGCAAAAGTTCAATTGACTTAAATACGTTTTTAATTAATTTTTGGTTTTATTTTCAGTTGAAATTGTTTATTGCAGGAATATTTTTTTCTGTGTTGAAAGAGGTATCCTATCCAAAGATAAAAATGTGTATTGATATGTATTGTGCCAAACAAGAACTTGGTCCAAATTTTTATCTTAGTACTTCTGATGACGAACATTTTGTACAGGCATTTTTTTACATTTATATTTTTCTGAGGATATGCAAATTAACTTAATATATATTAGATAACATGTTCATTGAGTCCATTAAAGTAATTCAATTGTGCTTATATTAAATTTTTTATGTTCATGTATCGGGTAATTTTTTGAGTGGAATAATTTAAATTGAAATTTAAGACAGAATTTTTGTAATATGTGAATTAAAATTAATTGGCATGTGATACAGCAGGACTGTTGATTAGTAAGTTTTTCCTTTGACATGATGAACTATTTATTTATATAAATTCTTGATTTTGTGATTTTTTCAAGATAAATAAAACTCAGGCGATGAATGCCTACTACTATTACTAGCTTTTACCTTCTTTAAAAGCGGGATAGTGATAGAGCAGGCAGGTGGTGAATGAAGAAATAAAGGAAAGCTTCATTCTTTTAAAACTCAGCTTTTTGCACGTTTTTAACAATACAGTGTTGCAGCGCCTCTGATGTTATATGAGTCGTATTAAATTTTTCAAAGTTGTGCTTAGTATTCATTTTATTGGTTATTTTACTTAGCCAATGATTCTGCTACACAACGAAGGAGGGCGCTCTGATGTTACATTCCGATTAGTATTTGCTGAAGTCGGTATAGTTCAGTGACCAGTGACTATGCCATCATCACTTGAACTTTCCTACAACAACCGATACAAAAGGACACTAATGCACATCAGAAAAATGCGTGGTGTTGTTTTTTAATGAGCGGGCTCGAACGCAAGACCTTCGGTTTTGCAGGCAAAAAAATGGTGAGCAAATACGGATCCTAATGAACTCTACCTCTGTTTCTACAACGCAGACGGTCGACTTAAGTATAAAATTTGTATGGAAAGCACTAATTTTTCTGAATGATTTTGAAATAAATTTTCTGGACGAGTCGTCTGCCTGACTTATGGAAACTGCACATAAAAATAATGAGCGAACTCCGATATAATTTGTGATTATTATGTATTAAGAAGAGCTAGACTTTTAGCTGGGGGAAATACCGGCATTTTTATAATCCAGTGTCTATATACTTGTGCAGAGACTGTTGTTAACATTAGCTATTTAACATGAAATGTTAATGAGGTAGAATATGAGAAATGATTATAATGTGTATACAATTACAGATTTTGGTAAATTTATTTATAAGTATAACTACTTTTTAATTTTTGTTAAGATTAGCATAAAGTTATATCAGTACCTAGGAAAAATGCCGGTATTTCCCCCAACCTAAAATTATAGTTTCACGATGCCAAATAAATGTTCGGTGTATACAAAAATTTCGAGGGGAATACAATGTTCGTCTTTTTTTCACGAACAATCAATTATTTATTCGATTATAACTGAAATATTGTTGCGTAAATATTAGAGTGTCTTCACCCACACTTTTTCGTTTCCCGGGATCCCGCTCCAGAGAAATAATAAAAATTAAATTTGCTAGGCAATAACACAAACTTGATTGGAAAGCTTAAAACAATAACAAAAACATATTTCATGTTTAATAATACATAAATATGTTAATTTAAATTTTTTAATTCCTTAAGGGTTTTTTCCAACACAAAAAACGTTGGTCTATGAGATCAGAAAAGTAAACTTACAAATATAAGTGAATATAAACATAACATAACATTTAATAAAAACAAACAAAAAGTAAATAATACAATGGGACTCGATGTTTGAGATCGAAGACAACAAAAAATTTCATTTATTTTTATTTTATTTTTATTAAAAACAAAAAAAAAAATAATGATTTTAATAAATTACCTTTAAGCATCAATCTATTTGACAAAATATCTTTAAGGGCCATTAATACAACTTACAAATAGTTAATTGTAGGATGTTATCTGACAGGTAAATATATTTTGATTATTACAAGTAATATTAATGTAAAAGTGAGTGATAAGCTAACAGCAGGTTTATCCTCATGGTAACTTTCAAAGTGAACTTGAAACATTTTAACAGTCAAAGTAGCCAGCATATACAGCAGTGTTGCCACAATACATCATTTGTGTTATTTATTTTATCGAACAGTCGTAATAATGAAAAAAATTAATGGTCACTTTATCGTTCACGTTAGCTAATGTTAAGGTTAACTATCAGGAACTTTATCTTTAGGTTGTAATAATGGCCCTAAGAGCTAGTTTTTAACATAAAGACAAATTCTACTTGCAAGTTAACTGTAGTTTAAACTTAAAATTTTCTTTTTCAGGTGAAGATTATCTAGTTAATAACCTAGGTTATTATAGGAGGCCCTATGCTCCTTGTAGGAACGACGGGAACCTATATATATAACCTAGGTTTAACTGAGCAACATTGTTCAGCTAAAATGTATCATATGATAAATATATGAAATAAATATTACGCAAGAAAAAAAAATTTACTACAAAGTATAATAAATAAATGTATTCATACATAAATAAAATGGATGCTTGTTATGACGACGAAGATTTTAGTGATTATGAAAAAATTTGATAGGACAGTTGTGAGAAAAATTAGAGAGATAAAAACACGTCCAAATCATTTTTGTGTGCATAATGAATTGGAGTTCTTGCAAAGATTTCGTTTAACAAAGAGGTCTGTGTATGATGATTTTATAATTAATTGGAAAGAAAGTCTATGTCGTTGGGTTTAAAATTTTATGATGTTTTTTTAGTCCATATCATTTAAGTTTTTATTTTACAAAAATTCAGAGTTCAGTTATTGAAGTTTTTTTTAAATAAATTTAAGGAATTATTAAAGAACTGTCACATCGCTTTTTAAGTATTGCCCTATTTACGTAAACTATTTTCAAGAATGAGACATCTATATTGAAAATAAAATATGGCATTTCTAGGTAAATTGACAACTGTTAATCCATCACTGAAAAACAGCATGGGCGGTTAAATCCCTTTTAACTTTGTTTCTTGGTTGACTCCAACGTATGTTAAACTAACTTTAACTATTTAGTAAGAAACTAGCCCTAAATGTACAATTTGTCAGAAAAACCGCTGCTCAAAAAGCAAATGCCAAAGTGAAATCAACTATTGTCAATTATTTTTTTTATTATTCCCAGTATCCAGCATAAAAATACCGGAACATTGGGTTATTTTAAGAGTAGAAATCTCGGAAAAACCCCTAGTAAATATGTTGTCCATAGAAAGCGAAAACTTTCCATTGTGATTTAATAGAAACCACAGCACAGCATATAAACGTTAAAAAATGTTAAGCGACATAATTTTCGAAAATCAAAATTTCGAAAATTGATTATTTACGATCGCAGGTATTCGATTTTCGTCAAAAAACGAGGTTCAAAAAATATATCACTTAAGCTTTATTGGTGGGTACATATAGATTTGGTTGACAGATTGGTTTACAAATTTGTACATATAAATTTTAATTTACAAGATTCCATTTTTTTTTGCTAATTATACCATTTTGGGTGTGTACTCGTTTACATCTTAAAAAAATCACCCTATAGCAAAAAAGGCAACTGCCAAGATTTTGTTTTATCATGCTTTTATATCACTCTGTGTTAAGTGTTTTTTTTTCTATTCCATTCTTAATTTGATGTTACCGTCTTGTTATAAATTTTTATTATATGATATTTGCTGAATTTCATTGTTGAAATCATTTTCTCTTTCTTCATGTTCCTTCATTTTAACATGAACATGTTGGCGTGTTTTTATTTTACATTTTGCTTGGATTTTATTGCAGGGAAATGTTTAAAATGTTTCCCAACATTACAATGGTATGCTTAAATATATACTTAAGTTTGCATATATACTGTGTGTGTGTATGTGTGTAAGTTTAAAATTTCCCCTAAACAATGAAGATAATACATCGAAAATAAACACGAAGGCCTTAGGAAAAGTAATTTAAACGGAAATTGAATATATTTTTGATAATTTTTACGTAATTTCATGGATGTTTTAGTTGCAGCTTTTCTCTAAAGCACGAACCCGAGTATTTTGTCATGTTAAACAATTCAAAACCTCAAACAAAATGAAACAACTTATTGGACTGGAGTCGTTGAAACATTTGAATTTTATATTTATGTTCTTATTCAAATGATGTTGTGGCACTACTGACTCACTTATGTGTAGATATCTGTGACAATAAGGAAAATGTGCTTAAGTCATATTTTACCACTGTGTAGGTAGGAAAGCACTTTTAGGGGCTGACCCACTATATCGACAACGTTCGACTTGTCGCACACTTACATTTGAAACAACAACAAAATATTAATATTTGAATATAAGTGTGCGACAAGTCGAACGTTGTTGACATCGTGGGTTTGACCATTAAAATTTCAATTCGATTTTCAGATATTTATTTCTTTTACAGTTAAATTTTGAAAATCAGTTACCACTTTTATTTAATTTAAGAAAACATTGTTCTACACACTATTAATAATATATTTAATTTTATATATACCAAAGTATAAGCTAAATTAAACTATTCTTCCCTATAAAATTACAAGCCGAAAAAAGATAAGCAATAAGTATTTGCGCTATAACTTCCTGAAAAATCTCACAAAATAATTAAAATTTCGCTCAGCAGTATTTTTCAATATGGAGATAACAGGGACACGCAATTAACTCAAAATTAGCTTATCTCGAATTGAACATTTTTTTCTCTTTGCCATGTACATGTATTCAGGGATTATTACAAAGATTCAAAACCATTTTTGTTCATTTGACTTGTTTTAGCTTAAATATGCTAAGCAACACTCTCTCTTACGAATTTTAAAACGTAAACTTATATTAAATGCATAAATCAGTATAAACAAATGTACGAATGTATGAATGTATATACATATGTATGTATGTATGTATGTAGATAGATGTGTATGCATGTAATATGTTGTAAGACTTTACACGCTTCTTATTGTAAAACTTTATACTTAATTCTTTTTGTTGGTGCTTTTTTTTATTTTACTTTTAAATGAGGGAAATGAGTATTAAGATTTTATATTTTGGGCGAGTCTATTTTACTTATTTGATAAGTGTGTTTGTTAAAGTAAATATTTAATTGTATAATTAAAGGAAAATAGTTAAAAGTTTAAGCTAATTTTGTTTGAGAAATATAAGAAGGCCTTGACGATAAGAACTTTATTGTGTTCTCTGTTTGTTAACTCGTTAAGTGGTAATATTAATTAATTTAAAACTCAAATTAAAACTTAATACGCATATAATTGTATGAATATACATATATGCGAAGTACTTATGATTTGTCAATATTCTAGATTTTGCAGCTGAGATTCTTTTCGTAAAAAAAGTATACGTTTGAAGAATATTTCCAGTGTTAAAATATACATTACGTTATCGATGATATCAGCAATACTTAGCAGCATTCAGATGTGATTCTTTCGCTTATTTTACTGTTCAAATTTAACATAAAATTGTCATGGGGCATGTAAGTGGTGTGCTCTCGCCTACCACTTACTGACTCCATGTCAGTATGTCTCACTAGCATTACATCGACAGTCGTGTTGTAAGCAAACATTATGATAAATTTAAAAGACCATTCTGTTTTATAAATAAATTCACTAAAGTGTGACTTTTGACTCGCACAGGAAGGCTTCCGTACAGACACTACATATGTAATACTTCATGAACTTTTTAGTTTCAACGCTTGTTTTTTCGCCGATTTTTTCGCTTTTGGCAATTTTTTTACTATTACGCTTTATTTAGTTTTGGCGCTTTTTTTTATTTTTCACGTTTTCTTAATTTTCAACAATTTTTTAGTTTTTGGAGATTTTGTTTTGTGTTTTACAATTACTTTTTTTAGTTTTGGTGCTTTTTTCCTTTTTGAGCTTTTATTAGTTTTGGCGTTTTTTGTTCGTTTTTGGCAATTTTTTGGCTGTTGGCGATTTATTTTATTTTTAGCAATTTTTGTCTTATTGGCTATATTTTTCGGTTTTTGGCGATTTTTTTGTTTGGCGTTTTTTAATATTAATTTTAGATGTTTTACACTTAGCGTTTTGGAAAACTTCAAGATTTTTTTTGTATTAGTATGGGTTCTTCTTGTTGATCTATAACCGTAGTGTTTGCGTGATGGTGTTCGATACTAACAAAGTTTCACATCCCTACAACAGAGTTTACTTTACATATGGATTAGATATGCAATACCAATATATTGAAGACAAATACTAGCACATCAGTCTAAGGCTAAAGTCTTCAGCTTTTCTGTGGCTTCAGAAAATCGATTACAAATATAGACAGACGTGGAGATGGACATCGTTATGGATACTACTTAGGGTTTGGGATTTCCCAGATTTTTGCACTTCCCGGGAAAAAGGGTATTTTGCACTTCCCAGGAAACGGGGTATTCAGAGAATTCCCGGGATACCCGGGAAAAATTAATTTTCTAAATTGAGTACATTTATTAAACGAGAGTTGGCGAAATTTCGATTGTTTTATTAGTGTAAGCATTAGTTTTAAATAAAAAATAAAAGTTAATACAAAATATACAATACAAAAAATACAAATCATTTTATTAGGAATTTTCTTTGCTTGTTTCTCAATATTCTGAAGAAATTTCTAGGACGATTCTTATCGTTAAGTACTATACAAGCAAAATACAGTACTATACTCAGCTGCTCTGAATTTTAAATACCTGACCCAGTCTGTCTAAATGTCTTTAATTTTAATAATTTTCTTTTAATAATAGCGTCCAACTACACTTTCCAACATTTCTTTACTAATCCCCGAAAAATTACGTGAAGTTTGTTTGACATCGAATTATTTCCTTAGGAAAACGATTTTATCATTGCAATCATTGATACTTATACAAAGTATTCTACTTTCCTATCTTAAAGTTATTAAAATAAAGTCATTAAGGATGTTTCAGACTCTAATACAAGTAATAATACGTTTGATGAAAATACCTCCCTGATTTAATTTCTCTTTCAAAAATCTCAACAAAAAAACAACTCAACATGTCAGAGTTTCATTTCTGACAAAAGTATTAATACTTGTATTATAGTCTGAAACGGCCTTTACTAAATGCATCTTGCATATAGTTTTCTTTCTTACAGTTACAATTGAAACATAAATTTGAAATTTTTGCTAGGGGTTCAGCGTTTTCTATATATTTCATTGTTGCTGTAACAAATCATCAGTAGATTTCAACCACACATTTTGAATAGTCACAAATCTAAAAAATTTCCCGGGAATATCAGGCAGACATTTGCCGGTATTTCCCGCCCGGGAATTCCCATTTCCCAAACCCTAATACTACCACATGACAACCCAGAATTAGGGATGGACAAAAAACATCCGTGTTTTAAGAACACTCGATGTATTGTGTCCAAATATCAATGTAATCCGATATTTATTTGCTCCTAAGTAATCGGAAAACATCGATGTTTTCTTTCGATGTATCGAAATTGCAAATTGTATACAGAACGTGTACATGTACACCTGTACATGTAAACCTGATAAATGTTATGTGAACAAATGGCAACACTATTATAAGCGCAGAATAAGCTTGTGTCTGGCATCTTTACTCCCGACAAGCAGCTTGCTAACCGCGCGCAAGGCGTATCTGTGGCCGATCAGCTGAGAGTCGGCTAAGCCGAGCCACTGAATATTTTTGATCGGGTGCCGCTACCAATTTTTTTTCTGCTAATAAGCGGCTGGAAATTAGCCGCCGATTCATATAATTTTTTAATATTCAATGTTTCTGTTGAAAGACTGAATGAAAATCCTTTGGATGTTTGGAAATATTATAAATTGCAGTTTTCCAAACTTTACAAGATCGCTTTTATATAACTTATAATGGTGGGAACATCGGTTCCTTGTGAAAGATTATTTTCGCAAGCGGCGCAGGTGATGACTCAACAAAGAATCATATTGAGTGGCGAAAGGCTTGATAAAGTTTTATTTCTAAACAATAATGAAAAAAGTATTGGGAGATGTAAATAAAATAAGCTTAAGATTTTTTAAAATATATGTAGTGATAAATAATTAAAAAAAAAATCGTTGCATAAAAACACCGATGTACTTTTTGAAATATTGATGCAATATCGATGTACGTTTGCGATGTATTGCATCAAAAAAAAGAAAAAAAAAAAAAAAACATCGATATTCAGAATATATATATTACTTTTGATGTCGCATATCAATATTGTACAAATACATACTTAATGATAAACCGCATAATTTAAGGTGAAGAGTATAGTTAAGTACTAAAAATAATCCAAAGTGGCACTAGCTTCGTATAAAAATTACTAAAAGTTGCTGCAAGGCAGAGATGGGCGCGTGAGGTGTTTTTTTTTGTGACACGAGCACGCACTACTCAACACGACAGGCACTACGTTCGTGACAAAAATCAGATTTCGTGCGTGCTCGGGTCGTTCCGTGTTGACACGAAAAACACGAAACGATTTTAGATGTAAAATATGCATGAATGAATTTCCAGTAGAGAAAAAATTGAACACTTTGTATCGCCAAACACAAAACACCAGCATATTTGTTAATACTGTATGGGCATCTGAAGCTTAAAGTTCTGTACGTAAAGCAATAGTATCAGCTATCGTGGGAGATAGTAGCACCTGGCAGTGCCGACTTGGTGCCATATTTTGAGAAGCGACTCAATTCAATAAAATTTTCTGATCTTCAATACCATACATGAAATCATGCGTGTTGTGCAGTATCGTGTTGACCAAAATTTTCGCGTGCGTGTTTCGTACGTGTGGAGCGTCTTGATATTCGTGTTCGTTTAGTGTCGTGTTGGAAAAATTTGACACGCGCCCATCTCTACTGCAAGGTCTTATTTCGCTGGGATATTAAAAGTTGCTTACAATGTCAACGTTTTTAGTTGTGAACTACTACACTATATCTCAATTGATATAAAAAAGTATATTCTATAAAAATCTTTCGTATATTTATTGTATCGTCGATATCTTAGAAAACTTTTGCAAACTTATTTCTTTGTCTACAAACTTATTCAACTATAAGAAAAAGAAAAAAAAGTTTAAGAAAAAAGTTTTATATTCCGGTTTATTGTTATTGTCAGTATTATTACTTTAACTTCGTTTGAATGCCATAAAATATTTTATACCAAGGAGTTCATTAGCATTTTTTATATGTGGTTTTGGCATTGGAATGTGCGGTAAAGATATTATAAATATTTGTTATATTCTTCAACCATAAATATGCACCTTTTGCTTGTGACTTTTGTACAGTAATTTTATATGTTTTTTTTTATTTTATGATAATTTCATTTAATAGTTACCTCTTTTGTAACTCTCTGTCACATATAGCGAAATGAATCAACAATCTATCATTATTCTTGTAAGCATTGCGTTAAACACATTTTTCAAATTGAAATTGATATATGTATGTTTTTCAACAGTTAAAATATTCATTGCTGCGCGATCTTGTTGCAGTGCTAGTGTAGTTGCAAAAAGCAATTAATTGCAACATGAACGCCATCAAATAACTGTGAAAAATGTTTCTGAAATGACAGACAGGAAACGCCAGCATCTAAAAACATACCGCAACCATGATAGTAGTATACCAACACAAAATTACACTTAAAACTACAAGTATGAAACGCACAATCAGTGTCTATGTGTGTTTAAATATATGTGTGTATTCTATGTACGCTTAAACTGTATACGAGTATTTATGCAGCATGTACATGATGTGTATACGAGGGAAGATTGACCAGTTGCAGGCTTGACATTTTAGCACTTTTAGTGCTAGACTTGCACTTTTTTTCCTCTTTTAGCACTAATGATTTTGAAAATAATGCTAAGTGCTAGTTTAGCACTTTCTTAAAACTATTTGGCATTTTTTGCACTTTTTATTTCATTAAATTTATAAATTTATAATATTATAAAGTTATATGTATGTTTATCAAATTTATCTATCTTCATGAAATGTTTAGTATGACAGGAGGCATATAACTGAATATACATTAAAGTACACCATTTGAAATACTAAATTAACAAAACTTTTTTTAAGTTTTATTTCTTTTAAGAGCTTATACTCTGAACAAAAAGCACAGTCAAAGCTAAAACGAGCCCAAGACTTTAGTTGTCGGTTATACGATTATGCTTCAGTAAAACTATACAACGTGTGCAATTGGTATATGTATCTGTTAATTAAATCGGTTCATCTGATTTATCTATGTAGAAAATAAATAGATTTTTACTTAACTAATCTATTTAACACTCTCAAAGAAAATAAAATTCCTGACGAAGTTACACAACGTTTTCGCTTCAACTACGTGTATCGATAAAAAAATAAATAAAATTATAAATTGATTACAATAGACCTCAAGCATAAATAAAATTTATATATAATTAATAAAAAAGGTGGAATAAATTATTATAATACTCTTAAGATTTATTCTTGGTATTCCATTCGCCGCTGGATTCGAAATTCATAAATTAAATATTTCAAGCGGCCTATACATGGAATATTACTGAAAATTTTATTGTTCACATCGTTAGGGTAACGTAAAAAGGCCAAATCTTGCACAATTTACGGAACACCATCGATATTATTGTCGGTTTGACTTATACTATGGAAGGATTGATACAAAAATTTCAAAAAACATGGTAGATAACTTAACATAATGCTATATAATTTTGCCAAAATATTACACAATATAATTCCATTTTCTGTGTTTTGAAAAAATGTATTGTGCCGCCACATATATAGAATACAAAAAATCGCAATTTTATTGCAAGTGTATGGGCCGCTTAAGAAATAAGAAAAACTAAAAATGATATCTGATTTTAGCACATTGTTTATGAGTGCTGTAGAACATTTTAGCACTTTTATTTCTGCAATCTAGCACTTTTCTTCTTACAACTTATGGCAACACTGACCAGTTGTAATATGTAACAAAATATGTACTTTAATATTTATTACCTTGTTGATTAAGATTTTAATTGCATATATCGGCAGTGTGTGGGTTGTGGCACTTCTCACATTTATAGATGAAAAAAAATATTGTGGAAGCTTTTTAATAAATTTCTAGATTTAATTTTCGAGCCCGTACAAAACAGTGTAGGTGCAAGAAAGGGGGAAAAATAGAAAAGAATAGAAAAGAAGAAAAAAATGAAACAATTCAACCTCAGCATGGCAGCTTAAAACAACTCTAAATCAAGTCATTACAAAAGCCACATAAACTCCTAAAAATAAATTAAAAACTTTACTTTTATGTATATACAGGCATGAACAAAACGCACATGCTATTTCAAATCACGTCCAGTCGCTAGAAAAAACAAAGCAAAACTACCACATACATATGCTGTTAGACAAGTTGATAAATGTTCCATTACTTTGATATTTTTGCAGTCCCATTCAAATTTTTTTTGTCAGATTATTTAAAGCTATGGTTAAAATTACGCACCAAAAGCATATGTACATAGTATATATATTGCTCCTTCTTTATTGCAACATAGTTGCAACTCGAAAAGTAAGTTGTAATACTTCCAAAGTCAATAGGATAACTACCCAGCAAAAAATTTTAAAAAACGTAATCGAGTTTGGAATTGAGCATTTTTGGTGGAAGCTCTTCCCTACTGTATTACCAACTTAATGATATTAACAAGGCGTGAGACTAAAATAATCGATTTTTGAGAAATACTTACTTTTCTTATTTGACAACATGTTCACCTAATCTATTTAATCTAAAAAAATCATTCTCCTCATTCAGCAACTTGTGCATCATTTTTTTAAATTTTAGGTAATATAATTTGCAAGCGAGTAACGAAATTTGGCAATGAGAAAAGTAAGTCATTATATGGCAAGTAGTTCTGATGGTAATGTGTAATTTTTTGCTGGGTATTAATTAAATATATTACGAACAATATAATGCTTCGGATATCGTTCGCATAACTTCTGTTCGGTAAGTCCTAATTTACACTTTACAAGTCTTATTCCTAAGCTGATTAGTTTGATGGAGAGAAAGACGAGGGAACAGAAAAGTTTCTTTTCCCCTCGTCTCTCTCTCCTAACAAACTAATCAACTTAGCAATAAGACTTGCATAGTGTAAATCAGGACTAATGGACGACTACTCAAAAATTAAAAACAAAGATTAAAGTTAAAAAATTTTAAAATTAGATTACAGTTAGTTAAAGCTCTGATTTCAAACTCAAAAACTGGCTCTAACTGAGACAAAATGCAAATAATCAATTAACAACTTAACTTATTGAAGTTAACCAAATTATTGTTTAAAATTTTTTTGTTAATTAAAAAGTTATATTGACGCAATTAAAATTTTAATTATTTTTTTTCTTTAATTAAATGTGTTGATTGGAGATTTTTTTCTATTTTAAATTTTACTTTTTTGCTTATCCAAAAAACTGTTCTGTGTTTTGTTTTCAAATTAATTATTTGAAAAATATCTGAAAAAGTATAATTTTAGCACGATTTCCATCCATGGTACTGATATGAATACAATTTTTTTTTGGAAGTTTTTTCAAGAAAAGGGTTCGTTTACTTTTGCGTATCTGGGAGAGTAATTTTGTAAATTTCTGCTTTACTCTCTTGTTGCTAGTTTCTGCTGTGAAAGTAAATGAACAGACCTAATGATTACTTTCTACATTTTATTTTTATTTTATTTTGTTATAAATTTTAATATTTTTTAATGTTTACTTATTCACTGAAATATTTCAGTATAAAAAATAAATTTAAATTGACTAGGTAGATTCTATGAGTATTTCACTGTTGCTAATGCAGATTATCAGGGAACCTTTGTACGAAAATTTCGTAGAATCGCTAGAGATATTATATTAAACTTTCATTTAAACAAATGAAAAGTTTTGATGTATTTTTAATAAAAAATTTTTTACTGAATAAGTAAAATAATAACTTGGGATTATTACTGCATTAGCATTAATGAATTCAGCTTCAATTAGTTATAATTAAACACATGGTTGTCATAGGAGGGAAGTGATCCAAGTAATTGAATGATAGGCGCTTAAAAGGTTCTCTAGAACAGCTTTTGATGTAAACAAAAGTTCAGTAACTGTAGTGTTTTGTATGCAATGAAAGTTGCAAAATTTTTGTTTTGCTAGGAAATATAATCTTAATTGCAACAATTTCCCCAAAAAAAAAACACCACAAATTTTAATTTTAAACACTTAACGTACCTTTTCACAATGTATGGTTAAAGGATAACATAGACTTCAGCGGCAAGTTTTGTATGAAGAACTTGCAGTTAAAGTTCACGTCAACTCTTAACCATATATTGTGAAAAGGGACGTAAGTTAAAAAAAAATTAATTAAAAATTTAATGGTGTCAATTAAATTTTTTAATGAATTACATTTTTTAAGCAACAGTTTGATTAACTCAATTAAAATTTTATCTGATTTTTTATCAATTAAATTGTAGGTTCCACAATACAAGCAAGCGACTTATCTAGAAAAAAGTGTATGAAAAACACTCGAAATTCTGAGTGATTCCTATACTACACATAAGTGTTGTTTAGAGAACACCTTTTTCTATGTTTTTCTGAAAACTTGTTGTTTTAAATTTTAGTTTGAGGCTTGCAATAAAATAATTACTTTCTACATTTAATTTCTATTATGCTTGAAGTGCAATAATTGGTAAAATTACAAGACTTTGAGTCACATGTAAATAACATCCTGAAAAACACTTTTTTAGTGCTGGTGAATTTAGTTTTCAGTAGATTTAGAGTACGTAAGTCTTAATACATATATGTACATATATACGTTTAAAAAAAGTTAGTAGTGTCCTTCTCAAACTTTAGTTTGCAATAAATTTTTATACGTTAAACCCATTTAAAAGCATTCGCAGTTCAGATATAATCAAGGCAAGCAAAACTAAAATATAAAATAAAAAACTAAAGTGCGAAAAAAACGAAATAAAAAAGTTGCTTACGTCTAAAAACGAATTGTTACATATCAAATGTGTTTCTGGTGTTATTAGAATTAAAGTATACAATGAACGTCTGACCAAATGTGTTTGATAGTGTGTAATGGAAGAATTACAGTACAATAATACAAGGGCAATATATATGTATTATATAAAACGGAAGGTTAAAGCATCTATATACAAGTGTACCTGATTATTGTGTACATACTTGAATACACTCTCACTTTAAATAAATCTTATGAACATATTGTCCTTATGTAAGTATTTGTTCTAATCCTACAGTGCAGATAAAATGTGTAGGTCATCATAAAAAAATATTTAATATATATTGTGTTGAGTTTTATTTAATAAATATTTTAAGGGAGTTTTTCCAGGCATTGCTAAATCCCCAATGATCCTTACTACTGAGCACAAAAAAATATTTTCCTGCAATAAACACTTTTAATTTAAAAAAAAAAAACAAAAATCAATTAAAAATTTTATTGATTCAATTCAACATTTAATTAAGTTAAATTTTTAAACATAAGTTTGATTTATTAAATTACATTTTTAATTGATTTTTGTTTTTTTTTATTAAATTAAATGTATGCAGTAACATTTGTTTTTCTGTGTAAGGGCAAGGACGGCAAAAAATGTCCATTAATGGAGAGCATCATGCAGCTCAACTGCATTTCATTTTGTATTGTGCTTCAAAGAAAGAACTTGTTTTAAGACTAGAAGGCTACGACTTTTCAGGATTTTTTAACCCTGGTATGATGGAGTTAATGAAAATGTTCAAAATACAACAAGATATCCTTAGATAAGGGCTGTATTTTTTCACAAGTCGTGCGATTGTGCAGAATAGTGAGTCCCAGCATTCAGCCAACATTTTGGGATTGCATTTTTCAGTCAATTGCTTATCAAGTTTACACAATTTAAGGAATTGGTATCATTTTCTTTAGGGTTTAGGCGAAACCATTGCTTTATGTAACATTATAACATTACTCTAACCCTAAATACTAAATTATAAACTAATCACATTCTCTCCATTTTGTCTCCCACTGCAAATATCTAGGGCATATTTACACGAGTAGAGATGCACTTGTATATGTGATGTCTGCGCTGATGCATAAGTAAATTCTGTTATATAAGCAGCTTCTATTTTCAACTTTCCTATGTGCAATTGAATACTCAATTATTTTAAAGTCATACTCAGGGTTACTCCACCCGCCTTAACTAGTTTCTTTTTTCCGCACAACAAATTTATAACATAAACGTTTCAGTTTTGCAAGGGCATGCTGTTGCACAAGGTCTTATATACAAACGTTGCTAGCATAAACATACATATGTACAAACATACGTATGTATGTATGTATGTATGTGTATGCAAAATATTTTTATTTTTTCTACATGTTGCTGAGCATTTTTTTTTAGGATGTAGCTAGTTTTTGCTAAAACGGAAATTGAAACAAAAAATCGTTTTAAAGCAATAATAAAATAGTCTCAAAAATATTTTTTATGCAAAGAATTTATTAAAAAATTTAATTTTTCATGTATAAAAAGTTTTTTCCCTCATTTTTAATTATAATGTTAGCAAAAAAGCATAGTAGCATTTTTGTGGAAAATAAAAGTAATGAAAATATTGATAATCTGAAACATTTTTTTAAAGAATTTAACGGCCTTTTGTATAATAAGAAATTGGCATGAAAATTGAACTACTTGTTGACAAGTTCTTCTATACAATTTTACATTAAAAATTACCGCATAATGTAGTTTTATTAGTAGGATTACATCCTAGCATGATTTGTAATGTAATATTGTATGGCAAAACACTTTATGCCAATTTTTGATTATACATAAGGCCGTAAATATTTAGGGCCTCATTTTGTCAAAATTTGCCCAAAAACAACATAGTTTTGTTCAACCTTTTTATATATTATTTATATTCAATTTGTAAATTTTATTTTCTTAAAAAAATATCTTTGAAGAAGTTATTTATTTATTTATTTGTTCATAATAATTTGTTCATTAATAATTATCACATGTAATTTGGCTTAAAAAGCGATACGAACTTTAGCCCGTTCAAATCAAAAATATAGAAACAAATGGAGTTCGAATAATAATTAAAATTAACTAAAAATTAATAGCCATGGGCCTGTGGCAAAAATTAAATAAAAATATACTTAATAGTAACAAACCAAAAAAGTTTGTCTTAAGTAGAACAAAAAATAAGCAAATTAAGTAACATGTGTATAATTAGTAAAAAGAACAAAAAACGACAATGGTAAGACTGTTGTAAATATAGTGATGGTAAAATTGAGCTTACAATACAAAAAAGCTTTCAGCAAATTGAAATACGATGAATCAAAACAATTCACATATTCCATTTGCAATAAAATGCTAAGTATATAAAGCAGAAATCTACATCAACTGACACCACACACAGTGGACCAAACACAAAAGAACGCTGATGATGAAGGTTTAGTGGCCTTCGAAAACGGCTGGCTGTTCCGTTCAACTATGTGTTGTTAGTCAGAATATTTACAACAGACTTTGGTGTTATTTGTTCATTAATAATTATCACATGTAATTTGGCTTAAAAAGCGATACGAACTTTAGCCCGTTCAAATCAAAAATATAGAAACAAATGGAGTTCGAATAATAATTAAAATTAACTAAGAAGTTAAACAAAGTTTAATAAATATTGCAATAACAATAGTATGATAATAATAGTAAAAAATGTTTAACCCCCTCCCTCCCACCAAGTAAGAAATATCCAAACACCCTTCCGTAATAACAACAATAAAGGCATAAATGCGAAAAAAACATTAAAAATTAATAATAAATTTCTATATTCAAATCAATTCAATTTCCTTTCCTCAATAGCTTTATGAGATAATTTTTATTTTTTTTTTAAACAATATTGATAATAATGCATTCTGTACTGTGGATACGATAAGAGAATAAAAATGTTATGGTAACTTCATGACAATTATAATATTAATATATATTTTTATTCATTTATCATCCCTTTTGTCTAATAAATTATTTCAGTTGCCTTGGTCAGTATAATCTACTGTCAAGGCGATGTAGTGTAGTTTACACAGTTTTATTTTAGTTTATATTTTCATTGTTTTCTATGAAAATTTAATTAAAATCGAAAAAGTAATGCATGATTTATTTCCATCATATTACTCGTACAAACGTAATAGGTATTTTTTTCTACTTATTGTGAAATTACTTAGTAGGTACAAATATTGCGTTTTAAGTTTGAAATTAAGTTTGTTTTGTACAAGTAGGAAAATTAATTATAAAATACGTTTTTGTTCTTCTTTCTTACAGCTTCTACGATAATGCGACAAGTATATAATTTTTAACAAGGTAAGTGCTAAAAGTAATTTATAAATTTATAATTTATATCATCTTTTCCATTGATATTAAAGATATACATTTCTCAAGCCATTTAATTATATATCATCTTTTCCATTGATATTAAAGATATACATTTCTCAAACCATTTAATTATTTCATAATAATACAACTGTTGCAAGATGAATAAATATCATTTCGTGCTTTGAAAAATCTAGCTATACCGAGCAATAACCGCTAAGAAAGCTTAAGTGACACATTTTTTAGGTTTCGTTTCTTTGACGAAAATGGATTATTTACGATCGCAAATAATCGATTTTGGTCAAAAAAATTAAGTTCGAAAATTACATCGTTTAAGCTTTTTTGGCGGCTATGGCACGATACCGTTATTTTAGAGGAACAATGTTTTTGTTTAAGATTATAAAAAAATTCAGTAATACTATACGAACTTTAGCCTATATAATATATACATATTTTTGGAATTTTTTTATTTTTTTTTTTTGGTATTTTTCGGTGTTGATCGTTTTATTAATATAACGTTTTTTTAGTTTTTTTAGTTTTTTTCAATATTAACGATATTTTGGTTTTGGCGATTCTTTAGTTTTGGCGATTTTTCTTAGTTTTGGCGATTTTTATCGGTTT
The DNA here is from genome assembly GCA_949987645.1 of Tachina grossa. NCBI lineage: Eukaryota > Metazoa > Arthropoda > Insecta > Diptera > Tachinidae > Tachina > Tachina grossa. The sequence goes on along the minus strand of OX465277.1, from coordinate 125,308,564 downwards.
TTGGCATTATTTTCATTTTGGCGATATATTTTTAATTTTGGCAATTTGTTTTTTAATTTTGGCGATTTTTTTTCCGTTTCTGGTGATTTATTTTAGTTGTAGAAAATTGTTTAGTTTTGCGCTTTTTTCGGTTTTTGGCGAATTTTTCGGTTTGACGATTTTATAATTTTGGAGTTTTTAGTTTTTCCGTTTTTGAAAGAGTTTGCCTCTTACGGTTGCCAGACACAGATACAGCAAGTTGTCAAAATTACATAGTCAAAATTACATAAACTTATAATTATTATTTATTTTAATTTTAGTGTTAATTGCTGATAAAAATACACAAACTTTACAAATTTCAAGTGCCTATATCAGCAAGCATTGTTGTCGCCAAGAGCTGATTGGCTGTTGTGATGTCGTCGGTGTGAAAGCACAAAAAGCTCTTTATAAATGTTGGCACATTGTGCATATGGCTTGCACATAGCTGGTCTATATACATATAATTGTATGTATGATAATTACATGGTTTTTTTTTTAATTTTTCGTTGCTCGTTTTGGAATACTCTTTAATTTTTACCTCTCATGTATTTGTTGTTGTCGCAGGCAAATGTCATGTCCGTACCTCTTACGGTTCTCGAGAAAATAGCCTGTGAGGGACAAACGGACAGACGGACATTATAGCGAAAACAATAGGTTTCCTTTTCACCTTTGGTCTATGGAACCCTAAAAACAGTTTCAATGGTAGTTAATTAATTTGCCAAGTAAGGCACTAAAATAAATTTATTGTATTGTATATTTCATGGAAATACCTAGAAAAAGAAATAGAAGAAGTAAAGGTCATTGTCCAGAACATTTCTATGATTTCTATGATTTTTACATTCATTTTTATTAATACACTTGTTACAACTACAATATCGACGAGCTGAAATAAGTTTGTTTCGAATATCTTAGTTCAGTTTCTGATACGTTTTATTTACGGTACAAACCATTAATGATTCGTCCGATTTCCTTGATTAGTTGGCCAAAGAATAAATGATAATGAAAAATATCTTACTAAGTGCAACGAATGATCAAATTCATAGAAAAATTTTGTTCCAAACACCTTTAATTAAAAACAACAATAAATAAAAATTTGTTAAAAATTTAATTGTGTCAATAAAATTTTATAATTAACTAAATTTTAAACAATATTTTAACTGACACAATTAATTTTTTAATCAAACTTTTAATCAATAAAATTTTGAATTTTATTGATTAATTGATTTTTTTTAATTGACTCATTAAAATTTTGTAATTGGTTATTTGTATTTTTTTTTTCATTAAAGCTGTAATCAAACTTTTAATCAATAAAATTTTTAAGCAAAAGTTTAATTGACTCATTAAAATTTTGTAATTGGTTATTTGTATTTTTTTTTTTCATTAAATCTGTTTATTTGAAAACACTTTCTGTCCATTTAATAGAAAATTAACAAAAAAAACCTCAATCTTTAATTTAATAATATTGTCTAAAAAAAGAAGTAGAGGTCTGCCAGCCACTTTCCAATGTTCTAATGTAACAAGTCTTTGCAATATTCTCTTGTCATCTCTAGAGCATAAATTAAAGGGAGTAGTTAAATTCAAAGGCGAGAATTGTAGAGTAACAACTATCAGTTGTTTATGCACCCGTTGGATCAAAATCATTAAATAATACATGTACTAGGATCACCTTGTGCTATAAGATAAGCATTTCTGTTTGCATGAGCTTCATGGGAGTTCAATTTAATTGCTAATGAATTTCATTAAATGATTTTCAATTAAATTGAAAATTTTTCATAACAATTGAATGTAGTTTTATTTTCGAGTAACTTGGAAAACTTTATGCATGTGGTTATTTTAAAATAGCTACAACAATAGCTTTTACAGATTTCTGTTAATTAAATAATAGTATAATAGATTTTGCATTCTCACAATTTATTTGTATTGCTTTACAAAATGTTTTCTCCTGTTTAATATTAATTACTTTCTTTAATATTCAAAAATTATGAATACATTATTTATTGAAATATACATCAATAAATAAATAAATCCAAAAGAACTTTTTGATTGCTCACATATTTTTGAAGTTATATTAAAAAAAAAGAAGTAGAGATATACTAAAACAAAAACACCCAACTCTCCTACTCCTTGAATGATGCCTTAATTTTTTTTCTCGCATAAAATTTAACAAAGCTTACTCATATGAATCGTTTGCTTATGAAAGGTTTTTTGCCACTTTTTTTAGGAAAAAACTTCAATTATGAAAATCGATAGGTCATATGATAATACATCATTTTATTGATCTTAGTTTGGTCCTTTCTTTAAAATAATTTTGTCATTAATTTTTCCGTTTGCCCTTGGAAGGCCTAATGTCACTGAAAAGTATGTAGCTTTAAAATTAGCTAACCGTTCTAAGTAATACTGCATTTCTCGACCAAACAAATAAATCCTACAAAAGAAAAGTATCGATATTTATACAAAAAAATAAATGATTTAAAGAAACTTCTTCAGTACATCTCAGAATAACATATAAAATTCTAGAAGGAACTTATTGAAGTTCCTAATTCCTAATTTTAAAATTTTTTTATACTTGTGTAAAACAAATTTCAATAAAATGATACAAATAGTCCACAAACCAATATTAATTTACTTAATAAAAACTATTTTTCAAAGCAATAGGCCCTTTTGTTTGTTACTTAAGCAGGTTTTTTAATATAGAAAATAATAAATTAAAAATATACATATAAATTATTAAATATTTTCAGCTCCAGAAGACTAAAAATTGTCACAAAACTTGAAGCGACAAAAATGTTCATAACGAAGAGTAGACAATTTTTTTTTTTATTTAAAAAAATTTACTTTTTGTAATAAGAGGCTTTAAATAAATAATCAATTTATATACTCTTATACTTATGATAAGGGATGTTAAAAGTAATTAAAAAAATTCCAAAGCACTTATTTTGCACGCCATGACCGATATCGAAACGTCAACCTGACATAAGTACTTACATGCAAGTTAATCCTTCAAATTGCTTTCTTTAAAGTTTTGTAAAAACTTTTTTCATCAGAAATAACTTCTTATTCCAGGTTAAGTTCAGTAATTCCAATTCTTATTGAATGAAATATTTTTGTAAAAATATTTTAAAATCACTGACTTTTTCTGTGAGGAAAATGATTTATTGTATTTAATTGTGTTATTTTGGACATGACGTAATTTTCTGGTTGTCTTCGAAAGCATTAAAAAAATTAGTTTTAGACAGCAGTTAAAATTGAAAAGCCATATATTCAGTTAAATTCATTAGAAAAATAGCTTTATGTCATCTCTGTTTAGGATTCGATTAGTATCGCTCTGTAAGCCAAATTACATTTGATAATTTTTAAGGAACCAATTGCACTAAAGACAAATTGAAAACAACATGAACAACATCATCAGCTTTCTTGTGCTTGGTCCACTTGGTATAATGTCAATGCCTGTAAACTTCCGCTCTATATACATATTTTTCAATGCAAATAAAATATTTGAATTATTTTGATTAATTTTACAGAACGTTTACAGAGCGATATTGAACTTTAGGCTAATCGAATCATAAATAGAGAAACAATCAAGTTCGAATAAAATAATTAAAAACTAACTAGCTTTATTTCTTGTTTGAATAGGATTTTTGAAATGTGGGAATCATGAGAAGTTTTTTCAATTTTCTTTATATTTTTAACGCATTTACAGATATAATTAAAGCATTTGTTGCCCTCGCAGAAGATATTAACTTCACAATATTCCGAAGAAACTAATGTGAATATCTTTTTTTAGTAACTGGATTGCTTGCAGTGTAAAATTTGGGTTACAAGCAGCATTATTCGAATCTCCAAATTGTAGAAATACGAGATTTTTTTATATGTTTGCAAAATTTTGTAGAAATCAATTAGGTAGAAATATATTTATATGGTTGCGCCCCCCTCACCCCTCTGTTTTATTTTCGAGGATGTATTTCTATCCGAATCTGTCTGAAAGCGAAGTTTGCACAGCTCTACTGCACAAAAAAGACCCAAAGCGCGTGAATTAAATCAAAATAATTAGTTTACATTGAACTGGTTTTAGGGAAAGCTCATTAACAAAGAGAAAAGCCAACAAGTTTTGATTATCTCTTGGCCTGTACAACCTGATGCACTGTATATTTTTAATTTTTTAAATTTTATGGTCACTTGCTTAATAAAACCCTATAGATACTTTCACGAACAAACTTTTCGTAAATAGATTTTTTTTATTTATTTAATTTAATTTTTTTATTTCATTGTTTTATAGTTTTATTTGTTTTTTGTTTTTTTTTTGCTTTTTTTAAATAATGTAATTTTAATTTTCATTTACTTAAGATTTTTTTAAATATTATTATTATACTTTTATTTATTTATTTATTTATTGTTTATTCGGGAAGAGTCCTTTACTTTCCGCAAATCTAATTATAGTTGTACATATGCTGCTAAAGAATATTTACAACAGACTTTGTTGTTATTTGTTCACTAATAATTATCACATGTAATTTGGCTTAAAAAGCAATACGAACCTTAGCCCGTTCAAATCACAAATATAGAAACAAATGGAGTTCGAATAATAATTAAAATTAACCAAAAAAAAAGCTTTTATATAGTTGACAAAAATATATAAGCCCTGATATGAGTAAAATATAACAAATAAAAGTTCTTAAGCAGGAATTTGTTATCGTCCTTATATTTAAGACTTTAGTCTCTTGCTCTTTTCATATTTAAAAAAATACAAACAAACACTCACTTCAAAATTACTGCTGGTTTTACTTGAATGCTAAAATTGTAGTTTTACTTATGCATTTGTATGATTTTCAATTTGTTGGTATTGTCTTCGTAATTCTTGGATGTCCTTAAATAATAAATGTCCTGTATTGTGTGGAAGTACAATTCAACATAAACTACAGTTCTAGCAAAAAATCTTTGAATGCGCTTAAATTTAATTCTTCTCTATCGCTTCATGCTTGAAAAAAAGAAAAAAATAAAAAATAAAACACAAAGAATATTCTCCGATATCATAAATTTTTCAATCAGACCTTAATCTCTTTTCATTCAAAGTGGTCAATGAAAATCTTCGCAAAAGAGTTTTTGTGATTAAAGTTTGAGATATTTTCTTAACAAAAAAATGTAATCTCTTACATTTTCATTTGACATCAATAATTTGTGGTGATTTTTTTCACAAAATTTTAAATGGAAAAAGACTGCAAATGTGTTTGGATTTTAGTTTTACTAAAAAATTTAGAAAATAAATTATTATTTTCTTTATTTTATTGGTAGGCTCGATAGTTTGACGAAAAATAATAAAAATGTTATTTGCAATTGTGATATAAATTGAAAATACTCGTAATAGGACAGAATATTTAAAGCAAGATCTAGGGGTGGTCAAATTTGTATCCTTGAATAAATTAATAAAATAGTGTTGGCAGATGTAGCTATAAAGTAAAGCCTTATACCCTGCATATTTATGCATGATATTTTCTTCCGGAAACCAGGAATTGCGTCTTAAATTCCTGGAGTATTATTGCATAGGAATATATTACCTACTGCGTATGCGTAATATTTATATTGCATGATAGCGATAAAAATAACTCATACGTAATATATATAAATAAATATGCAGTGTTGCCAGCACAAACAAACATACAGTGTTTGCTAGAATAATAATTTTAATTGCAAAACAAAACCTAAAAATAATTAAAACAGAGAAATATGTCGAGCCTTATTTTCGATTTAATCGTAAGCGACAAAAATTAAAATTTTCAGAAGAAGTTTTTTTTTTCAAATATTCAAATATGTTTTTGTACGCAAATTTTTGCTTACGATAAAATTTTATATCCTGTATCTGAAAAGTTATTAACAATTTTGGCATTTTGATAATTCTAAACTATGGGTAGGCCCATAAAATTTTAATTTCAATAAAATGCCGCTTACGATAAAATCGAAAATAAGGCTCGATGTAAAAAACGAGTAATTCTTTTACATTTTTTTATTGTTGATATTATTTTATTTTAATGTTTTATATACAAGTATTAATTTTCGCCCAATTTGGCTGTATAGAGGCTTATTAAAATTTAAAGCGAAATCATCTGATGTTTATTGGATCGTAAACAGGATGTTATGCCATTAATAATGGTCGTCACGAGCACGCTTGCGGCACCATATTCCTTGTATGAAATTTTTCATTACCAAGTCGCATATTTGTGGCTGTACGTCCGCGATAATTGGCGTAGACCTTATCTTTCATAAAGCACCAAATAAAAAAGGGAAAGGAGCAACTTCAACCCTCCTTTACCTAGTTAATTTTATATTTATTAAATTCCTCTACCATAACCAATCGTTGGAGCCTTATTATTTTCTTATGTGTTATAGGGAGTAATAAAACTAATAAATTTAAAGAAATTTAATATATTTCATTATAGTCTCAATTTTATGTATTTATGTATGAAATACAATTGATATACCGAGCAAAAACTCAAGTTTACCACACATCCCATTCAACAATTAAAATAAAATGCCGCAATATACATATGTAAACTTATATATATGTATGTACATACTTGAAATTAAAGTATCTACTAACACCGCACAGACACCAGCTAAAAACAATTGGTGGGTGTCCAACCAAAACAGCGATAGCAAACAGCAGTAGTGACAGCAAACTAAAAGTTAAAACCACCCATAATTATTTAAGCTACTTAAAATTAAACCGACAATAAAAGACAAGAAGCAAAAAAATATGTCATGTTTTTACTAATGAATTATTCACATCTACATGAAGGGGTGTTAAAAATAATATTTAATCAGTTAAAAACAACTGAACGACTCAAGTTATATACAGTGGGTAGTATGAAGATAATTATTTTAAATATTAATTCCCCGGAAGTTTTTTTCCTATTTCTTGTTCCTTTATTTTAAAAAAATCTTTAAAAAATCAATAAACTTTTAGATAAAACAAAAAAGCATTATAATCAAAACTAATTAACTGTTTGTTAAAAAAATATGTATTTTTTTTTATTTGAAAATTCAACAGTTTCTCAAAAAATTGCAGGAAAACTGGATTAAATATTTTTGCCAAAAATAACTGAACTCAGTCCAAAAATTTGGAACAAAAATTGTGCTCGCACTCTTGTTTCATATACCTGACTCAACGTTGAAGTTAACATTAGTAACATAAAGCGAATCCCCATAAGTCAAGATATGTTATATAAAAATAAAATATTATATATAATTGGCAAAATATTTTTAAATTGTTCCACTGTGCAAAGCTAAGTAAAAAGACATAGGTGTGTGCTAAATTAAAGCGGAAAATATTATTATTCTTTCCATAGGTTAGTTTAGTTTGGGTTACGTTTGACAGGTTGTTGAGAAGAGGAAGTAAGATTTCAGCTGACTTAAATCCATATAACAAGTCCCTTTGTATTGCCAGCATGAGCTTAACTGAGCAATGTAGGTTGTAATTAGACGACGACGTCCTACTTAGTTCCTGTAATACAAAAGCATTATTATTTCATTAGAAGCTATTAATATTCTTGGATTTTATTATAAAGTTGTGAGTAAGAGAATTCTTTCATCATAAACTTAATATGTTTTGGTGAAAAGGAAAAAGTGCTTAAGTCGAGATAAGCTGATTTTGAATTAATGGCGACACTGTAATTTTCATACTTAAAAGTACACCTCGGCAGAACATCAACTATTTTGAGCGATTTTTTTTAGGAAGTTATAGCGCAATGAATGGCCTCTCATCTTTTTTTGAGTTATATACTATGTTTATACGTACGGCTTATTTGCAAATAAAACTGAAAATTTTTGCCATGTTATTGCTTTTATTGCAACTTACTAATTCAGAAAAGTGTTCACGATTAACGCACTATTTGCAAATAAAATGTTTGAGGTTGCCATACTTACAAATGTTTGCTAATAAAAACCAATAAATTGATGAAATATTGCACAAAAAAACATTGAAAGAAGAACATATTGACAAAAAAAAAAACAATTATTATTTCTTACTTTATACAATTTTCTTTGTTAACATAAGTAACTTTTCTATAAAAGTGCTACCAAGTTTTTATACATTTACTACGCCTTATAAATAGTGAGTTAATTTATTTGCAAATAGTGCACGTATAAACGTAGTTATAATCTCATATTGAACAATAGCTTAATTAAGGTTACACTGGTATATTTCAAATTGACTGTATTGTTTGTAGTGTGTAGAATGATATATTTCTAAAAAAGTTTAATTTTCTAATTGTGACGAACATTTCGATAGATATATTAAAGTTTGGTTTTTCTGTAACCTTCATAGGGTCTTTAAAATCGTTGACGTTAACGATCTTCGGGTCAAATTTGACCCAAATTGAAAATTATGTATTGGTTTCATTTATTTGTGACTCATTAATTGCCAATGAACGAGAACGTTATTTCATAGATTTAATAAGATTAATACATGATACACAAAAACATAATATTAAATCGATATTAATATTAATTGTACATAAAGTAATTGTTTCAGAGTGCAGTTTTCATATAAAGTTTTTGCAAGTTATAATAGTATCTAATGATGTTTTATTTTCTATGTTGAGGATAAATTGGCAACGACTTTTTTTGCTCTCTTTTTACCCTGTTCAAGTATTTTTTCTTTGGATTTAGTTGAAGTTTATGGCTACTCATTTACGTCACGTAGTTTAAGTGCAACTTTCTGTGAAAATACTGATATTGATAACGTCTTTTGGAGTCGACGTTTTGCAAAACAGTTTATTTCCAGCCTCTATTAGCTGATGTAAATATCACAAAAGCATTGTGAGCTTATATATCTAGCATGTTACTAACCACCATTTGACAACATTTATTAGTCTTTCTTCTGCAAGTGAAACATGATCTAACTTTATCCAGCAAATAAACCCTTCCCTTTTATTTATTGTAATCTAATCATATTTGCAGTTTTTTGTCTTGGCGATTACCAACTTTAGAGATATGATGCAAAGTACTAAGAAGGTTAGGTTAGGTTAGGAAGGGTGGTGGTTCCATTGTGATTCCCCTCTGTTGCCCAAAAAAGTAATATTTACCCTCCATACCATATTATACTAATAAGATTGACAGACTTTTTTTTATCGGAATATATATAAGAAGGGTACGAGTACTATCTTTGATAAAACAAAAATAATGATAAACACGTATGATAATAACACATATATTATCTCTGGTAGTAACTCATTTATATTTTTATGTGTAGTTTGAACTAAAGTGATTTGTGATCTCAGTATTTATTGTTCCAACCGATAAGATGTAAAAAATTATCTGCAGTCGTGCTGGATTTTCGAAATCGTCTGATAATGTATGCAGGCCATTTTTTATTTCACAATCTTTCATTATTCTATAAGAAATACCAGACACAACACTTCCAAACTTTAACACGGGTCAAATTTGACCCAAAGATCTCTAGTGTAAAATCTTGCATACAATTTTCTTTGGCAAGTTTATATATCCGCAAACCTACTATATCTGTTAAGATATAAAATTAAATAAAAGTCAGAAAATATGACATAGATCAATTACTAATTTTCAGAAAAAATCAAAGTTTTTTCCTGAAATGGGTCAAAATTGACCCAAAGACCCTATGAAGGTTAAATTAACAAGTATTTCTACGTGCCTGTATTTGAGACTGTCAGTTGATATCTGTTAAGTAATTTATAGAAAGCAAGGAACAAATTTAAATTTGTTTTTAATTCGTCATAGCATTTGCGAAAAAGTTAAAGGTTGCGTTGTTTATATTTGACTTGCGTAAAATTATACTTTTATATTTTGATAAAACTTTAAGCTTTTTTGTGAAGTTACTACTACCAAAGATAGTCCCGCAAAATAAATGATGCAGAAAAGACACTCCAGATTTCGCTGCTAACCTAATTATCTACAAAAAAAAAAAGGAACAAACGTCTGTAAATAAAACCAAGCCAAAAATATAAAAGAAATGAGCTTTGTTAACACAAAGCTATACAAAAACCCAATCAGAAAATAACAACGAAAATAAGAGCAAAATTCAATATAAATAAATTATAATCAAATAAAGAATAATTTATATTCATGATACTAAATACGGGTGCTGACCAACAATGCATGTAGGAATATTTGGTCGTAAGACTCAACTACGCAAAAAAGTTTATTCAATCACCCCCCCCCCCCCCCCCCCCCTAAAAAGGCTTTTCAGTACATTAAATTGAAATGTTAGAGATATTTAAAGAGACGATATGCATGATACAATCAAATGACTGCTCATCCTTTCAACAACATTTTCAGGTGTGCTATTAGCTATTAAAAGTAGTATTAAAAGTAGGTCACAATCGTCATTTATTATAAATTTCTCTTTGCCTTAAATATTCACTTGAAAAGTTTTACTTATCTAAATTTTGTTTTCTTTCGAAAAAAAAAACTTTATAAATAAGCCAATTCAATATTGAACAAGCACTGAGATAGTGTTTGTCTATTTCTTTTTAAATAAAATTAAATACCATTAAAATCAAATCAATTATTGTTAAAAATATAATAAATGATTGCGAGGGACCAAACATCACTTGTGCTTGTTCTAGCGTCAAGGTGGGCAAGGAGCTTAGTGTAGGGAATATACGTACATACATACATACATTTACAAACAAATGGTTAAAGGTTATTATACACCAATACAGATAATGCTTGAGTTGCTTGACTCAATAACAAAATGTACTTAAGTACATATTATCATTTGCAAAACATCTGTATGAATTTCTTTTTTTTAATGATTTTGTCCTCGAGTTGTAAAAAGGAAATTCCCATTGTATGGACTCAGGTACTACAGGACAGGGATGTTAAGGGGAAAGAGAAGTAAACTGTGGCAGGAATGGAAAATTAAGATTTTAAACTATTACTTACTGAAGAAATCAATATTCTTACTAAAAGTATATTACAATTTGCTTATACAGGGTGGGCCAAAAGAAACCAAGGGGTGTAAAAGTTTAATAACTTTTTTGTTTATTAATTTTTTTTATTTTTTCTTTCAGATTATATAGACAACACTTGAAGAATTTATAATGAATGAAAATAATAAATGAAAATCAGAAAATAAGAAATGAATAAATGAAATCAACTTTATTGAAAATTTGATTATGAGTGATGAAGCTCATTTTCATTTGAATGGCTTTGTTAATAAGCAGAATTGTAGGTTCTGGGGTTCTCAAAATCCAAGAGCCATTCATCAACGCCAATTGCACCCCATCAGGTGTACAGTATGGTGTGGGATCACATCTGAAAATGTCATTGGGCCCTACTTCTTCGAGAATGAAGATGGAAGTGCTGTAACCGTAAATGGAGAGCGGTATCGGTTTATGATAGAAAATTTTTTACGTCCTGCTCTTGAAAACAGACCTGGTATGTGGTTTCAGCAGGACAGAGCCCCTGCCCATACTGCCCGACACACAATGGCACTTTTAAGTCAAATTTTTGGAGAGCGAATAATTTCTCGAAATTCGGAAATTATTTGGCCAGCGCGATCGCCAGATTTGACAGCACCCAACTATTTTCTTTGGGGGTTTTTTGAAGGAGCGAGTGTATGTGAACAAGCCAGAGACAATCCTTGAACTCAAGGCAAACATTGTTGCAGAAATTCGAACGCTACAGCCACAAGTTTTGAAAGATGTTATGGAAAATGCTCTAAAAAGAGCCCATCAGTGCGAAGCTGAAAACGGTGGTCATTTAAGAGACATCATTTTTCAAACTTAGTGTAAAAAATTTCCATTTTGTATATTATATAATCTGAAAGAAAAAATAAAAAAAAGTTAATAAACAAAAAAGTTATTAAACTTTTACACCCCTTGGTTTCTTTTGGCCCACCCTGTATTAATGTTTTTTTTTTTTTTTTTTTTTTTTTTTTTTTTTGAAAGTTTGGGGGATAGATATCGGATTTGAAAAAAAGACCTAATACAGCATAATAACACTGCACTTGTCATCCATCCCTGAGTTAGCTGGGTGTAGACAAAATAAAACATTGAACACATTTTATAAATAATTTTGTTTTAAAATTGAATATGAGAAAAATGTATTTAAGATTCTTTTCTTTAACAAAAAAGTGCTAATATAAAATAAAAATATTTTGCAACTGCCATTTGCGGGGCACTTTAGAGACCCAACTCTTATTTGACACTTGAATATTATTTTGTTTCTTTTTTTTTACTTGTTTTTTTTTTTACTAAGGTTAAGTATATTTACTTGGTAATGTTGGCGAACAATTTGTGTTAAGTTTTACGTTGTTTAAAGATAAGAAAAAAACTAATATTTATTGAAGGTCTTCAAAAGGCGTAAAAAGATATTCCATGACCAGCTGAACTGAGAAGTTTTTATATGTATATGTATCTATTACTTTTCTATGCAACAATTTTTCTAATGACAGAATTCCTTAGCCATTAATATTATTAAACATATTAAATATCTCATATACACAGAAAAAATATTTTTTCTTTAAATAAAAAAAGCAATTATTTAAAATTTTAATTGTGTCAATTAAACATATGAATTAATTAAATTTTAACAAAAAATTTTAATTCACTTAGGGCCAAATTTACAGTCATTAGTTAATTATTAGTAAACTAAAGTGATAACTATTGTTTAATTAATACTTCCTATTCACAGTGCATTATTTAACTCAAGTTCTTAACATAAGCAAAGAATGGTGATCCTATCAAACAATTAAATTTCACTATTGGCAGCTCTGCTATATCATATGGTTTTTGTTTACGTTTTCTATATTATTTCTTAAAAATTGATAAAACAGTGCTCACTCGTCTGAAATTAGTTCGAAAAAAACAAAATATAATAAAAATAATATATACAAATAAAATGTTTGATAACGTATGTGTGATATGTATATAAAAATTTTTACAACACAAAAATACTAATAAAGTTTACAACGAATCAGCTGTTGTCTAACTACTTGCTAACCAATGACATTTGGCGGTTTAACTAATGGTAAACAAAGAGCTGTGAATCAAATATTATTGCTTAAACTATTGTTATTAGTTAACTAATGATTGTAAATTTGGGCCTTAATTAAATTTTTAACTAAACTTTTAATCAATTTAATTTTTAAGGAAAAGTTTAATACATTCAATTGAATTTTTAATTGATTATTAGATTTTTTTTTTTAAATTATATTGTAGACAGGAGACAATTTTTTTCTGTGTATACACAATGGATATAATTACGAGTGTCATATTTCAAGGTTGACTACGACGATTTTGTAATAGCTTAAGAAAAAAAATGTTTAAAGGTTCTTAAATCTATTATAAAATGGTCGCGGTTGAAATACGACACGCGTAATTTAGCCCTGTATAGATATTTATGTATGTAAATAAGCAAATTTCATACTTACTAGTACTACATATGCAATTGTTTTAGTTCATACAATATGCAAGCTAACAAGCATACACGGATCAACACTACTTCTTTTCAGTGTTCTTGTTATGAACAAGAAGTCTTCGCGACCTCGCTGGAAAACACTCATACACACGAACATTAGATAGCTGTGTAAACAGTCTTGAAATACAAATATGTCTTGATTTTAAAATGTGTATTGTCTTAGCATGTATTATAGAAACCAATAACAAATAATGTCGTTTAATAAGCGAAGCACTATGGATGTATTGATGTACATATATATGAGTGTTTTTAAGAGATGTCGCAAATACTTCTAGTTCATAACAAACACTGAAAAGAAGTAGTGTTGATGCGTATATGCTTGTTATTTTTCATATTGTACGTTTGAGTGTCTGTGTTTAAGATGAAGATGTTAAGCTGTTATGTGTTTAAGGGTGGTTTTTTAAAACAAGCGCACACAACTACTAATGCCAATGCATATGTGCGTTTGTTTGCGCGCAGAAAAGTATAAGAGCATACACACATCGTGTGTTCGTATGCTCATGCAAGACGTTTGTATACGCGCCCATGCGTGTGAAAAAGCAATCTTAACAAATTCTTTCGTCACGAAGTATTTTCTTATTTACTTCTATACCTGCAATAACTGAAACAAATGTCTTGCCAATAGTGTTGTTTAGCGTTTGTTTTGGAAGATTTCGCTGTAGTTAAGCATTTTAAAAAGCCCTCATATCTTAAAGATCCGTGTGAGTGGTCTTGTGCAGGACTTTATTATATGTCGTCAGCTAAAATCTAAAAGGCCGTAACAACCAAGAAATTCAAAGCAGACTTTTTGATTGATTATGATGTGAAATACATCTTTCCTTAAAATGTTATTGACATATGTTCCAAAAAAAAAACCGATTTTGTTCTTTATTCAGTTCGGCACCTAACAAATAAATATTCGTAAATTTATAAGGTTTTTTGCTAGTCCTGTAAAAAAGCAAAACGTGTATTTACGGCCTTTTTGATTTTGGGTGACGATATGTACACAAGAATTTAGTTGGAGTAATGTTAAATGCATAACTCTTTGAACATCATATCAAAACAGAATTTCAAATTGTGTAAAGAAACTCAAAGAAGATTTTTAAAACACTTAGGGCCTATTTCACCAACTCATTTAAATATCAATTCATATTTAAAAGTAATTTTTCCAAACAAAAATTAATGAAAATCTGCATTTAAATATTGTATTGTATTTTTTGCAGATACTTATTTGTTTTATTTCAACTCTGAAGCAATCTCCCTGGAGAAATTTTCGATTTAAAGTTTTGTTGTTTCATTATAAAACCCTGTTTCACAACAAAAAAACTTTAATGATGGCAAATAAATGCCAAGGGTAAATATCCTTTGATAAATACACGTTTGGGGTTACATACATTTTATACTTACCAATAACTATGTCTCAAAAAATATATAAGTATGTATGTATTATTATATACATACTTATATACATATATATATATATATATATATATACTTATATTATTATATGCATACATATATACGTATGTATGTATTTACATATTACAGTGTAAAATTAAATCGATATCTTATGAAAACAAAGTTGATTTATCACGCATCGCATTAAAAGTTGGGGCCAACGAATAAAGAAACCCACATAAAAACAAAATCCTACTAATTCCTCTAACGAATGAAAAATAAATAACATCTGCAAAAATCATATTTTATTAGGAACAATAAACACACTCCTGCTAAACTTACAATAAAAGTCATAAAATATAGTTATTATTTCTGCAACGTCTTTAATGGTTTCCAATTTGCTTTATAAATTCCAAATTCTACTAACAGCTGCTCAATATAAAGAATATTGGGACTATTGTATATTCTTCACTAGAAAATTTTGTTAGGAATCACTAAACATTTTTAATGTGTCAGGGAAAATCATTCAATTTGATTTCTGTTTAACGTCCTGTTTTCACAAGACGGGGGACGGTCAACTTGAGTAGAAAATTTATATAAAAAGCACTAATTTTCCGCCTGGCTTATGTAAATGTGGGATAAATTATCTGTTATTTCTATATGTTCACACTTTATCAAAATTGTTCAAAACTTTGATGAAAAACACATAATAACTTATGTATACTTTCTTACACTTGGGCAAATATTTGCTCAAAAAACGTGACCACAAAATATTATTGAAAAAGCTTTCAATTCAGATACGTGTTTGTTAAGTTAAATAGTTTCCAATAATGTTGGAATCAATGACGTTGTCTATTAGTTGTTTATGAAACCGTTTAACTTCAGAAACACTTGTCTGAATCGAATTGTTTTTCACAAACATTGAGTGGTTACGCTTTTTTGGGCAAATGTTTGCCAAGTGTGACCGCACCTTAAATGTTTAAGAAATTAAATTATTGAAGTGTTAATAATATGCAGTTTCAACAAGTCAGACAGACGTGTGAAAATCACTCAAAAAAATTAGTGATTTCCGTATAAATTTTATACTCAAGTCGACCGTCTGGGTTGTAGAAACAGGGGGTAAATTTAATTCAATTAAAATTAAGAAATTCAATACTTTCATTTTATACAAAAAATTTTGTAAAAAATCGATAATTTACATTACACTTGCAATAGTTTTGCTCACTGTGTACACAATACACATATATATCCACATACATGTAATCATGTTTTTATATACATATGTATGTATGTATTTATAATAAATAAATACACTTGTTGCTGTTTGTGAGTGTTGACTCAAGCGCCTCATGGTATGCTACGAGTAGTAACAATAAAATTTTGTGTTTATGGTTCCAATGAAAGATACAAAAATATATTTTTGTTATCTTTTGTTTGTATTTATTTACATTTGACGGCATGATGTAAATAAATATAAATGTATGTTAGCACGTATGTATGTGCATATGTATTTATTTCTGCTGAATATTTATTTAGTTCCTTTCAATATTTTGTTGGCGTATGCGTTATGAATATGCCGCAAGTAAAAACATCACAGCTTTCGAGCTAAGAAAAGTAGAATCATAAGCTTTCATGGTCTTTTAGAAATGACTCAAGGCTATAACATTTTTGAGTTTTTTTTTTGTCTGGCAAGTATCTAGGCGCACGGCAGTGCGCCAGGCCAAGTTCCGGCCAATGCACACAGTGTGTATATTTACAGGAAGCCATTCGAGCTGTTTTTACCCCCCTCATAACTTTATTCCACGCGACCGTAAAACTATGAAATTTAAATCATAATTAGAATAAATGTTACCTCATATGCGAAGTTTGAAAGTTTTACAATGAAAGGTTCCGGAGATATGGAGGTGCAAAGAGTGCATATTTTAAGACATACTCACTGACCACTGACACACTCATCAAATTGATGAAGCACTTCCGCTATCGCTAGAGAGCTAAGATTTGGTACACGAGTAGATCTAGGTGAGAAATGAGCCAAAAAAAATCTGAAAACCTAAAAATTTTAACCAATTCGGCGGAGCTACGCCCATAAAAATTAAAATCTGTGCTAGTGAGCTGAAATTTTCTACAGAAATAAGTCTAGGTTAGCAATAAACTAAAAAAAATTTAAAACCCGAACATTTTGGCCAGGAGGGCGGAGCTACGCCCATAAAGGCTAGAATTAAAAAAGCAAATCTAGGGCGCTTAATCGAAGATATTTTATTGAAATTCGGCATACGTACTGCGATAATGCAAGCCTAAAAGTTTTTTATTTAAAAAGTGGGCGTTGACACGCCCATACAATTTCAACCTCATGTTAGTGTACTACGGGCTCAGCATATTTAGATATACTATTTCTGTATGTATTATTATCCGTTTGCAACGAAACTTGACAGGAATAATAAGCAATGACCGAAAAAATCTTCAGTTTGTAAAAGTGGGCGGGGTTACGCCCATTAAAGTTATAAATGAAAAGTTGCGCTAAGGAGCTGAAATTTGAGACACTGAAAGGTATAGGGAAGAAAACAACAAGAAAACCCTGAAAGCCCGGAAATTTTAGTCAGTGGAATAAAAATTTAAAATTAAAAGTTGCGCTTATGAGCTGAAATTCGATACACAAGTTGGTCTAGGTGAGAAACGAACTAAAGAAATCTGAAATTTTTTTTACCAGAATGGGCGGTGCCACGCTACAAAGGCTGAAAACTTACAGCCTTATTTATAAAACTTACTAAGGCTTTTTAAGAAAAATTTCTTATGAAAATTTGTCTTAAAAGCCTTTTATAAAGCCTTAAAAAGTTTAATAAATAAGACTGTTAATATACAACTTTTAACTTAAGCCATTTTAGTGAAACCTTGCATATACGTTACACGTATACAATACTTCAAACTATAACCTAAAAAAGTGGGCGTAATCACTCCCATAAAATTTTAGCCTTGTGTTTAATCTACTTAGGTCTAGCATATTTTAAAAGAAAATTAACATGAATTATAAGCGCGGCTCACAACAATATTGTGAGTTTAAAATAGTGGGAGGGGTAATGCTCATAAAATTATAAGGTAAAGTTCACGCTAAAGAGCTGAAATTTTATACACAAGCAAGTGTAGATGAGTAAGCCAATGAAAAATCTTAAAACCAAGAAGTTTTATCAGCTAAGACTCCAATTCGCAGTAGAGTGCTGAAATTTTGGTGCACAAATTAATCTAGATCAGACATCACTTAGAAAAATTTAAGAAATCAGTAGTTTCAATCAGGTGTTGGGAACAAGCACTGTTAACTCAAAATTAAGTTAAATTTTATTGAAACTTTTCATCCACATTGCACTTATTCAAAGTAAAAATTTCCTGTTTACACCCATAAATCGTAGCTTTTTCTTTCATGTACTTCGGCTTAGCAGTTTTTAGTCTATTACTCATGTATTTCTCATCACATTTTTCCTACAAAGCTTTACATGAACCATAAGCACTAACAGATATAAAAGTCGGCTGGGCCATACCCATAATAATTTTACGTAATACTATACTGCAGAGAGCTAAAATTTTGTAGACAAATAGTCCTAATTGATTTACTTTATCGGAAAATCAAGAATTAAAGCACCAGCTACCCTATTGAAACTTTACATACACATTGGGCATATCCTTCTGATTTATGTACTTCGGCTAGGCAGACTTTAATATATAAATATATTGAGAAAATAGGCGGGATCACTCCCACTAGAATTGACGCTATATTTTACATGTTTCTTTCCAGACGACTCTTTACAAATAGCGTACACACTGGCGACCCGTTGTAATAGCACAATAATTCATTTTTAAGGTGTAAAATCCAACACTCATCATGCTGTAACCCATTATTTCATGTAACTATGCCATTTTTAACTGGCACAATCATCATGAATAGAAATAAAATACCTCAGAAACCTTAAGTTTAAAAAGTGTTATCATAGAAAATTTTTCAAAAAGTAGTTAGATCCTCACAAAAACATCAATGTGAAAAAAGGCTAAGTTCCTATCAAAAATTTGGCCATCAAAAGCATTGAGATATAAATTTTGACCTAGTTCTTGTTTGGGACAACACCTATCACTGGCATATGCTATGCATTATATACATTTGGCGATTTAAGCATGCGTATATAAATAGCGATCACAGCAGTGTTCTAAAATATAAAAAAAATTTTAAAAATATTTGAAAAGGAAATACAGTGGAAATGCCAGCTGGGTATAAGTGGTTTAAAATGGCAAATTAAAATTTTAATTATTAATTTTAATTATATTACTTATAAAGAACATAAGCTATATATTATATAGACAAACATTTATATTTGGACATAAAAGTAAAATTGTAATAGTCTTCGTCAAAGTGTGTATTAAATGTGCGTAGTTATAGCTTGCCAGCATTTTAAAGCAAAATCGTAATATTTTCATTTAATTTGAGCTCAATTTTCGCTTGACCGAAATAAAAAGCTTTCGTTTTGGCAAGCAAAATAAAATATGAAATTTTGTATTTTTTTTTTGAAAATTGTTATTTAAATTTTAATTTTTTTTCCAAGCTTTGTGCTACTTTACAAATTAAGAAAGTATCGCACAGCTAAAATACTTCTCTGACAGGTCTCGTAAATATGATAAATTTTTCATGAATGATTTAATGCAAATAATATAAATACCAGTGTGTGTATAAGTGTACATACATACATACATATATACATACATATATACATACATATTTTCCTTTTTGTCATAAAATGATTTGGCATATTTGTGCCCAACATGAAGGATAGATTTAGTAAAATTTATGTGCATTATGTGCAAGAATTGTTGTTATATAATTTAGCATTAATAGTTTTTCTGTTGAAACTTAAACGTTCATATAAAACCTCAAAGTTATTCTTTTTAATATTTAAATGCTTTGTGGTTTTCATTTCTGCATTTTTATCATAAAATTTCTTTACCACAATACTTAAACGAATTAAGTGCATACATACATATTTTCTTGTGAGTGAGTAAATTTATTTATTTATTTTTGCAAAAGACTTTAAGCATTCTTGCATTATTAAATGAAATATATTTTCAATTAAATAAAAATGTATTTTTAAGCAAGTGAATTGAATTTTCTTATGAAATATATGCATAAATTGATGAAATAAGGATATTTAATTATATCTTCAAAATTCTATTGTAAGCTATGGAATTGTAATATGTAGTATTAAATTAAATCATATGAGTAATTTAATACAAAAATAAATTCATTAGTTATTCAAATGAATTATTGTGGAAAATTTTTATTAAATCTTATTTAAGTTTGAAGCAATTTTTAAGAAAAAAAAAATTAAATTTATGCAACTGTGAGTAGAAATGAAAAATAATTTTGTAAAAATAAAATAATTTTCTTAAATTAAGTTTTTAGTACTGGAAATTAAAAATATAAAGCCTTGTATAAAAACTATTAAGACTTTATAAAATAAGTTTTTAAAAAAATTTTTTTTATGAAGCCTGAATAAGTTTTATGAAAATTTATTTTATAAACCTTTTATAAAGCCGTAATAATTTTTTTATAAATAAGCATGATGATATATATTAGTGCCACTCCTAAAAGTATGCACTAATGATTTAAGTGTCTCTTCAGCTAAATTCGACTATTTTCGATGATGACATGTTATTGGCCATAAATAATTCCTCATTGTTGCCATCAGATTTAATTTGTTAAAGCCCTTTATGACATAGTAATGACTTGTTGCTAAGTAAGTTTATAAAATTTAGTTGTAAACTACAACTCACACCCACATATATACATACACACACACACACACACACACACACACACAAAGAGTTACGTGCATGCAGCAGCAAATAAATCATTTCGTTCATTTTCATTTAATGTTGCCTGTTGAAACTTCGCTCCTTTTATATACACGTGTGTATTTTTGTATAAAAATTGATTTTAGTAATTTACATAAAAAAGACACCTGTGCTTCACTTGTTGCATGTGCAACAGCACATGAATTTATAATGCTTTGAGTGTCTTCCACTCTAACGTTGCCTTTGAAAATTATAACCTTGGCTGTTGGTATTATTTCATTTACAAAACTTTATATATAAAAAAAAGAAATTAGTTTCTGAGTCAGAGGAATTTTAATGCATAAACAAGTTACTTCATTAATAACCAGGAAGGTAATTAGAGGGTTTTTTTTGTAATATCTAACATAATCAGGATGCGGGCAAAGTTAAAAGCAAAGTTATTTTAGAATAATATTATTTAATTTTGTATATGTGGCATACATATAATAATTTAATTTTAGATAATTAAGTTGAATATTGTTGTTGTTTAATTTAGTTATCTGTATCGTTTTATTTTGATCAATCAAAAGTCGTTTGCCTTGGGCATGAAATCTCAAAAAGTTAAATTATCTTTCCTACAAATGCCAAAAAAAAAAAATGTTATACTGTTGGGCGTGCCTTGAAGCCTTTTAAATAAAAAGTTGGTCTGAAGACTTACTTTGTCATATTTAAAGTGAGAGTGAAAGGAAATAGTGTTTGAACTTTGATATTTTATTTATCGTGGTAGAATTAAAATCATTATGCAAAACTTTTGTTAACAAGGAAAATAAATATGTAGTTGCATTAATACTTCAGGGGAACAGATTTTGTAGCCCTTTTCAAGCAAATACTTGAAGCTCTTTTTAAACAGACTACTTTTTTAGGGTCCCGTACACCAAAGGTGAAAAGGAACCCTATTGTTTTCGCTACGCTGTCCGTCTGTCTGCCACAGGCTATTTTCTCGAGAACCATATTAGCTACGGACACGAAATTGGGACAGAATATGTAGAACTTTGGCCGCTACAACAATAAATACATGAGAGTTAAAACTTAAAGGGTGTTCCACAACGAGCAACGAAAAATTATAAGATACCTCGTAATATATATACAATTGTATGTATTTATATACTAGACACTTGCAATTTGTAAAGTTAGTGTATTTTTATATAGACTACAACAATTAACACTAACATTTAAAAAAAAATCTAAATTAAAGGGTGTTCTATCAGTAAATGAAATTTTGACTTTGTAATTTTGACAACTTGCTGTATCTTCGAAACCGTAAGAGGCAAACTTTTGAAATTATAAAATACGGTAAAAATTAAAAATCCCAAAATTATAAAATCGCCAAATCGAAAAAAGTCGCCAAATTTAAAAAAATCGCCAAAATTAAAAAAAAACCGCCAGAAACCGAAAATAATCGCCAAAATGAGAAAATGAGAATGCTATCATCGGAAAAAATTGCACTACTGGAAAAGTATTTAGAAGGTCTTGATGTAACGTCCGCATCTAATTACTCTTTATGGCGTGCTACTAGAAATCTTAAACGACCCGTTGATCTTAAATCACCATTGCGTACTGCGACCGGAGGCTGGGCAAGAAGTGATAGTGAGAAAGGTAACTTATTTTCTGAGCATTTAAAATCTGTATTCACTCCCAATTCATGTACGGGTGCTGCTGATTTACCGAGTGTAGTTTCTCTACCCCCTCGTCCCTTAAGGTTTAAGATGCGTGAAGTACAAAAAGTAATTGCTGAACTCAACCCGAAGAAAGCTCCAGGTATTGATGGCATTAGTAACAAAATGCTCATGAACTTGCCTCATATTGCAATAAGAATCCTGCTATTTACTTTTAATGCTATTTTAAGAATGCAATATTTTCCACATAACTGGAAACTGGCCAAGATCAAAATGATTCCAAAGGCGGGCAAAGATCTTACCAAGACTGAGTCATATAGGCCTATAAGCTTACTATCTACAATCTCAAAGCTTTTCGAAAAGCTGCTCATGACTAAATTGTCCAAAATTTTAACTGATAATGGGTGCATCCCGGACCATCAATTTGGCTTTAGAAGTCAGCACAGCACGATTGAACAAACGCATAGACTGGTCCAAGTTGTAAGAAGAACATTTGAAGAAAAGAAGTATTGTTCTGCTCTCCTTATTTATGTTTCTCAGGCATTTGATAAAGTATGGCACGAAGGCCTAGTTTTAAAATTGAAGACATATCTGCCAATAAACATTCAAAAGCTTTTGGAAAGTTATATTATTGATAGGAAGTTCACTGTTGTGGAAGGAGAGTTCACGAGTGTGCCCGAAACTATATCTTCTGGTGTGCCCCAGGGTAGTATTCTGGGTCCTGTCTTGTATTTAATATATACTTGTGATATGCCTGTGAGCAATAATATCCATATTTCTACTTTTGCCGATGATACAGCCTGTATGAGTGTGCACGAAAACCCTTATGAGGCATCCCGCAATCTCCAGGAACATATCACTCAGCTGGAAATATGGTTGAACTTATGGAGAATTAAAGTCAATGAACAAAAGTGTGTCCATATAACGTTCACCCTAAGAAGAGATACTTGCTCCCCCATTCGAATCAACAACCAAAATATTCCTCAACATTCCCAAGTGAAATACCTTGGTATACACCTTGATCGAAGACTTACATGGAAACATCATATTGACTCTAAGTTAACTCAGATGAAACTTAAGTTAACTCAAATATATTGGTTGATTGGCAGAAACTCAACACTCAGCCTAGACTGCAAACTTTTATTATACAAGTCGATTTTGAAGCCAATATGGCGCTACGGAATTCAGTTATGGGGCACTGCTTCAGCTTCCAATGTCGAGAGAATCCAACGAAGGCAAAACAAAATTTTACGGTTAATAACATCGGCTCCATGGTACATCCAAAATTCTATTATACATCGTGATTTAAATATGCCACTAGTGACTGAAGAAATTGCAAAATACGCAGACAAATATTTAACAAAACTCGAATCACATCCTAATCCGCTTGCTCGTAATATTTTGAACTTTACTGGACACATCCGCTTAAAAAAGAGGGACACACGGGCTCTTATACCTAACACTCCAGATGGGACTACTTGAAAATACTTCCCCCCCCTTTTTTTGATTATCACTACTAATGTATTATTTATAACTACCACTAAGTTTATGTCCGACACTGGTCGGGCCTAATAATTTTTTTTTTATAGATTTAAGATTTGAATACTTATTGTTAGTTCACATATGAAGATACAATAAATAAATACATGCATTAAAAAAAAAAAAAAAAAAAATGAGAAAAAAGTGCCGAAACTAAAAAAAATCGGCAAAACCGAAAAACCGCAAAAAACGCCAAAACTAAAAAATTACATATTAAAAAAACGACCAATAACCGAAATAATCCCAAGAACGAACAAAATGCCAAAACTATATATTATATAAGCTAAAGTTCGTATAGTATTACATATCTATGGACATATGCAAAAAAACTTAACAAAGGTTTGTCAAGCAATGCTAAGTAAAGTTGTATTTTAAAAGAATTATTATATCAAAATTCTAAAGTAGGCACCCACGTTTGTTAAGATTACTTTAAGTTAATATTTCCCAAATGGGTATTTTGTACTTCAAATATTTTTGTTAATATTGCACATATTGATTCAACTGATTCAAAATACATATGTACATTGCAAAATCCATAAAAAATATTAAAATAAATACAATTACACAAAAATGTTTTAGTGATGTACATTGAAACAAAACGAATCAAATAAAACTGGATATTCAAATGCTCATTTCATTCGCATAAAATAAATTGTGATAATTTTTCATATTTTTTTACTTTTACTTCATAGAAATGTTTATCTGTTTTCCTACCATGTCAGAAGCTCATATTTTTTAGATTAGGTTGATTTAAAAAAATATTAACTTTAAAGTGCTTGCCAACTACTATGAACTTTAAAGCTAAAGTAAAATATTTTTTTGCATAAGGCCACTAGTGTCCGTATGGAACCCTTCGTACGCGAGTCAAAGTCGCATTTTACTGAATTTATTTCTTTCTTTCAATATTTCTCCGACTTCTGTTTACTATCATCACGATACTTGCAGTACATTGGCATACAAAACTATCCTAAAAAATTGGATCTTAAAGATCTATAAACATTTTTATTATTAAAATTATTTAATATTTAAAACTTCAAAAAATTCTTCTAAATAAAATATCAGTTTTTTATTTAGAATTTTTGAGAATTTCATATTTCCTATACGGTTTTTATTAAAAAAATATGGACTTCAAAAAAGACTTTTAAGTAAAATATCTGTTATTAATTTTGAATTTGCAATGAATTTCATATTTCTTTAGTATTTTTCCAATCCTACAATTTGAACCTTGCACATATCGTCGCTGTTTTAACTAACTGAGCTAACTGAAATTTTTTTGAAAAATTAGTTAAGTCCTTTATAAGTCATAATACACATTGTCTACAATTTTCATGACTGTGAGCATTGCTTTTGTGCCTATATAAGTAAAAAGATTTCTGACGCAGCCATAAGAATGAATGTATAAAGCAATCATAAAAACTGCTCTCCTGTTAAATTTTCAAGTTGTTTGTTAGGTCAGCTAGTTAAAACAGCGACGATATATGTATGTACATGCATATGTATGTACAATATAAATAATATGTATATATGTATTTATATATATACTTACTTTAACTTTTTTCAAACTCAAGACTGACTAAAATCTGGTTTTGATTACGAATTCATAACAGTTCGACAACAACAAATAAGAACATTTAATATTGAAATATTTTTTGTTTGGCAAATTTCCTATCATCTGTTGAATGTCAAATTAAAAACTTTTTAGTTTTTTTTTTTTCTAAAGTTAGAATTTTTTGTATGTATGAATGTATTTATATATTGTAAATACTTTTAACTATAATCATTTTATTTTTCAATATTAATATTTTTAGTAAAGTTTAGTTTGTACGCAAATTTCATTACAGTTTTACAATTTCTTTTAGTTTATCAGAAAATTTTTTGTTGGTTATTTATAATTTTTGATATATACTTTGACAAGTAAAATTTAGTTGTATGAAGTTTCATATTATTTAAAAAAAGTTAAGAATTGGATATTCTACAGAGACTTTTAAATGAAACACAGTTTTTTTTTTTTTTTTGATAAAAAGTTATTTTAATTTTCAACTTAGTCTCGTTTGAGCTCAATTCACTTTGGCCAATTTTGTTATCCCTTCCAAAAAATAAAATTTGTGCAGATCATTGAAAATGCTATTTGGTTATTAGATGGATTTCAGCCAAATCTCTTTCCATCAAGCCATTTCTTAAGGTTTGGTAACAAATCAAATAGTTCTGAAACTATAACCGAAGAAAAGAGCTAATGAAGGAGCATTTCGTTGCCCAATTTATGAATTTTCGTTAAGGAAACTGCACAGGTTTACTTCTTTGCATTGCCCTGGTGGACAATCAGGGGATACTAGTCCTAATGTAACATCAGAAAGCCCTCCTTTGTCAGCATTGTGTAGCAGAACCATCGGCGAAGTAAAATAACCAATTTAATGCGACTCATTGACGCCAGAGACGCTGCAACATCCTGTATTAAAAACTTGCAAAAAGCAGGGTTGTTAAAAACACGAGACTTTCATCTATCTCTTCCTTCATCATTTGTCTTCTCTATAACTTTTTTTTATCTTTCCGAAAGAAGGTAACACTTATTAATAGTAGAAGGCATTCTTTGTGGAGTGTTGCTTCTCCTTAAAAAATAAAGATTATATCTTTTTTCTTGTCCAAATCTATTGTTTTACCTTTTTGAAAGAAGTTAATTTGGATTATACCACACGCATCCTAAGAAACGGTCGCTTTGACCTTGTTGACCGACAAACTCAACTTGGCTTTCCGTGGTGTCCATTTGACTGCTGTTTGCTCTTTGGTGTATTCAAACACTCCTGTGAAGTTGGCACACGATCGCGATTGTGGTTGATTGTGAGCAAACGAATCAATCACCTTTGCCGAAAAGTTTCTCATACCCAGGCGATTAACTAAAAATAAAATCAATTAGACATGCATGGGCGTAGCTAGAAATTTTTTTTAGCGGGGATGGTTAATGGTGGTGCATTATTACTGGTAATTTTCATATTTAATTTTGAAATATATATAATTCTAGTTGGATTACAGCAATGCTTGAGGGAGGCACTGATCCCCCTCCTTCTTTAGAATGGTCTTTCTACGCCTACGTGAGATAATTGTGGCTTCCACATGTATCTCTCTCACTTTAAAACTACGATTTTTTTTAATTGTTTCGGGTGTAGAAACTAGGCGTCCAGAACGTTCGGCATTTGGAAAAATACAAATTTATATATTCAAAAAGTTTTTAATTCAAAACTTGTTGGGAAATTCATATTAAAAAGAAAAATTTTAGTTTTCATTCTTTATAGAGTTTATAACATTAACTCATAATGAAATGGAATACGAGAAATGGTTTTTGCTGTACGCACTTGTGCAATTATTGACGTGCCGTTGAAACATGTATTTTAACTAAAATTACCACGAATTCAAATTACTCTACTTAAACATATTTAACTAAATATTTTTGATCATCACTTTAATTACTTTTAACTTCTTCAATATATATATGTACGTACTTTTAAGTACACTGGAGTAATTAAGACTTCTTTTTTCTTGCTTTCATCATCATGTTGACTTTTCAGTACAATCACACTGACTGTTGTCAACTGAACATAATTTTATGGCGCAGCCGTGTGTTTTTATTTGAGGATTAATTTTTTAATCAAGTTCAGTAAATCAAAGGCATGTGATAAAAATATATTCAGTTGATAGAATTCAGTGTGATGTGAAGTGAAACAATTACTTTTTCTTTTCTCTGTAACATCAAAGTTAAAGAAAGCGTCACACAAAGTTTTCTTAATATTAATTTATTTTTATGAACTATGAAAAATTATCCTATTTATATTAAAAATTTTAAAAATTGTGTGATTATATTTTGAGAATCTTGTTAACTGTATAATGCTAAAGCTAAAGCCAAAGGTGAGCGGATTTAAACACAGTTGGACACGCAGTTTGCTCGTAGACTGCATTAGTTTAGTTTAGTTTCGTTTAGTTTAGTTTAAATAATCCATTATCTATCCTATCTTATTATTTTTTAAAGTTTTACATTTTGCTATCAATATTATATTTTTATAACATAATGGAAAACATTTTTGAGCATTTTTCTTAAAGGTTTTTGATATGTCAATACAATACTGGCCAACAAACTAGTCCTAAGAAGTTTATAATTTTTTTTTTTAAAGAAGTCCCAACGGAATTGCGTTGTATTTAGCACATATACTTGCTACGTCCACACACACATACTACGATATTTGCATTTGAGGTAAGCAGCTTTAAAAGTTCTTAATTCTGTTCTTGTTTCTTTGCAAAGTAAGAGCTATCATTGTTCTGACTGGCTGTTGTGCTCTCCTCGGTGTGAAAACACAAAAGCTCTTTTGCAAAAGTTTGCACATTTTGTATATGGCTTGGATGTAGCTGACATAGACAGTTTAAAGCGGGGAAAGTCGCGAAAATTTACTGTTGTAGTATTTCATACATTTGGTTTTGCGTGCGCTTCGACTGGGTGCACACACGGCATTTTTAGTTGAGCAAATTTTGACTTTATAGAAGAGAGAGTAAGAGAAAGATATAGAGATAGTGAAGAAGAAAAAGAAGATGAAGTAGAAAAAGTATTGGAAGCAGGGACGTCGTTGAGAATTTTAAAATTGTACCAACAACTTTCAAAAATTTTACTTTTTATACCCTTAACTAAAAATGGTAAAAGGGTATATATAGGTTTGTCATTCCGTTTGTAATTTCTAGAATATTAATAAGCGCGCCATATATTCTGGATCCTTATGCATAGGGAAGACGAATACGTGAAATCGGTTTTCCGAAGCTCCCAGAAAAGCTAGAGACTTCGTTCTTGGACTGGTGTGTCAGAAATGGTCGAAGTAAGATTGGTATTGAAAATCAGCAAAATCGAGCAGACGGTTTCAGAGCTGGGAAACTTAAACTTCATTTTGCCATACAAAATAACTACCGAAAACTAGTTATTATTATTTTTTTATTAAATAAACTTATTTTATACTTCAGTATGAATAAAATTAATATTTCTTAATAAAAAAAATAAAAAAAAAAAAATTTAAAAAAATTAAATAGACGTTTCCAGGGTTGGAAAACTTTAACTTTTTTATACAAAATTATACAAAATTAATTTACTAAAATAAATTTTTCCTTTTTTCTATAAATTAAATATATCTTATATTCTAAGAAGAAAGAGATTGGGTTAAAAAATCAGAAAAATCAAAAAGGATAATTCCAGAGTTGGGAAAAATCAACTACCGTAAACTAATTTTTATTTTATTTTTTAAATTAAATTATACTTCAGTACAAATTAAATTTGTATTTCAAATTAAAAAAGAAAGTTAAAAAAATGAAAAAGACGTTTCCAGGGTTGGAAAACTTTAATTTTTTTTTAATACAAAAGTAACTTACTAAAACAAATTTTTTCTTTTTCTCTATAAATTAAACATATCTTAGATTCTTAAAAGAAAGAGATTGGTGTAACAAATCAGAAAAATCAAAAAGGATGATTCCAGGGTTGGGAAACTTACACTTTTTGAAATATATAAAAGTAACTAGGTCTTACTATTTTTTTATTTTTTTTATTAAATTAACTTATTTTATACTGTAGTATACAATAAATTGATATTAAAAATTAAAACAAAATTTAATACATGAAAAAGACGTTTCCAGGGTTGGAAAACTTTAACTTTGTTCTTATACAAAAGTAACTTACTAAAACAATTTTTTTCTTTTTCTCTATATATTAAACATAGCTGATATTCTTAAAAGAAACATATTGGTGTACGAAATCTGAAAAATCAAAAAGAACGGTTCCAGAGCTGGAAAACTTACACTTTTTACTACCGAAAACTAATTTTAATTTTTTTTTATAAAATTAACTTATTTTATACTTCAGTACGAATGAATTTGGTATTTCAAATTAAAAAAAAATAAAAAAATGAAAACGACGTTTCCAGGGTAGGAAAACCTTATTTTTTATACACAAGTAACTTACTAAAACGAATTTTTCCTTTTTTTACTATAAATTAAACATATCTTACATTCTTAAAAAAAATTGTTTTTAAGACTACAGAAAAAACAAAAAGGGGGATTCCAGGGTTGGGAAACTTACACTCTTTGTGATATAAAAACTTAACTACCGAAAATTAATTTTTATTATTTTTATTAAATAAACTTATTTTACGCTTGAGTACGAAAAAAATTGGTATTCAAAATAGAAAAAACCATTAAACAAATTAAAAAGACGATTCCAAGGTTGGAAAACTTTAACTTTTTTTGTACAAAAGTAACTTAATAAAACTAATTTTTCCTTTTTTCTATAAATTAAACATATCTTAAATTCTTAAAAGAAAGAGATTGGTGTTAGAAATCAGAAAAATCAAAAAGAATGATCTCAGGGTTGGGAAACTTACACTTTTTGTGATATATAAAAGTAACTAAGTCTAAATAATTTTTATCTTTTCCTTTATAGATTATACATATTTTACGTTTTGGAAAGATAAGTTTGGTGTAGTAAATTATAAAAATAATAACCACAGCTCCAGAGCTGGAAACTTTGAACTTTTTTTCTGGATATTAAAGTAACTAAATAAAACATTTTTTTTAAATTTCCTTTTTTCTTTTTTTACTTAACACATTTTCTATATTTTTTAAGAACTACTAGATTGATATAAGGAATCAGAAAAATCTAATATAATGATTCTAGGATTTGTAAATTAATTTTTTTGTAGATAAAAGTAACTAGGTCAAATTATTTTTTTCTTTTTGTTTATACTTTATGTATGTGCTTATGTATGTATCTCTACACTACATAAAAACACTTTGGTAAAGGGTATATAAGATTCGGCACAGCCGAATATAGCACTCTTACTTGTTTTTACCTTATTTGCACTAAACGATTTTTTTAGTTCAAATTACATATTTTTATTTGTTTTTATTAAAATAATCGACTTTGTTCTGGCTACCAAATCATTTTCACAAATTTACTTGTAAGTTGAGATGTTAAAGCAAATGGTTACACCTGTGTAAGTTGAAATTTTAAATACACAAATTAATAGCATGTGCTCAAGCATCCGAGTTTAGAAGAAAAATTATTTGGAAATGGATGAGTTCACCTTTTTTGAATTTTTCGCTGCATTTTGTTTCAAAAGACTGTTTTAAGGTGAGAAGAATATGAGTTTCATTGTTCAAAAGTGAAAATTAACATAGATGCAATAGTTTAAAAAGAAATGCGGAGTGAAACTGGTGAGATTCCTAAAATGTACTAAATTAGTCATTGGCGTACTATTGTACTTCCCAAGTTTGAATAGTACCAAAGAAGGTACAATTGTACCAACTTTGCCAACCCTGAGAAGAAGATAATAATTAGGAGAGTCATCATATGTTTCTCTCTCGCCTGTGAACTAAAAAGTTGCTCAATTCAAATTGCCACTTGGCACAGTGAGACAACGCCGGCATTAAATACAAGGACTCATTGTAGAGCTTTGAAATTTTGCACAGGTTATTTTTGAGGCAATTCCAGTTTAAAAAACTATATAAAAGAATATAAAAAAAAAATAAAAAAAAAATAAAAGTAAAAAGTTGTAAACATGCTATTGCATGCTAACATACGTATAGCGACAGAATGTGCGCGTCGCGTATTTTTTGTAGTTTTTTGAATGTTTAAAGTACTTTTGCAAACTTTTGCTTCGTCCTTTACTTCAAATGAAAGCTGAAACTTCAATCTTTCATTTGATATAAGTCTGCACCTGGGGCGAGGGGCTGCTCTATATTTCCTAGTCCATTAAAAATGCAAAATGTTAAATTTTTACACCACAATTCTGTTGTTAAGAAATTTTTTGTTTGTGTTTTTTTTAATTTCTTTTTTCATCTACTCATTCTACAACAACTCAGTTAATTAAAAAAATACTTTAAAGTTATATTTATTATGTATTTTTTTATTAATAAGCTTTTGAATATTACATATTGAACTAACATATTTCAAGCGCGTTGGCATACCTCAACTTTGACTTGCTCTAGACCAAAAAGTAATGAAGTTATGAGGCTGAAATTTCAGGGAATTGTTACTCATATATCTGTTAATATACTGTAAAAATTTCAACCAAATTGGACGACACGCCAAAAACCATTTTTTGCCGCGGTTACTATAGGGCTGTCTCACTAATTTGTGATTGCCATTTATGTGAAAGTTTGTTTTACTTTAATTTAAGTTCATAAATGTAACATGAACATACAAACCACTTAAATAATAATTTCTAAAACTGCACCAAGGCGTTAAAATTCAATGTTTAAAGCTTGAAACGAAAGACAATTCAGTTTTAGTACAATATCAATTTAGTTTTTCTGGGAAAACGGAAACGTGTATTTACCTTTCCTAAAAAAATTTCAAATTAAAAAATATCTTCTCCTTCATTTAGCAGCGTCAAATTCATATTTCATGTTGTAGTGTTGTTAGAAAATGCTTAAAGCGGCTCCTTCAGGTCTTTTGTGAAAAATTAAATTGTTGCGAATTGGATTATAAAATGATCTTTTTTTCATTCTCTTACAATTGCTATTAAAATTCTTTTATGATTTTATTTTGTTATAAAATTAGATTTGAAAAATTAGTATGTGGGTATAAGTATCCGTATATGAAACAAATTTAAATTGCGTTACTTATGAACACTAATGATTATTATTATCATTGATATTAAGCTCTTATCATGTATTTTTAAACATTTAATACCATTTAAGTTTAAAATTGGAAATAAAACCAAACAATAAATATTATTAATAAGTTGAAATGTAATATTAGGACATTTTTATTTTAATATGAAGGTATAAATACAAACAGTCATCGAACGTTAATTTTATTCCCATTAATTAAAAATTTTTCGATAATCACCATTAACACATATTATAAAAGAAATTCTACATGCAGTGTCTGTTTGTTGAAAGTCCGTGCCAAGAAAATAAAAAACCTTGTCAACCTGCTTTACAAGAATTTCGCACAGCATTGTACATTAGGGTGTATCGAAAAAAAAAGTTCACGGTACAACATCGAATATAAAGTATTGTTGCAAGGCAGTTTCGAAATTTTTTATTTTTTTTTGCGTAACGTAGGAGTCGTCGCTAAATTACATTTTTCTTTGTATCTGCGGCGACAATTGGTATCATCTTCAGCCCTATATATATTTTTTTTAGTGCAAATAGAATATGTGAATTGTTTTGATTTATCCTTACTCCAATTTGTTGAATGATTTTTTATATAAAGAACGCTTAAAGGCTTAAAGGCTCGCCTCTCAATTGGGCCATTGTTTCTCGTTCTGAGTGGCATGTGGTACCGTTTAGCTGAAACCACATGTAGCCAAGTCCAGCTTTTCTATTTAAAAAAAAAAAGGGATAACAGAGTTCCAATTGCTGCGAATGGCATCGAATCGATAATTCAAAGTCATCAACAATACTGGCGGATACAGCCAGGGCTGTCAGATGTGGCGATTTCTCCCCAAACGTGGCGATTTTTCAACTTGTTTGGCGTCCAAATTTTTTGTTTAGTGACATGGCGATTTTTTTCTTGGCTATAAATAAATTTTTTGGCGATTTTTGTCGCTATTTTTTTTTTAACAAAATTTAAATTAAAAATTTTCGTAATTCAAGGAAATTAGTTTGTTAAAGGAGTAGTTTAAAATAAATAAATCCCATCAGACTCATCTGCAAGAAATTAAAGCAACTTGATTTTGATTATAATTCTTATATTAATTATTTTAATTAATTAATTTTAAATTTGAATACGAAAAATTTACAAAAAATTATTTTTGGCTACCTTATTTCTACTTTTGGCGATTTTCTGCTAAATTTCTATACGATTATTTTATAAAGAAATTATATCAAAAAAAGTATTACATAAAATCAAATTTATTATCAAATATTTATTATGAAAAACTACATAAAATTTTTTTTATTTTGGTGATTTTTAAAATCAATTTGGCGAAATCAGTCAGAAAAAATCTGACAACCCTGGATACATCAGCAATATTTTCCTCTGTCCGCACTCTACGTATGCGTGCCGTAATGAATGTTTATTTTTGTTCAATTAGTTTGTTTTATTATAAAATGAAAAATAAATTAATAAAAGCGCGACTTTGATTCGCTTGTGTTTTTTTAAGATTGAGATTTTTTTTTGTAATTCTTGCGTTTTTTTTTTTGTTTTAGTGACTTTTTACGGTTTTTGGCGATTTTGGTTGTTGTTTAGTTTTGGCGCTTGTTTCGTTGTGGCGATTTTTTCCCTTTTATTTTATTTATTTTTGGCGATAGTTTTCATTTAAATGCATGTTTCATTTTGGCGATTTTTTGTTAGGACATTTTTGGATTTTTTTTAATTTTTTGTTTTAGCGTTTTTGAAAATTTCAAAAGTTTGCCTCTAGCGGTTTCCAAGATACACCTAGATGTCCATATTTCACACTCAAAATTACATTAGCTGATGGAATACCCTATAACTTTGATATTTTAAATTTCAGTCTTAATTGGTGTGAGCTGCATAAAAATACATTAACTTTGAAAATTCCAATTGTCGGTATATAATTGTCAGTATATTACATTTTAATTTAAAAATTTTTCGTTGATCTCATTAGGATACCCTTTAATTTTTAACTGTCATATATTTTTTGTCATAGCAAAATTTTTTCAAGGACCTTAGTTGAGTATCTATTTTATTCTGCGCTCTTCCTTTAATTAAAATACAATTATTTTCTCTTAAAAAAAAATTAAGACAAATTAATAACTAGAGATACCTTGAAAAGAAATCAGGCCTTCCTGAAGGCAATTTATTCAACCACATCTGAAGCAACTCGAAGGCGTATATACATATGTATCAGAGATCTGCATTATTACGAATCAAACGGCATAATTTTGCATTTTCTAAAATGAATATTGAGCTAGCACTTAATTTTAAAAAAATTAAGAATGCTATTGCATGATTCATATCAATGATACTGTTATTAATAAATGCATGCCACTGCTTGCAATTTCTAATCATTCATATGATTCTCTAAAGCAATGAATCAGTATGATTGTTTTGAAGACTTCTTAAAACCCCTTCTGACAAATATAGTTTTATGTAATATTATAAAATAAAATAGCTGGGCTAATTTTATTTTATAAATTATTTTATTACGAGAAGAATTATTGATTAATACGTAATGTTTTATAAACTTAAGACTTTATCTAGTCAACGTACTTTTGTGAGTTATTTGATGAGTCCTAGTTTACAATATGCAAGTCGTATTGCTAAGATAATTAGTCTGTTAGAACGAGGGGAACAAGACGTTTCTTCACCCGTCGTCTCTCTCTCTCTCTCTCTCCTAACAAACTAATCAGCTTAGGAACAAGACTTGCATAGTGTAAACTAAGACTTACCATACAAAACAATCAAACAACAGCAAGCATTTATTATTTATTTTTACTAACAACTCTCGAAAAAAGAGAGTGAGTTAATGACAGTCAGTTGTTAGAAAGTTAACTCTGCAAGCAATACCATTACTGCATATTGATGTTAAAGAACAACACAAAAGCATTGTAAAAGTGCGTGGGGAGCAAAAGTGAATCAACACATACAGTTTTCTGATATGTATAAAAGTTTAAAATTTGGTAAGCGCTTACCTACCACAACAAAGGTATGAAATAACTTATTATAAAAAGCTTTTTATTTTAGGGAAAGAAAATGAAATAAAAAGAAGAACAAAAAGCTTGCTTGTTCACAGTTTCAATGATTTTCTTTTAATTATATTTTAGCTTAAGAAACAGCTTTAACAGAAAAAGTAATTAAAACTATTTTCTACCGATAATAATGATACAGAACGGGAACGAAAATTAAAACCTAATGAGTGTTTGAGACGTACCGACAACGTGAGAGTTGTCATACTTTCTCTTTTTCCGAGACACTGTCCTTTTTTTTGTCATCTGACCTCGAATAAAATTTTCGTCCGCAAAAGTTTTACTATTTTTACTATTTTTATCAGGCTTTAGTTATCTTCTTTGTAAATAAAAAAGAGTCTCAAAACGAGCGAACAATTCTGCTTCTTTATTTTTCATCCTGCAGTAGATGGCATGTAAAAAGTCACATGCTTTTTGTGCTTTTCATATATCGTGTAATGAGTCAACGTAACAGTAAGGGCCAAACCCACGATGTCGACAACGTTCGACTCGGCGCACACTTACATTGAAAACAAAAACAAATTTTAATATTTTGTTGTTGTTTCAAATGTAAGTGTGCGACAAGTCGAACGTTGTCGATATTGTGGGTCAGGCCTTAAATCTCGGTAAGTATTTGCATTATTTCAAAGTAATAAAAACAAGCAGCTGTTTCATTGGGAAACGTGTACTTTCGACTAATTACTTACGCCCTTAGAGTAAAAAATGGCATTTGAATATTTCGAAGGTTTGGTATCATTTAATAACATTTTGATAGGAAGCCACAGGTGTATGAACAAATTAATATCGTCCAGAAGAAATAAAACGTATATTTCCAAACATTTAAAAGAATATGTTAAATTCTTAGATTAAATCTTTTAAAGCTCATTGAATGTAAAAAAATTTAAATGAAATCAAAAAGTAAAACTTTTATGTTGCGCTCCAATAAGCCATGCACTTATTCGTTTACCACAAGTCCTTTGCATTCAGTTCTTTCATTAAGTTTTTTCTTGCACACAATATGCTTTTTAAAATTCACTGCGGATAAAGATGATTTTTCACTTCAGTGTTAATCGTGCAAAACATTGTCTAAAACGTGTGCTAGACAAGCAAAAAGCAGAACGTACATACATATGTACGTGTGTATGTATATATGTATATGAAAATAACTTGTAAAGTACATCATATTCTTGCATATGTGGGAAGTGTAAACAAATAATGAAGTTAAGGGAAAAAACACAAGAATACCCGCAAAATTATACTTGTTCTTATGTACCTGCTGACACATCTATCATAAAAAGGTTATTAATAGTCAATCACAATTTCTAAACTGTACGTCGACATACATGTAGTACATACAAACGATATAGATTTATAAAAAAACAAATATTATTTTTAAAATATTGGTACATCCTACAAAATCACAGCTATCGCTCAGTGAGTTAAGTTTGAAGTAGTTGTACTTCAAGGATTATTCCTCTCTGTTGCTTTGTATTTGTGTTTTGCTATCAAAATGAAAGAGGATTATTTTTTTTCAGTACTTTTCCAAAACAGATTATAAGTCCATAGGATGCTTTACATTTGAAGGTAAAACGTCTCATTAGTTAAAGCAAACAAGGGAATGTATTGGAAAGCATAAAGCAATGAAGAATATAATATTAGTAGTAACTAGTGGTGAAAGGTAATCACTATTTTGTAACAGAAAATGGGGAGTATTTTAAAACTAGGAAAAGGACATATCAAAATAATCATTCAGTTGTGATTTGTTTTTTGAATTTCTCAACATTAGTTTCAAAGAGATTGAATGTAGAAATTTGCTGCCTTAAAAGAATCATATTTTGATAGAATTTTTTTTTTGAAAAATATTTTAGACAATTTTCATTTCACATGTCTTAATGGTTTCATTTTGGAATAATCACTTGAGTGATAGGTGCCGCGTTAGATCACAATCGACCACAAAGGCAACTGCATACACAATTAAAAAATATTTTTTGAGGTTACCATAATCAAAAGCTTTATACTATGATTGAATTATATGGTTGCAGTCCGATCATATTACTGTCAATAGAAAAGCAAAGTTTAAAAAATATTATTATCTGAGTTAATAATAATATTATCTACAAAAATAATTAACTTTGTTTCATCTAATTTTAGTATTGTAAATATCACTGTGTGTAATTTTTTAAGTCATAGAAATATAACCATAAGCGGACACCACTACGTGATTAAAGTCCAAAAACAAATCCATGTCAACCAGTTTTGCCTCAAGTCATGCACTTTTTTTATGGACCACCAAATATTTGGGGCCTTGGTGCCATTTTAGCATTTTTTTAGGCTTCTATCTTGAAAACCCTTCGCAATTTTGATTTACTCTCTGAGGCAAAGTTGTAGCTATTGTCATAAAGAAAAAAATTGTGAACATATAAAATCAAAAAAGATTCATATTCAAGATCGAAATTGCAAAAAATTTAAAAAATTCCGTTATTTTACCTTTTTTCCCTTGTTCAGATCGATAGGTAGCAAACCGTTTAAAATTCAAGGAAACAACCTACAACAAAAATGTATCTAAGATCTTAGTTAACAACTTCTTAGAGCATATGAACTTCCTAGGAATGATTCTTAACACCGCACTGTGGGGTGAAAACTTTCACAAGTGGCGATTAATTCAAAAGATGAAAACTTTCACAACCGTATTTGGTACCATATGAAAGTAGATACAATTCTACATTACTAACTGCAAAAATAAAAGTTCTTATTAGTTTACTTTATTTGCAGTGTGTGTTCAAAGTTCAATAATTTTAGTTATTTTTACACGCATTGATTAAAAGAGAAAATTTTGATATTTCAAGTGATTATAGTTTTTGTTAAGACTTCTATAAGTAAACTTTTTATAATGGAACCGTCAACTTCAGGTATATGAACATTTAAAAACTTATTTTTTGATTAAATAAATGTTTTAGAAATATTACAAAAAAAAATTAAATTGCTCTAAAAATGTTGTATTTTTGATATATACATTGAGTTTCAACAACTTTGCAGATGAGTGCAGGAAAAAATGCTTTTATGCTCTTTAGATATAAGATTTTAGCTAATAAATCCCAGAATACCTATTTGCGCATTTGTGCGTTTTTTGAGTTATGAAAATTTTTGTGAGAGAATTCCAGTTGCTAAAAATCAATGTGAAAAATACATATTTGGGGTATTCACAAGGGTGTCTTAAGTGTCCTAAGTGTCATAATGTCTTATTATTTTAACATAGTTTAAAAAAATTGTTGTTGTGGCTCAAACAAAAAGGTCATAAAGTAATAAGACTTTCTCAGCTATGTTTATTGTTTGTCATAACTACATGTAGAAATGCGTGAGAGTTTACCAAAGGAATTGAGAGAGAGAGTAAAAAATGTACAAGGTGTTAAAACCAAAATACAAATAAGTACAATATTTATAATTGTAAATTATAAGGGGTTGCTCACAGCAGTCATATATTTTCGTTTTATAACTTTAAAACGTGTTAATTTATGAGTACCATTTGAATATCCCAATTAAAAGTATGCTCTACAATTAATTTACTAATTTATCTTCTTTCATTCCAAACTTACAGCAAAACTAGTCAAATAAGACAATTTTCTCCAAAATACAAAGGTTAAATTTTTTTTTCGAAAATTTTTTTAAATGCTGGTTTTTTATGTATTTATTAATATTCATCAATAAAAAATAACAACTCTGTAAAATTACGACTTCTGTGAATTAATCGCCACTGTGCACCGTTTAGGTAGCCGCAAAAGTTAAAAATTTCAAAAAAATTTTTTAATTTCATTTGTTTGGACATTTTTCACTTTTGCGGCTACCTACCTAAACTGTGATACCTAAATTTGATAAATTCATTCACAGTTGTGATTATTGATTTTTCAATCGCTGTGAAAAAATAAAAGGTTTCAAAATATCGCTCATCTCTAGTATATATTAAGCTTCCTAATACATTCAAATCATTTCTAATTTGAATATCCAATTTATTTCTGTTTCTGATTTATTAAATTCCTTTAAGATTCGGTTTGATTACTTAGTTTGTTTCAGTTTATTTCAGTCACATAAACATAAAATCTTTGATTAATAGTTACTTATAGGACTTAATGTTTCTCTGTTCTTTTTAACACCACGAATGACTTTTCTTTCTCTCTAGTTCTTGTACACTTTAAGGCTGTAATAAATTTCATAAGCCATGACAATTTCCTTTGGTTTTTTATTTTCCTATAAATTCTGTTAGTGTCAACAGTAAGTTTTTTAAATTTACAATTTGTTTCGGGGAAATTTTCCAATAATTTCATAAGTATATTACAAGCATATGTGTATGTTTAAAAAAATTGTATGAAGTGGTATACAAAGTGTTTGCTGACAATGACAACGACTACGTCGATTATTATTATGATGATGATGATGATAATGTTCTTAGCTAAAGACAATAATGATGATGACAATCAAGTTATCTAAACAGTATTAGTCAATTTCAACACAATTTCATTATACGATTCTAGTCAGTCATTTTATGATTTTCAAGTTCTTCTGTAGCATATTTTTTTTTCAATTCTAATTCAATTTGAAAACATTTAACGCTGCAATACTTTTCTGGTTGTTTGTTTTCTCCTTTAAGAGTGTTTGTTTGTTTTTTATTTTTTATTTTTCTTCTTTTTTTTTTGTGAAATGAAATAAGAAAAACTACATGAAGGTATTAAACTTTTATTTTCTCAAACTTAATTTCGTTGATTAAATTTGTCTTATGATTGCACTACGCTGTTAGAAAAATAACATACACACATACATAAATATCGCTATTTTATTGCCAAAAAGAGATAACTCAAAAAATTAAGTTTTGCAGAGAATAAGTTTTCGATTTACATCAAAGGTGGCAAAAAAAACCGACTTCAGTTCAAACATCTGATAGAAAATTTTCAAAAAAAAATTAAATTTATGGGATATAAAATTGGATTTTAATGGGCGTGCCTACGTCCATTTTTTAAATGCAGCCATTTGTGTGGTAAGATTCGTGAAAATCGGTTGAGTAGAACCAAGTGAAATATACTCACTGTAGCAGATTCTAATGGGCATAGACCCGTACATTTTTTCAACTTTAAAACTGTGTAATAGCAAGAACCAAGAAGTAAATATTAGTCATACAAAAAAATTCTTACATGCAAAGTTCAACTATTGTTGAAAAATAAATGAAATATTTTTCTTTCACAAAACAAAAACATGCATGTCAAAATTGCATTTTTAATTCTGTGGCAATAAGGAAAAAGTGCTTAAGTCATATTTTTTCTGTTTTGCAGCAGAGCAACTAGAAGCGTTTAAGTCGATTTTCAGAAATTTATTTCTTTTATAATTAAATTGGCAAATTCTCTGTTAACCTTTGTTTTTTTAAGCAAACATCGTAAATAATACATCTAAGTTGAATTATACCAAACTATAACCTAAATTAAGCTATTATTCCAAATGAGGTTAGAAGTCTAAAAAAGATAAGCCGCAAATCATAATGCTATAACTTCTTGAAAAATCGCACAAATTAATTGAGCTTTTACCAAGGAGTGCTTTTAAATATGCTGACTACGGAGGAACCATTTGTAGGCTACCGAAACACATACTCCTAACCATTTTCAAACCTTGAGCATAACAATTGGGCGAACTAAGCCTGAAAATAAAGGAATTTTTACTTTAGTCACTTGAAATTTAAAAAATTAAAAAAAAAATTATATAAAAAACATAAAAAGTATGAACTTATGTATATCTATGGCAAGTATACCCAACTCCTTTTTTACAAGATGGAAATTGTGCAAAAAAAAAAATCGAGTAAAAATACATGCAACATATGGAAAATTTAGTGATACGTTCCATATCTTAAGAAATCGTCTAATTTGAAAATAATCCAAGATAAAGTTAATTAAAAAACTAGCTTTTACCCTCGGCTCCGCTTGAGTTGCCATTTTGAAAAGAATACTTAAAATTTATGAATGTTTTGTTATTTGTTGCTCGCTGATAATGTTAATAAAATTATCAAAACGGACAAAAGGCGATAAAAAATTAAAAACCAGAATCAAAACCGGTTTGAAACTGTTTAAGAAATCAAATACGAAACGAAAATGACCCTAAGCAGCCCAAAAATGTATTTTAGGAAAAAATTTGCACTAAATATAAAAAACCGGGTTTGAACCGGATAAACAATAGTTGATGTTTGCTGCTGGTAATATAGCTTTCAATTAGTGAATGAATTTTAAAAATCGGCTTAGCGGTTAGAAAATCCGCACCAAATATAAAAAACCGTTTCCGGACTGGATAAAAAAATAGACTAAATTTGATGCTGGTAATGTATTGGTGAGAGAATGTTAAAAATCGCTTAAGCGGTTTGAAAATCCGTGAAAAGCATAAAAACCGGTTGCGAACCTGGTAAAAAATTGCCTATATTTGACGCTTATAATGTAGCTTTCTATTGGTGAAAGAACTTTCAAAATGGGTTTAGTGGTTTGGGGGTGAAAGCGTAGCAAACAAACAAACAAACTCACTTTCACATTTTTAATATTTGTAAGGATATACATATTAAATAACAAAAACAATTCATTAATTCATCAATTAAAAAAAATATCGTGCAAGTTCCAAAAATTCGTGCAAAAAAATTATTATTACTTTTGAATAGTATTATTTCAAAATCGTGTAAAAAAGACTTGAGTGTATATAAGATTAGACTCAAGCGAAGATAGTCTTTTACTTTTTTTTAAATTAATTTACATATTTATCTACATATCACAGATGAGGCCATATTTGATAAATATGCATCAACACTGAGTGGCACCTTTCCACAATATTTTTCAGTGCCATGTCATGTGTCAGAAAAAAAATCGCTGGAATATAATACAAACAATTATTTGCGAAGTGGCAAAAAAAACCTTTTAGTCTTATTTATAAAAAAATAAATGAAATAAATTGTCATGCAAGAATTTTTAATCCTGGCAGCTCATTGTCATGTCAGACAACTTTTTTCGATAACAATTTTCTGCTACAGCAATATTGTCGTCGACCTTTTGCTTCGACTGGTTTTACTGTCTGTAATTCTAGATTGTGTGTAAAGCAAAATAATAAAATATTTAAATATGCAAAATGCTGAATTAAATTTATTTTTTTGTGTAGAATAAAAATAGTAATAAAATAATTGAAAATTCATATTATAAATTTTTTGGGGATAAAATATTCAATATTAGTTAACCTGAAATATACTTATAAGGTTCAATCTTGTTTTCGTTGTGAACTGGAATCTAAAGGCGAAATTACTTTTATTATGGGTCATTGCTGCAAAAGAGTCTTAACTCTACAAACGTGATTTTTTGAGCTAATAATGCAGAAGTAACTGTCATATCGTTCTTTATATTATTTTTAAGTTTCAGACAAGAGAGAAGAATTAAACTTTCTTATTCCATGCAGTTGTTATTGAATTTAAAACTTTAAACTCGTTTTCTGCAAAACAATTTATTTTTTATTTTTATTCTATTGCAGCAAATCAGTGAATAGATTTCGACTGGA
Organism: Tachina grossa; assembly: GCA_949987645.1. Taxonomy (NCBI): domain Eukaryota; kingdom Metazoa; phylum Arthropoda; class Insecta; order Diptera; family Tachinidae; genus Tachina; species Tachina grossa. Next base: position 125,265,482 of record OX465277.1, on the reverse strand, counting down.
TTAGAGTTAATTATAACAAATCGGTATAGTGCTTAATTTTAGACATTGCCCAAATATCTTATGTGATGTATACATTAAAACAAATTTTTTTGTTTTGTTATTTTTTTTTAGTTTTTCAGCCGAAAAAATTGGAAAATGGAAAAAGCCAATTTATTCGGCTTTTGGCAATTTTCTTGGTTTTAGCGATTTTTTTTAAGTTTTGGCGTTTTTTTCATTTTGGCTAATTTTTTCAATTTTTTGGCGATTTTTTTCGGTTATTATTAGTTTTAGCGATGTTTTTTTAGGTCTGGCGTTTTTTTTTCGTTTCGAAGATTTTTTCGTTTTGGTGCTTTTTCGGTTTTGGGCGATTTTTTTGTTTGTTTTTTTTGGCGAAGTTTTTACTTCTGGTGCTTAGTTTGCTGATATTTTTATTTAGGAAATTTTTCGGTGCCTCATTTTTTTAATTTTAGTATTTTTAGGTTTAGAATTTTTGAAAATTTCATAAGCTTGAATTTTACGGTTTCCAAGATACACCAAGTTGTCAAAATTATATTAACTGATAGAATACCCTTTAGATTAAATTTTTTTATATTTCAGCATAAAAATACACTAACTTTAAAAATTTCAGGCATCTATATACAATTGTTTTTATATTTCATTAAGATTTCAACATGTTCCTTTGCTTGCTTTAGAACACCCTATATTTTTTAAATTTCATATATTTGTTGTTGTATCGGTCAAAGTGTTACATATTTTGTAAAAATTTCAGATCAGTTCTCGTGAAAACACTCTCTGACAGAAAGACGGACGGACAAATGGATATTTTAGCGAAAAAATAGGGTTCTTTTTACCTTTGGTGTACGCAGGGAACCCCTAAAAACGTAAATCGCCTTTTTCCAAAATCTATTTTCTTTGAAATTCTGATGCTAGAGTATTTTTGTTTTTTAAATTTAAACTTAAAGAAGTGTAGCGTGAGTTTTAACATCCGAATCCATAAGAAAATTTTGTGAAAATGATTCTGAAGCTAGAACAAAGACTAATAATATTTAGTTAATTATAAAGGTTTTTTTACTTCCTTCCTCTTCTTCGAAAAATGATTTTGTGATAATTAATTTCTTAAGCACTCTTACTTCAGAATTTTATTGTAAGCTTTCATATTTCTTTTGAAGCTTTGTTTACATTATTTTGAGTTGTCAAGCTGTCATAATCATATTTTCGATAGTTTCTTGGCAACTTTAATTTCAGTTAAGTTGCCAGTTGTTGCCGAGGTTTGATTGCCACCTTTAACGAAACATTAATTGAAGTTTTGGCTTATTTTTAATGCTTAAGTTAATTTATTAATTAATGTAGTTATAAGGACATCTTCCATATATATACATATAATACTATTGGTACATAGAAAGTCTCAATGTTCATAATGAAATATTTGCTTTAGTAGAAAAATTGTATAAATTTTTCCTTTCTGTTTTACTTTAATTTCAATACCGATAATTTTACTTTTTTTCATATATTTTACTATAGAATTTGCTAAATTCTTTTTTGTCTGCCAAAAATTTTTGTAACGCGGTTTTGCTTTTATGTGAGTAAATTTATAAGTATATTTGTAATAGACACCTGCAAAAGACCACTTATAAGAACTTTTAAGATATGAGTGATATTTCAAATGCTTAACTACAGCGAAATCTTTTAAAATAAATGCTAAACAACACTATTTGCAAGAAATTTGTTTCAGTTATTGCAGTAAATAAGAAAATACTTCTTGACGAAAGAATTTGTAATGCTTGCTTCTTCCTACGCATGGGCATATACACACACGTTGTGTGCACCCACATGCATTGACATTAGTTGTGTGCGCTTGCTTTAAAAACCACCCTTAAACACAAATAAAAGCTTACCATCTACATCTTACACACATACACTCAAACGTACAATAAGAAAAATAACAAGCATACACGCATCAACACTACTTCTTTTGATTGTTTGTTACGAACAAGAAGTCTTTGGGACATCGCCTGTAATCACGTACATCAATACATACATCGTTCTTCGCTTATTAAGCGACACCATTTAGTGTTGTTTTAGTATAATACATGCTACGACAATACATTTAAAAAACAAGACGTATTTAAAGTTCAAGACTGTATACGCAGCCTTATAGTTTGTACATACACCCCATTTGCTCAAACAACATCATAACTCAAAAAGTGGAATTTTTGAGTTAATAATGCAGAATTAATCCTTATGTCGTTCTTCATATTGTGTAAATATTTCATACAAATATTTTGTTTACTCAACTATTGAAAACACAAAAAATCTTAATCGGGCTTATTTTTATAATAAAAATATTTCATTCAATAAGAATTGAAAATACTTAACTTAAACCCGACTAAGAAATTATTCCTGGTTAAAATTCATTCTAGTTTAATTAAATTTAAAAAAATTTGTCAAAAAAAATTAAAATTTTTTTTTCTCTTTAATTTGTGAGTTGAAAACAGAAAGCTCGTTTGCTGGCAAACTAGTTTTTTTTTAAGTCATGACGTTCTTTTAGTAAATGAGCGATACGTATATATATATACGTGTGTTAGCAAGTGACTTTCCTGGTTGCTGGCTTATTTTTATCATCGAAAAATTTATGAAAATGTTTCGTGGTTTCAAAATTAAAGGCAAATATGCAAAGTTTAAGTGAAAGAAAAATATTTGCTTCTCTACTTAAATACACTTGTATTACGCAAGAACTTTTGTTAATTAAAATTTCCCTTTAAACTAAGTAAGAATGTTAAGAAATAATTCTAATAAGTTTGTGACTTATATCAGAGCGGTTTTCTTTTTGCCAGAACACAAACAACTTTGCTTAATAATTTCATTCTGATTAAACCCTCCTCAGCCTCTTCATATCATGTAAATATTTGTTATCAATTTCATCTAAAGTCTTAATTGAAATTTCTCCACCACACAAAATGCTCAAGTACTTTCGCTAATTTCTATTGCTGTAAAACTTTTCCAGCCAAGCTGATTCTTGACATCATTGTTCTGCAATTAGGGTGCTTTTGTTGGACTACATAAAACTATCACTAACATTTAAATGTTTACTAAATACGAGTAAAAGTATTAATAATGAACTACATTTAAGCATTAATTATAAAAGTTTGTTTATTTTTATCAGTACGAGTTTTTGATCTTTTATTTGATTGAACTAATTTATTTTAAGAGGAAAACTAAGAAATACGTAATTAAAAATATGAAAATTAGTGCGGGAAATGAGAATCATTATAAGTACGTACTAGACCAAATCATTTCTTTGGTATGATTTATGAAATAAGATGAGTGAAGTAGATTCTGACCCTTGCAGTCATCGCCCATGGTTTAGAAATTGAAATGCATATATTTCATTGTCTTAATATAGAGAAGAATAATGGTTATTTTGTTTTTAATTTCTAATATGGAAAAGAATTATGGGGCAGCATATTGCCAAGTTAGCAAGTTGCCTAGATATAAAATGGCACTTTGATGGAGGTAAAAGAAAATGAATATTGATAGTAAATAGTTCTGAAAGGTATTTTGTCGTGATTTATTTAGCAGCTTTATTGGTAATTGTTTTTAGATAGAAATCTACTTTTATTTTCATATTTATATTTTTTTATGGACATTTGATTTAAAAAATATTAATTAATGTATTTAAACGAGAATATTAACAAAGACTTTCACTCTTTGTAATTAGTAGGAATTTAACCCATAAACTCCGCTCTGACAGGCTAGCACACTACTCACTCACTTCCCTGTTGGAAAATGTGTGGTTGACTACAAAAATAGTTAACTTATAGTTAACTTTTCTTAGACTGTCTAAAAGGTAACTGCAATGCTATCCAGAACAAATACAAAATTAATTCTTAAGTTGAGTACGTAATCGAATTTGGTGGGTACCAACAAATCTACTCTCAGCTACTTTGAAACTTATTTCAGTTTTATATTAAAATTTTGCTGTTGTTACTTTAGATGGTACCTCAGCTGAGTGGTAGTGCGTTGATGTGTGTGATGCTACGAGCGTGAACCCTAGAAAATTTTTTTAATTTACTGGCTACCATGTTGATTAAAAAAAATCAACTTAAAGCTCGTTGAAAAGTAATGCAGAGTGAGACAATTGACTACCGTAGTCAGTCGATTACATTGAAAAGTAATCCAAGTCAGTCAGTACTAGTTGTGAAACAGTTAGCTTAAAGTTAGTTTAAAGTTATCGGAATTTCCGAAAGTGTTGTAAGAGCAGTCAGAAAAAAACTAAAACACAACAACTGATGTGATAAATGAAGCATATCACTTTCATAAAAGGTTTGATACTGTTATATTAAACAAAATAGAAGAAAACTGGAGAGACCAAACCACGATACGCCCTTAGATGTGGCCTCATCAGGTGGCATATGGATGGTCTCATAATGCCGGAAGATTTTGGTGTGGGAGTTATGTGAAAAATACCTACCATACTTCAGTGAAATGCTTATGCTATTGAGAGGTTCTAAAATCTCTAAATGGTATAAAATGTTTACAGGGGCTATCAAAGAAGATAGAAAAAGAAGGCCCAATAAATGACTTCTCAATTAAAGGTCATTTAGATTATTGCCACTTAAATTTAAATTGTACTTAAATGTAGTTTAATTTTTTTTGGTGGGTAATTAAATTTCTTATTGAATTGCATTGAAAGTACAACAGCATTTAAAAGTTTCCAAACATCATGAAAAGCTTTCCAAGCAACAGCTGTTTAACATAAGTTAGAAAGTTATATTATCAACGTGTAGAGAATGAAAATTGCATAAAAGCGTATTTGCTTTCAATAAACACAGCCAATCCCAAAAACATATGGTGTGCTCATAAAATTGAAATATAATTTAAATATGCAAGGTTGGACATTTAAGTTTCATTTAAATATCTTTCAAATTTGTATTGAAAAAATTAATTCGGTACTTAAATGGCATTTAAAGATAAATCACACTTAATTGAGAAGTCAATTATTGGACCTGAGACACTCAAGCTTAACTTAAAGCTAACTTGGTAATGCCATATAAAGCTCAATCTAGCTGAATGAGTACGAATGAGGTCATACTCTGGGTTGGCATACCAGACCCACTTTTGGGACTCATAAAGAATAGAGTCCGAAAAGATACTCGTATATTGATAGAGATTAGAAACACTAGTGTACATCTCGGAATCAATGTCCCTCCCAAGGCTAATGCTTGGTATGTATGAAAAATCCTGCTAAAGCTCAAGTTGAGAAAACACTTCAACAAACTTCGCGTCGAGAGTAACACATTCGTTGCACATTCTAAATGATTGCGAAGGTTTATGGCATAGAAGAAATAGCCAGTGAGGGAAGCACCTGTTGAAAGTTGAGAAATTGCCAATATTGCAATCAGGGACAACCTTTAGATTCTTCAAGAGAGCAGGTAAGGATGAGCTAAGGGAAACAATAGAATTCTATGGTTGCAGTGTCCTTTGCTTCTCGTACAATCTGAATTCATTCCTTCATTCATCTGCTGTATAGATATAAAGAAAGCAAAACGCGCAATTTTATTAAAGATTAGAAACAATATTAACATGACATTTTTAATACACTTGCACGTGCCAAATTTCATACAAAAGCGTTTGACTTATACACCAGAGAATGACAATGAGTACTCAAAAAAATATACATAAGTAAATAGTCTTAATTTTAGTAACTACATATAATCCTAATTGTAGCCCAAACAATTTGTACGCTCACATATTTTCTCTCAAGCAATTTTGATTACAACCGATTCCAACATACAAGAGCAACTCTACTTCGTTTATGCAAAAAATTAAAATATACTCCAACTAAAAATAAGAAGGCATATGCGTATCAAGCGCATTGACTCTCTATCATACTTATAGCTTGAGTATATTTATATATACGCATTATAATCGGGATATTTATTCGCCATTCGCCACCGCATATAATTATTTGTGTATATAAATTGGAATGAAAAATATGTGGGTGTGTGTGTGGCTGTTTAAAACTATGCTTTATGTGTGTGTGAAAATAAAATAGCCCTGTATATAGGCATGTGTAGCCAATTAATAGTCGAAGTATTTTTATACTCAAGCTTATAATTAAAGCTCACACAGCTTATACATTTTAGTTATAGTTGTTTGTATTGTATAATTTAAAAATATCTATAAACAAATTTGTTAAATGTAATAGTTATACATATTCGTTAAAAAAATGCGTGTTTTTTATTTCATAGTTGTTGGACAGATATTACTCAAAAAGTACTGGAAACGATACTTTTGTAATTCTCTGTTACGCCATTAGAATTTGATTGAGTGTTAAAAGAAATGCTTAGTTGGAAAAAACAAGTTTTTTTGAAATATTACGGCCTTATACCTATTCATGTATGTACTACATATGTATGTATGTATGTTTATATATGTACATTATACATCGTGCCCAGCATTTATATTAAAGGTTCAATTAATTAGATGAGAAACTCAACACATGATTTCGAATACTAACACGCAACAACGCCATCAGTCATCATATTATTTATCACAGTTTACATATTTTTTTATAACTGCGTACAATTAAACTATTTCCTCGTGGCATTCATACTAGGTATTAATGAAACAAAATATTAAACGACGATAATAATTCAGAGTATGTGCATGGGAATATCTCAGATGCTGATGCATGGAGAGCTGCTGTTTGGTAATGTTAAAAATATATCAAAATTTTCTTTTGTGTCTCGAGACATAAAGGACAATTTACCTAACAAGTATTTTCTGGAAACTAAACAAATGCTCCGTCCATCTTCTAATGTTATATCTTTTTATTACATCTACTTTGTTATTCCCCAGAGATTCGAGTTGAGACCTAAAAATATTATTTATATGCCATGTTTTGCTTTAGGTGTCCCTATTAAATAAAATTGAATAGAAAATAAAATCAAATATAGTGTTAGTTTCTAAGCCCACTACGCTTATTTTTCTTTTGTGATTTTCAAAAATATTATCATTTGTGAATTCTCAAATAGTTCTTGAAATTCTGTGCATAAGATAAGAGGTTTGTGACTATTGAAAATGTGTGGTTGAAGTCTACTGATGATTTGTTACAGCAACAATGAAATGCATATAGACAACGCTGAACCACCAGCAAATAAATTTCAAATTACAATAAACTTCTGACAATATGTCGAATAATAAATTTCTTAAATGTTAAATTAAGATTTTATTTTTCATTTTGACTTATAATTACTTTTATTGTTATACAATGGATTTCTAATTGTATAAAGGTGTAGAAAAATAAAATATATTCAAATCGAATATAAATTATTTGCTGGGTTTTTTGTGTTAGTTTCTAAGCCTACTACGCTTATTTTTCTTTTGTGATTTTCAAAAATATTATCATTTGTGAATTCTCAAATAGTTCTTGAAAGTCTGTGCATAAGATAAGAGGTTTGTGACTATTGAAAATGTGTGGTTGAAGTCTACTGATGATTTGTTACAGCAACAATGAAATGCATATAGACAACGCTGAACCACCAGCAAATAAATTTCAAATTACAATAAACTTCTGACAATATGTCGAATAATAAATTTCTTAAAGGTATTAATTTCAGTTTTTTTTCCCTTGGAAAAATAGAAAAATTTAATTTTTTTTCCAACAAACAGAGGCAAAAAAATTCCACCAAATGTTGAATTCTTAAGTTTTTTACATTTTTCCATTTTTCCAACAAAAAAAAAACCTGCAATGAATAGCCTTAGTATTTTTTTTTTAATTTTGTTAAATTATTCGCTTTTACTATAGTTTCAAGCCTTAACTTCCGGAATTATATAAAACCGAAAAAATAGCTTTCAATTCTCTTTTGTCAAAAAAAAAAAAAAAAAAAAATAATGTTTTCAATTTAAAAGTACATCAAAAGGCCTATTAATTTTGCCACACATCCCACCTACGCCTTTGTGAAATTGGCTTTTGTTTCACAAATGTTATCGAAAACATCAAACGTGTTTATTATAATGACTTTACATTTGTAAGAATAAGACTACGAAACAAGGTTTATTATTAATGTACGCATTTACTTATATGTGTCAGTGTAAATTTTTCCTGATTGTCACCTGGTCCCACTGGCCTTATTAAAAATTATTTGCAAGATAAGACTGAAAATAAAAATTTCTTGGAAGTAGTATTTTTTAAATTTATCACTCAAGTTTAAGCAACAATAAACATGTAGAACACATTGTGATGTAGTAACTTATGAGTGAAAAGTTTGGCGCAATAAGGTTGTTAAGGTTGTTAATCCTTAAAATTCATATCCATATCGTTACAGAAAATGCAAAGCAGAGGGAAAAGCAAAAAACTTTTTTAAATAAACAATTAACACTTAAAGAGAGAACATATTCGATTTAATATAAATTTTCTGTACACGTGCTAAAATTAAAATAAAAGGTGGCACAAATGTAATTTTATAATTTAATTTGGCTGTAATTTCTGCAGATGGCGCCAAATGTTGTGCCATTCATGATGTAGATCAGAGAACAGCAATGAGTAGTGAAAAAGTGAGTAGAGTTGAATCATGACTTATAATTTCTTGTACTTATGCGCACTCATACGTATTGAAATTTTGTCTATGAATCATATTCACTCAAAAGTTTGAAGTGCGCATTGAACTCATACTTAGCAACATTTATGACGTTGTTGATTTCGACTGTCCTTAACTCAATGCCTATGAACGATGCAAAATAAATATGATTCACAATGCAAACTTTGGATACGAACATTAATATTCTCATTATGAGGTTGTGTGATTCTCCGTTGTTTTTTTATTTTTTATTTTATTGCAGGAATTGAAAAGCAATCCTATTTACTACTATTGTATACTACTTGTGAACTGTTTAATGACTAAAATTTTAAATAAACATACATACATGCATGAGTTAAGTGAGCTGAATCAATGTGAGTAGTATAAGTATTTTCCTGAAATTAGATATTAAACTCAGATGATTTCTGAGTGTGGTATGATTATGATGTTGACGTCGCATTCATATTTATTTCAACCTATACTTATAAATCAATGTCAACGTGATTATGCGTAAATCAGAGTAGTTGAGTTTAAATGATGTCTATTCATTTATTTTTAAAATTTCATGGGTCAGTATGAATAGCGAAAACACGATTCATTTTTGATCACTGATGTAGATACATATCGTGCCACAACCGCCAGCAAAATTAAACTACATAATTTTCGAAACTCATTTTTTTAATGAAAATCTGTAATAGTTAATAATCAATTTTCGAAAATTGTGTCGCTTAAGCCTTTTTTTTTTGGCAGTTATGTCACGATATGTATCTACTTCTTAATATGTATTTGGCAACGTTGTAGCTACTCTATAGCTGGACAAACTTTGTGAACATATCAATATAATCTGAACATGTGTAGGCAACCTAAATATCTCGTTGAAACCACTTTACACCTTAAAAAGTATGATGTATGATGTATGATGTACTAGTTAGACTATATTTTTATTGAATTTTTCTTACTTTATATATTATTGTTGCATTTCTTGTGTTGCAAAGTTTTAGTATTGACTTTATTTTGATGAAGCAGTGATAGTGAAGAGAGGACAGATGGCGAAGTGTCGTTTAACATCCCTGATATTGTGGGTTTTCTTAATTTTTATAGCTGCAGTCCCTCTGTCGTTAAGCAAGCATATTACTTTAAGCGATGCAAACATTTTATAAGTTATCTTGCTATGATTAAGCGCTATATATAATAGCGAAGGAGGGCGTTGTGATGAGCATCACAAAATGCTTATCAGAAAATCGATCAACATGATAAGACTGAGGCTGAGAAAGTTGAGCAAATATTACTTGAGAGTGATTACCCTGCTTTATATACAGTGGCACAGAAAACTCTACATACTTCCCGAGAAAATGCATTTTAAGCAAACCTTTACAGTTTTTATAAACAAAAACTACATTATATCATATCTTGTAAAACATAAAACTTTTTCCAGAAACAAAAATATTTGGAAAAAAATAAATTTATTAATAACTTAAAGAAAGTAAAATTTTACTGTAGAGAAAAGTATACATACTCCCACTGTTGGTCAACGATACTTTTCCATAAAAAGAACTTACACATGTTTTGCCACTACGTTGTAATGCTTCATGTCTCCCTGTTAATAATTGAAAAGGTTTGTAATCAGTCGTTCGTAATCTTTAATAATAATGTGTCCAAAAGTTAAAGAAATAAGATTAGATATTAAAAATATGTTTGTTCAAAGTCAAAAGAATGTAAAATCGTTACGCGAAATTTCTGAAATTGTTGGGCGGTAAAATTCTAGTATTTAACCGTAATAAGAAGTTATAAAAAGAACAATAATGCTAATAGTAGGCCAAGAAGAGACCGTTAGCAAAAATTACTCGACGTATAAAACCACACATATTGAAAGAAATTTAGAAAAATTCCAGGACAACTGCTGTTAATATAGCAAAAAGGCATAGAAAAAATGTTGATTATCACTCTTCATCTAGAAACACTACGCAGTGTATTGGGAAGTGGAGGTTTTCATAGCCGAGTGCCTCGGAGAAAACCATTCATAAGCGATATTAATAAGGCCATATGGAATTTGCTTAAAACATTTAAATAAAGATGAAAACTTTTTAAAAAATATTGAGTTTAGCACAGATAATAAATTAAACGTATTCTTATACAATTTAAAATAAAAAGTTTGGCTCAAAAAGAATGAAGAGCTAGAACATAAAAACCTGATGCCCACAATAAAAAACTGACGCGGTTCAATTGTGGTTTTTGGTTGTATTTCGGCGGTTGGGACTAGAAATTTAGTTTTTATTGATACAGTAATGGATCAGTTTAGGTATTTGAACCTATGAAAGGATAATTTGAAGGTGTTACTAGCCAAATTGGGTCTACTTGGAAGCTGGTACTTACAACAATATAATCACACAGCGGCCAGTTGAAAGGAATTGCTGTTGTACAGTGTGTCAAAACAACTGCATTCTCTTACCCAGTCGTCTTACTTAAATCCCGTTGAAAATATATGGGACGAATTGGACTGCAGGATAAGAAAAAACGCGATAAAGAACCAAGAGGACCTAAAAATGCTTTCTTAAAAAAATGGTACAAAATTTCTTCGAGAACCACCGGTAAAGTGGTATATTTTATGAAAAATCAGTTTAATGTCGTGTTAGAGAGCAAAGGAGGTACAAAGAATATAAATATTTTTTATGAACAAGAACAATAAACTATGGAGTGTGAACTAATACTGAATTTTTTTTAATTTTTTAATAAATATATTATTTTTTAAAAAATTATTTGTTTTAAAATAGTGTTATTTTTCACAAGGAATGATATGCCAGGAATTTTAATGATAAAAAATTTAAGGCATTGTATAAAATGCATTTTTTGGGGGGCATGTAGACTTTTCTGTGCCACCGTATATCTATATTGCTCTTTTCCTTTTATCCTGCCAGCAATTTTTTTCTATATGTTACCAACATAATCTACTTTGTGATGTGTCAGTTAAGCAATTTGTTAATGACAGCTCTAGATACACATAAAGCAAAATGGGAAATGAGAAAAAAATCTAAACTACTACATAATACTCACACAGAAACACACTAAGCTAACACCAACCAACAGCTCTATTAAATGGTTTACTTTAATATAAAAAAATAAATCTTTAAAAGGAGTGGCTTCATAAAATAAAAAAATAAAAATAAGGACAAAGTCAATGACGACGTAAGAAGTGTCGCAATGAAATATTTCCAATGTGATTATTATTATTATACATTTATATTGCTTGTGAGACACAATAGCAATAATAAATGGCATAAAAAGCAGTAAAATAACATTTTGAGCAACATCCTGATGACCATAATGAACGCGCTATGAACGTCATCCCAGCAAAATAAGAATAAGATTCTTTAAAAAAGAATCATGGACACAACCACAATCAGCAGCAGAATATATAACAAAATAATAAAAAGAAAGCAACGAAAAAGTTGTCATGTTATAACCAATATCTATTGAAAATAATGAATTATGTCAAATGTTCAACAGATGAAAAACGCTGGTTGACTTTTAACTTTTTTGTCTCAATAAGTTAGAAGCGGCGCTCAACAATGATATTTAAGTATTTTATTGAGTTTTACAAAACTCATTTGGGCATACACACCCGGAAGGTCAAGAGCATTAGCTTTATTAACTGGCAGGTCAAGTTAATCGCATGATATATATGTATATATATATATATATATATATATATATATATATATATATATATATATATATATATATATATATATATATATATATCTGTGGCAATGAGGAAAAAGTGCTTAAGTCATATTTTACTGTTTTGCAGGAGAGCACTTTTAAGCTTTTAAGTCGATTTTCAGAAATTTATTTCTTTTACATTTAAATTGGGAAATTCTCTATTAACCTTTATTTTTTTAAGCTTTTCTCGACTTAAGCGCTTTTCCATTTTGCCACAGATTAAAAAAACGTTTGTTTAGGCGTTTTGTTTAGTTTTTAGTGCTTTTTTCATTTTGTTAAATTTATTTCGGTTTTTGGCGATTTTTTTAGTTGAAGCGATTTTTTTAGTTTTGACGCATTTTTCGTTTTGGCGATTTTTTAGATTTTTTATATAGAGAATCAATTTTTAAATTATGGCGCTTTTTTCGTTTTTTTTTGACGATTTTTTCTGGTTGTGACGATTTTTTATTATTTTTTTAAATTGGGAAATTCTCCCTTAACCTTTATTTTTTTGAGCAAACAAAGTTTATCTCGACTTAATCACTGTTCCTTTTTGTCACAGATTTAAAAAAATCATTTCTTCGGTTCGGGTTTTTGGCGGTTTTTTAGTTTTGACGCATTTTTCGTTTTGGCGACTTTTTTTTAGATTTTTTCGGTTGTTTTTCAGATTTTTTTTTGTAAAGAGAAGCGATTTTTTAATTATGGCGCTTTTTGGTTTTTGGCGATTTTTTCGGGTTGTGACGGTTTCTTTTGTATTTTTTTTTTTGAAATTGGGGAATTCTCTGCTTACTTTTTTTTTAAACAAACAAGCTTATCTCGACTTAAGCACTTTTCCTTTTTTGCCACAGATCTAAAAACAATAATTTTTTTAGGTGTTTTGTTTAGTTTAAGCGCTTTTTTGGTTTTGTTCATTTATTTCTGTTTTTGGCGATTTTTTTTTGTTTCCGCGATTTTTTTTAGATTTCTTTGTGATTTTTTCGGTGGTTTTTTAATATTAGCAATGTTTTTACTTAAGGCGCTTTTAGCTTTTTTGGCGATTTTTTCGGGTTGTGACGATTTTTTATTTTTTTGGCGACTTTTTTTTACTGTTGGTGATTTTTTTTTTGCATTTAAGCGATTTGATTTATTTTTGGTGATATTCGTCATTAGGCGCTTTTATCATTTTGATGATGTTTTGTTTCGGCATTTTGTAATACCCGTACCGTATCCGGGAAACTTTTTTCGGTTTTTGGCGATTTTTAGGGTTTTTTTTTAATTTCGGTGATATTTTCGGTTTTAAGCGACTTATTTTATTTTTAAAGATTTTTTTTTATTTTGGCGATTAATTTTTGATTTTTGGCGATTTTTTTTGTTTTTGCCAATTTTTTTCGGTTTGGCGATTTTTCAATTTTGAGTTTTTTTGAAAATTTCTTTATTTGCCTTTTAAGGTTTCGAAGATATAGCAAGTTTTCAAAATTATGTATGAATTTTATTGGAAGATATTGATATAGCGATGTAACGAAGACAGGGGTGAAGGAAGAGATGGAGGAAAGCTTCAATCTTTTGCAACTCTGCTTTTTTGCACGTTTTTAAATAATGCTGTATTGCAGCGCCTCTGGTGTTAATGAGTCGTATTAAATTTCAAATTCGGTTATTTTACTCTGCCGATGATTCTGCTATACAATGTCGTTATTATTTAATGACTGTTGGAGACCGGGCTCGAACCCAGGATCTTCGGTTTTGCAGTCAGCGTGCTAGCTACTTCGGTCAACAAGACGGCGTTATGTGATACACAAGCAGCCATACCATTGCGCTTTTGTGTGAAAAGTTTCCCGAGCTTGTGATTTCTTGTAGAGAATTTGTGATTTGATATCTTTTGACTTTTTTTTTGGAGCTACGTGAAAGATAAAATTTATGCTAATGGCCCACCTCAAGGATGGAATTCCTTTGAAGACATACTGCCGCAAATATGACAATTGGGGATGGAAAATTTCATTACAAGAATATGGTCCTGTAGGCGTATCTCTGGCAGCCGTTTGGCTGATATTGTTTTCCATAATTAATGGCATGTCCTCCTCTTTAAAGTCCGACAAATTTTCAACGATTTTGATTAACAGTACTTGTTAAATATCAAAAAAAAAATTCTTTTATAATAAAGACAGCGCAATTTGAGCAAATTTTTTCTCTTATTGTCTTATTAACCCCCGACTAAAAAAAGGGGTGTTATAAGTTTGTGGTGTGTGTCTGTGTATCTGTGTATCTATGTGTCTGTCTGTGTCCACGTACAGGCCAAACGGCTGGACCGATTTTCATTTAGTTTTTTCTGTTTGAAAGATGACTTGATCGAGAGGGTTCTTAGCTATCGGTCCAGCAGTTTAGAAGATATAACATCTTTTCTGAAAAAAGTCGGGGGTTTTTAAAATTTTTAATTTTTGTTATTTACTTTCCAAAGATCGACTTACATAAACTTAGAACTACATTATGGAAAATAGATTTCATAGCCCAAGATGGTCGATTCTGACATCCCGTATTTTAGCTTTTAGTGCAACACAGCGCTCAATATTAATGTTGCTGAAAGCTTTTAATGTGTATGTATGTTTGTGTGGCTGGGCTCAACTGTCTACTGCTTGCTTATTTTAAATTTAGTTTCTTTTAATCTAGTCTACGAAATCCCTTTTGTAATTTAAGTCCATTAATCTATCTATTTTATTTCAGTTTATACCTTTAGTTGTTATTTTTATTTTCATGTCTGTTAGTCTTATAAGGATATTGCGAATGCCAGTCAACAAATCAGCCAGACATCATCCGTTGTTGTTATTGTTTTTTTGTTATTCTATACTATGATTTTTATTATTTTTTTATATTTTAGCTAAAACAAATTGAAAAGGTTGTTAAAAGGTCAAATTTTTTTTTGTTCAGTTTTTGAATTGTTACTGGCGATGATTGTTGCTTTTCTGGTTAATTGTAGGTATACTCTTTTTTCTATATTTTATTTGTATTCTAGTTTTTTGTTTTTTTTTTTTTGTTTAAATTAAACCCGTAAACAAGAAAAATGGTTTCCAAGGGAATCCTGTGTTGCAAAAATAAATACATAACTAAATTAGACCATAATTAGTTTAACAAGAGAAGTTGTATAAAGTTACTGATAATAATTTGCAAGTAGGGAAAAACAAAATGCAGATCTAAAATTAGAATAAAATTGTGAAACTGAAAACGAAAGGGTTACAAGTGCAAAAAGAAAATTCTGAGTAATTATACTTAAATTTTTTTTTTGTAAATGTTAATTTCATGGTAAGTCAAACTTTTTTGCTAATAAAGGGCAGTTGTAGGTCATAATACATGTCTGATTTTTTTTTGCAGTGTTAAGGCACGTTCACACTGGGCAAATATTTGCCCAAATAAGCGTAACCACTAAGTACTAATGGAAAACCTTTTGATTTGGACATGTATTTATTAAGTTAAACAGTTTCCAATAATATTGGATTTTGTGACATTGAACTCAGTACTCCTAATAGACGTAATTACAGGAAAGGAAGTTGCTCTTTTATGTGAGGATATGACTCCTTTTTTTAAACTTTTCTCTTACTAAACTTTTTATATTTAAAATTTCAAGTCTATTACACATTTAGTATGTACCACAAATAGCTTTTTCGATATTAAAAGAAAAAACGCTGGTGCTAAAATGTAAGTAATTAAAAAATTAAAACGTTATCCGTATAAACATTTGGAAGATATCTTGCCCAGAAGATATAAATACAATATCTTATTTTTATCATTTAGAAGAAAATCATCAAAGCAATACTTTTTCTATATTAAAATATTTTCATTTCAGTGAAACTTTTTCAATCAACAGTTCAAAATGTATTGACCATTTATTTTTTCCTTTAACAAGGTATTTTATGTCATTAAAATGTTGCATTTTTTCAGCCTGGCGTTTTATTACATGCGCAATAAATTCATAATATCAATATGTCTTCAACTAAAAGATAAAAAATATTTAATTTAAAATAAAAACAATCAGAAAATTTTCAAAACGTTATGTCAGGATATTTCTTTTTATACTGATGACTCCGTGATGATATATTGAATTTAGTTGACCATAAAAATTGCTTTAAATTTAAATTAATAATAGTTTTGTATATACATACATACATATATACATATGTACATATTTTTTTTTCCTTCAGATAATTTAGCAAAATTGTAAAATTGTAGTTTAGGAGATAATCTATCGTTATAAGTAATTTATCTTCCTGAAGATAATCTGGCAATATCATGAATAATTCTATATATTAGATGATTATCTAGCTATATCACAGTTTTATCTTCTAGAAGTATTGCATTCGTATTTCTTTGAAGTATCGCCCTGGTCGCACAAACTCTCCCGAAGTGGTAATCTTCCGCAATATGAATATGATTGTTGCCGCAATAATATTTTTCTTCTAAGCAATACGATTTCGGATCATTTTCGTATTACTTTGCTTGTAGGGATGTGACTATGGAAACATCCACACGCATAAAATATAATAATAATATATGTATGTATATATTTATTATAACTACACTCAGTAAGCAATTTTGCTTGAAATCAAGTGTAAAACAATTCTTATTCAAGTCACATGTTCAATTGCCATGGGTTGAATTATGCTTGTCTTGCACTCTATTTCAATAGCATTCTCAATTGAAAAGGAAAACTTGAATTCAATTCGAACAATGCAGTCGCATTATAGCTCAATTCGAGCCTGAATTTAAGTAAATATCACGTTTCAAAAACAATGCGTTTAAAAAAGAAATGAAAATACAATTAATTTGTTTTCTAATACCTTCACTATTGTTTTCACGATTTAAATGGTTTTTTTTTAATTAACTTTTTTATTTATGTCTGACATTTTTCAGCACAATTTCAGGAGGCAAATTACGGTATTCGATACTACTCGTAATTTAAAAATATTTCAATAGTGTTTATATGGAAATATTTATAAATTACAAGTCGTATCGAATGCCGTGATTTGACACCAGTTATTAATAAATAAATTATATATTGGACAAGGTTTGAACATACATATACATATGTCCTCGTATGTATTAAAGTCCTACACAAGACCCCTTGAAAGAACTTTTAAGACATGAGGGATTTTTCAAATGCCTTAAGACAGCAAAATCTTCTAAAATAAACGCTAAGCAACACTATTTTCTAGAAATTTGTTTCACTATTGTAGGTATAAGAGTAAAAAAGAAAATACTTCGTGACGGAAGAATTTTTGATGCTTGCTTTTTCATGCGCATGGGCGCATATACAAACGTCATGCATGTACATACATACATACACACATACTTAAGTTGTGTGTATGATCTTTTATTTTTCTGTGCATATGCAAACGCATACACATGCATTGTCATTAGTTGTGTGCGCTTGCTTTAAAAAAACCTCCCTTAAACACCCTATCGGAAATTTGGCTTACTTTAAACTAACTTTAAGCTAACTATTTCGCAACTAGTACTGACTGACACTTGGATTACTTTGCAATGTAATCAACTGACTATTTTAACATTGCGATGTCCTAGCCGCTAGTCAATTGTCTCACTATGCACTACTTTAAGCTAACTTAAAGTTGACTTTTTTAAATCACCTGGTAGTCAGTAAATTAAAAATTTTTTTTCTAGGGCTCGAACATGTAACATCACACGTTGTGTACTCAACACGCTACCACTCAGCTAAGGTACTATCTAAAATAACAACAGAAAAATGTTAATATAAAACTGAAATGAGTTTTAAAGTAGCTGGGAAAAAATTTGTTGGCTCTCACCAAATTCGATTACGTACTCAACTTAATAATTAGTTTTGGGTTTGTTCTGGATAACTTTGCAGCTAACTTTTAGCCAGTCTAAGAAAAGTTAACTATAAGTTAACTATTTTTGTAGTCAACCACACATTCTCCGACGAAGTCTTCGCGACATCCATCGTGCTTCGCTTCCCTCTAGTCAGCCTAGAACCATATGTCTCTATGTCAATATCCTTTCTCCAGCGACAATTGCACTAGTTAAAATGTCGACAACTTTCCTTTTATGCGTGAGTAGAGATACGTTAGAGACAACAGTTCCAGTGTATTTCTGATGATGTTGTCAATGAACGCGTCAATATTGTGTTGTTCTTTTTTATTATGTTGTGCAATAATATTAAAAAAATATATGTAGACGAGGCTCACTAAAATCTACGAGTGAATCTTCGGTTCAAATATCTCCATATGGTCGTAAAAGGAAAATTTCTCAACAGTGCTAAAGTCTACTGGTAGATTTTGAATGACTACCCTATGTTATGTGTCAATAGGCATTTACATTGGCTGGGGTACACCTAGTCAGTAGCACTATTGACAATGTCACTAGAAAATCACTATAGTCCCTAAAATTTACTAGTGAATCATTGGCTCCAATGTCTACATGTGGTCCCAAAATAACTACTTAGTCAGTAGTGCTACAGTCTAGTGGTGGATTTTCAATGACAAGCTAATGTTGAAAGTCAATAGATTATTACATTGGCTGGGGTACACCTGGTCAGTAGTACTACTGAAAATGTCACTAGTAAATTCGCACTTTCTGCAGGGTTATTACACGACATCATTTAGTGTTGGTTTAGTATAATACATGCTACAAAAATACGTTTAAAAAATAAGATGTATTTACATTTCAAGACTGTTTACGAAGGTCTCTAGCATGTATGTATGTTGCTTGTTTTCTTTATTTCAAAATATTTTCAAACTAGAAAATTACTGGAAAAAATGCTTAAATTCAACGTTATTTTCAGTTATATTATAAGTGCCTGAATTTTAATTTTTCTAGTGCTGCTTGGGCAGATGTATCACCGAAAATGATATTGCAGCAGCAATTAGCAAACATTTATAAATAAGTTTTATCATAGGAAAATTTTCCAAGAAAGGAAAATTAATTAAGCTTTTATATAGAATAGTATTTTATATTATGTGGGCTTCTAAGTCGATGTAGGATTTTAGTATGAAAATTAAATTATTTTAGTTCTTTGATTATGCAGAAAAATGTATGAATATATTTTGAAATCCTTCAAAAATATGTAAAACCTATAAAATTTTCTCAATAAAAACTTATCTATTTCTATAATATTTTCAAATTAAAGCTTTTCCAACTCCCTATTTCTGATAAAAAAAAACAATAGCTAAAAATAGAAACTTTTTCAAACTTATTGATAACTAAGAATGCCTTGCAACTTATTTCCAGAAGTTTGTTTAATGAAAACAAAAACACCCTGATACGGATAGTAAATAGCATAACATTTTTACTTATAAAAAAACATGACACAAATGGGGTTGAATCACGTTGATGACGAAGTCCTCCGTCCTGCTATTCCTTCTGTTTGTGATAGACGATATTATCAGAAAGTGAAAAAAAAATTATAAATATCAGCAGGTCTTCGTTAAAAAATTTTCTTTTTCTATAAAAATTGTGCATTTGAAGCATTTTGCTACCAACAAAATTTAGCGAGCTAATGTTTATTTAATACCCCTAAGAATATGTATAATATACGTCTTTTGTTGCTCCTAAAAGTGTGCTCACAATATCTTTTATTCTTCATCTATTTAACTTTCTGTCCAACGATGTCACCCGAAAACGTTCGATCGACAACTTGTATTACAAACAACAATAACATTAGAAAATTTGTTGTTGTTTGCAATACAAGTTATCGATCGAACGAATTCTGGTGACATCGTGGGACAGGCCGTAAATGTTTCGCTAATATTAATACATGTGCCGTTCTCTTTTTAAATAGAGTTGAAGACTTTAAAATTTTAGTTTTTTCTTTCTGTTGAGAACTTACACATACATATATATGTGGTGACAAGCTATAACAGCATAAGTCGAAAAATAAAATTTTGAGAAAACCCACTTTAACGTATGAACTTTGCCGCAAGTTACAGACACTATTAACGAAGGTCACCAATATTTTAGTAAAATGTAGTGTTTAGAACAATTTCGCGAGTATAACATTTTTTCCAGATTTTTTTAAAGACTTTGGTCATTGTAGATTTGTTTATATCTTAACAACAAACTTCGTTAGAGACATTCACGTAAATATGAATCTTCGTTTATATAATTTTTGAACTTATACAACTCAGTCTTCTCTTAAGTTGACTTATACTGTTATTGCTTTTGAGCACAAATACAGTTTTCCTTCGAAGTCATTTTGTTTAGGCTCAATTAATTATTCAAGTTAATTATTCTGAGAAAACAAGCAGAACATAATGACCATCAATTTGTCTTCTGTATTGCTACACATTTCTTCAGCCTATTTGCTTGAATTCATCTATTTTTAAAGGTGGTTTGTCATTGACTATAAGCATCAAATTAGCGTGAGGCAAATCATTGAGGAAAAATAATATTAAATTATGTTTTTTTATGTGTGTAAGTTCCCAGCAAAAAAATTCAAAAAAGGAAATCAGGCTTGGAATTAAGCATTTTTGGTGGAAGCTATTCCTAACTGGATTCCCCATTAAGTTGGTGGTTGAGGCGTGAGACTAAAATAATCGATTCTGGAGAAATACTAACCTTTTTAATTTGGTAACTTGTTCACGTAATCGATTTAATCTAAAAAAATCATTCTCCTCATTTAGCAATTATGTACCAACGATTAAAAAAAGTCAGGTCCAAAAATTAAAAAAAAAAAAATTTTCAAGTCAAATAACTTGGAAACTGTATGAGATAAAATGGTGCTCAAAGCATGTTTTTTTTGTTTCTTAACGTTGATTGTCCGGCCGAAAAAATTATTAAGATCGGTTGATATTTACAGAAGTTACAAGCTCCGAAAGAATTTTGACAATCGCAGTTTCCCAATTTGAGGCTCCTTGGAGCTATCATGTCTTACAAGAGGGTGCCTCTAAATATATTTTCTGAAAAATTGAACATTTCTTCTTTCCAAAACAGTGAGTTGCATCGAAATCGGTTCACTAGTTCAAAAGTTGCATCGAAATCGGTTCACTAGTTCAAAAGTTGCGGATTTTTTACCACTTTTTTTTTATTTCACGCCACTGTGCAATGGTAATGTGTAATTTTTTGCTGGGCTAATTTTTAACCTCAACTTATTTAAATAATGTCCTTTGTAGTTTGCTTAAGTTCCATGCATGCTTTAAAGCAGAAAAATAATTTAAATTTTTGTTAGGTTTTACTGACGTCTACACCGAAAGATAAAACAACTTAAAATCAATAAAACCATATTGAATTAATCAGAAGCATTTACGAAAGTCTAGTCATTTTGAAAATTCTTATTTCAATGTGGAAAAATATTAATTTACAGTATAAATTGATTAATTTTATTTATTTCTAAGTATCCCAATATAACTTTTGAAAATTATTAAATTAATGTGACGCGTTCTTATTTTTAAGTTGCAGGTTTCTCTGAGTGTATAATTAAACTCAAATTTCTCTGTGTTTTGTGAATAAAAGCGCATGTCTAAAAACCTAAGTTTTTCAGTAGAGCAAACAAAGTTCCATTTATAGCTTATATAAAAGCAGGTAGAATTTGTGTTGTTGGTTTGGAAATAATTAACTACGTACATACGAGTACGTGCACGTTTTTTTTAGAATTTTCTTAAACCTTTTTAAAAAGCATTTAAAATGTAACAATTTGACATCAAAAACTCGAAATGAGAAATATATACTATAGGTTGTGTTTTATGAAAAATATATAACTAATCCATTACAATAAACTGCATTTATGAAATTGTCCAATTCATTACCTACAACCATTGCTTCTATAATTTTTTAGTTCCTCAAATTTGTTTTTACTGCAACATCTTTTAATGTATTTACCAATGGCATCTAGTCGCATATTCCGACTGAGTGATCCAGAGTTTCTATAAAAAGTTGCTTGGTTGGCTTATATGGCTACTTACAATCAAGCAGAACTGTGAGATTCCATTTTGATTGATCGGCAATGATTTTTTTTTTGCTATTCATACTGACTCATGAAATTTTAAATATAAGTTAGTAGATATCATTTAATAGTGTTTTCATACTGACATGGTCTTAATAAAAGTAGGTTTTAACGTTAACACCAACTGTTAAAACCTGGTTTTACCATACAAATTGTTGTTGTTAAAACCAACTTAAAACAATTTTTTAATTGGTTTTAAGTTGGTTTTACGAAATGCAACCTTGCTTTCGCTGTGCTAAATTCAGTGCTGCCAAGTTATGAATGACCGAAAGCTGCTGATAATGTTTATGCCAGTGAATAACAATAGATGTCGCATGAAAAATTTTCAACTTAAAGATGGATGAAGCAGCCACAATATTAAAAAAATTATGGGGAAAAAAAGTTTTTTTGGAAGGAAAAAAAACGACAATATTTTCATTGACCTCTGGGAAGTGAAAATACACGACATGACTGACATTGAACTGCCGATAAAAAAGTTTTATTTTGTGATGTATTTGTGCATTTTTAATATACAATAAGTTTATTTCTAAGAACTTTTTCACTTTGTATTACCAGTTCCATAATTTTAAAATATTTATTTACAAAATATAAAATAATTTCTATTTTAGAACGCATTGTGAAATATCTGAATTTTTCATACAAACAAAAGCTGTGTTGTTGTACAGTTTGTCGAATAAATATTATAAAAAGCGGAAAAAATACAACAAGAAATACACACATTTCAGCAGGAGATTTATTTTATGTTTGAGCAAAATTATTAGACAGTCTGTGAATTAAAGCCTTAATTTAATAAACTTGTAGTGTGAATGCATAATCAGCAATTTATGGTTTTAACTTTAAAACGAAGTTTTAACTTTCAGTGTAAAAACAATATAAACTCAACTACTCTGATTTACGCACACTCACAATAAGATTGATTTATAAGTACAGGTTGCAATATATATGAATGCAACGTCGACATCATAGTCATGCCACACTCACACTAATAAATGACCTCAGTTTGATTTCTAATTTCTGGAAAATACTTATACTACTCACATTGATTCAGCTCACTTAATTCATGCATGTATGTATGTTTATTTAAGAGTTTATACATTAAATAGTTTGCAAGTTGTACACAATAGTAGTAAATAGCGTTGTTTTTCGATTTCTACAAAAAAAGCAAAAGAGGAACACATAACCACATAATGAGAACTTTAATGTTCGAACGCAAAGTATGCATTGTGAATTATACTTATTTTGCATCGTTCATAGGCATTGAGTTAAGGAGAGTCGAAATCAACAACTTCATAAATGTTGGTAAGTATGAGTTCCATGCGCACTTCAAACTTTCTAGTGAATATGATTCATAGACAAAATTTCAATAAGCATGTGTGCGCATACTTATAAGTCATGATTAAAATATACTCACTTTTTAACTACTCATTGCTGTTCTCTGATGCACACTCAAATCATGTGAGCAAACTATTGCCCCAATGCCGTATATCACTCTTGATTTTTCAGTGTATTCTCTGGTATCATAACCATTTACTGTTTTACCATTTTTGCATTGCTCCCTGGATAGGAGAAGGATTTTGAAAGTTTATAAAGTTCATCTTTAAATACTAGTCCATTAAGTTTCTATGCAAAACCCATAGAAAACTAATAGTTGTGCTTTTAATGAATTATTAAAGCACAGTTTATTAAAGCAAAATCTATTTAATAAATGATAATAACCATTTGCCGCTGAGATTATTTCGTAAATGCGTCATATAAATTTATGTAACAATCACTTCTTGGAAAATATGAAAATAAATGTTTTCTTTAGTGTCATTCACCGTTTGCATAAGTTACCAACTAGTATATGTACATATCGTCGGCTTAGAGTGTGAACCTGCTAAATCCACTTTTTATAAAATACGACATGTAAATGCCGTTCGAAAGAGAAGGAGATGACTCATCGGTTGGCCAAAATATATAATTTAATTTGAAACCCTAAATGTCGAAAAAATTTAAAGTATTACTATTTTGTCACTGCTGTAAAGTTAACAGCCAACGATATGTACACTCAAAATATTATGTGGGTAAATAAATGAAAAATCATTTGAAACAAGTAAAATGTCATTTAAAAACCCTTTCGCTTACATTTCATTTGAATCAAGAAAGTTTTTCAATTATTTTTTAATGTAAATTTTTTAACTAGCAAAATATTTGAAAATAAACAAAAAATCATTTATTTTAAAAAAAATTTATTATATGACATATTGTCAGAAGTGTACATAAAATAATTGAAACTTATTTGCTGGTAGTTTAGCATGTCTATATACGTATTTCATTGGCGCTTGAACCAAATCATCAGTAGACTTTAACCACAAATTTTAAACAGTCACAAACCTCTTACTTTATGCATAGACTTTCAAAAACTATATGAGCATTCATAAAATAATAATACTTTTGAAAATCACAAAAGAAAAAATAAGCTTAGTAGGCTTTGAAACTGATACAAAACCCGGCAAATAATTTATATCCAGGTGAAGTCATTTTATTTTTCTACATCCTTATACAATTAGAAATCCATTGGATAACAATAAAAGTATTTACAAGGCTAAATGAAAAATAAAACATTAATCGAACTTTAAAGAAAATTTATTATTTGACATATTGTCAGAAGTGTACACAAATAAATTTCAATTATTTTATCATTTATTTTATTAAAAAAATATTAAATTTATTTATAAGTTAGATATTTTAGAATTATTTCTTAACAATTGAAAATAACTGAACATTTTGACTGCACGAAAAATCATTTTAATTTTGTAGTTGTTTTTTTTAGCAACATACATAAAAAGTTAAAACATAATTTTTTTTGTAGGACAACTGCATTTTCATTTAAGTTTGACTTTACGGTAAACTTCTGAAACAACTACAAACAGTTAATGTAAAAATTTTTTGAGTGTATTTACCTATATATACATGTGTATATTTTTTTTAAATGTACTGTACATGTGTGTGCTTATGTATCTTTCGAAGTAAAATGAAATGTATCTTGAATAATGTTGAGAGTAGGAAGTCAACTAATTTCCCTTCACATACATACAACAGGAAATTTCAAACGTTCTAATAACTAAGATACATGTTTCATCTACATGCATTTGCGATTATGTATGTATGTATGTATACGATGTGAACATCAGAGATGGAAAAGTTGACACGATGTTGTGCATTTCATATTCTTGGAATATTATTTCTTAAGCTCAATAAATTAGCAATAAAAATAAATTGAAATTAAATACAGAAACGTGATTTAATGTTCCAAACTCGAAAAGCTCATGGTCGGAACAACTTCAAATACAGGTTCACATGGTTCTCAAATTAATGATTTAAATTATTGTTTAATAATTTATTAGATATAGACTTCATAAATTTGAATAGGTTACTCTTAACTAATCTTAGGCTATTTCCAAAATCCTTTTGTTTAAACTTCAAAACAGAGATATTACTTATACGCATATCACGGATTTCAACTTTTAAAATAGTTTGGTTGGTATTGATAAATTCCTATTGGCATTCTCAACCAAATTAACAGTTGACTTTTTAGCTGTGTTTTGCTATTACCATTTACAACTCTGGGTAATTTGCTGGTAGTTAGGCATTGTCTATATATTTCATCGGCGCTTGGCCAAATCATCAGTAGACTTCAACCACATATTTTGAAAAGTCAAAAACCTCTTATCTTATGCACAGACTTTCAAAAACTATTTAAGAATACACAAATAATAACATTATTTTAATTTTGCCTTGTAAATACTTTTATTGTTATCCAATGGATTTCTAATGGTTGCCTAAGAGTCAACCAAACTGAACTTAGTTAAAAACCATGATATGGGCCTCAATGTCACCGAAATTTGTAAAAAAAGGTGCCGCGAGCGCACGTTAACAATAACAAAATGATATGAATAGAATTACTGAAGGTAATTGATAAATGTAACAGAGTTACAAGAGCAAAGGTTAACGTTAATTACAATAACCTTTATAAGCTAACTGCCTTATTCATAAAAAATATTTCAGGCTTATTAAGCACTTATTTGACATATTTATATGAGAAATTTGTCAAATAAACCTGTAATAAACCTAAAATATTTTCTATTTTTTAACAAAAAATTATTTTACCTTTAAGAGACGTTTATTATGCTCTCCTGAAAATTTTTTATTTTTTATTATTATTATATTTTGTTATTTTTTAATTATTATTTTTTATCACTTAGAAATTTATTAACGGGGAATCTTCAATTGTGTGATGATTGTCTTAGAAAGTCTATTTGACAGGAATTTTTGGAGTGCAGTGAATATGTCAACATAAAATAAAAAATTTGTACAACAGTGGTCGCGAAATTTTTTTCATTGAGAACCATATTTTTAACATATACCCACCTTAATCTTCCTTATATTATTTTATATAAGTAAAGTTCTCTTTGCAAATTTTTAATGCTACCCTAACTTGCCGCCCTCAAACTCTACTAAATATACGAACTAGATATTAACCCACAATGCAAATACAATACCATTTATTTTCCATTGCATTATTTCAAACAGCGATACCCGCAACGAAATATATTTTTATTTGGTGTAATTTAGCGGAATGTATGGTTGGTGTATGTGAAAAATGTAGCTCTGAGGGAAAAAGAGTGGCGACCACTGTTCTACTATTTTTATACTTTTTGTTGATATACATCTTTTAAATTGTACTTTCATTATCCTGAAGCTTAACTATACAGAAAGCGCAGAAATAGAACGCGAATTTTATATTATTACTGCTAATATAGATTATTCTATCCTACTCTAGAGAGTTCCCTTTAATGTACCGAATAGATGTCTTCGACTTTGTAACTTGTTTTATAATTGCTTTCATCGTAGAAATTATACTTTAAATAGTCCTCTAATAAGAGCTTTTGGTGACTGTAATAAATTGAAAAGTATTCAAATAGTTGAATTTAATTCATCCAAAAAAACTTTAAAAATTTTATTTTATACCTTATTAATAGATTAAATTAGTTTTATTAACGCAGAAATTAATTAATATAATATATTAAATAAGTTATCATAGTCTGTAAGAAACACTGTTCTATAGACCTAAATAAAATAAATAAAAATATCATGCTGTTGGTTTAAAAAAAGTCTTCTAATAAAATATTTGATAAGAGGGCGGATCAATAGGTCTGTAACTTTTCCCTCGTACTTATATGAAATGCAACACTGTTCCCATCAAGTACCACCTGTTAATAAACTACTGTACAATTTTGAGCAAGTGTCATCATTTACTTTGCGTTTAACAGCTGTTCAAAGCGTACAACCTCTTGTATTTTTCTTAAAATGGAAAAAAGTGAACTTCAAACATTGTTTTTTGATGCTGCATTTGAATTCAGGTCAGTACAGCCGAAAATGTCGAAAAATCCACAATATGGTGTTGTCCAGTGTGAAAAATAAATTTTTGTTTTGCCAAAAAAAACTGTGTTTCATTCAAAAAGTCACGGACTTATTGATCCGCCCTCTGCCATAATCAATTCCTAAGGAATTTTTTTTAACACAAACCTGCAAATTACTCCTAATCAATTATGTTTTATAAATAAAGTCATAAATAGTATAGTTCCAATACAAAAATACTGCCAAAGAACGAATCCAAAAGTTACCAAAAAAAAAAATCTAAAAAATTGTATTTGGTTATAAAGTACAAACATATTTCTATAATTTACTAAAACAAAATGTAAACGGTTTGAAAGGTCTTAGTCAGTTCTTTTTATATCTGTTTATAAATATAAAATCAGTTGATATTCGACTTAGTTAGAGGTTGATAAGTGCCTACGGGTACGAAAAACTGGTTTTTAAAGCATAACTCGAGACTTGGAAAATTTTTTTGGAAAATTTCTAATACAGATTATTGTCACTAAGTCCTAGTTTACACTATGTAAGTCTTATTGCTAAGGTTATTAGTTTGAGGGAGAGAGACTAGGAGAAAAGAAACGTTTCTGTTCCCCTTGTCTCTCTCTCTCCCTAAAAATAATCAGCTTATGCCAGTTATTTCTACAAACAGGTAATTTACCTAAGGTTTTTACCTACTAGTTTGCCTTATAAAATTTAACTTACACGATAGATATCTGTACACTAATAGATATCTATGGCTAGAAATAACGGATATTAGCAATAAGACTTGCATAGTGTAAACTAGGACTAACTAATCCTGGTTATAGCGAATTTTCGCTTATAAAAATCGCCTTAAGTCCTATAAATAAAAATTAATTTAAATTTATACGCCACCAAATTGCGTAAAAATTTATAATCTTTTAGCAAGAACTAAATAAGTATATAAATTAAAAAGAGATATAAATTTATTAATAGTTTTTTTTAAACGTTTTCAGAGAATATTTTACAAGCTCTAATCATAATCTTAATGTACATGTATCTGGTATAAAGTTTATATTTAATTCTATATTAATATTTGATACCACAAATCAAATACTCGTATCATATACTAAATTAAAATTATGCTCGTGTTTATTATTTTGTGAATAATAATTAATGAATTTCATGTTGTTTATTTACAAGTATGTATGCTTGTATATTTCTAAAGGTAAATAAAGCATTTGTACTATCTATGCTGCATGTAAAGAATTTTCATAAGTACATACATATGTACATATGTGTATGTGTATGTATTGTATTGGCAAAAATATTTCATTGAATTTTCAAAGCTAAAAGTTAAATAAATTCTTGTATTGGTTTCCACCAATTACAAATATAATTATCTGTTATGTGGAATTATGAACAAAAATAGCTATAAAAGGTAACCTCAGTAGCGCAGCTGGCTATTATTGTAAATATTTCGGATGTCAAACTGTTCTTAACAGCTGGCAAATACGAATTCAAGCATAAGAAAAATTAAAAAATATATTTGATGTTTTTTTTTATGTATTGAACATAAAAACTGTTTTAAGTACTTCCGAGGCGAAAGATTTTATTAAAAAATTATTTTTCAAATACTTTCAAATGAGAAATTAACTGAATTTCAATCATTATCAATTTAAAATTTTTTTGTTTTTAAATTCAACTTTTGGTGAATTTTTTCCCTGTGTTTGTTGTAAAAAATTACATTTTTCCGTTTTTCCAACAAGAAAAAAACTGATGTGAATACCTTTGTTATTAAAAAAATCAAAAAAATTTTAAATTGATAATGATTGAAATTCAGTTGTACTTAAAACAGTTTTTATGTTCAATACATAAAAAAACATCAAATATATTTTTTAATTGTTCTTTTTCTTTCTTTGACAGTAGACCTCCAGGTCTAAGAATTAAATTTTTTTTAATTTTGAAATTAGTACCCTTTTTTAATCAACTTCAAAAAAAGGAGAAGGTTAACAATTCGTCTAAATTTTTTTTTGGGTGTTACTTCATAACTAGGTGAATTTTGGACTAATTGTAAAAATTCTTTTTTTTTTGTCGGAGAGGGTGCAGTTTCCCATTGTTCCCATTGTAAAAAAAATGGGCGGGGATACGCCCAAAATTTGTTTAATTGAATTTTATGATATTCTACTTATTTGATTGCTGCAAAACCTATCAAAGATCTTTGGTTCTTGTAATAATAAAATTTAAGAGTTGAAAAAATGGGCGGTGGAGGGGGGGGGGGGGGGGTTACGCACATTAAAATTTACTAGTGTTCGCCCAGTGGTTGAAATTCAACCATTATTGCAATAATACAAACCGCTCAGATAAAATGTCGTATATTTCTTCATTTCTAATAAAATGTATTACCGTACTTACTCCGGTCTTTAATAGTTGTATCTATTATGTGAGCTTTCCAAATAAATAATAGAAACGGTTTTGATGTTCATTTTTTCTCCGGTTTATGTGTTTCAACTTTTTTTCTCCAAAATGGATTCTATTTCATTTAACTTTTTGTCGTTTTTATTCTGTCAGCTGTTCAGAGATGCCACTTGCTTATTACCTACTCATATCAAATTGCATGCAAAATTTTCAAGATTTTACTCATCACGCACTTAAAGCTGATTCAACTTAAAACCGGTTCTAATTTTGACTATAGTTGAAAGAAAGCTAACAACAGATGTTAAAATTTAAGTTGTCTCTAAAAAGAACCGACTTTAATATTTGTCTATGGTTATGGCCCATTATTTTTAAGCATCTAAAGAAAAATAATATAGTACCGGTATGTATTTAACTTACTCGTTATTTAAATATCCAAATTTTATTAGTTTCAGCAATAATCGTTTAAGTACATACAAAAATGGAAATAAGAATAGAATGAACAAATAAAATAAGTATTTCCTTCTGAGCAGTGATGGAAAAGTTGGTACAATCGTACCTTTTTTGACACTATTTGACATGAAAAAGTACCGTAGTACTCCCGCAATACATTTGATACTCTCTCGGCCAACCCAGAAATACAGTCAGAAGACGCGCGTACACATATATTTTTGCCAAGAATTCAATTTCTTTTTCGACAAATGGCACGAAACTTTATTAGTAAAGATATTTTAGAAAATTGTAACCCTTCACAATTAAATATATGTAAATAAAAACCATATTTCTTTCAATGATATTTTCTGTGGTACAGAAGTTGATCTATGTTTTAGATCAGTTTAAAGAATATTGTAAAAAGTTTATATTAAATTCTGTCAAGTTCTAAGGGCAAAAGTGGACTTTGACAGTGAAATGTTAACTTAGCTTAGTAAGTTTCCCCTGAAAATGATTTATCTGGTAAAACCAATAGCATTATATCGCTTTAAATAAAAATGTTTCCCAGCGAAAAGCAAAATTTTGAAAATATTAACAATCAATATAGAGCATTGGCTGATTTGGAAGAATTAAAACTATTAACAACAGAAAATATCGGGCTTGTTCTAAAAATCACGGTGATTTAAATCACGGTGGTGTTAAAAACAAACAACTAATAGCTGACTTGTTCGTTGGTATTTATTGCATTTTAAGTTATAGTCATGTATAAACCATAAATCGAGAAATTTACAAAAGCAATAATTTAGCTTTTATTAATTTTTTGAAATCACCGTGATTTGACATATCATGATTTGCAAAACAGGCCTGTATATGCAGTTTTTGGCCTACCGATGCTAAAACTAAAAACGCATTAGATGAATACATGTTTCTAGGTAAATCGACAGTAGCTTACCGAATTTTATCTATACCTCACTCCTCTGTAAATGTCGAAAGGATTTTCTCTTACAAAATGTCATGAAAACAAAACAAGGGAACATACTTTATGTTCCAACAGTATCAAGTCTTATCCATGCCTAAGATTTATTGAAATCTTAAAACACTTCTTGTTATAACTTTAGCACTTGTACTTATGAACGTGTACATACATACATATGTGTGTATGCATATTAGGGTGATTCTAAAAAAAATCAATTCAATTTTCTACAAAAGCGTACCAAGAAGTTTATTGTAGGACATTCCGTTCTTTACTTATGACAATAAGAATAAATAAAATCAATTTATACCATGTGAATCGTATGGGAAATCAAACGGACCATCTCACTATTAATATTAGGAGCTGATATTTTAACAGACCTATTTTTTACCTAACAAAAGTTTGAAACCTGGGGTCGAATCGTCACATCCGTGAACGTACAACTCGTGACGTAAAAACACATTTTTCGGATTATTACACACGTGGACGTACTTAAATTCCATTCAGTTTATACGATTGGCGTATCACTTAATATATTTTCGTACGATTGCCGATACGATTTGAGCCCTGGTTCTGAGAAAAACAAACGATTTTTTTTAGAATCATCCTATCCATATGCTTTGTGTTTCATTTTTATTTCTTTGTAAATTAATTTCATATAATTTTTTGTTAAAAAAAGTACTCAAAAAAATTGTTTTTGATACCGAAATGCAAATATCATTTCCCATCACTGCTTCTGACTGTTTACGGAGTTGCCAAGCCAAATTTAATTTAGTTAATTTTGAGTTTTTGTTGTAATTTTTTTTAGCAAATTAAGAGAGAAAGAGAGAAAGAGAGATCATGGCTTTATGATTGGCTAATATTCTTAACTGTTTTTAACTATCTTAGACACAAAAATGTAGAAGAAAAAATACATTCTGCACATTCATTCAAGCGAATACGTTGAGTTTATCAGTTAAAATGGTTCTTAACTTTTTTCACTTGCCTATTTATATATAGATTATAATATTTCATGCGGTTCTACTTAATCGATTTTATGGAAACTTACCACACACCTTGAGGTCTAAAATAGATACAATCCTCCATTTAAAAAATGGGCGTAGTCACGCCCTTTAATATATAATATTTTATTTAAATTGGTTCTACTTAACCGGTTTTTAAAAGACTTAATACGCACCCTGAGATCTGAAAAACACACAATCTAATTTATAAAAAAATGGGCCCTCCACCCATTAAAATTTAATTTTATATATCACGTACTTGTTTTATTAGATCTTTGCATTGAAGTCGGTTTTTTTTTGGCAGAAAGAGTTATTTATTATCAAATATATTTAGTAGATGCCAGAGTACACAATAATTTGGTTAATAGAATTAGAATCGCTCCAAATTTTGTTAAAAAAATTTATAAAAAGTTGTGAATCTCAAAAGCTGAAATCTTGCGCTATTCTAAATCCATCCAATTCAATCGAAATCACATCGACAATCGATAACATTTAAGATAATTGTGCACACATTGAATAAAATTTAATTAAAATCACTTCAAGGATATATATAAAAAAGTAAAGTAAACACACAACACAATCCTTTTTAGTGTTGAAACGGAAAGAAATAACACATCAAGAAAACAATTGCTGTTGTATGTTAAAAACCTGATAATATCCTGCATTACCAGACAAATTCATTTATACATACATACATTTACCTATACGCCCACAAGCACCTCGGACACTTATTTAACTTATCACATATGTATGTGTGTGTACGCATTTGTGTCTATAATGTGTATGTTTGGTGTAGAGATTTTTCTTATTGCTGAAAATGTTATAAAAATACAACAGAATTAAATAAAGGAAAATGGACGACCGGACACTGGCATTCAGCACATAACTGCTCATTTTTATACATATGAGTAAAAAAAACCCATATGTACATATTCGTATAAACGCACATAAATAAAGTGTATTTCGTAATAAGCAACCCACCTCTTTTCGGTTGGTTTGAATTTAATGCTTGGACTACATAAGCATTTTTGCGTTAATATAAGAACACACACACTAACTAACACGCCTGTGGTTCATATGTTTGCTTTTATGCAGCTATAAATAAATAAATTTGTGCGGAAATAGGAAATGTTAACATTTGTTTTCTGTAAAATGTTAAAAAAAAAAAATAAAACCAAGCAACATTTTAAAACTATTATCCTTTGAAACAATTAATAAAACTGCTCATAAAAACAAACGAACCATATCAGTCTTTACAGAATTGTAGATAATTTTTCCCCCTTAATTTCAGCATCCTTAAAAATGCCAGATTTTGTTTTTGTTACTTTTAAGGAATATTTTATGAATTTTTTATAACACCTAACACATCCTGCAATTAAGTGATAAGTACTAATATTTACATGTGAGTATCCGTTTTTTTTATTGGAGCAAGTGGGTAGAGTGTAAAGATAAGGTTTGTAAAATTATGTATAATTATATACTGTGTGTGTGCTTCTTAAGTCATGGAAATATAACCTTATATGGGCACTACTACGCGATAAAAGACAAAAAAACAAAAGTCCAGTATCTTCCATTTTAACCCCCCAAGTCATCTATTTTTTTTATGGGCCTCCAAAGATTTGGGGCCACGGTGTCATTTTCGCATTTTCTCAGGCTTATATCTTTCAATTTCGTTCAGAATTTAGATTTCCTCTAGAGGCAAAATGTAGCTCTTGTCATAAAGAACAAGAACTGTGAACACATAAAATAAAAAAAACTTCATTTACAAGATCAAAATCGCAAAAATTTTAAGAAATTCGATTTTTTTACCTTTTGTCCCTCTGCTTAGGTCCATAGGTAGCAAACCGTTCAAAATTCAAAGAAACAATAAACACCAAAAATGTACCTAAGATCTCAATAAATAACTTTTTAGAACATACAAACTTCCTAGGATTGATTCTTAACAGCGTTTAGGTAGCGCTTATGTAGTCGTAAAAGTGAAAAACTTTGGGAAATTTTTTTAATTTCGTTTGCTTGAGAAAATGAGTAAGGGAAAATTATATTAACTTGAATTATTTTGGTTTAAGTAAAAGTCCTCTCATTGTCGAAGGAAATGTTGAAGTTATTATTTATTTTAAAGAGAAGACTATTAGACTTGAGTTGCTTGTAGTGTCAAATGAGACAATGAGTTATCCAATGCTTTTAGGACAGAATTTTTTGCAGCAAGCGAAATTTAAAAAAAGAAAAAGAATGTACGGATTTAATGAGTATTGAAATATAAAACGAAAATGTGATTGTAGATAATGAATATGTATCTAATGAGGTTAATATAAAATTTCTGAAAATATTTAAGGAATGTTATTTGAACTGCAAACGTCCCGATAGATCAAAAGTCTTATGGAAAATATTAATCTAAAAAAACTCTTCCCCACGAAGATTCCGATATAACGAAAAACAGGGTGTTCAACAGATTTTAGATGAATTATTGGAGAATGGGTTTATTAGATCAAGTATGTCAGAATATGCCTTCCCACTTGTGTTGGTTCGGAAGAAGAGTGGTGAGCTTAGATTTTGTGTTGATTACTGTGAATTGAATAGGAATACGTGTAAGGACAATTTGCCATTGCCACTAATTGACGATTTACTAGACACATTGAAGACTGCATTTTATCATGTAGGAATGAACACTAAGTCTATAAAATACACCTCTTTTGTGACACCTATAGGACAATATGAGTTTTTAAAGATGTGGTTTGGCTTGAAAAACTCACCTCCGACTTTTAAACGCTTTGTTAGTAGGGTATTTGATGATAAAATAATAGCGGGCAAATTAGCAATTTATCTGGATGATATAATGGTTGCAAGTGAAACCGAGGAAGAGCATTTACAGATTATTTGGAGGGTTTTCAATAAATTGGTAAGGAATTGTTGGGAATTGAGACTCGATAAGTGCAATTTCACATAGTCGGAAATAAGGCATTTGGGCTATATTATTTCTAGGGATGGTATTCTGTTGAAAACTTTCCTGTCCCACAGAATGTCAAGACTGTACATAGTTTTCTTGGGTTATGCTCGTACGTTAGAAGGTTTATGGCGAATTTCTAGAAATGAGGTTGCGAGGAGGATAGTTGAAAATCAGGGATACAATAAGAATTTAAAGGATCGAAATAGAATTCAGAGTGGATATAATGTGGGCGACTATATTATGGTCAGAAACTACGTCAGCACTCCAGGGGCCTGTAGGAAGATGGCTCCCAAGTTTAGGGACCGTACAGAGTGACCAAGCTTTTATGGAACGATAGGTATGTGGTAAGGGATGTAGAAGGATTTCAATTTACACGAATACCTTATGAGGGCATATGGGAAGCAGCTAATTTGAAGAAATGATTTAAATGAACTGAAAATCAGCTGGCTTCAGATGAAATCGGGACGATTTGAAGTCAGGATGGCCAAACTGTACAGTAAAATGTCAAAGAATATTACCTTATTTGTAAATAAAATACTAAAATAGAATATTGTAATAGTTGGTAACCCTAGAAATAATTATGTCAATATTTAATGGCTGGCAACACTAAGAATTTTTAACTAGTAATAAGCATATTTTATTATTCATTCCCTAATTAAACTCCGTGTGATACATACCAGAAAAAAGAAAAGCTCATGGTTAAGTGTTTTAATTGTTTTACTTTCTTACAATTGTGCCAAAAGTGGGATCTCAGCTTAAGAAAAAACAAATAATTTTTTTTTTAATAAAATTTTTCGTTATAATTTTTAAGCTTAAATTATATCGATTAGGGTTATCTGTACTTAAATATAAATAAGAAACTATACTACGGCCTCACTTGATAATTATGAGTACTTTTTCAATAGCCCTCGCATGCTTACTCATGCTTATGCAGTCATAATCGTATGACTATAAATATGAACGTTCAAAAGTTAAATAAATGCTTATGTGAGCGTAAATAAAATCATAAAAATAACTTGACCATTTATAAAGCAATTTCATTAAAAAACCCTTCGTATCAACATGTTCTTTTTTTGCAACCCAAGTATGAGACAGTCAGCAGAGTAAGAAAAAGTCAAAATTGAAATAAATTTATAATATCATCATCATCATCATCTGTGTTTAACCCTTTAAGTTTCATTCGTGGCAGCAGCACATACATCTGCATGATTGAGGAGTATTCGAAATTTTCTTAAATATTTTTAATTAATGAATATTTATTTACGTTTTTTGTTGGTGATGTAATTATGTCATTCTAGCAATTTTAGAAATGGGTCATAATGTGGTTAAAAGCCATATGACCACATATTTCTCTAGAATATTTACAACAAGTAATCAGTATAAATAATGTAAGGGATTTCTCTTCTGTTAAAGGAGTGAACGGAAACGCACTTATTTTCTACATTATTAAAATGTATATATATATATATATATATATATATATATATATATATATATATATATATAGACACATATGTGTGTATATGTGTACATGCATGCAGATGTGTGTAGCTTTAGTTAATTGTAACTGTGTACTTTTTCTTGACAAATTTAAGTAATTGATTTCTTTTTTGTGTGTGAGAAAATTGAGGTCATTAAAATTAAGGCTAATTTGACAGAAAAATAAGGGAACAAATATATAAACACTTCAGTAAAATTTTATGCATCATTTTATTCGTATTAAATTGGAACAAAACTTGATGAAATAATATAAACAAATCCTAAGAGTATGTTTTTTTTTAATTTTGCTATTCTTTTTATTATATTATAAGTGTAAAAGTGAGTTTGTTTGTTTGCTACGCTTGCAGACCTAAAGCGCTAAACCGATTTAAAAAATTAAATTTAAAATGGAAAGCTATATTGCCAGAGTCAAATAAAGAGTATTTTTATCCAGTTAGAAATGGTTCGGGCTTTCTTGTTCAACCAGTTTTATAACAGCTTTTACTACGAAGCAAAAGAAAGTGCTAATAAGCTTATGTATATCTTCTTGACTGTTGCTCGAAATACAAATGTTGGGAACAAAAAACTTTAAAGAAGACGTAAGCTCTTGTAAAATGTTTTTTTTTGGACACCCTGTTATAATATAATCTAAAGTACAGGGTGTCAAAACTTACCACCTCGAGTGATGGAAACTTTTCAAAGTCTACCTGTCGTATCAAAAAAATAAAAAAATGTTAAACCAAAATTTCTATAAAATGTTTGAATAAAACACATTTGAAATACAAATTATTTTTATTTTTTTTTTGATGCGGCCGCATAATTCTTAAAAATTTGAACCTATTGTTATTTTTTTCTCGTTTTTTGAACAAGTTATTAGAATTCATGATTATGAAGTTATGAAATAATTTATATGCTTAATGTAATTTTAGAGATATTCAACTATGTGTTGTCAGAATATATTTACTACTAACTTTGGTGTTATTTGTTCATTAATAATTATCACATGTAATTTTGCTTACAAAGTTATACGAACTAAAGGGT
Source organism: Tachina grossa (assembly GCA_949987645.1). Classification (NCBI taxonomy): domain Eukaryota; kingdom Metazoa; phylum Arthropoda; class Insecta; order Diptera; family Tachinidae; genus Tachina; species Tachina grossa. The sequence continues at coordinate 125,227,624 of OX465277.1, read as the reverse complement.
TGCATTTGTATACTCGTTTGTATAGCCAAAACAAATATACCATGGTATGTACCATATAATTGTAGTGTAAGCGACAGAACTAGTATAAGAGTTATTGTGTGTGCGTGCTTTTCCAAATTAAAATACAATTGAAAACAAATAACAATTGCTTATTGTATTGCTGCCGAGCAACTGTTTGATCTGTTTTTGCTGAAAAAATACATATTGTAATACAAATATATGAAAAAACCACTACTGAAACAAATACATGATGTGCAGATGTATGTGCGGACGTTCGTTATGTTATTTTGTGGCGCAGCCAAAGTATAGAGAGAGAAAGATACAATTTTGCTCTGAGAGTAATAACAAATGCATGTGTTTCATGTACATGTATCATTTACTTACATATGTATGTGCAATTTTGCTTTCATTCATTCATTCATCAGCCAATTACATTTTTTCTCAACACATCATAAGGCACTTATGGTAAAAGCAGTTTTATGTATCTTATTTGCCTTAGAAAAACAAACAAAATAAATGTGTTGTTTTCATTTGCTCATTGCCCAACCATACAATAATTGTTTAAAAAATCAACATTTACAACTAGTAACAGAAAACGATAAATAACATATTTGTTCATACCAGAGCCAAAAACACGCAAAACTAGTGCAAACAGATGTATCTGTGCAATGCTATAATACGAACTTTAGCCTGTTCAAATCATAAGTATAGAAACAAATGAAGTTCGAAAAATAATAATAAAATTAACTAGAAATTCGATTTTCCTTAAAGTTTTTCATTTCAAAAGTTCTTAATGTAGCTGCTGAGACAAATTTTTTATGAATTTTTAAAAAAATTAATATATAAATGGAGATGACATGAATAACAAATTTTAAATATATTTAGTAGCAAAATTAACTTAATTTTTCTACGTATAGCAAAAAATTTTATGAATATATTAAAATGAATTTAATTACATACTAAATTATATGTAGCATGTCCATTTGTATAATTGTTTTAAATAATAAGAAAAATAGCCTCAAATATGTTTGTATTGGCAAAATTATTTACCATATAACCTTTTGCTTATAAGTGCGTATGAGTAATACTGAAGATGAATTACACATTACTCATACGCACTTATATTGAAGGGTTATGGTCATTAAGACGCAATTTACACTATGCCTTTTCTGCTCGCCTGTGCAGGCAGGCTTTTTTAGTTTATTGGTTAGAGGGGGTGAGAAACTTGCGGTGTAGAACAAAAGGCACGAAATGAAAATTCGATGGGATTTATGACATTTCTCTTTGCCTCTTTCGTATTCTCAGCATTAAACGTGTATATAAATGGCAAAAAGGCATGAATAAAAAAGGCTTAATGTAAATGTGTGTGACTTTTCGTAGGGGTTTGAAAAGAAAATTGTCAATACAAGGCAGACTAAAAAGGCATAGTGTGAATAGCGACTAACCGAAAATAATTTTTAAAGAAACATCTTACATCACGGAAAAGGACAAGAATAGAGAAAATTAGAAAAATTTATTTACAGTCAATGAAATTGTAAAAAGCACTGAAAACTTCAAAACTCACTTCTAGAATCATCTCCTTTTATTATATTATAGAACAGACCTGCTCAGTGTTAGACATATGTATTTCTGTGTCGAGGTAAGCTGTTTTTGATTTAACGGTACCCCGTTAATTTCCATATTTGAAAGTATCACTGGGAAAAATTTCATTTACTTTGTGTACTTTTTCAGGAAGTTATAGCGCAAAGGCTTGCTTCTTAAATTTTTCGTTTTATAATCTCATATGGAATAATAGCTTAATATAGCTTATGCTTTGGTATATATCAAATTAAATGTATTATTTATAGTGTGTAGAACAAATTTCTTAAACGAAATTTATATGAATATCGAATTACCTAATTCAACTTTAAAAGAAATAGATATCTGAAAATCGACATAAAAGCTCAAAAGTGTTCTACTGCTAAACAGTAAAATATGACCTAAGAACTTTTTTCTTGTTGCCACAGATTTATGTTCTGCTAGAAAAAATATTTTAATATTTTTTTAAAATCTTAATATGGTTACTGAAAGCCAATTTCCAGTGGCACCCACGCTCTACCCTTAATAGCACTGCCCATACATAAGTTAGTAAGCAAGTATATAAAAACAAATTAACACACGTTCCTGGTTAAGCCCAGGAGCAGTTTATTATATGTTAAGACATTTTCATTGAAACTTTAACTGAATTACATAATAAAAACAATTGGATGATTCAAATGTTATGCACCCCATACACGTTTCAATTCAATTGTGAATTGAGTCTTTCAATTGAATTGATTCTTGGCCACACACTTCATAAAATGAATTGAAAGATTTTCATTCAACTGTCAAATTTAATTTATTTTCACAATTAAAATTTTTAAAATTTAAAACTTCTATTGCATTAATTCATTAATTTTAATATTTTTTATATAGAATGCAATGAAATTAAATACAATTTTAAAAATACATAACTTTTTCTATACAAAATAAAGCTACAAACATATATTTTGACAGCAAATCAAGAGACTCGAACACACACAGCACAATCGAATTGAAAGATTTACTAGTGAACATGAAAAATCAAAATCTTTTGATTTTTCTTCAACCAACTCGACAACTGCCAAACTAATCAATTAACAAAGCCATACACGCTTTGATTTGGACAACAACCGACTCAATTGAAAATTGAATTGAATCGTGTATGGGCTGCTTTAGTCATAAGTGTCATAGTGTAATAATGTTTTAAAAGTTATTTTTTGAAAGAAAAACATAAAAAAATTTCAAAAACAATTATATTAAAATAATTCAAGTTATAATGACAACATGACCTTTAGGACTATCGTTTCTATTCCCGAAATATAGTTTTTATGCTAATGAGCTCAACCCACAATATAAAATTTTGATCTAATTCTTGAACCTTTTTATGTGTATATAATTAAACTATTTTTTAAAGCTTTATGCGTTTGTTTTTATTTACAGTTTTTATATCCAATATAAAAAATATTTGTTGTTATTAAAAAACAATCCAAAATTAAAGAAGATATAAAATAGATTTACTCAAGAAGTTAACCAAAGGTTAAATATAAAAAATATATATGTATATGTATAATAGTTTAATTATACATAAAATAAAATTATTTATTGCTTTGAGGCAGCTACATCCAAGCCATATGCACAATGTGCAAACTTATAAAAAAAATCTCTTGTGCTTTCACATCAATGAGATCTCAGCGATAACAATTCTTGCTCTTACTTTGCAAATAAAGAATAACAAATTTAAAAGCCTTCCAGGCTGTTTACTTCAATTGAAAATATCAGAGTGTATGTGCGTGAACGCAACTGCTTTAAAGCCTTTCTTACTATTTTAATTTTTCTTTCTAGCTTGGAGCTATTTTTCTAATTACCTTATCTTTTGTGCCTCTCTAGAAAGTGATGCATGAAAAAGACTTGAAAATATATCTGAACGGTTATTTTACTCAATTAATTTTCAAAAAAAGAAAATTAGTACTTGCGAATACTAATGACATAAATATATATATGGATGTGTACGTACATACATTATGTTATACAACAGCTTCAACAAGCAATTAAAATTTATTCGAATCATTAGGAAATCAAAGCTGAATGTGTATTTGTCTCTAAATTGGTAAATCAGCATGAGATTAGATATAATCATTAAATATCTTGGCTTTTACAATTTACGTTACGCAAACAATTGCGCTTAATAACATACAAAATTCATAAAATGTATATAAAACTAATTAAAAAGTTTACACACACACACTCACGTACTTCATGTTTTTGCAGACAAGAAAATGAAAACATTTTCTGGAATATAAGTATTCAGAACCACGTAAATAAATGTCATCACATGCGTACATAAATAAATAATTGCTGAGCAGACGACAACAGATATTTCCATTAAACATCTAATAATAATTCTCAAGATGAAAAAAATAACACAAATGAAATGTGAGTTATTTTTTATATTATTTTTGATACGTTCTTCAAAGTTATGTGTGTACGTTCATAACAATATAGAGGAATATAAATAGGAATGTCATATGCTGAATGAAATATGCATATTCTTCAATATGAAAAAATATATATGTACATACATATGTATGTGTGAGTCAAAATAATACTGATATTTATTTGGTTGAATGCATGAACATAAAGAATGTTAGAGGGTTGCCACAGTGTACACCAATTGATAGTATGGCTCCTATACAATCAATTGTTATGGATATCTTTAATTAAATAAAAATTCATCGACTGTAGAGCATAGAATAATCTGCAATAGTACCAGTACAAGCTTGCACTACATAAATGATAAGCCAACCATACCCATTATTCGAAAATTGGCCGACAACTTTAAAGAGACCGTTACCAGTGTCTCGTTTGCGTAAGCAATGTGAGAACTTTTCGAATTGAAAAAATTACTATCATCCTGTGGAATACAGGGTTGATATTTTTTTTTCTAATTTTATTTAAGTTTTTATATAATTAACTTTGTTTGAAGTAGAACAACCAATATAATTATTTAATTTTTCTCGATAGTAGAATTTCTTACAATTTACAGAAACGAGGCACAGATAAAAAATACAAAATTCTGAGCGGCTTAGAACATCAAACATTTGGCTTTTGCTTGTATGTATATACTTATATCCGACTGTTATATATTACAATCTTGAGCGTATTCTTATAGAGAGAAAAAAGTTATGTTAGAGTTTATAAATACACAACGTATCACTCATATACTTCAACAATGCCAAACAACAAACATAAAAAAATTAGTTTTAAAAACAACGAGTTTAATAAATGAAAACAAAATGTTATTTTCCTTTCAAGGAATACAACATATTTGTATACAATTACCCAATTCACAACCTACTGTAGAGTATAGATTGTATTAACTACAACTATGGTAGTTGTGAACGGCCTGTTGTAAGTGTTGATAAACTTTTAAAACTGTCGAACATTTAAAAAGAAGAAGAGAAATAATAATAATAATAATAATAGCGTAAAAGTTTAAATAACGAAAATAGTTTAACAAAAGCAAAAAACACACACAAAAATTTTGCATTATACGAAAAATATACTGCAGAAATGTTAATGGCGAAAAACAAAATGGCGAACGATAATTGTAAAAAATTTTTGACACCCATGCATAGACCGTATATTGATAGACCTTACTCAAATCTCTCGTCACAAGTTTATTACCACAGAGTTGCATTACTTGTAGGTGACGCCATTTACGCTCATATGTCCATTATTACCCATTCTTATATGTATGGCAGAGATCACGCTTCCAATTACGGAATTCACTATTAAAAAAATTTTTTTTTAAATATTTCCAATGACATATATTTAAATGCCATTCACTAGTTGATGTCGTAATTAGCTTCATTAGCTTTAAAGAAATTTAATTTTTGTAATTCAATTCAGATATTTTTTAAAAGCTTTTCGCAATTGTTTTCGGCAATTGTTTTTTTGTGCAATTTTTATAATTGAAATACTTTTTGCATTAAAAGCTTGTTAGCGCACGTTGCAAGTCAGGCAATAATAATTTAAAGTGTGCCAAGTAAACGTTAATTTGTAAGTAAAACAATTTGATGAGCAAATTTGATTGAAGTTGGCATAATTGTTATCATTAATTTTTTATTGTTGAATAATATAAAACTTAATAGGATTTACTTATAAAAAATTATTAAAGCTTTTATAATGGCTTAATAAGAAAATTTTTTTATGAAAATCAGTTTTATAAACTCTTTATTAATCCTTAGTAATTTTTGATAATTAAGGCTGAATGCACTTAAAGGGCTTAAAGCAATCATAATCATTTTTTTTTTTGCAAAATGCTAAATTTCCTTTTTGTGTAAATATAGTTGTAGTTGGACTTGAAATGGCAACAAAATATAATTTAAAGTATAAATAATTAATAAAACTAAATACATAAATATCAGCTGATACTTTTCTTAATTTCGAACATTATCTCTTTAAATGTTAATTTCAATGTCTATTAATGTCAAAGATATTGAAAGTTATAAAACTTAAAAACCACTTTAACATGTATGGCTCCATTTCTAACTTCTTCACAAATGCGATTTTTTTGCACAAATTGAAAAAATTAAGTATACTCTTAGACGAAAACGTGGAACAAAAAAAAAACAAATACGCATCTGCTCGAATGTGCTCAAATAGTGCTACGAGTCATACGCAATATGTTCGAGTTATGCTTTTATTGAAATTGAAACTTACTTTATAAATGAATGACGAGTAAACGAAAGCCTTACCACAAAAACTAGGCCACCTAACAAAAAATTATGCGCACATCTGCGTTATTTTAAAAAAAAAAAATTAATCCCATGGCTCTTAAATAGGGATGTAACGAATACCAGTTTAGCGAATGCGAAGGCGAATAACACATTTTAATTTTTGCGAAAGCGAATGCGAATGCGAAATCAAATGCGAATGTTACAATACGTTCAAAAATCACTTAGAAATAAATTTTTATAAGAGAATGTAGTTGTATTATGTACATAAGCATATGTACTATATATAGCATTATATTTAAATTGAGCCTTGCATTGAGCAAATATTTATTAATTTATTCAAAATACAAAAAAAGATATATGAAATTAGACCCTTTATTAAAATTAGTATAGATAATAATAAAAAATAAGTTTACAAAATGTTAGGCAATCAACCCATTCGTACTTTGGCCCTAAAGCCTGGTACTCTGTTCAACATTTAATGTGAAATGCTTCCCAATTCATATTAAAAATATTTGGAATGAATTGGTCATAAAAAATGTTGCAGAAGTAGTATTTTCATGCGGAATAATATGAGTGACACTTGTTTCGCATGAAATTTAAAACAAACAATGACTAGTTAATAGTGTTTGCATTTTAAATTTTTTGTACGAAGTAATGAATTGTGCTCAACATTTTTCAAAAGTTTGAACCGACTAGTCTTAAATAGAAAATATTTTCGAGCAAATCAAGCACTGGCTTTTCTATTTCAAAAACCGTAAAATATTTCCAAACACCGCTGGATCTTGGTATCATTTTGATACAAACTTTTTTGCCTTTAGTATTCGCTTCAAATATTCGCATACATTTTAGCGAATGCAAAAGCGAATGCAAATAGCAAAAGTAAGTGAATAATTTGCGAATGCGAAAGCGAATGCGAACATTCGTTACATCCCTACTCTTAAAATTTAATTGATTTCATAATACATGAACGATTATTTTGTTCTCCATATATTCCATACAGTTAAATATCCTTCGAAGCTTTAAAAATTTAATGCATTTTAGTTTTGTGACTGCTTTAGTGTATATTTAAAATTTTGTTTCGAAGCAACTGTTGTTGCTAATTTAATAGCAATTTTCACATCTTTATCAATGGTGTCATTATCTCTGAATGCCAAATTATTTGAACATTTTCAACACTAGTTAATTTATACATTTTTATTGGGGTTCTCTTCCTCTTTTGTTTAACTCTTTAGCGATGACATGTTTTAGAAATTTAGCAGCTGTTGTTGCCATCTCCTATTCATTAAAACAAAGTTATGTGTGATTGTTATGAGGGCAGACTTAAAACATTTTTTATTGTGTTTTTTAATATTTCAGGAAAAAGTCTTGAATTATCGAGTTGTTAAGAAATTATTATAAGTGTCTTACTTCTTATGCTAGGAACACAACTGACAAGAATAATATCTGTTGGCGTTTCCATACAAAATAAAATAATATTGAATATCAAAGTGATTTCGATATACGAATGGTATGACATTGTTATTGTGAAAATTTTTTTTATTTTCTGTTAACTTTGAGTCTTTGTATAATTGCACAGTAGAAATGAAGTAAAGAAATTTAAATAAACATATATATATATATATATATAGTTGTCGGATACCAGGTCTCATATAAACAACACGAATACGATAAACATACATGTAAGAGTGAAACATCTACTGTACATATGCTAAGCATTTTAAAATATTGCATTTTATTGTAAAATATACAATTCGTTCGATCTGTGAAACTTAAATTAATATAAGTGTTAAAAAAGTTAAGTAGAAATCAGTAGTGTATAAAAGAAATTTCAAAAGTTTAATTATATATACATATATATTTATGTGACCTTCTCCGAGAAAAAGGACCTAGTGTGTCAAAAAACGGATTTGGACTTAAGAGAGGATTCTGGTACCTAAAAGGGTGCAGAATAAAATGAAACGAGTAAGATTTCTGATAAAAATTTATTTACCCCATAAAAACGTACAAAACGAACTTGGGAAGAAATCGATAAAAATGAGACAAAAATTAAAATTTTTTTTTTGATTTTTTGGTTTTAAATTCATTTTCACACACTAGGTCCCTTTTCTCGAAGAAGGTCACATATCGTCGTTCGTAAGTTATTGTGTTCTATATGACAAAAATGTTTTTTTTGGGAAATCGCTGTTAAAGTTTAGTTATAAGTTACAAAAAACTGAACCGAAAAAGTTGTCGCAACCTTTTTACCAAGAAAACTTCTACAGTTTCTGGGTTTTTCTGTAAAAAAAAATTTACTCCTTGGAAAAGATTTTAAGAGTAAGACGCGTTTTAAAAAAAAATCGTTTTGTTCTATATGCACTTATTTACGAAACTCTCATTGTTTTATAGCATATAGAACAAAATTTAAAAAAGTGTAGTGTTTTAAATACTTTAAGTGTATGATGGTTATTTCCCTGCAGGAACTAGAACTAACACAAAACTAGTCACGTGATCGGTCCCCAAGTAATAGAGACCAGTCCGAGCTCTACCACTTCCTTTGATGCGGACCAGTCACTTTTACATGGGGATGGCCTAGGATGGCGTTAATTAATATTTTGTATGCACCTTGTGACTTGTCACTGAACTATCTCATGGGGACATAATCGGTGTGGAATAACATAAATTATTTAGAAATGTCATTCCGACACAGCGTTACCACATGTGAAGATTTATCTTATTTTCGAAGTTTTTCGGGATGTTAACAATGCTAAAAGATTTCTTTGTTAAAAATGAGATTTTTAAGAATATGATATTTGGTATTTTTAGTATATTATTTAAGGTCCTTTTGACTAAAGTACTCACATATTTTCTTCTTTCCTTCAACAAAAGTATGAATTATATGCATTCATGTATTTGTCTTATACATGTTCTATTCAGCAAATATATTGTGTTATTTATTTAACTTTACGTTTGTTAGTTCATTTCAAACAAAATGAATTTTTCTTGGATTTCTAATTTATTAAAATCAATGGATATTAATATATTTTGAATAAATAAAAAAAAAGATTTTTGTGTTCGACTTGAAGGTTTTTGAGAAAACAAGTATGGCACCGCTGTTCCGACCCTTAACTGTAACAATGAAAATTTTTAACTGTCTTTTTATTGTTAAAAATGCAATTATAATTTATTTTTAAACAGAAATTTTTTGGGACTCGAACTGCCAACCTCCGGCATGACAGGCTTGCACACTACCCACTCGACCACAGAGGCACTCACATTTTAAAAGTATAAAACACCACTTAAGCTCAGGTTAATATCTAAGAATAGTTTCGCGACTGGTTCCAGAGTGGTTTGGCGGGACCATTGGAGGGGACAACTGTTTAATAGGTCCTGGACCCAACCACATCGAACTGAGCCTTTGGTGAATATATAACCATTTACAGGATATGTCCTTTTTTCACCATACACTACTCCTTACTTTTGGTAACACTCCCATTTGCTCAAGCCATAGGACGAATACGTTTGGATCAATTGTCACCAAATTTTTTGCAAGGTATTATCATATCAAGCACCTTTGCGATCCATCCATAAGTGTTGTGAATGAATCACGAAAGGGCAAGCATGTTGAGCATGAGCCAGTACATCACGTCAGTATTTGGAGGAATGATTAACAATTAAAAAAATGTTTCGTTTTTTTCAACAGAAATTTTATATTTTGACACAGCACATTAACTTTCGGCAAAATCGAGAAACTGCTAACAAAAAATATGAAGAAATCACAACTATCCTATTTAGCAACAAAACAAGACTAGTCACTTAGTAAAAATAAAATTTCATTGATATAATCAATAAGAAAACACCCGGACTTAATTAAAAATTAGCGGCTTTTGAATACTTTTGATTGTTTGTCATTGTTTTCTTTTTGTTTTATTCCATTTTCCAAGTGCAATGTGAAGTCACAACAAATAAATAAAACAAAAACAAATAATGCAAAGAGATCCAAATTAGTACAATCTTTATTTAGTCTTTCATATAGAACAAAATAAAATTTTTTTTTATTAAGTATTTTTGGTGCGTTTTTGTTCTATATGCACGAGTTTTTGCATATATATAGAACACAATAGGTTACGGAGCTTGTCACTACAGAGTTGTATAGCACAAAGTCAATGTCTCATATTTCGAAAACTATAAATGATAGGAACAAACTGATTACACAGATCGACAGATCTCCAAAACTTTTCCTAAAAATCAATCTTATCTCAATTTTTTGTATTTTGCTGTATAGAACACAATAACTTGCGAACGACGATATGTATTTGTTTTTCAAATTTTAGATACGTATTTCTAAAAATCAAGGTGCGTTGGAGATTGAAAGAAGCGTGAAGAGGCTAAACTTTCTACATTACTTTTTGCTTTTGTTTGTTTTTAAATATTTTAATTATACATACCTTTTATTTTCTATAATAAAAAACAATTAAAACAATATGAAAATCATGTTTATTAACGTAATTATGCAGGTTTGACTACTTTGCTATGACGGTTGTATACATCAAGTGTGATCAGTCAGATGTGACTACCACATGCATCATCAATGACAAGTAAAAATACGGCAGAGTAAGCAGGTCAGCTATATATGTTCCGTAGTATACATTTTTAATTAGTTAAATAAAGATGCGAAATCACACTTACGCAAAAGTTTACATCACTTTTTCCACATTGCTCTTAACAAACTGATAGAAACTTAGATAGATAAACCCATCACAATTGTCGTTCAAGTGACCCGTTATTTGTCAACTTTCATTAAAGAGTTACCAGATGGTTTACTTTCATCAGTCAAAAGTCTTTGAGCAGCCACACATATGTATATCTTTACCTTAATATAGAAATGCCCTAACTTATTATTATTTTGAAATCGAGTTTTTTGTATATTTCGTTAAAAGATTAATGTAATGTAATGTTAATGTATCGAAAAATTTAAAAAACTTCGATTTTAAACAAATAATGAGTTAGGGCCTTTCTATATTAAGGTTACGATTTGTATGTATATAGGGCTTCGTTTTTTTTGGTAATCAACGGGTTGCAATGTCTCTATGCATTTCACTCTTGCTTATGGAATTCGTCAGTAGACTTGAACGCAAAAGAAAAGCCAATGCAATGGAAATGCAAATTTCTTATTTTTTATTTTCCATCAGAGCTTTTTTAACACAGAAGCAAGCAAAGAAATATGTATTTGGCCGACGGTAAATTGTATGTGCTTGCACTTAAAAAAATCGAATAAAAGTGAATATTGATGAGCAACATGGACCTCGTCTGTCAAAGAGTTCCATATTTTTTTCTAATACAAAAACAAACATTGAAGTTGAATATTGATAAGTGTAGCACTCGCTTAATAAACATCCACTAATAAACGTAAATGCGTACGGAGGAGCATTGACAGCGTAGGCTGATAGGTATATGGATTAAAATTTAAGTGATTAGCTTTCATTCCGGTAGATTTACTTTCGATATCATTGAACAGGCTATAAAAGAGTTATTTCTAGGGAATAATTTTAAAAAAGAAATGACATTTAAGAAATAATTAAATAGTGCCAACAACTGTTGGAATGATTTCATGTTAAAACAAAAATTTATGAAATTTTTTTGAGAGCTGTTAAATTTTTCAGTTTAAGAGTAATTTATTTGGACGTTATTTCAGAGAACAGTAAAAATGGCGCAGTGACATTTCTGAAAGAAAACTGGAGAAGCTTTACGTGAAGTAAAAGTATATTGGTGGGGCCTTTTATTAAATCGTCGCTGTCTTAACAAAATGACCTAACTGACATTTTTTTTAAAATGAGTTAAGTCCTCTACTAGACTTTATAGGTCATAATACACATTGTCTACAGTTTTCACGACTGTAATCATTACTTTTGTGCCTATATAAGTATAAAAATTTCTGACGCAGCCATAAGAAAGAATGTATAAAACAACCATAAAAGCTGCTCTCCTGTTAAATTTTTAAAATGTTAGTTAGGTCAGTTTGTTAAAACAGCGACGAAATATGTTCATAAATTTTTTCAATCAATCAATAATAAATACAGCTTTTTTAAATAAACAAAACTAGAAGTTTTAGCTTTGATTTGTTTTTTTATTCATCCCGACGATTTGGGTATACAATTTAAGGAAACTGTAATTATATATATCGCTTACTATATCATAAACAGTAACAACTCAAAATTATCAACACGGTTTTGTTGTTTCATAAACCAGTTCACTAAACTAATCTCTAACGCCCTCGAAAATATCCTTTGCAATACAGTTTTCTTAAACAAAATAATATACTGTTATGACTGATTGAAGATCTGAAATTTTTTGAGTTTCTTAAATCCTACGACCACTTACCTCGTTATCACAGCATTTGGGGCAAAACTTCAATTTGTATGATTTTTTTCAGGCCATAAATCGAACATAATTCTGTTGTTTCATATTTCATGTTTTATGAAAATTAGATTTTAAATGTCAAAAATATTATTTGATATATGTTAAATTTATGTGTAGATATGTATTTTATCGTACTTTTATTTAGAATAGTAAAACATGGAGCACAGTGATTAAAAGTTTTATAAAAACTAAATTTTAATTTAATAATTTCTCCGTAGCAAGTTCTTATAATTATGCTTTACGCGCCACAATTCCCATGAGAGTTGCAAACAGAAATTTCTAGTAGACAATAGTTATGATATATATATATATATATATATATATATATATATATATATATATATATATATATATATATATTTAATGAGAAGTACCACTCAGGCAATGAATGCCTGCTACTATTTCTAGGTGTTACCTTCCTTAGGAAAGGGATAGTGATAGAGCAGACAGGCTGTGAAGGAAGAGATGAAGAAAAGCTTCATTCTTTTACAACTCTGCTTTTTGCACGTTTTTAATAATGCAGTGTTGCAGCGCCTCTGGTGTTAAATGAGGCGTATTAAATTTTTTGAAGTTGTGCTTAGTAGCCATTTCATTGGTTATTTTACTTTGGCGATTATTCTGCTACACAACGAAGGAGGGCGCTCTGATGTTACATTATTATTAGTATCTGCTGAAGTTGGTATAGTTCAGTGAGCAGTGATTATCCATTCATCACTTGAACTTTCTTACAACACCTGATACAAAGGGACACTAATGCACATCAGAAAAATGCATAGTGTTATTTTTTATTTTTTTGAATGACTGTTGGATGCAGGGAGTGAACCCAGTACCTTCGGTTTTCTAGTCAACGTGCTAACTACTTCAGCCAACGCCACCCTCAAATATTCATAAGTGCACCAAAAATGAATAATCACACACTCTTAATCTTAACAGCATTAATGTGCTGCCTCTAAAATATAACAATTCAATTTACCCAATTAGTTTTACTCGAGCACTACAAAAATAATCTCTATATGTTTGTATATTTGCCAATACTCTGCATGTCAACAAAATTCTCTTTAAAAAAAAAAAAAAAAAAAAAAAAATATATAATCGAACCTTCCTTCCGGACTTGATAGGAAAATGAAGGACAAGATGGAATCAATACAATAACACTTGTCTTTCATTTTGAATGCGTAATCTTTTCATAAAGAAAATTAATTTTGCTAAAGTGCAACAAAGTGAATGAATGCTTTTAATTTCAATTAAAATGAGCTTTGATAGTCATTAAATGTGATTACTGTTAAGATAATGGATTGTAAGCTATTGAAATTGAATGCTGGAAAATATGTATGCATGTAATTCTGTTAGATTTTAAATTAAGTATATTACATTGTGTGTTTAAATTGCTTGAGGTATGCAAAAGTCTGTTAGAAAAATTAATTAAAAATTATTATTAATTAGGATTAAATGTAATTATAGAAGTTTGTTAATTGGTTAAATGTGCAATAGATTTTCTCATTCCTATATCATTTGTTTTTCTAAATGCGGAGTTGAATATTTATTATTTAAGTTATAAATCATATACAATTCTTAATTTAATAATGTGCATTAAACAAAATTTGTGTTACAACAAAATTTCATTATTGCGACCATTCTCATAAAATCGTCTGCCAGAGAGTGACGTATGTGGAAATATTTTAATTCTATATTTAATTTATCATACGCAACTGACAACTTGAAAATTTTTATGATTTTTATAGTTCGCATGTTTGCTGTAGAGATGATAATATGTATAACTTTCAACGTGAGCTCATAAGCCAAGTCGACGAGTGGTTATGGATTTGCCGCGACAATAATGTATTCTTTATATACTCTGCGGTAAGCCAGTAACCACCTGACAAAGTGTATAACTGCCATGACCTCAATGTTCGGTTTCACTGATTTTATATGAAAGCTGACTACTACAGGGTCTACTCTGTAATTCGAAACGAAAGAAAATGCTATCGAATTTATATATTATAGGTAGGGAAAGGATTTAAAAGCATTTAAAATCACGTTTTATGTACATAAAATATGCAGTAAAAATATAAAAGTATGTTTTAAAACTAATAAAATATGCATTTATCAGCAATTTTTTCAGCATTTAATAACATTAAATACTAAAAAAAAATACCTTCATTGCTTTTTTAACAAACATTTTGTCATTAAAAACTTAAAAAACATAAAAAGGCCAGCTTCAATGCCTTTCTAATAAATATTTTGTCAAATCATATGAAATACAAAATAAAGTTCAGTCGAACTTTTATTTACGTACATATGTAAATGAATAATTGTTTTTTTGATTGTCAAAGATAAATCTTTGACCAATTTTTCTGAAAAAAATTTATTCAATAAAAATGAACGTTTCGTTTGTGGAATATTCAGTTTATAAATTTTCCTTCTTAGAACTATAAACTATTGATCCAATTTGTTGCATATATTTTAAGTCCATAGTGTTTTTTTTGTATAACTATTTCTAATTTATTTTTATCTCTGGACTTATTCTTCAATTAATTTAACTTGTGGTGTTAAAGTAACGAAAGCCTCTAATTGGCCTATAGTGTGAACAAGAAAGTAATACTAGTCTGTGTGCCCAAATATCAATTAGGCAGAAAGATGTCGGATACTACATATATTTCTATTAATAAAATTAAAGAAATTTGCACCCAGTTTTTGTATGGAAATTTTGCTTTAAAGTACACTTCAAGCACACGATACTTTTTTGCATATGGGAGAAAGTTTTTTGACTTTAAAATTTCTTTAATTTTATTAATAGAAATTTAGTATCCGACAGCCTTCTCCAACGTTCTCCATCTACCCGTATCCGTATCATATCACTTGATATTTTTTATTGAAGGCTGAAACACACAAAAGTCCTTTCACTTTATATCCACATGAAACTAATGCGGAACCAGTAGAGAGCGTTGAAAAAAAAACAAACATATTTGGATTTCAAAGTGCTATTACCCTATTCTATGTTTTTATTTTTAATAGTATTGGTATTCTTGACTCAAGCCAAGATACTGAACTTTTTAAATGAGTTGAAGGAGTCATACGGTTTTTTCAATATCGAATAATATTACAAAAAATGCGATCGTAGATTTTTCTCGTTTTCCTCTTTTTTTATTCTTACACAGTCGTAAAAATTGCAGCTTTTAAATACTTTACAACTAATAAAAAAAAAAATAAATAAAAAATTTATGGCATGAAAAAACTAAAAAATGTATTAAAATATATATAAAATAAATATACATTTATAATAAAATATGCAAAAATATGCACTAACAAATCGATGGCATTTTGTCACAAATTTATTGAATCGCAAAGATATGTTATTTACGTTGATCTACGACCAACGACGGCTATAAGTATATCGAGTTTTATTTTAGATTTAATCGTAAGCGATAAAAATTAAAGTTTTCAAGAGAAGTTTTTTTTATAACATTCAAATTTGTTTACATACGTAAATTGTCGCTAACGATAATATTATACAAACCGTATCTTAAAAGTTATCAACATTTGTGGCATTTTGACAGTTCTAAACTGTGAATAGGCTCAAGGAATTTTAATTTTAATATAGAAGTCTATTTTTGGCAACATGTCGCTTGCGGTAGATCCGAAAAAAGGATCGCTTTTGAATTACGTAGTAGACCTCTTAATATTAATATCTATAATTGAAAAAAATATATACATAAATATTCTATTGCATGTTAAATTCAGCAAATTATTTAAATTTTAGGAACTCTGCTAACTGATATCGTTATTTTGTTAATATTTGCAAAAATTAAATTTTTTTTCCTTGATTCAAGATATTTAGTGATAGAAACCTTTTTCTATATTTTTCTGTGCACAAAATATATTATTATCATTAAGGTACGCTCATTTATTGTTACGTGATGGAATACATAAAGACGCTAATAAGTAATGGCCATCTCTAGTGGATTTATAGCAATCAAAGTACAAAGAGCACACACACATATATACAAACATACATAAATATTTACTTGTCCACATGTGTCTGCATATTTATCCTTTAATGTCACCAGACATAATGCAAAAGGTCATTATATATTATTCCAATTGTGTCACATAATTATTTAAAGTGTCCTTCTTTATTTATTATTATTTTTTTTTGGAATTAATTAAGAAATAAATAAAATGCGATACATGCATATCTAAGTGTTTTTAAGATTTTTAAAATTTTTGTTAATATATTTTTAACCCAATAAGATTAAGATTTATAGCTTGGCTTTTATAAATATAAAAAAATTAACGAAGTTCTGTAATGTAAATTGCACCGATTTCAGTCAGGGCTTATAAGTAAAGTCTATAGTACGCGATATTGCGCACTCAGGGCCAAATTTTGACTTGGTAATTAAATTTTAATTAATTTCAAGTTCTATTTAAATACGAAAATTCATATTTAAATAATACTTAAATACCAAACTTGTATATTTAAATACTATTTAAGTTTTACTTGCATACCATATGTTTTAGTGCGTGTGTGTGTTTACTGGAAACACATCTATGCACATCATGTGGTTGTATTAAATAGAAATTCGTTTAATTTTTAGAAGTCTTTATGTGTATTTAGTACACATACAAATCAGTTTATTGTGTTTTCCTGAATATCCCAGTTGGCCACGTCTTTAAGACATCTTTGACGACGGGTACAAGACAATGGTAAGTCGTAGAAGACATATTAAAGACAACTCCATACAAATCGTTGACGAAATTTTCATACAAATGGCGGCGAGGTCACACAAGACCAGATGAGCGACATTGTCGCTCAGATTGTCCTGAACAAGGCTTTATTGAAGACAAAACGTGTGACACTGTCGCTCAGATTGTCATCAACAAGGCTTTATTGAAGACATAACGAGGGACATTGTCGCTCATATTGTCGTCAACAATGCTTTATTGAAGACACAACGAGGGACATTGTCGCTCAGATTGTCCTCGACAAGGCTTTATTGAAGACAAAACATATGACACTGTCGCTCAGATGGTCCCCA
Source organism: Tachina grossa (assembly GCA_949987645.1). NCBI lineage: Eukaryota > Metazoa > Arthropoda > Insecta > Diptera > Tachinidae > Tachina > Tachina grossa. The sequence continues at coordinate 125,209,893 of OX465277.1, read as the reverse complement.
ACAAAGTTTTATTGAAGAGAAAACGTGTGACATTGTCGTTCAGATAGTCATGAACGCCGATTTCTTTTAAATTGTCGATTAGAAAACTTAATCTACAGACGACATGTCGTACATGAATCGTCGAAGACAATGTCGTCTAGGACGATTTGGACAACTGGGATCACTGACTGAAAGGCCACAAAAATATTTTTCTAATATTTTATAATCGGATATGTTTGTATACTTGTACATTCAGGAATTTTTCTAAGCCCTTGTTTGAGTGCATTTTTACTTTTATATAAACCCCTGTGTATATATAAATATGTGCATACAGTTTCCATTTAAATATAAATAATTTTATTTTTATATGGAAAATATTCATAACAAAGACAAAGGCAATCAACATGACTGTTAAGCATCTTATGCCGGGTACACACTATGGCATTTTCTGACATCGCATGCGTATGTACAAGTAGCAACGTTTTATATTTCCGATATTTTTCATTTTGTAGCATTGCTACCATATAAAAAATAGAATGTGAACGATGTTGTACATATTTTGAAAGATGACACCAAAAAAATTACAACACAACAAATGCCAGATGTGTACTCAGCTTTACTTGTCATGCTTTCTACGTTTGCATTGATACTGTTCAATTTACAGTCTGTAATAAAATTCCAACTTTAATATAAAATATTATTAAACTTGGATTTCACATAAAATATTTATGTATAATTTATATGCCATCTTCTACTTTCATATTTTAGTCTTGTTTGATATTAAACTTGTGATTCTCTTGAGAAATTGTGTTATTCAGTGTAGATGTGATTTGATGAAGATTGCTGAAGAATTTCAAAAATACTTGTACTTGCATATATTAAACTGTCTTTAGATGTTTGTAAGAAATATTTTTAGTATTTTATGCATTTAAAATTGTGCTGGCCAACGAGAAAAATGTATTCGTGTATGTGTATTTATATGCTTAAGAACGCAATTGGCACTCTAGTGCCAGTTTAGCTGACTGTGATTCAAAACACTTGATTTTCGTTCACCTTTGTCAATTGACAACTCAACTCTATCATATTCAGTACGCCTGTGCCAATACAAAGTGCTAAAGTTGGGAAAGTTTTATCCTACGTTAGTAGGATATTAGTAGTAGTTGGTTTTTTTTTGTTGGTTTTGATGTAGATTATTGTGTTTTGCGTTAGCAAAAATAAAATAAAATAAAAGAAACTCAGCAATAACAAATAAAAATCTGTTGAAGCTGCTCAATTTGTTTTTGCTAACAAAAGTACTCATTGTGTCAACTTTACACAAAAAAAACAATATATACCAATGTAAAATTACCATGTAAAAATTTTAATTTCAAATCATATTTAATTTACAAGAAATAATTTGAGTTTGTTGTTGAAGTGCGTTAGTGTTTATTTGCAATACACTGTTGTGCTTAAACATACCAACGAATTGCAATATAATTGTGCAATTTTTCCTATTGTACAATAATATAGCAAAAGTGCACGTCATATTCGAAGGTGGCACAATATATTGGCATATATCAAAAGACTTTTGATTTTTATTGTAAAATCAAGATAATTTTGTAATGCGGTCACAATATCGTTCAATTTTGTTTACTTTTTCACTTCTTTCAGGAAAATAGGGCAATATTTTCTTTAAAAATATTGTGCCATTTATTGCATAGTATAGGTCAAAATGACAATAACATGTACAACAACATATGCAATACTATTGTATAATTCATGGAAAGCCTTAGTTGTGTGACTTGTGTTTGTATTGTTGTTATTTATTTTGATGTAGTAGTCTTGTAGTCGAAGGGCTGCAGGAGAATCTTGGAGACAAAACAAAGTAGTTTCACAGGTTATATTTATTTTACTATCTTTTTTCAAATAAATTTTATGTTAAATGATCAATTAACTAATATTGAATTAAAATTTTATTCATGATGATATATATTTACTGCCATATTCAGAAAAAATTTATTTTAATTTACAAAAAGTTTACAAAACAAATTTTTGAATGGAAATTTGTTAGTTAAACGTTTTGTAAACCACAATTATTTTTTCTCAATATTTGTTATAAAACAAATTCTGTATGTAAATTTGTTTTTTAAACGTTTTGTAAACCAAATATTTTTTCTGAATAAGGATTTTAGTGTGTATCTAAAGAATATTTAAGATTGTTGTGGCGGCAGCCCAAAGCGTGTTGACTACCATGTAATTAGTTCCGAGTGCAAATCTTGGCCGGATTAGCCAATTATATACACACAAAAATTTTTGTAATGCCTGTTCCAAATATTCGTAAGTTAAATAATTAATAAAGTACAATTACCACATTAAATTAAATTCATGTTGTTTTAGCTTGTAACAACTTTGATTCAACATGGTTCTTCATGTTATTTCGGTATCGAATTTACCTTGTACCAACTTGAAGTAACTTTAATTCAGAATAATTCTTCATTTTAATTTTAACAGTTCGTAAAAGTTAAATCAACATGAAATAAAGTTATTTCAAAATGATTTTTTTTAATTATTATAAATCATGTTGAATTAACATGAAATTCATATGAAGCGATATCATAGCCAAAAAAAAAAAGGTTAAATTAATCTTGTTTACGTAGATTTTAAGTTTAAAGTTTTCTGTTTTTTTCTCCTTTGCGACACGTACTACATTCTTTCGCCTTTCAGATGATAAATACACACAGAAAAAATATTTTTCGAATCAACCTCTTTGATTGAATGAAAAGGAACATAAATCTATTTCAATTAAACTTTGGAACTAAGTCACTTTTATAATAAAAGTTACGTTGATTTAATTAAAATTTTAATTAAACTTTCAACTAATTTAATTTTTAAACAAAATTACAACTGTCTTTATTAAACTTGTATTTGATCAATTACATATTTTTCAATTAAAGCTCTTAGTTGGAGAAAATTTGTTTCTGTGCATATTGAATTAAATTTGCTTGCATATGTGATGCAATAAAGTGTTTGTGTTCCAGTGAGTTTACGATGATTAAGGTTATGCTATATGCACTCAACTGTCGTAGGTAATCAGATAGTCGTAGTTATCTTAATGAATCTTTTTGTTTGTTTCACATCTTTAATATACAACACGAGCTTTGTTTTCTTCTTCTATTCATTATAATTTATATTGGTTTTGGTATTTGTCTATATACATATATTTTCTTATTATAAGGAATAACATTATTACTTTTATTTTGTATGTCGGAGAAGTTCATTATGAATATTTCTTGTTAACAATATTTGCATTTCAAAGAAATAAGAAAATTGCAAATCTATATAAAATTACATTTGTACTTTAGGTGACAGGGGAGCATTTGTAAATCATAAAGAAAAAGATTGACCAAAGTGCAATGATAAGCTAAAAATCATATTGACCATTAGAAGAAATTTCTCAAATAAATGTTATTTTAATATGAAAGCAAATGTGGTAATATAAACTTTAAGTAACTACATATATATATATATATATATATATATATATATATATATATATATATATATATATATATATATATATTTAAGTACCAAGAGTACAAAAGGTGTTTTAAGCATCTTAAACCAGAATAAATGTTGTTTATGGGAATGCTAGTTTTTGATGCAGGGTATAACCCCCCTTCTCGACTAGCAATAAATATGTTGGTAATATAGCAATAACGCCGGCAGAATTACGGAACAATATTGCTGATTGCTTTACTTATGTTAAGGCCATGGGAAATCGTAGTTCACAATATGGGAAAAGTCAACAGGAAATGTGCATATGAAGAATATAATTCACTTGTAAATATCTGGTCAACCGAACAAATTTTTATTTACATAAGCTTATTACTATACAAATTATTTTACTTTTCTTTTTTTTCCAACTTATTTTCCCATTTGACGTTTGACGTTTCATGCTTGCAATAATTGTTAACGAAAATGCGTTGACAATTATTGCAATATATATTGCAAGTACCTGCAATGAGCTGTCTCCACTAGCAATAATATAATTTTGACAACTGCTGCAATATATGTCGACATTTTTATTACTAGTCGAGACGTAGGGTAAGGAACACTATTCATAAAAATTTTCATGGAAATAATTTTTTCTTAAGAATATGCAATGAATTAAAATTGTTTTGTTTATTTGATAGTGGGATAAAAAAATTATTTACTTTTTTTCTGTGTGTCAATTAATTTGCTTTTCGGGTTTACGCTATTCCTTATACATATCGCTCATTTACTTCAATAGTGGCACAACTCAAAAAAACCAGTTTTGCAGAAAACGCGTTTTAAGTTTTTATTTTGCATACAACTCAATGGAGAAATGAAAAAAGTTCTTCTCTCAGGAGGTGATGGTACAAGCTATTTATATGAAATTTTTACACAAGATAAAATACAAAATGCCGCATCTTTCTGCATTATTAACTCAAAAAACTCATTTTTTGAGTTATGCCACTATTGAAGCAAATGAGCGATATGTACACGCAGAGAAAAGATATGGTTGTGGAATGGTTGAGAAAACAATATTATGTTCTCTGAAGCAAATGTGTGGTCGTTGAAAACTAGTTATTGTTATTTTAAACATTAATTTCGTTATGTATTTAATGATAGAATTTAATTATTGCTACACTCATAGAAACTGCAATATGGTTAGAGTTTAACAATATGATTTTGTTAAAAATTTATGATTTGTATTATTAATTAAAAATAATATGATGTAAATAACAATATAATGTTATCCAAAACCATACTATATTAAGTTTAAAAAAAAATATTTTTCAGAACATCTGTCAGTTCAGTGTTTCTCTCGTAAGCTATCGGTAGTGCACGCGTATAAACAAAAAGGGTAGATCAATAGAAATACATACATATATGTATATCTCATTATACAGACGTTTCTGTATTCCGTGTATACACACATATGTAAGTATATATGTACATATAATATACAATTTATTTCAACAATGTTAATTTATTTTTCTTTCGGATTTAACGCACAGCTGTTTTAAACAAAAGATCTACCAATAAATATATGATTAAAAAACAGAATAGTATTGTTGTATTAAATAATACTGTGATCGTATTTAACAATATTATTATACTATTAGAGCATGGAATGGTAAGTCTCAATTATATTTTAGTAACATCTAACAATAGTGTTGTCATATTTACAATACTAAGATTAGATATAACAAAGTTAATTATTTTTGTAGATAATATTATTATTAACTCAGGTAATAATATTATTAAAACTTTGCTTTTCTATTGACGGTAATATGATTTGACTGCAGCTATATAATTCAATCATAGCATGTTGCTGTTTGATTATGGTTACCTCAACCATACTTTTTCTTTGCGTGTATGTATGTCAGATTTATTAAAACTCTTAAATTAAATAAAAAATAATAATTTTCTTACAAAATTCATAAATGATATAATTCATTTGTTCCATAATACGATTATTGTTTAGTATTTCGGTTTTATATTATGTTACAAGAGCCAAAAATGCCCACACGCACACACATATGAAACACAACACGCTTTACACATTATCTAAGATATATGAAATTCTGGAAGATGTTTAAGGGACTTACTTATAGCTAATAAATACTCACGCTCTAAATACTTGAAAAACTACGTGATAACAAAAAAAAAAAAAAAAAAAAAAACAAATCACGTAACAATACGTGCTTTCTTTTTTTTCTTGTTGCATATGTATGTGGATTTATTGCTTATCATTATATATGAAATGAATGTAATATATACACACATGTGTATGGACGTGCTTTTCCTGAATTTAGTCCCAACAAACAAAAGGATATATCATGTTTTCCTTCATCCCATTTTAGAAATGGGCAAAGATAAACAAAATTCAAATATATCATCTTCTTCACACAGAAAAATTTCAACTTAAAATCTGCGTAAACAAGCTTAATTTAATCTTTTTCTGCAACGAGTTTGCTTCATATACATTTCATATTAATAAAACATGATTAAGAGTAATTTTGAAAGAATATGTTTTCCTTTAAAATAACTTTATTTTATGTTGATTTAACATTCCCTTACTGCTAAATCGAAATGGAGAATCATTTCAAATCAAAGTTATTTAAAGTTGGAACAAAGTAAATTCGATGCTGAAATAACACGAAGAAGAATGTTAAATCAAAGTTATTTTTAGTTGAAAAGACATGAATTTAATTTAACGTAACATTATATTTTAATAATTATTTAAATTACGTGTGAATATTCGAAGAGGCATCAGGAATATGTTTGTATTTACTATAACAATTAAATGGCTTCTGAGGTCAAGATTTGAACGTGGAACTCATGGCGTGGTAGTCAACCACCATGCCGCTGCAGCCACAATAAGCTTAAATATTCTTTATATACATGCTACATATAAACCATTATGATTTAAACTTTAATTCAACATGATTTAATATAATTTCAAATTAAAATTTTTTAATGTTGATTTTACATTGGTGCTTTGTTTTTCTGTTTTAAGTGTGCCTTGGCAAGGAGTTCAATATGAAATGTTGTTTTTTTTTTTTTGGTGAAAAACATGTTCCCCGATATGGGGTGATTACGATTATATATGATTATAAGAACAAAATTTTTCTTCAGGAAGAAGAAGCTACACAGGAACAAGAATCTCCACAACGTTGCAGCAAAATATCGATATATATATAAATAAATTTCTTATAAATTTTTTAAAAAAGGACCTAAAGCTGAAATATAATTTATATATATTAAATAAATAAAATTGTGGAATAAATTATTACAATATTATTAGAAAATAACTACAGTTTCAAATTGAGTTTGATTTTAAATTAGATCCACTTTAGATTGCTGCGTTTGCTGGGTTTTCAGGTGAAGTTATTATATTATTTAAAGTGATTGTTTTTTATGCTGTGTTTTGTTGTTGCGTAATATAAGCTTTTAAGACAAACTGATTTTGCCAATGTCCTTAGCCCAAAGCTCGTGTTTTTATTTAATATATTTATAATTTTCTTTCTTTTTCCCTTTCTTTTTCCCATGGATAACGTACTTTAATGGCTATTGTGTTTTTCTTAAATTTTATGTTAGATTTTAAGCGCTGTGCCATAAAAATACTCCTATTAAGTACAAATTTAATTCAATTGATAAGAAATCGTTTAAATAAAACAAATTATGTACGAAAAATTGTTTAGGAATATTTCAAGCAACAGAAGTTTGATGGACTCTGGCGCACAATTTCTTATAATCAAGGGTACTGCTTTAATACAAAATAAAATATATTAATATTTAAATTTTATAGGTCTAAATCATAAAAAATATTTTAGATTTATTACAGGTTTATTTGACAAATTTCCCATAGAAATATGTCAAATAAGCGCTTAATAAACCAGAAATATTTTTTATGAATAAGGCAATATATATATATTTATAAAAACAAATTAATACAGTTATAAATAAATATAAGCAAAAATTTTCTATTTCAATCTTAACGTCATATTTATAACTAATCTGCCTCCGCCCAAAGCTGATGGATGCACTCTAATTCCCAAATCTAATTTAACATTTCTTGACTTAATTTCTAATGAAAAATAATTGAAATAATACTTTAAAACGACCCACATATTTAAAATTTACCTTAGATATATAAAAAATTTGCAAAAATTTCAATATTCCTGAAAATCTGTCAGAACACTTTAAAACACCCACCGGCTTAATTATGCTCATGCGCTAAATATGGCAATGACAAGTAGAATTTTTGCACCAACACTCACTCATTAGTAAACATTTACTATGAGGTTAAGCTACTTTAGCTGACAGATATTGTAATTCATTTTTATTAAGCAAGACTTTTATTTATTTTACAACAAATGTTAAAAATAAATTTAAGAGTTACGATATTTTTTCATACCTGAACGAATAACTTGTTCTGCTTATGCAAATAGAAGGGGAAGCAATAATTCATTTTCAATGGAATGCAAAGTTCGAAAAAATGCTCAACTATGTAACTATGAAACGGTAGTTGTAGTACCTCTACAAAAAAACTAAATTGCATAGATTCAATTGTGTGGGTTTATATGTAAATGTTTGTGTGAGTGTTACTTCAAATTGAAAAATATTTTTTTTGCAGAGATGACAACATAGTGCTTTACTTCTTGGCTGAAAACGGTAATTCATTTTAGTTTTAGTGTGAAATGAAAAATTTATTCCTAACTTGAAGTTGATATTAATTAATGAATTTATTGTAATTAAAACGCACTTTTTTTAGAAACATGTTAATTATCTGATATAAAGGTTTTTCTTAACTTCAATAGATAATTGCACAAAATTTTGATATAACGAACGCAAAGTTTGAAAATTTTCTTAACATCGAGTTTAAGGCCGGGGATGCCTAAATAACACATATTTACAAATTTCGAAAAGCTTTTTCGCTCGCTGGAAAAGAAAAATGTTTCCATTTTTTTTTATCAGCTCTAGCTTATGAGATATAGTGTTATGTAAATAATAAAGGCACTTTCACTACATATAGTAGCATAACTTCAGATGGGGTTTCTCTATTCAGTAAATAAAAAAAAACCGAAATTTGATAATGAAACTGCCTTGGGGCTGTGCAAACATGGTTTCTAATTTTACTTAGTCCTTTAATAGATATCATAAGAATTTAACGTAAAAATAAAAATTTTAGAAACATTTTTGAATTTTGGTTGTAGTTAAGTGTATTCCAAAGAAATAGATCCCTTTTTCATTGAAATCGATGTACAACTTTTGATATTATTTACAATCTATGAAACATATGTAAATTCATAAATAAATTCACTGAAGTGCGACTTTGACCCGTGCACGAAAGCTTTCGTACGGATACTAGATATGTAATTCAATACGAACTTTAGCCTATATAAAATATAGTTTTGGCATTTTTTGTTTGTTTTTGGGTTTTTTCGCTTTTAAGCGTTTTTTTCTTTAGTTTTGGCGCTTCTTTCGTTTTTTCGGTTTTGGCGATTTTTTTAATTTTTGGCGCTTTTTTAGTTTTGGCACTTTTTTCTCGTTTTGTCGATTTTTAGCGATTTTTTTCGGTTTTTGGCTTTTTTTTCATTTTGGCGATACATTTGGCAGATTTATTTTAGTGTTTGAATTTTTTTTTTAGTTTGGGCGATTTTTTTCGTTTTGGCGATTTTTTGGCGATTTTTTCGGATAGGCGATTTTATAATTTTAAGATTTTTTAGTTTTACCGTTTTTGAAAATTTTAAGAGTTTGCCTCTTACGGTTTCCAAGATACGGCAAGTTGTTAAAATTACATAGTCAAAATTGCATTAACTGATAGAACACCCTTTAATTTAATTTTTCTTAAAATGTTAGCGTTAACTGTTGTAGACTGTATAAAAATACACTAAGTTTACAAATTTCAAGTGTCAATATACATATGTGTACATACAATTGTATGTATGTTTTCGTGCTCCTTTTGGGACACTCTTTAATTTTTAACTTTCATGTAGTTGTTGTTTTAGCGGCCAGGTCCGTAGCTCTTACGGTTCCTGAGAAAATAGCTTGTGACGGACAGATGGACAGATGGACAGACTGACAGCGTAGCGAAAACAATAGGGTTCCTTTTCACCTTTGGTGTATGGAACCCTAAAAACAAACTTTGAAGCAAGATATACTCGTATCTTTAAAACTTTTGAAATTGTGTGCGGTACTCTTGTATGGAAATTTAAACTTTTATCAGTTTTATTATTTTATTTTTTTTATTTTTTGTTATTTATCAGTTTATTATTTTTAAAATCAAAATTTGTGCACCAATTTCAATTCTTTTAAGATATATTTAGCTAAATGCTTCTGAACAAAAAGCTAGCCTATTGCTGAATCATTGTTTTGTTATAAGGGTTTAAAAACAGAAGTGTTAAAAGTTTAATTGTAAATATTCTGACAAACACGTAGTAGTACGGAACAACTAGCTGTATTCGAAGGTAACTACACCTTCATCATCAGCGTTCTTTTGCGTTTGGTCCACTGTGTGTGGTATCAGTTGATGTAGATTTCTGTTGTATATACTTAGCCATTATTGCAAATGGAATATGTGAATTGTTTTGATTCATCTTATTTCAATTTGCTGAAAGCTTTTTTGTAATGAAAGCTCAATTTTACCATCTTTACTCTCTCATTGTTAGTTTCTGCTGGGAAAGTAAATGAATAGATATAACATTTTAACATTTTATTTTTATCAAACATTACCTGATTTACATTAAGCATTTTTTTCATGAAATTAGTTGCATGAACATTTTTTATTTGTAAATAAGAGGCCTGGAGGAGCAAGTTATATAAAAAAAGTTGTCAAAAATGCATCAGAGATTGATTCATTCTACGCCCTTTTTTTATACAATATTCTCTTTTTTTAGCGCTGCAATTAGCAGATAGAGCGTGCAAAAAAATTCATGAAGTTTCATGAAAAAATGCTTAATGTAAGTCAGGTACATACATATTAGTATCAGGAATAAATTTTTAATCAGTCTTAAGTTCAGTATTTTCAATTCTTGTTGAATGAAATATTTTTATGAATTAATGTGATTTTCTAGAGAATAACTTCACACACAATATAGTCCTTTCTCATATTCCATTTCATTAAAAATTCATGTTAAATAGCTGACGAAGTGCAGTGATGCCATTATTTCCCCCAGCTATAAAGCCCAGTTTAATTTTTAATCTCTTCTTTAGAAAAACAAACTTATTAATAAACTGAACTTAGCCCGATTAAAAAATTATTCTTGATTAAACTTCATTCAGATTTATTTAAATTTAATATGTTTCACTTAAACATAATTTAATAAACTTTGATGCAGAATTATATTTTTTTTATATTTTTCAAAGGCGATTTAATTTATTTTTTTATATGCCTCGTTACTTTTGATACGGTAAGATTTGCCAAACCAGCTGCTGAAAATTTGAAGCTTTAACTCTAAATACATACTTCTCTGCCAGAATTCATGCTACAATTATTAAATTATTGTCTGGCAGTATTTGAAGAGATATTAAAAAAAATAACAGCCTTAAAACAGCATTCAGAACCCCATAATAAAAATTCAAATCACTTGGATCTTCTAATATTTATTATTAAAAAGAATAATTTTTAATAAAATATTGTGCATAATCGCATGTAAATTTGTATTTCCTACATGCTATGTCCTTTATAAGTATTGTATAAAAATTCAAATTATTTTGGGAACCTAATAAAACAAAAATTTTTATTTGAGTTTTCACTTGAATTATTAAAGAAAATATTATGGCTTTTTCACGTTTTTATTTATTTTTAGCTGGAAATTACGCGTTTTATTGCATTTTTATTTGGTAACGTACTTTCTGCTTTAAAAAAAATATTGCTATCACTGATCTTATGCTTGGGTTAACAATTTGCAATTGGATTAATTTTTTTTTATTTTTTTACTTTTCCAAGTATTTATTTGGAATGAAATGAGTTTTTATTTAACTTGGCTTGACACACAAGTACTGCGTTTTGAAAATATAAAAATATAAATATTATATGGGTTTTAAAGTAAATTGGATTTTGCAAAAAAGTTTAATTGAATGTATTGTTGTCAATTATTTTCAATTCATTAAATCTAATGCGGATGAATACAGGATATACATATATATATGTACATATACATGTGTATAAATAAAATGGCGAATTTCAGCCAATTACAAATACAAAATTGTGTAAAATTTATTTAACGTTGCAGACACTTTGCTCGTTTTTGGATATAATAATACCTAAATAGTATTTTTAAACATTTTAATTAATTAAATTTTGACATATATATAAATAAGTTTTTTAACATACATAACAAAAGTGTTCTCCTGTTACAGGCAAAATTAGTTTTAATTTTCTGTTCTGTTACGAATTAGATGATTAGTTTTTGTTTATAGAAATTTATTACAAGTCGTTAGTTAGTTTCTCTGTTTCGTTCTGTTCTGTTTCGGTTCCACCTGTGAAAAACAAAAATTTCTTGAGTAATTGCAAATGACAGCATAAATTAAATAAAAATATTTTGAAATATGTAAATTATGATTAAGCTTTCAGAATTAAAAGAATAATTAATTTTTAAAAGTAATAACATAAAATTATATTGAAACTTATCAAAGGAAACAGCTGATAAGTTACTACAGAAAAAGTAGGAACTCGAATTTAAAAGCAGAACGGCACAGGACAGAACAGCAACAGAAATTAAAGACTAATGAAGCCTTAATAGCTTCAATAAAAAAATACAAATAGTCATTTAATTGTCAGATATTTAATGGGTAAATTTTGAACAGCTTTCGGATTTGTTTGAAAAAAAAAACACACACACACATACAACTTTGAGAAATGTATGAAATCTTTATTTGAGTAGATATAATGGTCTATATAATTCCATATTTAAATATATCTTTATATCAATATTGATTACGGCTACATCTCAAATGGTTCATAAGCTGGGTCCAACATATTCGACGGTATCTCATGAATAAACTCTTCAATATTATCTTCCAGTGCGTCAACCGTTGCGCACTTGTCCTTATAGATATGAACCTTAATATAGCCCCACAAAAGATGGTCTAAATGAGATAAATCGCTGAAATAAACTGTTCACCGAACTTGCCCGCCAATTGGGTTCGTGTTTCACGTACTTTGCTTCATCTGGCACCGTTTTGCTGAAACGACATGTCAGCCAAGTCCAGTTCTTCTATTTGGGGAAAAAAAAGTGGAGTAACAGAGGCCCAATTGCTGCGAATGACGCCGAGTTGTATTATCGGTGGATATAGCTGCGTTATTTTCCTCTGACCACACTCTGCGTACGCGTGTTGGTGGTTTAATGTCCAATAATGTAATTTTGGTTTGAAATTTAGTCACAAATAGACCAAATAGTGGAGCTATGAAATAAGGCCTAAAAAATAATACCCAAATAAGGAATGAAATAAGGCCCAATAAAATAAAACCAAAAAAAAAATGAAATAAGTCCCAGGAGAAAATATATGAAAAAACACCTAATATAAATAAAATTAAATTCAACTAAAAAAGCTTAATTAAACCAAACTACAGATTATCTCATCTCAAAAAAAAAAAAAAAAAAAAAAATAAAGAAAGTTCAACCAAACTCAAGCCTAATAGTGTTTCACGCAGAAAGTTAAAACCTGGTTTTAATGTTAAAACCAAAAACCGCTGATTTTGCATTCGCACTGCAAGATTGTTAAATTCAGATTTTAACTCACAGACTGTGTAATAACTTTGCTCAAAAATAAAATAAGTCTCCTGCAGAAATGCGTGTGTTTGTTGTTGTATTTTTCTGTTTTTAACTAACATTTATTTGGCAAACTGTACAGCAACTCTTTTTATTTGTATGAAATACTTGGAAATTTTACAATGCGTTGTAAAGTGGAAATTATTTTATATTTTGTAAATAAATATTTTCAGATTATGGAACTAGTAATACAAAGTGAAGAAGTGCTTGGAAATCAAGTTATTGTATATAAAAAATGCACAAATACATAACAAAATAAAACTTTTGTATTGGGCGGATCGATGTCAGTCATATCGTCTATTTTCACTTCCCAGAGGTCAATGAAAATACTTTCGTTTTTTTTCCTTCAAAAAATTCTTTTTTTCTATAATTTTTGATTATTGTTGCTGCTGCATCCATTTTTAAGTTGAAAATTTTTCCAGCGACATCCATTGTTATTCACTGTCATAAACATTATCAGCTGTTTCCGGTCACTTTAACTTGGCAGCACTGAATTTAGCACAGTAAAAACAAGGTTGCATTTCATAAAATCAACTTAAAACCAATTCAAAAATGGTTTAAGTTGGTTTTAACAAAAACAGTTTGTGTGGTAAAACCAGATTTTAACAGTTGGTTTTAACGTTAAACCAACTTTTATTAAAACCATGTCAGTGTGAAAACACTATAAGATAAATGAAATAAAGCTCAATTAAAAATTCTTTAATTTTATTGGGCCTTACTTCATTTTCTTACTTGGGCGTTATTTCATTGGGGCTTGTTTCATAGCGCCCCATGAGCCACATCAAAAGGTCGCCCAAACTGCCCATGAAATGGAAGAATAATAAAATTTAATAATCTACAAGCGTTGTTCGTTTTTAAGTCAATTCATGGCTAAGTTATAGACCAAACTGAACATATTTAACGGTAACATGATACAAGAACACAGCTGAGCTGCAAAGAACAGTGTTTTGCATAAAAGAAAGTTGCTAAAAAATCACCGTTTATTTAATTTTTATTTTATTTAGGAAAACTCATACATTTAATTCGAAATATACCAAAGTATTAACTAAATTAAGTCATGTGATTATAAGTAAATAAAATATAAGCAGAGAGTAGTAATGACGCTTAAGCTTCTTGAAAATATTAAAATGTTGCCATTAAGTTAAAATCAGCTTATCCAGGCATAAGCACTTTTTCCTTTTTACCTCAGAATTTAATTGCGTCAAACAAATATTAGTTTTCAAATTAAATGATTTAAAAAGTAATTAAAAAATACTTGGTTCAATTAAAATTTTAATTAAAAATTTAATTATATTAATTGCAAATTTACTTGTGTCAATTAAATGTTTCCACTGTTTCTTTTATATATTTTTTTCAACTAAAACATTTTTTCTAGTTCAAACTGTTTAGTTTCTTGATATTTAGCCACAAATTTTTTAAAAGTTTTTTATAACAAAATTTCATTACAGAGTTTGGATACTAATAAGAACATACAGCCGTATTCTGAAAAAATTTAAAAATTCGTGCGTAATTTTGATTAAACATACACTTAAAACCTTAATTATTTATTTTTTGGAATACGACAATTAAACTTTAGAATGAAAGCATTGGGTTTTTTAACTTCTTTTTCTATTAAACTTTTACCCCCTTATGCAAAAACGTTTGTTAAAGTTAAAGCATGTGTTAAAACCGGGTTTGCCATACAAAATTCGTTTGTTAAACCAACTTTTAGTTTAATAATCGTTTCTGCATAAGGGGGTTATACTTTACCCGCATTTTTCAAACTCTAGCTTGGATTTATTTTTCCACAATTTCAGACAAAACTGTTTAATTGAGCTAATGTAGCTATTTGTTATTATGCTAAAAATTTTAATTATGTTTATAACATTTAATGAATAAATATTCTTGAATATATATTTTTTTATCTCTAATATAAATAAACTTTTAAGATACTGTTTCTGATTTTCTTTGGAGTAAATAATAATAATAAGGGGCTTTCTCTTAGATGTTAAAGCAAAATATTGTTTTTTTTCTGATTTTAAGGCATTTGAATTTTATGTTTCTCTGTCGGCGGCGTATGTATATGAATGAGTTTGTTATGTTTGCATATAATAATTTTCTATATAAATATTTATTTTACGAATGTTGTTAGAATGTTGCTGGTGCAAACATCCACCTCTCCTGCTTTGATCTTTTAAAGGAATTTAAAAAATAGAAATTTTTAAGCCTTTTGAAAGCACTAAAATTTTTTTCATTATCTAATATAATTTGACTGGAGGACGTTGTAGCATTTAGCAAGCCATATAAATTACTGTAATTTTTAAGCAACGAATACACGAAGGAAAATGGTAATTAATCTGACAAACTTTGGCAGAAGGGAACATTATGTTGTGTTTGAATTGTCGTTAAGCCTTCATCATTATTCATACGTGTGGTATGAGAAAATGTAAATTACAGCCTTGTATAAATTTTTACATTTATTAAAGGTTTTTTGTAAACAAGTTCAGTTCTTTATTGATAATGGCTCTTCATTTGCTATTATTTTATATTGGTTTGTATCAGAGAATGACAAAAGTATAGTTTTTTGTACTCTTTGAGAATTGGCAGTCAAAGAACTTTGAATGCCTACAGCTAAAAATATTCAAAGACATGCATTAATTGCAAACCGAATATGTATAATTATAAACATCCAAAAACTATGTGTAAAAAAAATTTTCTTAAATCTACGCAGCACAAACAACTATAACTAAAATGTATAAACTCGTTGAGCTGTAACCATACGCATGAATATAAAAGTACTCTGACTATTAACCGGGTACAGGCGCTTATATACAGGGCTATTTTATTAACCTACATACATAAAGCATATTTTCAAACAGGCACATACACACTCACACATTTTCCATTCCATTTTATATAATAAATGCATGTAGCATTTTTTATATAAAATGGAATGGAAAATGTGTGAGTGTCTTCCCTCGCAGTTATATGAAATGCAACACTGTTCCCATTAACTACAATCTGTTAATAGACTACTGTCAAATTTTGAGCAAGTGTCGTCATTTACTTTAACAGCTGTTCAAAACATACAACCTCGTGTATTTTTCTAAAAATGGAAAAAAGTGAATTTGTAACATTATTTTTTTGCGGAAAAAACCGTCAATGAAACCAAGGAAAAGCTTGATAAATACTATGGGGACTCTGCACCATCGACTTCAATGGTAAAAAAGTGGTTTACTGACTTTCGTTGTGGTCGCACAAGTACAAATGACTCTGAACGTTCTGTACGGCCAATTGAGGTCAGTACAGCCGAAAATTTCGAAAAAAATCTACGATATGGTGTTGGCCGATCGAAGAGTTCAAGTGCGTGATATTCTTGATGCTATATGCATTTCATATGGAAGTGTGGTTTCGATTTTAAATGATCAGCTGGGTTTAAGAAAAATGTCTGCAAGATGGGTGCCGTGTTTGCTCTCAATTCACTATAAACGTAAAAGTGTGAAAACTTCAAAGGATTGTTTGGAGTTGTTTCACCGCAATCCGAATGCGTTTTTGCGACGTTTTGTAAGCAGCAGTCTAAACCTGATAAAAAAAAGGCCAAGGTGAGTTTGTTGGCCAATAAGGTGATGGCAACAGTTTTTTGGTTTGCACGCGGGATAATCCACATCGATTACCTTTAAAAGGGAAAAATAATAAACGGCGAATATTATGTCAACTTACTAGACCGATTTAATGAGGATTTAAAAAGAAAATGACCCCATATGGCGAAGAAAAACGTAATTTTTCATCAAGATAATGCACGAGTGCACACGTATGCAGTCTCAATGGCAAAACTCTATGAATTGGGCTACGAATTGGTACCCCATACACCATATTCTCCGTATTTAGCCTCTATTGACTGCTTCTTATTTCCAAACCTAAAGTAATGGCTCGGTGGAAAGAGATTTAGCTCGAACGATGAAATTATTGACCAAACAAATACCTATTTTAAGGACCTCGAAAAATCCTATTTTTTTGGAAGTGATACAAAAACTGCAGATATGTTGGATTAAGTGTATTGAGCTAAAAGGAGATTATGTTGAAAAATAAATTTTATTTTGCAAAAAAAAACTGTTTCATTAAAAAAGTCACGGACTTATTGATACGCCCTCGTAGTTTGCTTTCAATTGTAAATTATTATAACTTGCTAGGACTTTGAGGAAAAACCTCAATATTTTAATTTGGTTTAAAACTTTTGCTCAAATAACTTATCAGTAGGCTGCAATGAAATGCAACTAGACTTGCTTAACCAACGAAAAATAAATTTTTTGAATCCGTATTCAGTTTGACTTGCATAAAATAAAAATAAAATATTAAAATAAATTCTTTATAATTTTTTATTTACTTTGTAACCTGGATTTGTGCCAAAAAATATAAGGGTTCTTACATTGTTATTCGAATCAAAGCCAAAAAGAAAGAGCGTTGCTGAAAATCGTTGGCTCACAAGTGATACAAGTTCTCTGAATCTCTTTTTTATCTCCTCGATAAAAAATCAAATATTTAATACTTACTTCACAATTAATCCGCTCAAATTGTGCTAATGTTTTGTATTATTAATATTCAATTATATATTTCCCTTCCACAGCTTCCATTAGAGCTCTTGCATGTGTTCTTCTTTTTTACATATTATGAATTTAATAGAATATTAATACTTTGTTATATAAAACATGCATAACCTAATAAATTTCTCTAAAAATCTGCTGCCATTTTATATATTTTTTATTCTTCTCACAATTTACTTTTCATGCTTTTGTTAAAGCAACTTAATTTATATGCTACTAAGCTTACAGGAAGCTTAAATAAGATTATCATAAATTACCAACCATTAAATGTTAAAAATTTCATTATACTTTTTGTTCATAATTTTGCTTGTTGCCTTTTTCTTTATTATGATGATTTATCTATTTGAAAGTCTTTTTTTATGTAAAGTTCAAATTTATTGATATTATCCGCCAATAAAAAAAACAAAAATGATTAAAATGAAATATTTAAAAAAATATGTCAAAAAAGTGATTCATTAGGAGTCACAATTTTCATTAGCAATTTATTTAATATTAAATAAAAAACCCTATAATTAATACATAAGAAAATTTGTCCCATACTTATGATTACTGGAACAGCATCTGGAATTTACTCGACCTCAAGGAAATCCCCTCTAAGATTATAAACCTTATAAAAAACATGTAAGGGGTAAATCAAAACAGGTCCTTTAATGCATTAATATATTCCAAGAGCGCAAATTCTAAATTTAATAAAATAATGGTAGTAAATCTGAATTTTCTAAACTTTAGACGCGACTATAAAATGATGTTAAGAAAATCGTTTGGTGACGATGGTAATGTTTACTTTTTTGCTGGGTAATGTTATTTTAAAATCGCATCTGTATTTCAGAAGATACAAGTTTATTCATAATATTTTGCCCTTTTCGCCATTATTGTGTTATACTGTTGAATGAAAAAGAGTGCCACGAACATATATAAATACAGAAAGATATAGAGAAAAAAAGCAACAAATTAAAGTCTTACATTATTTGCCTTAAATTCCTGCACATACTTACATACATTCGTTATACGTAAAATAATTAATTGAATGGATATAATGAGTGCTAAAAGATATTTGTGATTAAATGAAAGAACACTCCGCGCTCATTTCCTTCCTGTTCTTCTAATGAGAATAGATATACACAAGAATTTATTTTTATATTTTTACACTGCCTTACGTAGCATACGTACATATATATTTGTATCATGTGTAAACAATCATGTTTTTTAACATTTACAATTCACTTGGTGAAATTGATTAATGCAATCCATTAAATAAAAGAATTACTACATACTACCTGTTTTTTTTTTACTTTTGCTTTATGTTTTTTTTACATATTTTCATTTTAATTAATTATTGTTTGTATGCCAGCTATATCAGATAAGTAGGTGATAAGATTCGTCCTTTTGTTTGTCGGCTTTAAGACTAATCAAATTTGAAATTTGAAAACAAGCGAAAGTGGAAAACTTTAAATAAAGCTTAAACTAAGCAAAGACTCCGAAGTCAAGAAAATAATATATGTATGTATCAAAAATGCTAGAAAATTGCTACAAACTTGACAAAAAGTGAAACAAACAGTAATTTCTAAGGAAATACAAAAAAAACCAATTAAGAAGTAATTACTTCTAGCGCAAGGGCTGCAAAACTAAAGAAATAATTTTAGCATCGATATAATCAATACGTATCCATATCAGTTGGTTTAAAATGTCCAGGGTGATTATTTTCGCCGCTAGTGTCAACACACATATTTCAGTACAACGCATGAATAAAAAAAAACAATTAAGAGTGTTATATTCGCCTGCGCCGAATCTTATATACCCTTCACCGACGTACGTATTGAATATTTGTACAAATACATAAGTACATACATAAACATATATGTATTAGTTTTGTGAAAAAAATTGATAATTTATTTTTGAATCTTTTTTATAGTTAGTGATCTATGGTATTTTTCTACAAAAAAAATTTGGTTCTTAAGTTGTATTTCCTAAAATAATACTAATATTGCACCACCATACCAATATTTCATATTTCCCGGTATTTAATAAAACTTAGCACTACACAACTGTTTAGTGTTTCGATTCAAACATCCCACTGCCAATATTGCACGTTCATTAATATCATATACTTATTACTACTATGTTACTTATTTCATCCCAAAGAATTTTTTGGTTTTGTTCAGCAGAAAGGACTAGTTTCAGGGAAATGGATTATGTTCTTTAATTAATTTTGTTCTTTATATTATCTCAATTCACTACAAAGTAGTAAGAAATATTTGCAAGCTGTTACCGTATGACCATCGAGTTGAAATATAATTGTGCTCAGAGCATAATTTTTACCAAAAAATAAATTTATATTTTCCAACCCTGGAATTTTATTTTTTATTTTAACCGACTTCAGAAAAAATGAGGAGGTTAACAGTTCGTTTTTTTTTGGTGTTACTTCATAACTCGGTACATTTTAGACCGATTGTAAAAATTCCTTTTGGTCTGAGAGGGTATAGTTTCTAATTGGTCCCACTGTAAAAAAGTGGGCGGTGACACGCCCATAATTTTTTTAATATAAATTTATGATATTCTACTTATTTGATTGCTGCGGAAACTACAAAACATCTTTGGTTCTTGTAATTACACAATTTGAAAGCTGAAAAAAATGGGTGAGGTTACGCCCATCATAATTTATTATAATATTTTACGCGGTTCTACTTAACCGCTCTTTACAAAATTTACCACACATCTTGAGCTGTAAAATAGACAAATCCTCTATTTAAAAAAATTGGCGGAAACACGCCTATTTATTTAATTTTAAATGGTTCTACTGTACCGATTTTTACAAAATTTAACACACACCCTACCCTGAGCTCTGAAAAACACAAAATTTTGCATTTAAAAAATGCATAATTTCACGTACTTCTTTTTATCTTCTTCTATTAGATGTTATTCTGCTCTGGAGCTGCATTATATATTTAAAATTTTTAATGACAAACTCTTTCCTTCTAAAAGATAAAATATACGTAATTTATAAAGAAAAAGAAAAAAACTAATTTGATTCAGTTATTTTTATATCAAAAAAGTTTCAATTTTCCAACCCTGGAATTATTTTTTTAAATTTTTGTGTTTTATTATACCAATCTATTTATATTAAAAATGTAAAAAACATTTAATTTATAGAGAAAATTAATCAAATTATTTTAGTAAGTTCATTTTATATAGCAAAAAAAAAAAATAAATTTTCCTGCCCTGAAATCTTTTTTAATTTTTTAAATGTTTAATACTAATTTAATTTTTACTAAAATATAAATGTGTTCATTTAGCAAAAAAATAAAAATTAGGACCTGTCCTACCATGTCACTATAAATCGTTCGATCGACAACTTGTGTTGCAATTAAAAATAACATCAGACAATTTGTTGTTGTTTTCAATATAAGAATTCGATCGAACGATTTCTGGTGACATCGTGGGAGCAGCGGTTAGTTTCAGCTAGTTACATTTACATAGCAAAATAAAGTTTAAATTTTCCAACTCTGAAACAGTCTTTTCGATTTTTCTGATTTTCAAGACTGAAGTCTCTACCTTTTCTGGGAGCTTCGGAAACCCAATTTCACGCATACCAGTCGGACAGACGGATGGACAGACGGACAGGTGGACATCTCTGTTCGTCTTCCCTATTTATGAGGACACAGACTATATATATTTTATGGGTTGCATATGAATATTGTGGAAATTACGCACGGTATCATCATTTTTGGTGAAAGGTATAAGAACGTTATTTTGTCTGCTTTTGTGACATAGACATGGAATATGTATGTATGTGTTGAAAACAAAGTGCATTGTAGTGTGTAGAAAGTGCTCTCTATCTATCTCTCTCTCTCTCTTTATGTCTCCCTCTAATATTTTGCAACAAAAAGTCACTTTAATTTTATGATAACGTAGATGCGCAGTAGAAATTTTGTTTGTACGGCTGAATGCATAGATTAGTTTTTTTATTTATGCCTGCAACGATCGGATTGAGTAGAAAATTTACATGAAAAGCTCTTTATGTTTTGGTTGTTTTTCATAAACATTTTGCAGACTGAATGATCTTTTAAGATTTTGATTCTTCTGAATATATTTTATATAAAATTCTTACATCCTTCAAAAAGAAGCAAATTTGTGAAATTTTGTCTACTTATTTGTATGTTATTATTTCTTTATGACAAAGCGAAGGGTACAAAAGTTTAGCTTAAGCTCCTTATTTATTATTTCTTTTACTTATTTAAAGCCAATTATAATAAAAAAATAAGATTAACATTGAAAATAAATCAAGAGGAAAACAAATTTTTTGTTATTATATCAGGCATAAAATTGACATTCGCTTTTTGAAGTCAATTGGCATGACAGACAGCTGAAATGTTTAACAGGCAGCCAGGCAGTTCAAGTGCAATCAATTTTTATTATTCAAAATAATAATTTTTTAAATTGCAGTTGATGTAAACAATAGTTGAATTGAAAATATACATATATTTGATTTTATTTTTCTGCTGACGCAAATATACATACAAACTATAATGGTTGAATTAAAAAAAAAATATATGTTCATGTATGTATATATAACTTTTTCTTTTGACGCAGATACAAATATCTATATTGGGCTTTAATAAAAAAATTATGTTTATGTCAATTGAAATCATCAAACAGGATATATTTGGAGATAAAACAAAAATTCTTATTTAATTTTGAGACTGTAAGTACGTTTTGGTACATTCCTTTTTAAATCATTGGAATATATTTTTGCGAAAACAAATTTAAACTCAAACGAGATCTTAATAAATATTTGTTTACAATTTTCATGCCTTAATATTTTTTTATTATAAGCTTCTGGTGATTTTAAAAACGTTGCTTGTTGAACAAGCTCTTGATATTTTTTTTCAATTTTGTATATATGTATATATAATTTTTCTTAAAAAACAAATTTATGCAAATAAATTTGTAGAGGGTTTTGCTTACTTTGTTCTTTTTACTAAAAAAATACTTAAAAAAACTATATTATGCAAATAAAAAATTCAAACTCAAATATTTTGGGTCAGTCAGAAATAGTTCACATACAACTAAGTATGTAAAAATTAAGATGATATTTTTTATTTTTTTTATTTTAAATATATATTGTTAAATGCTAACATCCTTATTCATAAAATTTATTGCGGCTTTATAAAGAGTTTATGAAACATATTTTCATAAAATTTTTTTCTTATTAGGCCTTTATAAAGCCTTAATAATTTTTATAATTAAGGCTGTTCGAATATAGAAATTAATGTTTATCTGCTCACATGAGCTATATCATGTTTTAAGCTATTGTTACGTCATTCCCTTTTAAAAATTTTGTTTTTGTATGTTTAAATATTTACAATTGAATTAAAAGTCCGTAGTGCACAATTATTATCATATCAGACACTTTCTTTATTAATTAATACTAATATTAAGAGCTTTTATGCACACAATGTTAAATAAATTCGCTTATAAAATACCATGATGTCAACTTTGCTGTTTTTTACACAATATTCTTTGCGGACTTTTTTTTTTACCATTTTTAAACTTAACATAAGACTTTTAGAAAAATGGTAGCAATAACCAAAAAGTCCCTGGATATTCAAAGGACTTCCAATACTAGCTTGCTATCACGCGTAATGATTCATTCTATTGGCTTGTGTATACACACGTTGACAATAGCATGTGTGTGGAAGTATTGTAGCTGTTATTGCTTGCTGCTTTCATCTGCAGTAGCTTATGTAGTTGTGTGGTTGCATATTTCAAAATTGACACGAAAAAAAAATTACTGCCACTTCCACTATGTCGAAAAAAAAACTCTGCGAAAGAAACTTAGTAGCTCGAATTCTAATACATTTTCATTCCACTATGTCGTCAGCTTTCTTTCGCTTGTGATTACGTATGTCATTTTTTTGTTTTACGTCTTTATAAATTAAATTAGTGCCAATTTGTATATTTCAAGTATTTCTAACTATTTTTTAAAACTTACTGGCATTTACATGAAAATAAATACAACCATATTGAAAAACGAAAAAGAATTCAACAAAATAGTCGCACAGCAACAGCAAGTTATTGCCGTTTTGCTTTACAACTGCATTCGTTTTGCTTAAAATGTGCGTGTACTTTTTATAATGAACATAAAACAATAATCAAAAAAAAAGTGTTCAATAATATTTTGATGAATATTTTATGACTTTTCTCTACAAATTAAAAACAAATTGAAGAAATGTGAATAAAAAAAAAATAATGTGATAAAATAATAATTTTACAAACTTTATTGAATTCTTTGCAAATAAATTTTACTACACGAAAGCAAAATAGCAAGTGAGTGATTTCGGCATAGTGTTCGATTTGTTGACGACTCATTCGAGTTATTGGTATGAAAATCTGTATGAAAATACTTACGTTTTCTTGCGATTTGTCGTTCGACTCAATGTTCGTACAGAAGTAAGATAGATAAATGGAAATCAGTTTTCTTTCGCTTAGAATGGGAATGAAGACCTTCTTTCGAAATCGTGGAATAGGCAGTTAATTATTTAAGGTGTAAAATATTTAGTACGTATCCCTACAAGAAATTAATGTCTGAAATTAATACAAACAACATTTTTTTATAAACACTTGGCAACAATTTTACATTAAATTCAACAGCGATTATAGTTGCTGTACTCTAACGTATATGCTACAGTGGAACATCTAATGTACATATGTCAAAAACTTTAAAATATTAAATTTTACCGAAAATTAAAATGTGATAAAAAATTGTGATGTTTGTGAATAATTAAGATAAGAACAATAATTTACTAAAGAAAATTTTATTAAGTTTAATTTAAAATATGCATACATATGTATGCATTTGTTTCTTCAGATTATACAATTTTTACATCAGTACTGATTAGTAAAATACTGCGGAGTGAGCAGTTCAGATATATGTTTTACTAGTTCATGAAGTTCACAAGTATGAGACAGAAAAAAAATCACAAGTACACAAATGTTTACATCGGTTTTTTCATATTACCCTTAACAAAATGATAGAAACTTCTGATGATGCATTAAATGACCATCATTGTTCTTGTAGGGATGTAAGCTTTAAAGAAAAAATTATATGTTTTGTATCGTCAAACACTAGCAAATTCGTTGATGGTGTAAAGGGTCTTCTGAGCTTTATTTAATTTGAATATAAAAAGTTTTTATAGCTTTGCTATTTATTGGGCGAAACAGGAGTTGGGACGTGATTTTCGTAACAAAAATAATCGACGCTATTACAGTTATAAATTTATTTTTATTTTGATTTCCTTGTACTTAAAAGCAGACTGTGAAAATAAACGAAAGAAATTGTTTGATTTTATTATCTTTCGTTGTTTGAAGTGAATGAAAGGAAAACAATAAAAACGATTGCTCAATTTGTTTTCGCTTTGTTTTTGCACATGAGCATAAGCCGGCTAACAGCCGCCACCGGCCACAAACAATACATTAATTTAATCGTAAGCCGCTAGAAAAGAAAATATGTAATGGGAAAAAAATGGAAACGTTTTGAAATATTTGCAGAGAGTTTGACATCATCATATAATATAATTTTATTGCATTGTTATTTCACACATGAAATTTGTTTTATGTAACTAAGCAGCATATCTCTAACCGGGTGTCCTAAGACAACTTTTTTTTTTTTGATATTCAATTTGATTTCATGTGTATTTCGTACGTGTTGGAAATCTTGGTATTAGTGCTCGGGTCGTGCCGTGTTTTGTAAAATTCGACATGCACCCATCTCTGGTTTGTATAGTATACTAACGCAAAACATGATTTTGATATGAGTTATTTTTAAAAGCTTCAGTTAGTGATACTGCGGAAATAATGAAATGTCCTTACTTGATGATAAATAATTTTTTCTATGAATTATAACTGGTTTAAATCCTGCTACATTCTTTCTAACTTATATAACGAAAAAAAATTGCATACGTAATTAACGTAATCATCTCTGTGGCCGAAGCACACACATAAAACCTGATAATTAAATTCATACCTTGTACGGCTTTGAGGAAAATTTGTAATTCTACCGGAGCTTTAATGAATGAGTTGTGTTTTCTTATGTTTATTTGCCTTAAACAAACACAAAAAACTTTTACATTTCGGTGCACATTTTTAAGGTTGTTTTAAGAAGTTAATAAAATATAAAAATAAGCATAATTTACGAAATCGTTGGGCAGATGAGGTAACATAAATAAATTAGAATTAAGATAATATTTAATTTTAATAAGAAATACATAAATTATTTAATTATGCTTATAGAATTTTTCCTGAGAAAAAGTGCAAGCTTAAAGTCAAATAAATTAAAAATTTTTGAATATATAAAATTTTCAAGATTTTTTTTTAACTTAACACGTTCGCCACTCAGCGTCACATATATGTGACATGGGGTGTTCAAAAAAAAAAATCATGTCACATATATTGGTCGCATAATTAATCAAATTTAGTACTTTGTTTCTTCATGATAGTTTGTAGGAAGTAATTTTATTGTATATTTCAGTCTCTGGAAGGGGTTTCTTTTACTGCGGTTTGTGCACGCAAAGAAAAAATATGGTTGAGGTAACCATAATCAAACAGCAACATATTATGATTGAATTATATGGTTGCAGACAAATCATATTATTGTTAATAGAAAAAAAAACTTTAACAATATTATTATCTGAGTTAATTATAATATTATCTGAGTTAATTATATTACAATCTTAGTATTGTAAATACGACAACACTATTGTTAGATGTGACTAAAATATAATTGAGACTCACCATACCATGTTCTAATATTATATTAATATTGTTAAATATGACCACAGTATTATTTAATAAAATAGTACTATTTCATTTTTTAATCATATATTTATTGTAGAAACAGTTGTGTGTTAAATTCGAAATAAAAATAAAATAAGTTAATATTGTTGAAATAAATTGTATATATAGAAATGTATACTTACACGACATACAGCCATGTCTGTATAAAAAGATACATAAATGTTTATATATTTTTATTGATCTACCCTTTGTTTATACTTTATTTATTTATTCATTTATTTAACACTACCGATAGCTTTCAAACGAAATACTGAACTGACAGATGTTTCTGAAAAATATTTTTCTTTTATGCAGTTGGTTTTGGAAAACATGATATTGTTATTTACATCATATTATTTTTAAATAATAATACAAATTATGTTGTAGTCATAAATTTTTAACAAAACTATGTTGTTAAACTCTAACCATACCACACTTTTATATGTATGTGATAATGTAATTATTAAATTCAAACATTACTCTGTTTATCGTAACGAAATAAATGTTTAAAATAACAATAACTAGTTTTCGACGACCACA
This sequence comes from Tachina grossa, assembly GCA_949987645.1. Taxonomy (NCBI): domain Eukaryota; kingdom Metazoa; phylum Arthropoda; class Insecta; order Diptera; family Tachinidae; genus Tachina; species Tachina grossa. The sequence continues at coordinate 125,182,676 of OX465277.1, read as the reverse complement.
CATTTCTTTCAGAGAACATAATATTGTTTTCTCAACCATTCTACAATCATATATTTTCTTTGTGTGTGGATACACTCATCAGTTATTTTAAAGTTTCTTTTTTTTTGTTTGGTCGTGAATTTTTATTGAAAACTCGAACAATAAGTGAGTGGCAAACTGGTTAAATTTTTTTTTTGTTCTGAGAAAGAAAACTTTGCCCTTCTGTTATGTTAAACTTGTCTTAAATATTTGTACATACATATACATATTTCATTTTTGTTTTATTTTTTTATTGTTGCTTATTTTATATCTGTGGCATGATGGGTTGGTTGGTTGCTCTTCCAACTTTCGGGTTTAGTGGCTTAAAAGTTTTTATTTATGTTACTTGTGCTATTACTTCGAAGCAAATGAATTAGGGTTAATGCGGTTTTGTGTTGTACACTAAAATAATTCAAAGAAATATTTTCGATAATATTTTATGTGAGTAAAAAAGGAAAGAAAAACTTTTTAATATTGTGCAGAAATAAAGGAAAATTTCCAAGATATTGGTAGCATTAAGTTTTAAAATACTTGCTAATTTGTTCAAAAAAAAAAAAAAAAAAATTATAGTAAAAGAAAATACTTGAACTTTTTTTTAAATAAATGTCTTTTGTATTTATTAAATTCGTCTTTTTCTATTGCAGCAGCAAACATATGAATTTCAGAATAATTTTCGATTGATACAGAGTGGCGCAGAATGAGCTATATGATTTCAATTTTTTTTAACTTTTTTATTTATTATTCTTTCTTTTTTTCAGCAATTTGTGAAGAAGACTTAGAGAGTTAATTATGAATCATTAGACGATTCAATAACGTACAAAACAGGTTGCATATCGTCGTAATTTTAATGTGAGCATTGCACTCACAGTTTTCTTTAGAAATATTTAAAAGAAAGAGTGTACGTTAACAAACCAAGAACCATACTCGAACTAAAAACCAATATTCGAAATTTAATCATGGCCATTACACCCTAAATTTTGCGAAAAGTTATGGAAAATATGAGATACATACTCTCTCTCCCTACAAAGAGCACGTATGTGCGAAACAGAAAATGGACATATCTTACAGGATATCATTTTTCAAAGCTAATTGCAAAAAATTCCCCAATAATATACTGCATTTAAAAACAAAATTATAATAATCGCATAAATAAAGATGTTATAAACCATTTAAACCATATAGCTTATTCTGCGCCACCCTGTATAAAAGGATACATTTTTGTGGTTTTAATTTTTGTTTCATATTGGTATACAAAAACGTGCATGCACATGAGCAATAAAACAAAGAAAGGCAATATTGTTCATGATAGAGCATGAGTAAAATCCTGTTTCTTATGATCGCGCAATTCCAACTGTAGCCCGGCACACTGCTCAAATTTGTGAAAGTTATTTAGCAGCATTGATTAATAATCTTTGTGATATTTTATAAATAAAATCTAAATATTATGCAGAATTTTTTCTTTTCCCTTTACTCCTTTAAGTATGCTACACTATTTTCTCTAGTTGAAAAAACAATATTCATACAGAGAAATACAGTTATAACGAGTACCGGACGAAAAACTTTATTTTCAACTTGTGCATAGACGAGAACGAGAAGGCTGTACATATTCTATCATTCTCTGTGTCGACTTTCCTCAAGAGAGTCAAAAAGAGCCTTGGCACAAAAAATCTTTTGACGCTGTCTTATTTTATCTATCTATCTTTTTTTTCTGTTTACCTTTTAATCATTGTGTAACGCAAGTTACTTTGGGAACTTCAAAAAAAAAAAAAAATATTAACAAAAAAATTGAGCAAACACAATGAATTGAAGAATCCTTGACATGCTTACACTTTCAATTCATAATCTTTTTGAGGGTGGCGTTCGATGAACTAGTTGGCACGTTGACTATAAAACCGAAGGTACTGGGTTCAATCTATGTATCCAAAAGTCATTAAAAATAACAACACTGCACATTTTTTCTGGTGTGCATTAGTGTCTTTTTGTAAAAGTTGTTCTAGGAAAGTTCAAGTGGTGAAGGCATAGTCACTGGTACCCGAACTATACCAACTCCAGCAGATACTAATCCTAATGTAATATCAGATCACCCTCCTTCGTCGTGTAGCAGAATCATCGACAAAGTAAAAGAACCGATAAAATGTCTACTAACCACAGCTTCAAAAAAAAAAAAAAAAAAAAAAAAAAAAATTAGTACGCCTCATTTAACACCAGAGGCTCTGCAACACTGCATTATTAAAAAACGTGCAAAAGCAGAGTTGTAAAAGAATTAAGCTTTTTTTGTCTCTTCCTTCACTGCCTGTCTTTTCTATAGTAGTGGGCATTCGTTGCATGTAACACTCTCTTTCTAGAAAAAACTTTTTAGTTGTTTTACAAGTATATTGGAATTGATTTTCCTTAAAATCAACTAAATTGTTAATTCTGCGGAATTCCATGTAGCCATAGTTTTAAGTTAAGTATGGACTCGGCTCGAAGGTGTTCACTACTTAAGGCTTGATACAAAAAAAAAATAAACAAACACACAGAGTTGTGTCAGAAATGAACGAGTGAATGATTTCCAACCAATTCTAGTTAAGCAGCTGTAATAAAAATTTTTACATGAAGTAAAAGCCTTTCATAATGTTCAACACTTGCTTAAAAATGTTATGAAATATCTTCGCAATATGAAAGATCTGATAGAAGCCAAATTACACAACGTTACATATTTTGGTGAAAATCGCTGCTTGATATTGATAAATTTCATTAATAATATTATTGTTTTTAAATTAATATTTTATTTCTTTCTTTTTATAATCAAAAATTAGTTTTAAAAACTGTGAATGCTCTCAAAAATATTCCTGCTGAATCACAAAGTATTAACATAACTTTGTTTTAATATTTTAATCTAATGCATTCTTTATTGCCTTATAAATGTGTGCACATTAAAAGCATGTGACAAACATACGACTTATATTTAAAATAGTTGTTATGGAACAAGATTAAATCCACTAAGATTTTCATCATGTAACTCGAAACCATTAAAACAGATTACTTGCTACACACAACGAAAAAATATATTATACACACACACATCATGACACACATACATCCCCGGCAGTTTTGAAAAAATCAGTGTCATCATTTTTGCACAGTTTATCTTTCTTCGAGATTTATATGCAATTTTAAACTACAGATTGTTATTGATGGCATTTGGCGGCCAAAAATTCATTTACTTTTAGACCTTTTTGGGAACATGAATAGACGATTTGTTTTGGCTGTCAGGCGCACTGTAAAATTTTTTAAAACCAAATTTACATATATGCTAAAACTGAAGTACTACACACTCAACAAACATGAAACCAAAATATTTGAACTCAGTTCTGAAAACAATATGACACTTATTTCAAGTTAAAATGGATTTCCAGGCCACATCAATGAGGTACTCTTAGTGCTACAGCAGATATTACAATACCAAAAACTACACGACATTTTTTGATATAAATGACTGGGAGTGATTGGTGATGGCGAAATAAAGAGTATAGTTTTAGGCAAGGCGAATTCATATTATGTGTCGTCAACTTCTCAGGTGTCTATTTTCGCCGCTCTTGTCATTGAACCGTGTGCTGGCGAATGCTCGAATCACTCTTATTGTTGCTACAGCTATTTAAATAAGTGCCAAAGTATTTTATATACGACTATCTATCAAGGACATATGCGAAAAAATTTTATTTTTGCTATAGTCGTGGTAAATATTCAGAAGAGAAGAGTTTTGACAAATCGTTTCAACGGAAAATAGCTTCTGTTACTTGTGATATCCAAATATGCTTTCTCTTTGTATATTTCTTAAAAGGTTTATAATATTCGCCAGAACTATATGGTCTCTTCATTCGGATACTTTAATATAGTCAACTGAGCATGAGTTCATTAAATGCACACAAGCAACCAATAATGTGACATACAAACGTATTCAAATATACAAAGCATATGAAACGTTTCTATCAAAAGTGTTATAAATCAGTTCTGTTCAAAGCTAATAACCATATTTGAAAATAAACCCAATTTATATCATACATTTAATTCTACTTTTAATAATATAATTTTTTGAAATTACTTGCTGTATTGTTTTTCTCTATTTTCAAAAAAGTCTCTTATGACACTTTCATAACAAGCGGCTTATTTTTATTGACACTGACTATAATGGTGCAGAAGAAATTGGAAGTTTCATAAAACATGGTTTAACTTTGCTCACTCATACATGGCACTCGCACAATTTGTGTATGTCATGATCTCTGATATCAAATAACCAACCATGCAAACAACAATAAAAAAACACATGTTTATATGTATGTATGTGTGTATGTATTTTAAATATTATTCGCTGCTGAACATGCAGGAAAATAACTTAATGAAAAATAGCTTGAGCAAACACTATTACTTTTCAAGCAAACAGCTGAATAGCAAACACACTTGCAACACATTACGCTTTAATCATAGCCAGAGTTGGAAAAATGGGACGGAAGGAAAGAGAAACTTATGACGAAAATATGAATTATTATTTAAATGTTATGCTCGTATAATGATTAATTTATTCTTTAAGAAATTTTAATTAATCAATTTCTTAAAACGACATTATAATAATTAAATAATTATGCTCCGACATTTTCATTTTAGATTAATGATTATGTTGTTGTAATTTTTAAGGCATAAGAAAAAAAATTTTAGCTTAAAACTTTGATTTAAAATTAAGATGTATAATTGCATATATGTTTGAAAATTATAGCTAAACCTTAATTATTATTAACTCTTTATTGTCAATTTTTTTTTGAAAAAAAAATTTAAAACTTTTATGTAGTCATGTATGTATGTAATTTTAACAAAATATATACAAAATATATACAAAATATATACAAAATATATATAACTACGAAATTGAAAAATCGAATAATATGAAAAACTAAAATTCGTAAAATTTTAAGAGCATAAAAAACACATTTTTTTTAAATATTTTGTTATATTAAAAAAAAAAAAAAAATTATTAATCAGAAATAATTTTTAGTCAGGCTTAAGTTCAGTAATTTCAATTCTTTTATTGAATGAAATATTTTTATTAATTAATGTGAGTTTCTAAAGAAGAGAAGAAAAATTTAATTAGACTTTTAAGGTGGGGGAAATACCGATATTTTTCTGTGCAGCAACGCACTTCATCAGCACCCTAGTCTATCTACTTGGGTAGAGATTGTTATTAACATCAGCTATTTAACGTAAATTCTAATGAAACGGAATGTGAAAAATGATTGTTGTGTACAATTATTGATTTATCTTTGGTAAATACATATGTAAGTATCACTATTTATTTCCCTTGTTTTTCCATATTTTCATTTTTCTGTTTACGTTAGCGCGAAGTTATATTACCCACGTAAGTTTAACTATTCTTGCTTAACTTTTACGATCATCACATTAATTATTTTTTATTTATTCGATGTACCGTCCGTACATACATGTAAGTATTATAGTAGTGGATATTATGTTACTTTGTTTTTGCTTTCTACAGCTGATTTGACTTTCCAACATTTGTGATTGCCAAGTGAACAGTGATTGCCAAGTGAACATATTTTTGTCACGTGCCCATGATGAATTAAGTGAGATATTTTTAGATTTTAATTGAATTATAGTGAATTTTTAATCAGAAATAATTTTTAGTCAGGCTTAAGTTCACTAATTTCTAAATCTAAATCTAAAAATGTCTCACTTAAAGAAATTATGAAAAATTAAAATCAGTTTCAAGAACCTGCTTTTTAAAAATTAAATTATTTCTCTGTTATTAAATTGTTTTCTGTATATATTTTATATACTTTTGCATTTAAAGTATAGTATATTTGGAGGTGCATAACAAAATTCAACATTGCAACATTTCAAGTTTTCTGAATTTTTTACTTAAAGAAATTCTATATATATCTTAAAATCAATTTGACCATTTTCATGAAGCATACTACAGATCAATAGTTTTATTGTAACTCAATGCCTGAACTAGAGATTTAGAACAAAATGAAACAACTCCAATATATATTATATTTATGCTGAGTACTTATCTAGCATTTTGTCATTTTGTGGTGTCATTTTCAAAATGACATTTTCACATGTTTTTTTATATGTAAAGCAATGCCACTCAATATCGAAATATCGAAAATGACAAACATTGCCAAGAGTACACACTATTACGATGTTATAAAATGACATAGTGTGTACTCGCCATAAATCTAATTACAGTTATTCGTTTTTTAAAAAATATTGTTCAAGTGAAATTGTTGCATTTTATTAAGGAACTCCTCATTCGTGATAGCAACGCATACGTATACTTAAAGTAATATTAAGAATGCTCATACGCATCATGTTGTGTAAATCCGGTTAAAAAGTGCACCAAGGGGAAAAACGGGCTAAAATCAAGATTTTACGCTAGAAATCAAATAATCTGTTAAGAATAAAATCTTAATTTTTTTTTTAAGATCTCATTTAAGATTTTAATCTTGGATAAAATCTCATTTGAAGATCGGATTCAAGACTTTGTTCTTAATAAAAATCTTAAATTAAGATTAAATTCTTAAAAATTCAATAATATAATATCGAACAACTTCTTATTTTAAGCTCGAATTTATGATTGTGTTCTTAGTAGAAATGTTAAATCAAGAATAAATTCTTAGATATTCAGAATGCAATCTTAATGAAATTCTTTTTTTTTAAATCGTTTTTTTAAGAATGTCTTCTTCTTCTTTATAATTTATTGCTTTTTATCTTAATTCGAATGCGGAAATAAAATAAATTTTTTTGAATGAGACATTTGTAGATTTAGTTGAACTATAGTGAATTTTAATCAGAAATAATTCTTATTCGGGCTTAAGTTCAGTAATTTCAATTCTTATTGAATGAAATATTTTTTTTTAATTAATGTGAGTTTCTAAAGAAGAGAAGAAAAATTAAATTAGACTTTTAAGCTGGGGGAAATACCGATATTTTTCTGTGCAGCCACGCACTTCAACAGTACCCTAGTCTATCTACTTGGGTAGAGATTGTTATTAACATCAGCTATTTAACGTAAATTCTAATGAAGCGGAATGTGAGAAATGATTGTTGTGTACAATTATTGATTTACCTTTGGTAAATAAATATGTAAGTATCACTATTCAACAAAATTCGAGAAATTTTATGAAAAAATGCTTAATGTAAATCAGGTATTAAATAAAATAAAAATTTAAGATCTTTGCAATACAAGTATAATCTTTAGACGGTGTCAAATACTTGTAAATGAATAATGTTAAAGTAATGTGTAATATAATAATGTTAAATTAAGTTTAAAAAAATTAGAATCGATTATTTAGTAAAAGCCACTTGTCACAAAAAGTAAACTTTTCAAAAATAGCAAAAAAGAAATTTCTCTTAAGAAAATTTTTGTCGCCGCAACATGTGTGACAACATTAAGGCTTCTAGAGCTGAAAGTATTTTATAATTTTTAATATAATTTTAATTTATTATTTTTTATGTTAAAACACCTGTTCCAAGTGGCTGAGAAAAGGCTTTCCATAAACAAATTGGGATATTGCTTGCAAAAACTATTTTTATTAAATAATTTAATATCGGTTTGTGGATTGTTTGTATCGTTTTATTGTAATGAGTTTTTACATAAAAATTATAAAATAAATTAAAATTTTGAACTTTGGAACTTCCATTACTTTCTTTGCTTTCTAATGCAAGCCATGTAAAGAGTACACTGTGTAATACGTAACTGTGTACGTAATTTTTTGAGACGTACTGAACAAGTTTCTTCAAATCATTTACTTTTTCGTATCGTATTAGTACTTTTGTTTTTTAAGCGTTTTTTTCTGCCATTGAAATAAAAACAAAGTTTCAAAAATTATTTTTGAGAAAGAGTTTCAACGCGTTTCTCTCTCTTTTGAAGACGGTGAATTTTGTGTGATTTGGTTTTGGTTTGGTTTTCTATGTAACTTTTAAGCTAACGCGTATTCCAAAATAGACTCCATTATCACATAATCGTCCAATTTTCGTAATGAAGGATCTTTGCTGCAACATTTATTACATTACAAACAATCAAAAAATTAGTTTTTACTATATTGTTTTCCTGACTTCCAGCCATTATGGAATATATTATAATAAATTAATTTCTTAAGTTAAACAACGTTGTTGCTGAAAAACCATTTTAGCTAATAAATTTTTTTGTTTTCCAGATAAACTACAATTTTAATGCTGGCTTATGAATAAGAATCTTCTTGTGCCAAAACGAATGAAGTTTAACATTAAATCATCAAAAAGTAAGTAACTTTATATATTCAACATTAACATGTATTTAACTGACTTTAATACATAATAAAAACTTTTTTATACCATTTGCCCTTTTTTTGTTGGACTAGAGTCTGGTAAAAGTGAATTTTCCTTTGAGTTATAAAATGGCTATAAGCGTTGTGAATAAATGCTAAAGCAGGCCATAAGATAAAGGAATATTATTTTTTTACAACAGCAGTTAATTTCTTTGCTATTTCTTTTCACGGTGAGGTATAACTAAAACGAACTCCAAGTGCTTAACAATTCTAACTAGCTATAAACCTGCATTAATGATTTTAGATATCTGTGAAATACATTGGAGAGCAGCATAAACAGTCTTTAAATATAAATACATATTGTTTTTTAAATGTATTCTCGTGGCATGTATTATACTTAACCAATAATAAATGCTGTCATATAACAAGCAAAGCAATATGGATGTATTGGTGTTCGTTTATATGAGTATTAACAAGCAATGTCGCGAAGACTTCTTGTTCATAACAAACAATCAAAAGAAGTAGTGTTGAAGCGTGTATGCTTGTTATTTTGCATATTGTACGTGTGACTGTGTGTGTAAAATGTAGATGGTAAACTATTATGTGTTTAATACTGGGTCTTCACGTAGCAATTTTATTGCTGAGAACAAGCAATAACGTCGACAGAATAATTTTACTTTTTTTGCTTCTTGCTTGAGGCGGAGAATACGTATGGGAATTTTCTCCACAAATCTTACGTATTCATAGGGCAGGTATTGCCTAAAATATATATTTGCAATGTAAAAATACGAAAAATCTATGTTTAATTTTTCTTATATTATGTTTTCGCATGATGTCTTTTTATATTTTGCTCGAATTCACTGTTTTGCATAAATTAATGAAAAATGCAACAAAAGTGACAGCAGATTGCTTGGCAATAATTGCTCGAGCAACCAGCACAGCAATCATTTCGCAATGAATTGTCACTTATGGCAATCGCTGTCTACACGTAGGAAAATTCACGAACGCAAAATTGCTACGTGAAGTCCCAGTGTAAGAGCTTTTTTTTAAAAAAAGCGCACACAACTCATGTCAATGCATGCGTGCGTTTGTATGTGTGCAGAAAAATAAAAGATCATACACACAACGTGCTTGCGTATGTTCGTGCATGTCGTTTGTGTACGCGCCCAAGCGTATGAAGAAGCAAGCATCACAAGTTCTTCCGTCACGAAGTATTCTTTACTTCTATGCCTGCAATAACTGAAACAACTGTCTTGCCAACAGTGTTGTTTAGCATTTCTTTTAGAAGATTTCGCAGTAGTAAAGCGTTTGAAAAATCCGTCATGTCTTAAAAGTTCTTGTAAGTGGTCTTGTGCAGGACTTTCTTTAGTGTCTGTATTAAATGTGAGATACAATTTTTTCTTTAGAAAATCCCACCAAACTAATAATTATTAGTCAGGCCCGACTTTCTAATTCTTTGTCTTTTTTTTATTATTTTCTGCAGAAGCTATACAAAGTTGCAGCGAAGTATTGATAAATATAACGGAAAGACGGAAAAGGAAATTTTTAGCTTGGAAAGGATCGCACAAATTTGGGAAGAATGAATCTGTTATATATTTATAAAAGATCTAAAGCTTGAATAAAATTTGTGCATGCATCAAAAAAAAGAAACGTTTTTAAAAGGTGTATATTTTAAGCGCACTGTAACTTGTCTTCTAACGTAGTAATAAATAATGCTCTCTAACTTGGTGATTTTTTATTACTAGTGTTCGCCCAGTGGTTGAAATTCAACCATTATTGCAATAATACAAACCGCTCAGATAAAATGTCATATATTTCTTCATTTCTAATAAAATGTATTACCGTACTTACTCCAGTCTTTAATAGTTGTATCTATTAATGTAAGCTTTCCAAATAAATAATAGAAACGGTTTTGATGTTAATTTTTTCTCCGGTTTATGTTTTTCAACTTTTTTCTTCAAAATGGACTCTATTTCATTTAACTTTTTGTCGTTTTTATTCTGTCAGCTGTTCAGAGATGCCACTTGCTTATTACTCATACCAAATTGCATGCAAAATTTTCAAGATTTTACTCATCACCCTTTTAAAGCTGATTCAACTTAAAACCGGTTCTAATTTTGACTATAGTTGAAAGAAAGCTAACAACAGATGTTAAAATTTATGTTGTCTTTAAAAAGAACCGACTTTAATGTTTGTCTATGGTTATGGCCCATTATTTTTAAGCATCTAAAGAAAAATAATACAGTACCGTAATATATTTAACTTACTCGTTAATTAAATATCCAAATTTTATTAGTTTCAGCAATAATCGTTTAAGTACATACAAAAATGAAAATAAGAATAGAATGAACAAATAAAATAAGTATTTCCTTCTGAGCAGTGATGGAAAAGTTGGTACAATCGTACTTTTTTTTAATACTATTTGACATGAAAAAGTACCGTAGTACTCCCGCAATACATTTGATACTCTCTCGGCCAACCCAGAAATACAGTGAGAAGACGCGCGTACACATATATTTTTGCCAAGAATTCAATTTCTTTTTCGACAAATGGCACGAAACTTTATTAGTAAAGATATTTTAGAAAATTGTAACCCTTCACAATTAAATATATGTAAATAAAAACCATATTTCTTTCAATGATATTTTCTGTGGTACAGAAGTTGATCTATGTTTTAGATCAGTTTAAAGAATATTGTAAAAAGTTTATATTAAATTCTGTCAAGTTCTGAGGGCAAAAGTGGACTTTGACAATGAAATGTTAACTTAGCTTAGTAAGTTTCCTCTGAAAATGATTTATCTGTTAAAACCAATAACATTATATCGATTTGAATAAAAATGTTTCCCAGCGAAAAGCAAAATTTTGAAAATATTAACAATCAATATAGAGCATTGGCTGATTTGGAAGAATTAAGACTATTAACAACAGAAAATATCGGGCTTGTTCCAAAAAGCACGGTGATTTAAATCACGGTGGTGTTAAAAACAAACTACTAATAGCTGACTTGTTCGTATTGTATTTTAAGTTATAGTCATGTATAAACCATAAATCGCGAAATTTACAAAAGCAATAATTTAGCTTTTATTAAGTTTTTGAAATCACCGTGATTTGACATATCATGATTTGCAGAACAGGCCTGTATATGCAGTTTTTGGCCTACCGATGCTAAACTAAAAACGCATTAGATGAATACATGTTTCTAGGTAAATCGACAGTAGCTTACCGAATTTTATCTATACCTCACTCCTCTGTAAATGTCGAAAAGATTTTCTCTTACAAAATGTCATGAAAACAAAACAAGAGAACATTCTTTATGTTCCAACAGTATCAAGTCTTATCCAGGCCTAAGATTTATTGAAATCTTAAAACACTTCTTGTTATAACTTTAGCACTTGTACTTATGAACGTGTACATACATACATATGTGTGTATGCATATTAGGGTGATTCTAAAAAAAATCAATTCAATTTTCTACAAAAGCGTACCAAGAAGTTTATTGTAGGACATTCCGTTCCTTACTTATGACAATAAGAATAAATAAAATCAATTTATACCATGTAAATCGTATGGGAAATCGAACGGACCATCTCACCATCAATATAATGAGCTGATATTTTAACAGGCCTATTTTTTACCTAACAAAAGTTTGAAACCTGGTTCTGAGAAAAACAAACGATTTTTTTAGAATCATCCTATCCATATGCTTTGTGTTTCATTTTTTTTTTGTAAATTAATTTTTTATAATTTTTTGTTAAAAAAAGTACTCAAAAAATTGTTTTTGATACCGAAATGCAAATCTCATTTCCCATCATTTCTCATCACTGCTTCTGAGTGTTTACGGAGTTGCCAAGCCAAATTTAATTTAGTTAATTTTTAGTTTTTTGTTGTAATTTTTTAGCAAATTAAGAGAGAAAGAGAGATCATGGCTTTATGATTGGCTAATATTCTTAACTGTTTTTAACTATCTTAGACACAAAAATGTACAAGAAAAAATACATTCTGCACTGCTCCTATTGACAATCTATCAACCAAAAAAAAAAAAAAATCAAGCGAATACGTTGAGTTTAAGTTAGTTAAAATGGTTCTTAACTTTTTTCACTTGCCTATTTATATATAGATAATACAAATACATATACATACATACATATAGTGCCTCATAATTAGTATTCATCTTGCATGAATTTCACTGTTCATTCATAAGTACGTATCTGAGTTTGAGTTTAAAAAAAATTTAAAACAAAATATGCAGTGAGGTCAAAAAACTCTCTAAACACATAAATGCTTAAGGCATGATTTAAAAAAAAAATATTTATTTTTTATATAAGCTGCAGCATGGTCTTGGAAGTTCTTAGACCATATCCCAACCCACTGCTCACTTAAAATTTAAGGATAATTATGTTTTTAACATTATAAATTATTTGTTAATGAATCTTTGAATTTCTTCTTGTAGGAGTTCTTTTATACTTATTTTATATTTGTTTCTAAGGCTTCTTTCTTAACACATTTTGTCAAATAAGAAGAAGAGACAAAGCACAAGTTCAAGGTTATGATTTCTCTCCTTTGCGCTATAATAAGTCTGCCTACACGTGGGGCTTTTGTATGCTTTAATTGTTGCCTTTTATTTGTTTGCTAAGTCTCTATTAACAGTTATTTACGTGACCTGCGGATGTTAGAATTTGTTTTTATTATCTTGAATAGCACGCAGGAGAGACAATGGTAAATATTTTTAATAATCACATTCGTTTTGTGTAAGAAACAAAAAAAAACAAGCTGCTTCATTAATTAAAAATACAATTCTGGCATTTTTGTACAGCAAATTATCTAGGTACATATATAAAATTTGCTTAATTAATTGCTTGCACATTAACAGGTAAAATGTGTTCTGAGAAATTTGGCAGGTTTGATACAAAATTATTTTATATTCCTTCAATTCTACAGGAGCTTAGACGGAAAAGGAAATTTTCAGCTTGGAAAGGATCGCACAAATTTGGGAAGAAAGTAAACTGGAGAAAAGGAATATATTTTTATATCTTTATTGAGTTATATGGAAATTGAAAACATGAAACTGATTTGCTGCAACACTATTTTTTTAGGTTATGCCTCTGTTGCCATGAAAGAGAGAGATATATGTCTATTCTGTAAATTGTATCTAATTAAAGACCAAAAACCTAAAGAAATAATTTTGTCGTACTAGATTGTCAAAATATTTCACTGTGCGCACCGCACCGTCTTGAAAGAATTCTATGTTAATGTTTCATAATACTTTCTGCAAAAAAAAAAAAAAAAAAAATAAACAAAAACAAAACAAAAGTAAACTTTAATAACTGATATGGAACATAATTGTTGTGCTATTGTTGGCAAAAGTTACAGATAGAAAAAATAGAACAAAAAGTATAACGAAAGAAAAATTTATTGTTGAGTTAAGGTGCAACGATTGTGAAGCTAAGGTGTTTTTTTTAGTTATGAAAATTTTTAAGTAAAGTCTTACAAAATATTGATAATTTTTTTGCTCTATGCATGCTGATTTCAATTACTTAAGTGAAACCAATTTTTAAAAGTAATAAAAAAAATTCATGTTTCATGAAAACAGAAAATCAATAAAAAATTCTCAGGAAGAGAATTGGAATCATACTCGGAAATTGTTCACTTGCCTGGTTAAATTTATTATATATTAAATAATAATGGCCTCCAAGAAAAAAATTTCTTAAATATTTTTCTTACAAAATTAATGCTAACACAATATGTAGTAAAAATATATTGAATTGAAAGAATTTAAAAGATTTTCAAATAGACTTAGAAAAACAGCACTTCTATGTATAAGAAAACGACAAAAGTGAATTATACAAAAATTTTGATGGTATCTAAACACTTTCTACATAGAAATTTTGAATTTAAGCAAGACAAAAAAATTATATTATATAATTTTTTAATAACAAAGCTCTAGTGCAGTTACTTCCAAACATACATACTTTGATATTTGCATTTTTTTTTTTTTGCAAAGTAAGCATCAAGAGTTGTTTTAGCCGATACCTGATTGACTATTGTCCTTCTGTCATTGTGAAAGCACAAAGCTCTTTTGTAAAAGCTCACACACCTTGCATAGCATATGGATTGGGCGTAGCTGCTCTAATGTATGGTATTTAACTTTTCACCCGTTATAAAATAGTTTTAAGTTCTTTACAATTTCGCATCAAAGGAAACTTCTCTTCTCTTATTTATGTCAATTTGTTTAAATTATTTTAAATTTTCCTACTCTCAAAAATATGAGGTTACTGATTTCATCCTGATATTCGAAAATTAAGTTCTCACCATATCTCTTCTTTTTGAGGTACTCTATTCTGACCATTTTGATGATAAAGATGTCTGTGTATATTTGTGTGTGTATGTATATGTATATTATAGCTCTGCTAAAACATATTTGAAATGTAAATACGTCTTGCTTTTTATATGTATTACGCTGGTAGTAAAATAAATGCTGTCGCATAATAAACGAAGCACGATGGATGTAGTGATGTTCGTGTATATAAGTGTTTAGAAGTAATGTCTTGCAGTAAACTTTGGATTATTTAAAAAATAATTTCAAACACTCCAAATACCACAAGAAGGAATAGTGCTTTCATCTTTGATGCTTGTGTGCTTATTATTTTGCCTATTCTACGTTTGAGTGTGTATGAAAGATGTAATATTGTAAATGAATGTTTACGTTTGCTTGTACGCATTTAAACATGTGTTTGAATATAATGGGTGTTTTTTATTGAGGTATAGAACTTTAAGTTGGCATCACTTTTTTAACTGGCGGCCATTTTATCAGCTGTCAAGTGATTAATATTTAGTTTGGTTTGCCATTTCATCATAAACAGGTTGACAAAAGAACAACGCTTGCAAATCGTGCAAATTTATTTCGAAAATAATGGTTCAGTTCGCGAAGTTTACCGCAAGCTCCGTCCATTTTATGGTCGACATAATCGTCCATCAGAGCAATTAATTCGGTTAACCATGGATCGTTTTCGCACTACGTTTACTCTATGTGATAATACGCATCCGCAGAGACGTCGAACAGTGCGCACCGAAGAAACAATTGCCGCTGTAGAGCAAAGTGTTGAAGAGGACCCGAATGAATCGATTCGCCACCGTGCACAGCAATTGGAGCTTTGTCCATCAACTTTATGGAAGATTTTGCGCAAAGATCTTGGCTTGCGACCTTACAAGATCCAGCTTGTGCAAGAATTAAAGCCGCGAGACCATGCAATGCGTCGTGATTTTGGTGTATGGGCCGAAAATGAGATTGATCTCGATGCTGATTTTCATCGCAAAATTTTGTTCAGTGATGAGGCTCATTTTTGGTTGAATGGCTACGTCAACAAGCAAAATTGCCGCATTTGGAGTGAAGAGAATCCACATGAGACCCTTGAGACGCCATTACATCCACAAAAACTGACTGTTTGGTCTGCTCTATGGGCTGGTGGAGTCATTGGGCCATACTTCTTCCGAAATAATGCTGGAGAGTCAGTTACCGTTAATGGAGACCGGTATAGAGCCATGATAACCGACTATTTTGTTCCCGAATTGGATGGCATGAATGTGGATGAGTTGTGGTTCCAACAAGACGGCGCTACATGCCACACAGCGCACGTCACAATCGATTTATTGAAGGAAACATTCGATGAGCGCATAATTTCGCGGAATGGACCTGTCAATTGGCCACCAAGATCGTGCGATTTGACACCATTGGATTATTTTCTTTGGGGATATGTGAAGTCGCTCGTCTACGCCAACAAACCAGAAACGTTAGGGGACTTGGAAGCCAACATTCGTGGCGTTATTGCCAACATACGGCCCCATATGCTCGAAAAAGTGGTTGAAAATTGGACCTGTAGAATTGGCTTTATTCGAGCCAGCTGCGGCGGCTACATGCCCGAAATCATATTTAAACAATAATGGCATAAAATTATCCTTCCAATAAAGCCAAATTGATGGACATTAAAACGATTTTTTGTGTTTTATTTCAATTTGAAGTTCTATACCTCTAAAAAAACACCCGTTACATGACGTTTGCATGCGAGCCCATGAGTAGGAAGAAACAAATACAACAAATTCCTTTGTCACGAAGTATTGGCTTTTTAACTCAATACTTACAACACCTTAAATAAATGTCTTGAAAATACTATCTGTTAGTGTTTGTTTTTCAAAACTTTACTACAGTAAAGCATTTGAAAAAATCCTTGATGTCTTTAGAGTTCCTTCAAATGGCTTTATGCAGGTCTCTGAAGTACACGAACCTCTCATAATTTAAAAATTCCTTAACCTATCGGAATTAAATTTTACAAAACATAATAATCTTTTTTTTTCAATTAAATATTAAAATACTAAGCCGATAAAAAAAACTAAAAAGACAACTTTTAATACTGTAAATTTTATTGAGATCGAATATTTTGTTTGAGAGTATCATTAAAGAAAATTTTCAAAAAAAAAAAAAACATTATCTGCTTGGGTCATGATGACGACAAGAAATTTTGTTTCGCTTATTTATATTAAAAACAAAAACGAATTTTCTTATTTTGTTTTTTTTTTTCAATATAAAAATAAGCGAAAGAAAATTTCTTGTCGACATCGTAAGCCAGACAGTATTTATTAAATAAATCCTACAGTTATTCTCAAATTGATTTTAAGGATTTAGGATTAAGGATGTGAAATTAGTTAAATGGTTCGAAAGATATTGTTTTCGAAAATTTGGATTTTATTTTCTAAAATGCAACTTGTTTTTATTAAAAGTTATTTTAATCATTCATTTCAACTGGTTATTTAAATTAAACTTTTGTAGCTTTTTTTCAAGTTAATAGTACAATTTGTTTCCCTTCCAATTCTTAGCAACAATTTCATTGTTGTCATTTTTCTTTTATTAATGAGACAGCAATCCAACACTCAAATAAATGCTTGACATTATTAAAAGTTTATGTCAAAAACTTTTGTTTACAATAAAATTCATGGAATTCTTTAGCCAAAAGAATAAGTAAGCGAATGAGAAAGAAATACATTATAATAAAAAAATTTTAAATCAAAAAAAGTTTTATAGGGTTTAATAAAGCGAGATGTTTTCGTGACGAAATTTTCAATATCATAAATTGATGAATTTGCAACGAAATTTTAATTCAAAGCGTGTACATACATACTTATATATTAAGTCAGCCAAAAAACTTGCTTTTAAGGTGCGATATATTTCTAAATGAATTTTGTTTTACCCTTAAGAAATTCATATACAATTTGTTTAAGAAATTTTAATAAGAGTTATGTTGCCGTTCGTGTATTACATTATCTATTTGAGGTATGTTAAATCTCTCGTTTGATGAATGCTAAAATAAATAAAACTTTTTCGTTTGATGAATGTTAAAATTTGTACGACTGTTTCATATTATCTGGCAGTTGCCACTTATTTAACTTTTCATTAATTTTCTAAAACATTACTTTGACTTCTGTTGAATTTATGCATGTTTTCCTAAGCACTGGCAATGAAAAACTTTGTTATTTGCACCATTGAAAGAAAAAATTTTTAACACAACTTCCAATTCCATGAAACGGGGAAAATCAAAGGATTTTCTTGCTAGATTAAACCTACACAGAAAAAGGTATTCACAAATTAATGTTTTCATTTAAGAATTTAATTGATTCAATTAAATTTTTAATTATATTAATTAATTTGAGTGGAAAAACTTAATTGATATTATCAAATTGTTTATGGGTGAAAATTTATTTAATTTTTGAATTTATATTACAAATATTTCAATTGATATTACAAAATTATTCATATTCCTTGTTTGTATTACATTAATACAGAATTTGCCGTTTTAACGGCGAATTAATTTTTAATTTGCAAATATCTAACTCATAAAAATAATTCCAGATTAACGCACTATTTGCACCTAAGATGCTTGAGGTTGTCACGCTTACAAATGTTTGATAACAAAATACAATAAATGGATAAATATTTCACAAAATATAATGATAGAAGCAATGAAAACAATTAAACCAAATAATTATTTGATATTATGTACATTTACACTAGCCCAATTCACAGTCTTGTGCAAATGGTCTTGCATCGTAGCATATGCAAAGTGACATAGTATACTGATACTCACCACTTAGAACTAGGCTCCAATATTTTTTTTTGTCAATATAAGGAAGTTTTCTATAGAAGTGCTACTAAGTTTGTGTACTTTTTTATGCCGTATAAACAATGAGTTAATTTATTTGCAAATAGTGTGCGTATAAGCGTAGTAATAGATTACAACAAGCACTGTTTGGTTAAACTTTATTATAATGTTTTTCTGGAACTTTGCTCTATTTAATTTTGTTTGCTTGAATTTTGCTATGATTTTATATTGTTTGCTGGGTTACTACTTATTAGTTCATAATTTTTCGTGATGTTTGCTCAGCTCTTAATATAGTATTAATCATTTATCACAATATCTGAATTTGTTGAACATACTCATAGTTAAGAGGTTTTGAGGATTCCAACTCAACAATCGTACACAAGTTAAGATTATTTCATAAATACTTGATACATATATGTACTCGTACATAGCTATTTACACATATGATTGAATACTTTTCAAATACTTACCTGTGTAATAGGTTGCAAAGTGTGTTTCTATAACAATAAATAGTCTTAATTAAAAAGCATAAACCTATATTTGCGTTTCAGTCAATTCCTGCCTGCATGTAGCTTCTTCACATTTTAGTTTAATTATGTTCCTAATTGCCTAAATCATATCAAAGTGATAATTATATGTAAGTCAAAATAAGAAAATTTAAACTAAAGCCTTTAGCCCTAAGGTACGGTCACATTTGTCAAACATTTGCCCAAAAAAGCGTAACCACTAAAAGCCAATGAAAAATCTGTCAATTCAGACAAAAGTTTGTCAAGTTAAAGATTATCCAATATTGCTGGATTCTATGACATTGTCCATTAGTTGTATTCGAAACTGTTTAATATGATAAACAAGTGTCTGGATCAGAACTTTTTTCATTAGTGCTTGTTGGTCACGCTTTTTTGGGCAAATGTTTGACAAGTGTGACCGTACCTTTAGAAAAGTACTTAAACGTTAAGAAAAAAGAGATGCAATCCCTAAAAAACATTTTTAGGTTTAACATATGTTAACGCACTAATAATACGAAATTATTATTTTACTTATTCAGCAAAATATTTTTTTATTAAAAACACATTGAAATTCATTATTGGGGTTCTAGCTGGATTCCGTGCGCATTTCACTGTTGCTAATGCAGATAATCAGGGAATCCTTACCAAAAACTTCTTAAAACAACTACAGTTTTTGTGTTAAACTTTCATTTAAACTACTGAGAAGCTCAACGAATATCAAAGTTGAAACAAGAACTCAATAATCAACATATTTTTAGAGTGCAGTACACCAAAGGTGAAAAGGAACCGTATTGTTTTCGGTACGCTGTCCGTCTGTCAGTCTGTCTGTCACAGGATATTTTCTCGAGAACCGTAAAAGCTACGGAGCTGAAATTTAGACAGAGTGTGTAGAACCTTGGCTGCATGCATTAGAGTTAAAAATTAAAGGGTGTTCCGAAACAATGTTAAGATCTCATGTAATATGCACAATTGTACTCTTATGTACGAGTTATATAGACACCTGAAATTTTTAAAGTTAGTGTATTTTTATACAGTCTACAACAGTAATCCGCAATTGTGCGGATGAAAATCACACACATGCTTATGCTCTTTCATTTAGTCGTCACTGAGTAAGCGAAGAATCAAGTTGTGCACGCATGTATTAATTTTTTCCTGGTTTTTTGTTTAGTTTCTTTGAGCACACGGAACGAAATTAAAGTTCAAATTTAATAAATTTCTACAGACAAAAAATTGATAATATAATTATGGAAGCTGGGAAATATTTCGTGATTAAAAATGCTTTAGGCAATATGCAATGCATTTTATGTTATGGAATATTTAAAAATAATAGGGATAATAGTTTAAAAATGCATTTTAATAGTATCAACAGAGCTGTGAATAAATTTAATTTTGAATTTATACACTAAATTGTTGAATGATTATTGAATTTTTACTTATTATTTAAGTTTTTAGTAAATTGCTTATTAAAAAAAATCAAACAACTAATAACCACATCATGTATTTTATATTACAAAACTTTTCTTCAAGTGCAAGTTTATTTTACTCTCATTTTTCTCACCAACACAAACATATTTTATTTTGCGGGACACTGGTCCACAACAATTTACACTAAAATTTACAAAAATTAAAATTAAAGGGTGTTATATCAGTTAATGTAGCTTTGACTATGTAATTTTAACAACTTGTTGTATTTTGGAAACCGTTAGAAGCAAACTCTTTGCATTTCCAATAACGGTAAAACTAAAAAATCCCAAAGTTATAAAATCGTCAAACCGAAATAAGTCGCCAAAAACCAAAAAAAAAAAAAATGCCAAAACGAAATAAAGCGCCAAATAAAAAAAATTCTAAAACTAAAATAAATCTTAAAAATAAAAAATTGCAAAAATTAAAAAAAATCGCCAAGATGAAAAAACCGCCAAAAGCCGAAAATAATCGCAAAAACGAAAAAAAAACAGCAAAACTAAAAAAAGAACGCCACAAAAATGCCATATTAAAAAACGCTCAAGCCGAAAAAAACCCAAAAACGAAAAAAATGCTAAAACTTTATATTATATAGGCTAAAATACGTATAGTATTACATATTTAGTGTCCGTATGGATGAGTTAAAGTCGCACTTTACTGAATTTTTTATTTTCTTAACTTACCAATGCTAGATTCGCTGACTTTTTTAAGCTCGAAAAGTTTTTTGTATATGAATAAAGACTGTCCATAGCCGAAAGTATTGTTCTGGTGAGCCAAAATTTACGATTGTATGGCGGAAAATCACTCATTAAAATTTAAAAAAAGTTCATGTTTTCCGTTAACTTTTGAAAATTCCTTATTTCATGACTTTTTTTAAACTTTATTAGCCTTTTATCTTAAATAAAATTTTATTTTAAACGCACTAAGTATACAATCGTTAAGGTTTGACAAAAATTGGAAAACTACACTGAAAGAATTTTGGGCAGAAATTCTATGAATTTCGACATTAATCTAATGAAAAATTCATTAAAATTCAACCAACGTCACGCTTCGTTGGATTAATGAAACCAGTTTCGTTAAAATTATTTTATTGAAAACTTCATCAAATTTATTTAACAGTGTAATTAATGCAGTGCTATAACTTCATCGAAACAATAAATTAATTTCATGAAAAGAATGAAATAACTTAAATATAAAGGGGTTTTTTAATAATTAGAAAATATTGTTGTCATAAATCCAATAAAATATTCTTACAAAACCAGAATACCAAGGAAGCAATTCCAATGAAATTCTTTCACAATATTCATGAATTTTTCATTGGATTTGTGAAATTATCATTAGATTTGTGAAAAAATTTTAATGAAATTGTTTCATTGGACTTATGAAGCAAAATTCTTTCGGTGTATAACATATAAAGCGAAAGAAAAATCAAAATCTTAAAAATTTTAATATCCACAAAAAATAATTTTTGCGTACATTGTGCTCTATTATATTTTGCAAGAGACACAATTGTGCGCTGTGAAAATTTTTTTATACAAAGAGTACAATTACACACAAAAACCAACATACACACACATTTATATTTCCGGCAAAATCTATTTTAAGCTTCTTGTGTTCTTGTATTTTCTTTCCTTGTATTTTCTGCTTTGTAAAACACTCCCTGTCATCTGTCAATCACATTTCAATAGAAATGTGGAGCAATATAAAAAACACATTGATTAAATATCTGTCAATATGTGAACAAATCTTTATGTATGTACATATGTATGTACGAGTGTGTATATGATCCAAAATCGATACTTACATGTATAACAAAATGATTCAAGGATTTTTAATGCCATAACCAAAGTATATTAACACAAAATGCTTGCAAAATCAACATATAATATTTTTCAACTTACTGCTTAAATACTTCATTCCGATTTTAATAATCAAATTTTTAATGTGATGTGAACGTTTTTAAATCCGGAAATCTATTTTGACTATTTTAACGATGATATTTTTATTGTTTATTATATGCTTATACATAGTATATTAATGAGTGTGCTGTGTGTATACAAGTCTCCACATAAATTAAGAATTGTTTAAGCCATCGCAAAGAAAATTGCCGCATTCTGCAGACAAAATTAAAACTTCAGCACCAAAGAGGGATGCATGTAGAACGATGCACTATGACCCGTTTTCGTAGATTAGGCGTCCAAAACATGTCAGATTTCACGCATTTAAATGCGTGTGTTATTTTGTTAGTTTGCTTGTAGATTTCTTAAAACAGAAAAATTTTCAAGTATCATTAAGGATACTTATTTCATTTGGTTTTCGGTGTCAGTTTTTTATGGTAAAGGGTTACGTATTCAAATTGCTTTAAACGTGGTTAAATAATTTGCCATAGGAATGGGCTGATCTCTGTTAAGGTGCGCTCTAATGAATTTTCTTAATTTTTTTTTTAAATAAAAGATATTAATGATGTGAAAAATTTCTTGAGTGCACATTATATATTTATGTATATGCTCCATATGTAAGTCGCTGTTTAAATTGTTTAAACTCAAAAAGACAAATTAAATTTTAAGAAAACAATTGGTTTTTGAATCTGGAAAACATTTGTTGCATATTACAAATTTTAAATTTAATCTTAAATTGTTCTAGAGCTATTAAAAAGTGTTTATTTTTTTTTAAAAACTCCCAAAGTCATGGTCAGAGCAATATTCATCGGTTTTAAACTTAAACAAATTGTGTCGAATGTCGCAAAATTTAATTCCAATTCCTTAAACGATTTGATATATAACGTTGCACACGTGAAATCAATTTACTTGGTGAATTTAAATATTTTACCTGGAAAACATGAGTCTCAAAAACCTGAATTATGGAGAATATGTAAATTTTTGATCGCTCTGGGCTTTTTTTTAGAGATGCCCTGCAATGTCAATCAATCATTTACTAAATTTTTTACTCAAGTTCCTATGTTTACTTTGTGTGTACATTTACTATGCAAATGTTGCAATGTCAGCAATGTCTAACCAGTATAAGACTTTTTCAAATCCATTGAGTAATGTCGAATACCAAGAATTTTCATAACAGCATTATGTATGTACATATATAAGTATATTCGTACTCATACATACATAAAACATTCGTACCCTGCAGTCAGACTTGGGCCAAATGTGTTTATGTCAACACTAAAATTCCAGTAGTAGTTACATTGTCTACAATTCCTCGTCTATTCGTCAGTGTAAAAGAAAGAGAGAAAGCAGGTGTGGTGTATTTCTGGTGGATTTTACAACAACTTGTCAACATAAATAAATTTGTATGTATGTTAGGTATAGAAATGTACCAGTAAATGTCTGGTTGGTATGTCTCCATGTTGACATAAGAACTGCGTAGTCCCTACCTAGTCAATTGTTTCAGTGTTACTAGTAGATTTTCAACGACAAGCACATGCTAAATGTCTATAGCACAAAGTATATTGTATGTTAAATAATTAGAGAGTAGTACTGCTGACAAAGTAAAAAGCGAGTCAGTACATTTTCACCATCGACATTTCCTGCAGGGTGTATTCATTCTAATACATACATACATAAAATATGTGTATAGTAGGCGTGTTTGTTTGGAGAAGTGCGAGTTCTATGTGTGAGAACAGTTTGTTTATAAAACATTCAGTTACAGAATAAAATAGAAAATAAAGCATTATATAGCAAAATTGTGTAAAAATTTGTGCTGACAAACTGTTGTCAATCAATAATGAAAGTATGTTGAAAACAGAATTGAACAGGATGCTTAAGGATACAAATTTAATACATTTCTTCAAAAAAAAAAAAAAAAAAAAAAAAAGTACTGACAGCAGTGGTCGGCAGAGAAATTGTTAATTTAACAAAAATAGGTTGGACATTAAAAGTTTTATGTTCTTAATACAAACTTGTCTTTTTTCTCTATCACGTAAACATTTTTTTTTGTATGTTACACACGATGAGAAATAATATTGCCTTTAAGCCAAATATTTCTTGTATATGTACATAAGTATATTTTAAAGTGTTTTGTTTTAGCACACGCAGAATGATTTTTTTAATGTGTAAATCAATATGTGTGTATAAAGAATAAAATAAGCCACAAGTCCTAAAATTCGATGAAAAAATTTTGATTTAATTCCACTGAAGTGAATACAACTGAACATTATTAACACAGCACTTAAACGCAGTTTTTCCTAAGAAATAAACTTTTTCCAAAAGAAAAGTAAATAAGCAAAATTTACTCTGCACTAAAATACTTTAAATTTTTCTTTTCGAATGCCATCCAAAAAAATTGTTTTTTATATTACATTTGCCAATTTACAAGTTATTAAGACTAGTCCAGGTTGCACATTAGCCTGACAACTTTATTTCTAACGACAAATAAGTCAAGCCCATTATAAAATAAAAAAATTTACATTAGGTCTGTTCATTTACTTTTCCAGCAGAAACTAGCAAGTAAGGCAGAATTTTACAAAATTACTCTCCTAAATATGAAAAAGTAAATGAACGCTTTACTTGTGAAAAATTGCAAGAAAATTTTATACATATCAGAACCATGAATGGAAATCATGATACAATTGTAATTTTTCTGATGTATTTTGTTTGATAATATTTTAAAATGGATTTTTTTTTAGAAATTGACATTTAATATGAAATTTTTTACACAGTTTCATGTATTTCTACTACTATTATGCATTTTTCATAGTTTTTTATTTTTATTCCATTAACAAATACAAAAATGCCGCTTTCCATCTCTGACCATATATGAGAAACAAACAAAATTATTTGCCATTAAAATTGAATTTATGTACCTTAATGGAAGAAAAATAATAAATTAAAACAATATGCTTTCATTTTACATACGTATACATGCTTTTTTTAAACAAATAATTTGAAATAATTAATCTGACAACAAAACATACAACAGGTGGTTGGATAATTCTTGCAAGTAAAAATGTTACTACTAATAATTTATAAGAATTTTTTTGTCTCTCAATTTTTTTCTCTCCTTTGGCGCTCTTTCCCTGCAAACTTTTTGAGTTAATGAACACTTTGCAGTAATAATTGTTACAAACTCGTAACAAGTTTTAGTAAATGAACAACCCTATTATAGAAAAAAAATTATAAGAACGGATATGAATTTAACGCATTAGAACATGAGTGACAATCAAAAATTCATCAGTTTTGAATGATAGTGTTGGCTTTTCAGACCATCCATCATGTTCGACACTCAAACCTTCATTCAAGAAAAAAAATGGACGCACAAACATAGAAAAAACACAAATTGGATGCGCATTATTGCTAGCAAAATTATAACGATTATAACGAATTATTTTAAAGTTTTTTAATCTCTAGTAACTCCTCGCACGATATTGTCTTAACATTTTGTCTTTAATATCTCACACAACCTTGTATTTCATTAAAATATATGAATTCCTTAAAAAAATAATTTCTCGAGTCTAACTTGATTTGTTTATGCTACAAAAATATCTCTTGAATGACGCTTTTTGATACACACTATTAGTCAAAAACCAATATGGCCGATGGCTGCCACTCAATCACAAAAAATTCTTTGGTTGACTGTTGACTGACGATATTCGTGCTCACGCTATCGATCAATGTAATATTTGAGCAAAGCTGTCACTCATGTTCGATATGGTGTATCCCACTTAAGGCGGACAAACAATATTTTTGTAAGCCGGTGTATTGAACGGAGTTCTGTTACCTGGTGTTACCTTCAAATTCAAAAGCTTACGTTACTAAAATTTTTAATTTAATTTTTGACCAAATTTTACTATAAAACAAAAATGTAGTCTTGTAATCAAATTAAAATCACACTTTAAGTCTTTAGTATTAAATAGAATGTGTCTGTGTGTATGTGTATGTGTATGTGTATGTGTATGTGTATGTGTATGTGTATGTGTATGTGTATGTGTATGTGTATGTGTATGTGTATGTGTATGTGTATGTGTATGTGTATGTGTATGTGTATGTGTATGTGTATGTGTATGTGTATGTGTATGTGTATGTGTATGTGTATGTGTATGTGTATGTGTATGTGTATGTGTATGTGTATGTGTATGTGTATGTGTATGTGTATGTGTATGTGTATGTGTATGTGTATGTGTATGTGTATGTGTATGTGTATGTGTATGTGTATGTGTATGTGTATGTGTATGTGTATGTGTATGTGTATGTGTATGTGTATGTGTATGTGTATGTGCATGTGCATGTGTATGTGTATGTGTATGTGTATGTGTATGTGTATGTGTATGTGTATGTGTATGTGTATGTGTATGTGTATGTGTATGTGTATGTGTATGTGTATGTGTATGTGTATGTGTATGTGTATGTGTATGTGTATGTGTATGTGTATGTGTATGTGTATGTGCATGTGTATGTGTATGTGTATGTGTATGTGTATGTGTATGTGTATGTGTATGTGTATGTGTATGTGTATGTGTTTGTGTATGTGTATGTGTATGTGCATGTGTATGTGTATGTGTATGTGTATGTGTATGTGTATGTGTATGTGTATGTGTATGTGTATGTGTATGTGTATGTGTATGTGTATGTGTATGTGTATGTGTATGTGTATGTGTATGTGTATGTGTATGTGTATGTGTATGTGTATGTGTATGTGTACGTCTATGTGTATGTGTATGTGTATGTGTATGTGTATGTGTATATGTATATGTATGTGTATGTGTATGTGTATGTGTATGTGTATGTGTATGTGTATATTTTTATTGTTACTCTCATAATCCTTTTAACCCTTAACTTACATACATTCATAATCCTACTGATTTTTGCCCATTTTTGCAACTTAATGTTTTAGTTTGTTTTAATTTTAGTTTTTTTTTATTAAAAGACGCCTCAAACAAAAAATATTGATTTGAGTAGTTTATTAAAAATTTGTTTCTATAAATTCCATTATGAGACAAAATATTACAAATATTTTTAACCTTACCAAATTTGTTTGAATTCCTTAAACAAATTAATTTTAATTGGCTACAAAAAAGGAAAATTATAGTTAAGATTAAAGGATTTAGGTGTTGTTATAGGCAACATGAACATGATATTATTATGTCATATATATATATATATATATATATATATATATATATATATATATATATATATTATATTGTATTTTGTTTTGTAATTGTTTTAGAAGATTATTGTGAAATTTATTTTGCATACAGTGGCTCACAAAAAAAGACGGGCAAGGCATTTATACAATTTTAGTAACGAATTTCTATACCACATTAATCACTTTATTAATTTATTTTAATTTTTATTATTTAAATAGGTAATACAATTTTTTAATAACGACATAAATAAAACTTTACAAAACATTTTTTATAGATACTTACTGCCACTTCAGGAAAATAATGTTGATTTACAAAAAGCTTACAAAACAAATTTTGTATATAAGTTTGTTTGTTAAACGTTTTATGAGCCTAAGTTTATATTTATTGAGCAAATCAAATAACAACTAAAATGTTATTAAAATAATAATATACTCAATTCACAAGCCTTTTTGTTTTATTTAAATTTGTATTTAAAAAGACAATTTCAAACAAAATCTGTCAAAAAATATATTGATTTTTAATTATTTATAATTTAACTTTTTATAATTATATTTTATTAAGTATTTAATCAAGGTCACTGTGTTTCCGAAAATTATAAATAAATTTATAAATTTATTTTAAGCAAACCAAAGGCTAGCAAAATATTGAAAAAAGAAAAATTAAAAGAGCTTAAGCTTGATGAAATACTTAATGAAATAAAAAACAATTTTTATTTCAAGAAATTTTTTTTGAAATTGTCTTTTCAAATACAACTTTAAACAATACAGCAAAGGGCGTGAATTGAACAATTATTTTCGAACGTAATTTATTAGTTTTTATTATTTATTTTTAATTATTTTTTAAAATTAATTTTATGTACTTTCTGGACTTTTATAAAACGAAAAATCTTTATTAACAATATCTTTTTTTAGTCGTTAAGCAGCTCTGGGTTGAGGAACATCTCTCGCGTCATCGTAATTCTTTCTTAAGTACGGTGAGGCTTGTGTGTGTTGTTTGGCCTTCGAGAGTTTTTCGTCCCGCTCGCACTGGTTGACTGATCTGCCACGGATAACCGTATAACCTTCCGATTTTTTGTGGGATTTCTTTAACAACCACAGTGCTACTTACTATATGAAGGCATAGGTCGTGTACAGTCAGTCACAAAACCTTTTAAAATACTGTTATTAACAGCATGTGTGCAACACCATATTATACAAATTTACTTTGTTTAATATGTATAAATAAATAAATAAATAAAAATAAATATCTTTTTGTTGGGTATGATGTTTGGAATAAAATCATAAAGCACAAACACGAACCTCTTAGCATAGACAATAAATAATAATTGTTTTATGCTCTTATTCTATTCGACGATTGTGACGTCTTGTCTACGGACGAAAAAAATACAGTTGTGTTTCTTTATGATAAATATTATTTATTGTCTATTCTAGAAGGTTAATGTGTACATCAAATAAACAACATGCGCTAGTGAAAATGAAGCTTAGGTCAAGGGATAAGTAGCTTATAGATCGTGATTTACATCACGGGTTCCCACCAAATTCCTGTTCACGGACCCTTTATAAATTATTTTTCTTGTCTAGAATGTATCTAATATATTTTTTAGGTTGAATTAAAAATGCAAAAAAAAGATATTGTCTCTTCCTTAACATATTTAAGCATCACTTTACATTAAATCAAACTGAGTGAAATGGAAAATAAAACAATATCAGCTATTTTTGATATTGATGGCAATAACAGTCAGTCTAGAGTACTTTGTGTTGAAGCGTGACTGGCTATACGAACCCAGTTAAAACAAGTCAATAAAATCGTGAACTTGTTGTGCGTAACGATGAATTTTTCTCTGATCCAAAACTTTAATTATAAAAATCAATTGTGGAAAATTCATGAAGAAACGATAAGAATAGTGCTAAGGAAGAACAATTTGGAGTGTCGAGGTACTTGAGAGGAACCATTTGGTTCATCTTTTTGCAGGTCCTTTTTACGGATGAAAGCAAACTAGATTTAAACTTTAAAAGTCTTACTGCCTTATTCATAAAAAATATTTCTGTTTTATAAGTGGATAATGCAACGAATTTTCTATGGAAATTTGATTAATATTTTTTATGAATAAGGCTAAGAGCCTTTACTTTGCCTTATACCAAAATACTTTGTAATTTTTTACAAGAATTAACAAACCTGGGTTTGTCCTCAACAGAATGAGCTACAACTGAACTATTCCCTGTTGGTTTTGAGTGTTTTGCTCGGGTTCGATTCTTCATATCATTAACTTGTTCCAACAGCTTAAATTTTGGCAACAGCTTCACAACGACCCAAAAATAATTTATTTTTTGTTGTGAGTTTTAATAATTTCAATGCGTTGCTGAAGCGTCTTTCCTTCTATTTTTATTAATTGTGTAGTTTTTACTTGTCATCTGTCGAGCAGTTATAGATTAAGTTATTACAACTTTTAAAATGGCGGACTATTCAAAATGAAAGTTCTTATTGAAGCACACTGCATGATTGGCTACATGTTAAAAGTCGATGAGGAATCTACTTATATATTTATATTATATATTTGTGAAATTACTGAATATACTTAAATTTCATAAGAAATTACTTTGCTTTACAAAGCAATTTTTGCTAAATTTGTTGGATAAATGTTTTTAACCAAAACTATTTTTTTTATGAATAAAGCCTAAAATATTTTTGATCTAAGGAAAGAAACTAAAGTGCGATAATTTTATTTATAAAACGCTAATTTTTAAATAGCGATACGATAAGTAAAAACTAAAACCTCAAATCACTGGGTGTGCTAACTTCAAAGCCTTAGAATAATTCATAGCATTTTAACAAAATCATTATATAATAACGAATAGCCTTATACGCTGTGTCTAATGCTTAAGGTATTTCATAATCGCATAAACTTTTGATCTAAATTAATCTTAAGCTAAGCAATCATATATTTCTTTTGATGAGAGTTGTTGTGACGCCCACCTGTAATTCAAGAACTTACCTTAAGACTGCCTTAAAAATATATTTCCTAAGTAGTTTCTCAACTACTTTTAAAAGCACTTACCAAATGTATTTAGACATTTTCCTACCTCATAAGTGCCATTTTTGTTTGCTGAGTGGCTTTCAATGATTACCAAACCGTTGAACCACTTAAAGTTCTCGTACATTTAAATACACAAGATGAACATTTAAAGAGATTAAGTGACATCCAACTTTAATTATTTTTATTATATTTTCTTTCACATTTGGTGCGAATTGCAGATTTGTTATTAAAACCAATTTTTCCCTCTTAGTAATTCTTGCTAAGATTCAATTACTGTAGTAGTAGTAGCAACTGAAGCGTTTTATTTTACAAAAATACAAAACACATTGAAATTATTCCATATGGTTGGTTGCCTTATTAGATATGTATGTATGCGAAAATGTTTGTTGACATACTTTGTAGTACTCTTTAGTTATTAAGAGCATAAAAGAAATATATATGGTTATAAAATAGGCTTTTATGTAACGGAAACAAATTTTCTGGATAAGTTTTAATTAAAATTTAAGCTGATGGCGGAATACAGTTGAAAAGTTTGCCATTATTGCTATATTAAAGGCTTTAATATTCATAGATTATATTGTGTGTATAAAGATGTAATGTTGCGTAATGAATTGTGATTTATAAAATCTAAAATTCAATAATGTTGTAAATGCTTTTGCTTGAAAAAATTTTGTACTTGACTTAATATTAGTATAGAGTAAATTTGCTTTCTCATTTAAAATCTATTGAAATAGGGAAAACAAGGAATATAAAAATAAATATTTAGCCAATTCACAAAGTCTTCTAAGTTCATAGATAATACAGGCATTTTGTTCTTCTTCTAAATCATTTGAAATTATCAAAAATATGTTCTTCACCAGAAATTTTTGGAGTTTTGAAAAACGAAAATTTGTAAGTAACAAAGTAGGTTTAATGAGGTATTAAGCATGCCTAGACACGTTAAAATTATATTGATAAGCTTACAAAATTTTTCCAGCTTTGCCGTAGCTACAACTTTGTCAAATATTGTTGGCAAAAAATTACGAGTACCTGTTAGTTATACTGACAAAAGTGAAAAAAATTTGTTTCCTTCAATTGTACGAAAAAAGTGAAAAAAAAGAAATTATGTTTTGGCAACAAATGCTCACAAGACTCTTAGCAACATTATTGCCATATATAGAAAAGCGCTATCACAAAGTCTGAGTTAGCTGTTAGCCAAAAACGTATGATACAATTTTTTAAAGCTTAATGATTTTCGAAAAATTTTGATTCCCATAAAAAAAGTTGGTCAACAAAATCGCTAAACTGAGTATAGGGTTTTACCACACTTTAGTAGTACTAAGTACTATCAAACCTATACTTTCCAGCCCGTGTATTTATTCCATAAGCCCCTATGCAGTGTAATTACTAATTCTTTTTCTAACTTTTAATATAGACCTGTCAGACACTTTCATTTATAAAAATTAATTTTGAAAATACACAGAAAAAAGTATTCACCAATTAATGTTTTCAGTTAATAATATAATTGATTCAATTATATTTTTAATTGTATTAATTAATTTGTGTGGAACAACATAATTAATATTATCAAATTATTTATAGGTGAAAATTTAACTAATTTTTTAATTGACATTACAAATATTTTAATTGATAATACAAAATTATTTATAATACTTTTTGTGTTAATATTCGAATTTTGTAATATTCTACTAAAAGTTTGAAAAATTTTTCTTCTAAATTGATAAAAGCGAATTTCTTTCGTATAGTATTACATATCGAAGGTTTCAAATAGAAAGGCTCTAACTCAAATAATTGTAACTTTACAGTAGAAACTGTAACATTCAAAATTTAACTTTTTTGTACAACTACAGTCAAATCCCGATAATTCGTACCCCGATAAATCGTAATTCCCTATAATTCGTAATAAACTGCCGGTCCCTTGAAAAAATCTTGTTAATTCGTAAAATGTCCATACATTTTGGTCCCCTCGCTTATTCGTAATATTTTTTTTCAAATAAAATCTTCTCTACCTCTTATAAATCGTAATTGTTTACTAACTAACACTTATAATTCGTAATAAAAACAACAAAAACGTGGAAAGAATGATTTTTCTTTACATCTATTTTTTGCGTGGGTTTTTTCTTCTGCTTGTGTACGCACGCATAAAACTCTGTCGGTGTTACAAAAACAACAAATTTTTATTTTACTTTTAAAATTTTTTTATGCTTTTTCATCGTTTTAGTAGATAAATTGAAATCCCCGTTAATTCGTATTTATTTTATTTTAATCCCGTTAAATCGAAACCCCGCTAAATCGAAAAACCCTATAATTCATAAGAAATGGTCGGTACCTTGCGATTACGAATTATCGGGATTTGACTGCACTTGCAAAAGCGTTATTTTTTACACTATATCAATAAATTTTTGGGATAAGGTCAATTTGTGTGAAATGCATTAGAACCACTGAAAAACTCAATTTCGTAAAAAATACGAGTTAAGGCCTCTCTAGTTGGGAATATCGATTTGTAATACTAAACGGACTTTAGCCAATGTAATCGAACATCTTATTTCATACAGATATTTAATTTTTCTTGTTTTCGCTTATTGGCAATATTTTTAGTTTCAGACATTTTTTTAGCCATGGAGCTTTTTTTATGTTATCAAATTTTTTCAACTTTTACCTTTTTTTGGGTTATTTTTTAGTTTAAGATATTTATTTCAGTTTTTGCGATTTTTTCGGTTTTTGGTGTTTTTTCGGTTTTTGGCGATTTACTTTAGATTTAGAGATTCTTTTAGTTTTAGCGTTTTTTTTTGTTATAGCAATTTTTTCGGTTCTTGGATTTTTTTTTTCATATTCCTGATTTTTCGATTTTTGGCAATTTATTTAAGTTTTAGAGATTGTTTTAGGTTTAGCGTTTTTTTTTTGTTTTTGCAATTTTTTCGGTTTTTCATATAAGCGATTTTTCGATTTTTGGCGATTTATTTAAATTTTTAAGATTTTTTTAGTCTTAGCGTTTTTAAGCGATTTGTTCGGGTTTTGGAGTTTTTTTAATTTAGACGATTTTTCGGTTTTTGGCGATTTATTTTAGTATTAGGAATTTTTTTAGTTTTAGAGATTTTTTTTAGTTTAGCTCTTTTTTGTTTTGGCGATTTTTAGCGATTTTTTTCGGTTTGGCGATATTATAATTTTAGAATTTTTTAGTTTTAGCGTTTTTGAAAATTTCAAGAGTATAAAACTCTCTTACGGTTTCCTTCCAAGATACAGCAAATTGTCAAAATTGTATAATCAAAATTACATTAACTGATATAATACCCTTTAATTTGTTTTATTTTAACTTCATGGTTATGGGTATAGTCTGCATAATAAACTTTGAAATATTCAAGTTTATAAATATCTGTGGCAAATAAGGAAAAAAGTTTTAAAGTCATATTTTATTGTTTTGCAGGAGAGCACTTTTAAGCGTTCAAGTCGATATTCAGAAATTTATTTCTTTTACAATTTAATTGGAAAATTCTCTGTTAATCTTTAATTTTTCAAGCAGACATCGTACGTACTACACGCTATTTATAAGTAATACATTTAAGTTGAAATGTACCAAAGCATAAAATTAAGCTATTGTTCCAAATGAGTTTAGAAGTCTTAAAAAGATAAGTGGCAAATCATAGTGCTTTAACTTCCTGAAAAATCACACAAAATAATCGAGATTTTGATCAGGGATAGTTTCGAATATGCAGATTACGCAGGTACTATTAACTCAAAATCAGCTTTTCTCGACTTAAGCACTTTTTCCTTTTTGCCACAGATATAATTTTCTGTATATGTTGGTATTTCAACAACTTTTCATTTTAAACTATTACATATTTGTTTTTTGTTGTAATGGCCAAATTTTTACATATTCCTTTTCAACTTTGATGTACGGAACCCCAAACATTGGAACATTAAAATAATTATTATTTGAATGATAAGTATATGTGGTCACCTTAATATAGAAAGGCCCATAACTCATTATTTTTTTAATATCGAGTTTTTTGTATATTTCGATAGAAAAACATCTAATGTATGGATAATGCAAAAATCTCGATTTAAAAATAAATAATGAGTTAGGGCCTTTCTATATTTAGGTAACGATATACAACTTGCATTTTAATATGTTCCTTTGTATGTGCAAAAGCTCAATTCAATGCTGAAAGATTTTAAGTAGATCACTACAGTTGTCTTATTCACTTAGCGTAATTAACAATCATTAGGAATTTAAAATCAATAAATGCAATTTTAAAACTTGGGCAATAAGATTGTGTGATGTTTGGAAGGCTTTCATGAAATACTCAACTCAAATCAAATGAATCAATGCGCTTAGCTTAATAATGTTTTAGAAATTAATGAATCTTGATAAAATTAACTAAAACAAATGGTGACTACAATAATTATATTAATTTCTTATGTGATTAGGAGTGTGTGAAAGGAAATAGGTAATGTTAATGAAAGTTGTTATATTAACTAGAGCCCTGCAAAAGACCATTTAAAAGAACTTTCAAGACATGCGGGATTTTTCAAATGCTTTACTTTAGCGAAATATTCAAAAACAACTGAACAGCTGAACAACTCTGTTTGCAAGACATTTATTTCAGTTATGGCAGGTATAGGAGTAAATAAGAAATTATGCGATGCTTGCTTCTTCCTACGTATGGGCGCGTATACGAATGTAACACGTTTTGTGTATGATACGCATACGTGCATTGAAATTATTTCTGTGCGCTTGTTTTACAAAATTACCTTTAATCACAAGCATAATATCTTACCACCCTGTTGGAGAATATATATTTGACTACAAAAATAGTTAACTTATAGTTAACTTTTCTTAGACTGACTAAAAGCTAACTGCAATGTCATCCAGAACAGATCCAAAATTAATTCTTAAGTTGAGTACATAATCGAATTTGGTGACAGCCAACACATTTATTCTCAGCTACTTTGAAACTCATTTCAGTTTTATATTAACATTTTGCTGTTATTATTTTAGATGGTACCTTAAGTGGGTAGTAGAGCGTTGAGTACACAACGTGATACATGTTCGAAACCCAGAATTTTTTTTAAATTTACCGACTACTAGGTGATTTAAAAAAAATCAACTTTAAGTTAGTTGATTACTTTAATGCAGAATGAGACAAGTGACTACTGCCTAGCTGATTACATTGAAAAGTAATCCAAATGTCAGTCAGTATTAGTTGCGAAATAGTTAGCTTAAAGTTAGTATAAAGTTAACAAAATTTCCGACAGGGCATCTACATCTCGCTCACACACACACACACACACACACACACACACACACACACACACACACACACACCCACACACGCACAAATGTACAATATGCGAAATAACAAGCATATACGCATCAAAGGTGAATACACTACTTCTTCTTTTGGTATTTTGAGTGTTTGTTACGAACAAAAAAAGAAGTCTTCGTGACATCGCTTATAAATAATCATATACACGCACAAATCTAGGAAACAAGATTGCTCATTGCGCAAGAAATTTGTTGTAAACAAAGTACATACATTTGTTTGTGGAATGTGCTCTCTCTCACAGACACTTTTTACAACAAACACACGTGTGTATTACGATTTGACGTAGATGCGAAGTATAAATTTTTTTTGTGCGGCTGAGTTTGCTGAGCTTGTTTTCTTGATTCATGACATACACGGACATCAATACATCCATTGCGCTTCGTTTATTATACGAAAGCATTTATTTTGGGTTTAGTATAATAAATACCACGAAAATACATTTAAAAAAGACGTATATACATTTCAAGAATGCTTACGCAGGCCTCTAATAAAAACATTTAATAAATTGGTTAAAAAAACAATAATAGCTTTTGCGATTTTAGTTTATGATTGATTCTATTCTACCCTGCGTGATAGAAGAGCACGTTACCGCGTTTTTATTCATGATAAGCAGGGACAAGGACTTCATGCACTTAAAAATGCTATTTTAGGCGCCTAAAATATGACATCAAAAAGGCAAAATATGCACTAAAAACAATAACATATGCATATATTTAAAAAACTTTTTATTCAAAAGAAAAATTTTCAGTTTACATACAACTAAATAAAGAGGTTCGTGTACAAGCCTTTTACATTAAATTTGTACACAAGATTATATATGATAACGATTTCTTTCGGCATTATTAACTCTAAACACTAATTTTACGAGATATGTTTTGATTGCAGTAAAGGAGCGATACGTAAATAGGAAAAGCAAAGTGTTGTTATATATTTATTTTCATTTAAGAATTCTACTATTTTTAACCCCCGACTAAAAAAAAGGGATGTTATAAGTTTGTAGGGTGTGTCTGTGTATCTGTATGTCTGTACGAGTATACGTACATGCCAAACGGCTGGACCGATTTTGATTTAGTTTTTCTTGTTTGAAAGGTTACTTGATCGAGAGTGTTGATCGGTCCAGCCGCTTAGAAGATATCGCATCTTTTCTATATATGTATCTTCCGGGGTTTATAAAATTTTTAAATTTTGTTATTTATATTTCGGAATGTGAAGTTCTATCAATTTATTCTTAGAAAGCTTTTGTGCGTTGAAAAAGGCCTTTTAACGTCTGTCGATGTAATCGACTCAGATTTAAATAATTCTTTTTATATAATATGCTGTCATTTAAAAAAAAATATCAAGTTTCCACAGCATTCTTACACTACTTTCGGCTTTAACAGCAGATAATTTCCTCTTAAAATCATTAAAATGACAATTTCCATTAAATTTGGCAGATGTGTGTGTTTGTAATATCGTTCTACAAAAATGCATAAATAATTTGTCAACAATATTTTTTGAAATTTGAACTTTGACAAAATATGACAATAACAAAAATTAAAAATTTTAAAACCCCCCGACTTTTTTCAGAACATATGTTACATCTTCTAAACGGCTGGACCGATTTCAAACATAGCTAAGAACCCTCTCGATCAAGTCATCTTTCAAACAAAAAAAAAACTAAATGAAAATCGGTCCAGCCGTTTGGCCTGTACGTGGACACAGACAGACACACAGATACACAGATACACAGATACACAGACACACAGACACACACTACAAACTTATAACACCCCTTTTTTTAGTCGGGGGTTAAAAAATATACCAAAAAATATGAGACAAAAATATGCATTTATGACCAAATTATGCAAAAATATGAATTTTCAGCATAATATGCAAAAACATGCACCAACAAATCGATGCCATTTTTACGCAAATTCATTGCTTCGTAAAGATATTTCGTTCTTGCCATTATCAGGGTTATGGGTAAAAACATGCATTTGCATGAAACCCCTGTCCTTGATGATAAGTTTAGAAGGAATCATGTATGAAATGTGTTATTTAGTATAAATTTTTTCTCTATTAATTGTGCGATATATAAATGTATTCTTTAGTATATTATTGTATTTATTCGTTATTAACATTTGCGTTTTAATTTCAATAAAATTTCCATAAAGTAAGATGTATGTGTATTAGGAGTGTGATCAAGAGAAACCCTTTCAGACATATTTTTATTCGTAATATCCAGGGGAAGGTTTTTATATGAAATTTTATTAACTCAAGTTACTAGTTATTCAACTGTGTTCACGTGCATATTTTTACTCATATACACATCAATCTTTACTGAATTTGACTTAATATATCAGTTATTTGAAATTTCTATTTAAGCCTCTTAACTTAAAAGAATAACATAAGAAAGCAAAAGCTTTTACTGCCACTCAAGAAGAAAAAATTTAACTTAAAGGTTTCGTTATGGATATTTCTTTCATTCAGTTTTTGGCGTCGTTATTAATATGGTAAAATGCTTGAAATTTTTTTTATCTTTATGCGCATTTTAGTTGCTTTAAAAGAGGGTGAATATATTGCTATCGGAAAGCACCGATATATGTTAAAGTCGCTTGTTCTAAAAATAAAATATAGGAATAATGTAACAAAACTCTTAAATTTAGAGTGTAATATAAAATATTCAACTTTTGCACTCTTACTTGTTTATGATTCCACTCCCCAACTATTAATAAATAAATAATTACATAAAAAGCACAGCGTGAAAAGACATTAAGACATGTATATTAAATAAAAAGTAAATGAGGATAATAAGCATAATTTAACATTATTTGAACGTTCGCTATAAAAATAAATAGCAAAATTAATAAAAAGTGTTAAATAAAGTTGTCAAAAGCAATGTAATTAATTTATTTTTTAAATACGAATATTTTTGATGTTTTAAACCACATGTTAACACATATTTAAATATCAGATTATTCATTCCCAACACTTAAGGCCACTTTTGCAAGTTAAAGTTCGATAGAATCATACTTTTAACTAACCATAACAGCCATTTTCACAATGTATGATTAATTTATTCTTAACAAAAAATTAACTAATTCTAGGGTTGTTTAATATAAATCATTTAACTAAGGGTTGTTGATTTCCATTTCGCCATCCGACTGTTACTTTAAAAAGCATTTGAAGGAAAATTTTGCAATACGATCTCTATTTGCTATGAAAATAATAAAAAAAAATATTCAAAAATATTTAAATAAAAAAAAGGAACGTATTTGGTTGTAGACTTTGATATTCTGAATACTTGTCTTGAATTCTTATCTGACGCAGCGAGAATTATTTTTCTGCTCATTACTAGTTTATATTGAGCTTAAAAATATAAAATGAAAAGAAATTTCTATTACATATATGATCTTACGCGATGTAAATTTTTTTAATTTGTTTTTGTTTTGGCTTTTAAGTTTTGAGACTTTTTTTTCGTTTTGCCAATATGTTCGGATTTTGGTAATTTTTTTGGATGTATCGATTTTTTTAATTTTTCGTTTTGGCGAATTTTTCGGTTGGTTTTTGGTCTTAGAAATTTTTTAGTTTTGGAGTTTTTTTCGTTTTGGCGATTTTTTTATTTTTGGCGATTTTTTTAGTTTCTGGTAACCTTTTGACTTTTTGAATTTGGTTTTTTGCATTAAGCAATTTATTTAATTTCTGATGATATTTTCCATTCAAGCGCTTTTTTAATTTTAGCGATTTTTCGTTTTGGAATTTTTTTAATTTTGGGATCTTTTAGTTTTAGCGTTTTTGAAAGTTTCAAGAGTTTGCCTCTTATTACGGTTTCCAAGATACAGCAAGTTGTTAAAAGGCAGACAGACGGACATCGTAGCGAAAACAATAGGTTTTTTTTAATTTTTTTCTCAGGAGCTGAGTATACCAGAATTTGTTATGAAATTTATACACAATATTATATCTGTACTCATAAAGATTAAATATTATTTCTGAGTTAGTATCGGGTGTTTTTTTTAGAGGTATATAGCTTCGAATTGAAATAAAACGCAAGAAAATCGTTTTACTGTCCATTAATTTGGCTTTATTGGAAGGATAATTCTATGCCATTAATGTTTAAATATGATTTCGGGCATGTGGCCGCCGCGGCTGGCTCGAATAAAGCCAATTCTACAGGTCCAATTTTCAACCACTTTTTCGAGCATATGGGGCCGTATGTTGGCAATAACGCCACGAATGTTGGCTTCCAAGTCCCCTAACGTTTCTGGTTTGTTGGCGTAGACGAGCGACTTCACATATCCCCAAAGAAAATAATCCAATGGTGTCAAATCACACGATCTTGGTGGCCAATTGACAGGTCCATTCCGCGAAATTATGCGCTCATCGAATGTTTCCTTCAATAAATCGATTGTGACGTGCGCTGTGTGGCATGTAGCGCCGTCTTGTTGGAACCACAACTCATCCACATTCATGCCATCCAATTCGGGAACAAAATAGTCGGTTAGTCGGCTCCAATTGCTGTGCACGGTGGCGAATCGATTCATTCGGGTCCTCTTCAACACTTTGCTCTACAGCGGCAATTGTTTCTTCGGTGCGCACTGTTCGACGTCTCTGCGGAT
Organism: Tachina grossa; assembly: GCA_949987645.1. Lineage (NCBI taxonomy): Eukaryota > Metazoa > Arthropoda > Insecta > Diptera > Tachinidae > Tachina > Tachina grossa. Next base: position 125,142,191 of record OX465277.1, on the reverse strand, counting down.
GCGTATCATCACATAGAGTAAACGTAGTGCGAAAACGATCCATGGTCAACCGAATTAATTGCTCTGATGGACGATTATGTCGACCATAAAATGGACGGAGCTTGCGGTAAACTTCGCGAACTGAACCATTATTTTCGAAATAAATTTGCACGATTTGCAAGCGTTGTTCTTTTGTCAACCTGTTCATGATGAAATGGCAAACCAAACTAAATATTAATCACTTGACAGCTGACAAAATGGCCGCCAGTTAAAAAAGTGATGCCAACTTAAAGTTCTATACCTCAATAAAAAACACCCTTTACATGCTGGCACAGAATGAGCTATATGGTTTCTTTATAATTCTTTATAACTTTTTTATTTATTATTATTTCTTATTATTTTTTCAGCATTTTGTGAAAAACACTTGGGGAATTAATTATGAATCATCACACGATCGAATAACGTAAAAAAATAATTGGATTTTATTTTTCAAACCAACAGTCTAATGTATTGACACAGCGTGCATATCGTTTTCATTTTAATGTCCGCATTGCACCCACAGTTTTCTTTGGGGATATTTGAAAGAAAGAGTGTACGTTAACAAGTCAACTAAAAACCAACATTCGAAATGGAATCATGGCCATTACACGTGGAATTTTGCGAAAAGTTATGGAATACATGAGACGTATACTCTCTCTTGTTAAAAAGAGCACATATGTGCGAAGCAGAAAATGGACATCACTTACAGGATATCATTTTTCAAAGCTAATTGCAAAAAAATCATTAACCATTTAAACCACATAGCTCATTCTGCGCCACCCTGTAGTTCAGCAATCGTTTTTGAGATATGACATCGACATTAAACTGCAGTAAATAAAATGTAACTCTAGCGTTTATTTCATTGATCTTCACTGTTAAAACTGTCTTTATACTATCTCAGTTTTTGTCTGAATTTTATAGTTTCTCCGATATTAAATTTATTTAGTTTTTTCATCTGAACTCCTCTGAGAATGTCACATATGATATTCAATATGAACTCGTACAAATAACTGAAGGATATATATATACTTATATATTTTTTGAATGAATTGTATGGTAAATAAGCTTCAAACGAAAAATATAAGAAAAATTATAAAAAATGTTATACAGAGTGGAGTTATATTCTGATTTCTTGCACTATTTTCGGTCACAAATACATAACACCAGCTCCTGTATTCTGTAACTAGCTAAAGCTAAATTCGATCGTTAAAACTATGAACAAATACAAAATTAAAATTTGTTTGGCGATGACATAAAACACTAAAATTTTTGGCGGATTTCTTTTGAAGACAATGCCTCATTTAGCAATTCTCGTTTGAAAATTGCATTTCTAGCAGAATATCGATAAATCGACTTTATAGATTTTTAGCGATAGAGAGCACGGGTACAGGATTCGATAGTTATATACATAGTTTAACTGGAAAACGTGCTTAAGTTATATACTTATTTCCAAATAATGTTACAAGATATCGATATTTTTTGCTTCTCTTAGATTTTTAATGCCTATTTAACTTAATTTTTTTCTTGTGCTCTCGGCAACATTTATCTAACTTTATATTAAGAAGAAAAATCCAAAAAAAAATCAGTTTTCAAAGAATTTGTAACACGTTACGTTTGATAAATTATATAAAGTATAAAAGCATTATTAAGTAGTTTGAGAATACGAATGAATAACTTCTGGCAGCATTCTAAATATAAACGTATGTGTATGTGTGTATGTATGTATGTATGTATGTATGTATGTATAAAAAAATGAATGTATCAATCTTTATTTTGCAATCTACAGGTAAGAACGGAAGGCAGTTGTATAAGTTTTTTTTACCCACATTAAGCAAGAAGCATTTCAATCAAAATAAATTGCTAAAGGGCATGTGCTTAATATAAATACAAATACAAACATACATACATAGATGTATGTATGTGTATATAAATTTAAACAAATACTTTTAATTTTTTTTCGTAAGGAATATGTCCTGTTAAAATTTTTTTATGATTACACACTGACATTTATTTTGTTCTTAGCTACTCACGCGCATACTTCGTGACATTTTTTTCTTTTTGTTATAAAAATATTTTAATGTGTTGGTATTATGGCAGATTTATACAAATTGCTCTATTAAAAGTTTTTTTTTTTTTTACTTTTCGGTCGTTTTTTAGCTTCAGGCCATTGTATCGATAATAATTTTATATCATGTAGAAAAATTTTAAGTGCAAAATTTAGGACTTGCTTGCTTGCTCTTTCAGGTTTGAGGCATGAGAGATAAAAAAAACAGAAATGTATGTAAATTGTTCTTTTTGAGGTTAAGAGAAATTTATGATAAAAATTGGCAACAAAAGAATTTTTTTTATATAAAATATTATTAACGATAACAATGAACTTAAATATGAAAAATATAAACTTTTTGTTTTGTTTAAAAAATAAAAAGTAATAACATAAGTTTCTACTAAGAGTGAATTAATAGCTGTTTCTTATACTTTTTGGATGGAGTTTATTTTAAAATATATATATATATATATATATATATATATATAAATGGTTTAGATTCAGTTAAATAACATATTGTTATATGTATAACCTGCAAAAAATATAGATATAAGTAGGTGCAAAAGTTGAATGGGCGTGAACTTGAACTAATTTAAAAAAAAGAATTTCAAAATATTTTACAAATAACGAAATTATGAAATAGCACACATAAAATAACATAATTGAATTTACTGAATTCAACGCTTTAATGAATTGCATATATTTTACTCATAAAAAATTAAGATTACAATAATTTTTTTTTATTCAAATTACTTAACAAATGAAATAATTTAATTGCACTTTGAGATGTTCTTTCTATAAGTTGAAATGTTCTTTAGATTTGCTTTTACGAACATTCTTATACTTCGTTGTATATCATGTAAATACATATCGCTAATTTACTCAACGAACGTCGTAACTCAAAAAAACGAGTTTAAAGGAAACGAGTTTAAAGTTTTCAAATTACACACAACTTAATGGAAAAAGAATATTTAAATTTTCTTTCAAGAGTTGACTAAAAAAGATATTTGTATGCCATTTTTACACCATATGAAAAACGATATGAGGACTAATTCTGAATCATTCGTGTCTGTCATGACTTTCACATCCGTGTGAAAGTGAATCTTTTCCGCATATTTTGGTGTCATGACATTTACTTCCGAATAATTTTTTCGTAAAGTAAATAGAATCGCATTTTTTCCACATTAAAATTAATTTAATTTAAACGAAATCTTTTTTAAAATTAGGCTTGATATCTCATCTACCTAATTCGGAAATTTAAACCAATATATATATTTGGTTTTAATACATAGAAAAGGGGACATGAAAAACATGCCCACATTAGCAACCAATTTTGCAAAAATATTCGGAAGTATGCAGATACCAAATCTTTCTTTGCGATTCGGAAATTTTCATTCTAATTGAAAACGTTCGAAAGTCGTGACAATCACGAATCGTGTCTGTCCATTTTTTGAGTTACGACGTTCTTTGACTAAATGAGCGATATATGAAATTTTGCAGAAGTGTTGTTACATTTCAGAGAGAAAAAATGTTTCCAAGTGAAAAATTAAAAAAAATTCTACTGCCCTAGAATGACTGGTTATGGCACTTAACTACATATACTACTATTATAAAGAAAAAAGAAAAAACACAATAATTATACTTCTCTAGCAATAGAAATAAAAATTAAGCATTATCTCACATTTTCATAAAGTATTTATTACTTTTAAAATTCAGTTTGATAAATAATTTCTTATATGGTTATTTAATATTTTAGTTTTGATATTGTTTTTATTCTAAACATCTGATTATTTGGCAATCCACGTCCAATAAATCCACGTTACTTTGTACTGAAAGAAGACAAATATGCATATCTCAAAATTTCTCTTATTTACTAAAACTTGTAGTACGAGGAAAGTTTATAGCATAATTGTAATCCCACTAGATTCCAATATTATGTATTGAAATACAGTTTGTATTAAAAAACATTTATTTAATATTTAATATCGCTCTGTTTGTTTGCCCTTCACACGCAAAATTTATTGATATAACATTTCTGCAAATAAAGTAATTTTATGCTGTTTCTGATGGGTATTGAAGACAAAAAACTATAAATAAATAATTTGCTACCACAATTTGTTTTGAATTTATTTGCAGTTTTATTTTCCTCTTTTGACTTTGAATGACTTTATTTATTTCTATTGATAAACAAAAAGAGCCACCTAACACAGCCACTTGTTGTTCTTTCAGTGTTGGCAGACTTCCAAAAGGATACAAACACAGACAATCAAACAAACATACGGATAGAGACTTGGTGTCACTGTTGACAATGGAAACAGACATTTTGCGCCACAAATCCTGTATCAATAAAAACAAAGTCACGTTGTTTGATTCTGATTTCACTATTGAATAAACATTCAATTGTGCGACAGGTTGTGTGTGTGTGTGCTACATGCTCACGCACACATACACACAACCTGTGTCATAAAATCAACATTTAACAGTTATTTACGTATGTATCTACAAGTAATTGCTTAGCACACATACATGCATACATACATACTAATGTATTCTTAGGCACTTAATTCTTTGGTTATTCATGGGGCATTACTTCAGTTAACAGATCGATAGATTTAATAAATAAAATATACCAATGTGCTTAGGCTTTTTATTCATGTTTGTTATGGACTTGAGAATAAATGTTTATTGAAGCATTTCAGACATTTTAATTGCTATATATTTGTGGAGATGTTTTTATAACAAATTAAAGCTTAGTTCACTATACATGACATGTGCATAAAAAAATATAACAATTAATGTAAAAACTATTGCATTTATAATAAAAACACAAAACTATAAAAAATTATAAATAAGACTCCTCTTATTTAAATTTGACAGCTAACTGTTTCCATTTTTTCTTATGTCTTTAAAACAGAAAAACTAAACATGCTATATATGCATTCGCTCATCGCGAAATTAAACTTTCTATACATCGCTAATTTTTATATAGAAAACCTATAGCAAAATTAAATATACTATACATGGTCTATTTTCCGAAAAGAAAAATTAAAGGTGCAATATATCACTCCTTTTTCATGTTAAAAAATAAACGTGACATACATACATCGTGCATTTTTCTTTGAAAAATTAAAAGGACTGTATACACATGTCGTCCATTTATTATATCGAAAAATTATTCACCGTCCAATTAAGCTCACTATACATCGTCCATTTTCCAAAGAGAAAAATCTCATTTGCCAAAAATCGTAAATTTTTCATATCAAAAAATTTAACACGCTTTATACATATACATACATATGTGTATACATGTACATCGCCCATTTTTCATAGCGATGTAATATAAATCGAAACTTTATAAAGGAAAAAATTAAATGGACTATACATATTTATATACATCGTCCATTTTTTAAATATAAAAGTTAAACGGACTATAAACACATCGCCCATTTTTCATGCAAAAAAGAAAGGGACTATACATCGTCATTTTTACGCAAAAAATAAATGGACTACACATCGTCCATTTTTCATGCCAAAAATTTTTCATGCAAAAATATAATGGACTATACATCGTCGTTTTTACGCAAAAAATTAATATCGTTCCATTTTTCATGCCAAAACATTTTTCATGCAAAAATATAATGGACTTTGGATCTTCATTTTTACGCAAAAAATAAATGGACGATACGTACGGTGACCATAATTTTTAAATCAAAATACAGAACAAGGAAATATTTAATAAACAGCAACTCAAGTACAAACAACCTTACAGATATATTAAACATATTGGGTCGTATTCAAAAAAACTTAAAAAAGCTTTGAAAAGCAATGTTAAGTAAAGTTGTATTCACAAAAAATTATAAATTTCTTTTACCAAGTATTGATTTTCTTTTAAATATTCTTTAAACTCAATACAATTTAAATCATAGTTTAATTTTGTAATTAAAAACGCTTTGATAGTATCCATCTTAATTTAAGGTTTTTCACTGGTATATATATTATTTAAAACAGAAAATACTCTTTTTGTTGGGGCATTAGAACCAGATAAACATAAACTGAATTCGATAACTTTCAACCTATTTTGGAAACTTATGTCTCCTTATTTAAAATGTTTAAACATTTTTACCCACCGCTCTTCTGCAGATTTTTGATTCTCATTATATTCCTTTATTTTTCTAAGGACGAATATCTTTTAACAAGAGTTAATTCTTCAAATAATTCCGTGTCATTTATGTTTAGCTCATTTCTTTTATCCATAATGAAAACAAAATTGGATCTAACATCTTTCCACGTAGGAATTTCAACTTTCTTGGTAGGCAGTATCCCGTTAATTTAAGTATTCAATACAATCTGCATTAAATCGGCTTGCATTTGCTTTAAACTAATCCATATAAATAACATTTTTCTGGCTTATCTCAATTACGATTTTAAACTTAAGTTCATTAATTATGAGAAGGACCTCAGTCATTCATATTTTTGGGACTCAATCTGCGTTATATAATCATGATATAAAGTAGCTTGACAATGAACGAAGGAAAGCCAGATACTTAAAGAGGGATCGTCAAAAATAAGCTTTAGAGCATAAGATGTCACTAACACAGACAAATTTCATATTCACGCTCTCAAGGAAAAAATTAAAATTAAAATTATGTTTTTTCTGTATTTTTATAGAACTGTGGCATTTGCATAGTTCATATATTAAGCCCTTTTTCAATGTTGATTAAAACAGTACTGTGCAGAAACTGAGTTAATTTTTTAAATGCAGTTTGAGTAATTAAAATACAGAACAAATACTGAACAGTTAATAAAATACAGAACATTTCAACGTTATTTCCTAATGAATAATTTATACAAAACAGGACTCTCAAATACAATACTGTTCTGTATAATACAGAACGGATGGTCACCGTAACTATACAACGTCCATTTTTCATGCCAAAAAATTTTTCATTCAAATATATGATGGACTATACATCGTCATTTTTACTCAAAAAATAAATGGACTATACAGCGTCCATTTTTCATGCCAAAAAATTTTTCATGCAAAAAATAATTGGACTATACGTCCTCAATTTTTCATGCCAAAAAATTATGCAAAAATGTAATAGAATATTCATCATCACTTTTACGCAAAAAGTAAATGGACCATGCTCTTCCATTTTTAATGCCAAAAAATTTTTCATTTAAATATATGATGGACTATACATCGTCATTTTTACTCAAAAAATAAATAGACTATACACCGTCCATTTTTTATGCCAAAAAATTTTTCATGCAAAAATATAATGGACTATACATCGTCATTTTTACGCAAAAAATAAATGAAATATACATTGTCCATTTTTCATGCCAAAAAAATTTTCATTCAAAAATATAATGGACTATGATCGGCATTTTTACTCAAAAATAAATGGACTATACATCATCCACTTTTCATGCCAAAACATTTTTCATGAAAAAATATAATGGACTATACATCGTCATTTTTACGCAAAAAATAAATGGACTATATATTGTCCATTTTAAATGCCAAAAAATTTTTCATTCAAATATATGACGGACTACGCAAAAAAATAAATTGACTATACATTGTCATTTTTACGCAAAAAATAAATTGACTATACATTGTCCATTTTTCATTGCCAAAAATTTTTTATGCAAGAATATAATGGACTTTACATCGTCATTTTTAAGCAAAAAATAGATGGGCTATACGTCGTCCATTTTTTATGCCAAAAAATTTTTCATGCAAAAGATAAATGGACTATACATTTCCCATTTTTCATTGCAAAAGATTTTTCATGCAAAAATATAATGGACTATACATAGTCATTTTTACGCAAAAAATAAATTGACTATGCTCTTCCATTTTTAATTCCAAAAAATTTTTCATTCAAATATATGATGGACTATGCATCGTTATTTTTACGCCAAGAATAGATGGGCTATACATCATCCATTTTTTATGCCAAAAAATTTTTCATGCAAAAAATAAATGGACTATACATGGTCATGTTTACTCAAAAAATAAATCGACTATACCTTGTCCATTTTTCATTGCAAAAAAATTTTCATGCAAAAATATAATGGACTATGATCGGCATTTTTACTCAAAAATAAATGGACTATACATCGTCCATTTTTCATGCCAAAAAATTTTTCATGCAAAAATATAATCGTCATTTTTAAGCAAAAAATTAATTGACTATACGTCGTCCATTTTTCATGCCAAAAAATTGTTCATGCCCAAATATAATAGAATATTCATCATGATTTTTACGCAAAAAATAAATGGACTATGCTCTTCCATTTTTAATGCCAAAAAGTTTTTCATTCAAGTGTATGATGGACTATACATCGTCATTTTTATTCAAAAAATAAATAGACTATACATCGTCCATTTTTCATGCCAAATAATTTTTCATTCAAATATATGATGGACTATACATCGTCATTTTTACGCAATAAATAAATGGACTATACATTTTCTATTTTTCATGTAAAAAATTTTTCATGCAAAAATACCATGGACGGACTATACATCAACATTTTTACGCAAAAAAAAATGGACTTAACATCGTCCATTTTTCATGCCAAAAAATTTTTCATGCAAAAACATAATGGACTATGGCATCGTCATTTTTACTCAAAAAATAAATGGACTATACATCGTCCATTTTTGATGCCAAAAAAATGTTCATGCAAATATATAATGGACTATACATTATCATTTTAACGCAAAAAATAAATGGACTATGTCGTCCATTTGTCATTCCAAAAAATTTCTCATTCAAAACAATGATGGACTATGCATCGTCATTTTTACGTAAAAAATAAATGGAATATACATTGTCCATTTTACATGCCAAAAAATTTTCATTCAAAAATATAATGGACTATGATCGGCATTTTTATTCAAAAATAAATGGAGTTTACATCGTCTATTTTTCATGCCAAAAAATTTTTCATGCAAAAATATAATGGACTATACATTGGCATTTTTATTCAAAAATAAATGGACTATATATACATAGTCCATTTTTCATTCCAAAAATTTTTTCATGCAAAAACATAATGGACTATACATCGTAATTTTTACGCAAAAAATAAATTGACTATACATCGTAAATTTTTGATGCCAAAAAATTTTTCATTCAAATATATGACGGACTACGCAAAAAATAAATTGACTATACATTGTCATTTTTATGCAAAAAATAAATTGACTATACATTGTCCATTTTTCAATGCCAAAAATTTTTTATGCAAGAATATAATGGACTTTACATCGTCATTTTTACGTAAAAAATAAATGGGCTATACTTCATCCATTGTTCATGCCAAAAATTTTTTTATAAAAAAATATAATGAACTATACATCGTCATTTTTACGCAAAAAATAAATGGGCTATACGTCATCCATTTTTCATGCCAAAAAAAATTTCATTCAAATATATGATGGACTATGCATCGTCATTTTTACGCAAAAAATAGATGGGCTATACATCGTCCGTTTTTTATGCCAAAAAATTTTTCATGCAAAGGATAAATAGACTATACATTTTCCATTTTTCATTGCAAAAGATTTTTCATGCAAAAATATAATGGACTATAGATCGTCATATTTACGCAAAAAATAAATTGACTATGTTCTTCCATTTTTAATTCCAAAAAATTTTTCATTCAAATATATGATGGACTATACATCGTCATATTTACTCAAAAAATAAATTGACTATACATCGTAAATTTTTGATGCCAAAAAATTTTTTATGCAAAAATATAATGGACTATACATCGTCATTTTTACGCAATAAATAAATTGACTATACGTCGTCCATTTTTCATGCCAAAAAATTGTTCATGCAAAAATATAATGGACTATAATCGTCATTTTTACGCAAAAATTAAATTGACTATACATTGTCCATTTTTTATGCCAAAAAATTTTTCATGCAAAAAATAAATGGACTATACATGGTCATGTTTACTCAAAAAATAAATCGACTATACATTGTCCATTTTTCATGCCAAAAAATTGTTCATGCAAAAATAGACATTTTTACGCAAAAATTACATTGACTATACATTGTCCATTTTTCATGCCAAAAAATTTTTCATGAAAAAATACAATGGACTATACATCGTCATTTTTACGCAAAAAATAAATCGGCTATACGTCATCCATTTTTCATGCCAAACAAATTTCATTCAAATATATGATGGACTATGCATCGTCATTTTTAAGCAAAAAATAGATGGGCTATACGTCGTCCATTTTTTATGCCAAAAAATTTTTCATGCAAAAGATAAATGGACTATACATTTCCCATTTTTCATTGCAAAAGATTTTTCATGCAAAAATATAATGGACTATACATAGTCATTTTTACGCAAAAAGTAAATTTACTATGCTCTTCCATTTTTAATGCCAAAAAATTTTTCATTCAAATATATGATGGACTATACATCGTCATTTTTACGCAAAAAATAAATTGGGTATACATTGTCCATTTTTCATTGCCAAAAATTTTTTATGCAAAAATATAATGGACTATACATCGTCATTTTTACGCAAAAAATAAATTTAATATACATTGTGCATTTTTTATGCCAAAAAAATTTTCATTCAAAAATATAATGGACTATATATACATCGTCATTTTTACGCAAAAAATAAATGGACTATACATTTCTCATTTTTCATTGCAAAAGATTTTTCATGCAAAAATATAATGGACTATACATCGTCATTTTTACTCCAAAAAATAAATTGACTATACATCGTAAATTTTTGATGCCAAAAAAATTTTTCATGCAAAATTATAATGGACTATACATCGTCATTTTTACACAAAAAATAAATTGACTATGCGTCGTTCATTTTTCATGCCAAAAAATTGTTCATTCAAATACATGATGGACTATGCATCGCTATTTTTACGCCAAGAATAGATGGGCTATACATCATCCATTTTTTATGCCAAAAAATTTTTCATGCAAAAAATAAATGGACTATACATGGTCATGTTTACTCAAAAAATAAATCGACTATACATTGTCCATTTTTCATTGCAAAAAAATTTTCATGCAAAAATATAATGGACTATGATCGGCATTTTTATTCAAAAATAAATGGACTATACATCGTCCATTTTTCATGCCAAAAAATTTTTCATGCAAAAATATAATCGTCATTTTTAAGCAAAAAATTAATTGACTATACGTCGTCCATTTTTCATGCCAAAAAATTGTTCATGCCCAAATATAATAGAATATTCATCATGATTTTTACGCAAAAAATAAATGGACTATGCTCTTCCATTTTTAATGCCAAAAAGTTTTTCATTCAAGTGTATGATGGACTATACATCGTCATTTTTATTCAAAAAATAAATAGACTATACATCGTCCATTTTTCATGCCAAAAAATTTTTCATTCAAATATATGATGGACTATACATCGTCATTTTTACTCAAAAAATAAATGGACTATACAGCGTCCATTTTTCATGCCAAAAAATTTTTCATGCAAAAAATAATTGGACTATACGTCCTCAATTTTTCATGCCAAAAAATTATGCAAAAATGTAATAGAATATTCATCATCACTTTTACGCAAAAAGTAAATGGACCATGCTCTTCCATTTTTAATGCCAAAAAATTTTTCATTTAAATATATGATGGACTATACATCGTCATTTTTACTCAAAAAATAAATAGACTATACACCGTCCATTTTTTATGCCAAAAAATTTTTCATGCAAAAATATAATGGACTATACATCGTCATTTTTACGCAAAAAATAAATGAAATATACATTGTCCATTTTTCATGCCAAAAAAATTTTCATTCAAAAATATAATGGACTATGATCGGCATTTTTACTCAAAAATAAATGGACTATACATCATCCACTTTTCATGCCAAAACATTTTTCATGAAAAAATATAATGGACTATACATCGTCATTTTTACGCAAAAAATAAATGGACTATATATTGTCCATTTTAAATGCCAAAAAATTTTTCATTCAAATATATGACGGACTACGCAAAAAAATAAATTGACTATACATTGTCATTTTTACGCAAAAAATAAATTGACTATACATTGTCCATTTTTCATTGCCAAAAATTTTTTATGCAAGAATATAATGGACTTTACATCGTCATTTTTAAGCAAAAAATAGATGGGCTATACGTCGTCCATTTTTTATGCCAAAAAATTTTTCATGCAAAAGATAAATGGACTATACATTTCCCATTTTTCATTGCAAAAGATTTTTCATGCAAAAATATAATGGACTATACATAGTCATTTTTACGCAAAAAATAAATTGACTATGCTCTTCCATTTTTAATTCCAAAAAATTTTTCATTCAAATATATGATGGACTATGCATCGTTATTTTTACGCCAAGAATAGATGGGCTATACATCATCCATTTTTTATGCCAAAAAATTTTTCATGCAAAAAATAAATGGACTATACATCGTCATGTTTACTCAAAAAATAAATCGACTATACCTTGTCCATTTTTCATTGCAAAAAAATTTTCATGCAAAAATATAATGGACTATGATCGGCATTTTTACTCAAAAATAAATGGACTATACATCGTCCATTTTTCATGCCAAAAAATTTTTCATGCAAAAATATAATCGTCATTTTTAAGCAAAAAATTAATTGACTATACGTCGTCCATTTTTCATGCCAAAAAATTGTTCATGCCCAAATATAATAGAATATTCATCATGATTTTTACGCAAAAAATAAATGGACTATGCTCTTCCATTTTTAATGCCAAAAAGTTTTTCATTCAAGTGTATGATGGACTATACATCGTCATTTTTATTCAAAAAATAAATAGACTATACATCGTCCATTTTTCATGCCAAATAATTTTTCATTCAAATATATGATGGAGTATACATCGTCATTTTTACGCAATAAATAAATGGACTATACATTTTCTATTTTTCATGTAAAAAATTTTTCATGCAAAAATACCATGGACGGACTATACATCAACATTTTTACGCAAAAAAAAATGGACTTAACATCGTCCATTTTTCATGCCAAAAAATTTTTCATGCAAAAACATAATGGACTATGGCATCGTCATTTTTACTCAAAAAATAAATGGACTATACATCGTCCATTTTTGATGCCAAAAAAATGTTCATGCAAATATATGATGGACTATACATCGTCATATTTACTCAAAAAATAAATTGACTATACATCGTAAATTTTTGATGCCAAAAAATTTTTTATGCAAAAATATAATGGACTATACATCGTCATTTTTACGCAATAAATAAATTGACTATACGTCGTCCATTTTTCATGCCAAAAAATTGTTCATGCAAAAATATAATGGACTATAATCGTCATTTTTACGCAAAAATTAAATTGACTATACATTGTCCATTTTTTATGCCAAAAAATTTTTCATGCAAAAAATAAATGGACTATACATGGTCATGTTTACTCAAAAAATAAATGGACTATACATTGTCCATTTTTCATGCCAAAAAATTGTTCATGCAAAAATAGACATTTTTACGCAAAAATTACATTGACTATACATTGTCCATTTTTCATGCCAAAAAATTTTTCATGAAAAAATACAATGGACTATACATCGTCATTTTTACGCAAAAAATAAATCGGCTATACGTCATCCATTTTTCATGCCAAACAAATTTCATTCAAATATATGATGGACTATGCATCGTCATTTTTAAGCAAAAAATAGATGGGCTATACGTCGTCCATTTTTTATGCCAAAAAATTTTTCATGCAAAAGATAAATGGACTATACATTTCCCATTTTTCATTGCAAAAGATTTTTCATGCAAAAATATAATGGACTATACATAGTCATTTTTACGCAAAAAGTAAATTTACTATGCTCTTCCATTTTTAATGCCAAAAAATTTTTCATTCAAATATATGATGGACTATACATCGTCATTTTTACGCAAAAAATAAATTGGGTATACATTGTCCATTTTTCATTGCCAAAAATTTTTTATGCAAAAATATAATGGACTATACATCGTCATTTTTACGCAAAAAATAAATTTAATATACATTGTGCATTTTTTATGCCAAAAAAATTTTCATTCAAAAATATAATGGACTATATATACATCGTCATTTTTACGCAAAAAATAAATGGACTATACATTTCTCATTTTTCATTGCAAAAGATTTTTCATGCAAAAATATAATGGACTATACATCGTCATTTTTACTCCAAAAAATAAATTGACTATACATCGTAAATTTTTGATGCCAAAAAAATTTTTCATGCAAAATTATAATGGACTATACATCGTCATTTTTACACAAAAAATAAATTGACTATGCGTCGTTCATTTTTCATGCCAAAAAATTGTTCATTCAAATACATGATGGACTATGCATCGCTATTTTTACGCCAAGAATAGATGGGCTATACATCATCCATTTTTTATGCCAAAAAATTTTTCATGCAAAAAATAAATGGACTATACATGGTCATGTTTACTCAAAAAATAAATCGACTATACATTGTCCATTTTTCATTGCAAAAAAATTTTCATGCAAAAATATAATGGACTATGATCGGCATTTTTATTCAAAAATAAATGGACTATTATACATCGTCCATTTTTCATGCCAAAAAATTTTTCATGCAAAAATATAATCGTCATTTTTAAGCAAAAAATTAATTGACTATACGTCGTCCATTTTTCATGCCAAAAAATTGTTCATGCCCAAATATAATAGAATATTCATCATGATTTTTACGCAAAAAATAAATGGACTATGCTCTTCCATTTTTAATGCCAAAAAGTTTTTCATTCAAGTGTATGATGGACTATACATCGTCGTTTTTATTCAAAAAATAAATAGACTATACATCGTCCATTTTTCATGCCAAATAATTTTTCATTCAAATATATGATGGACTATACATCGTCATTTTTACGCAATAAATAAATGGACTATACATTTTCTATTTTTCATGTAAAAAATTTTTCATGCAAAAATACCATGGACGGACTATACATCAACATTTTTACGCAAAAAAAAATGGACTTAACATCGTCCATTTTTCATGCCAAAAAATTTTTCATGCAAAAACATAATGGACTATGGCATCGTCATTATTACTCAAAAAATAAATGGACTATACATCGTCCATTTTTGATGCCAAAAAAATGTTCATGCAAATATATAATGGACTATACATTATCATTTTAACGCAAAAAATAAATGGACTATGTCGTCCATTTGTCATTCCAAAAAATTTCTCATTCAAAACAATGATGGACTATGCATCGTCATTTTTACGTAAAAAATAAATGGAATATACATTGTCCATTTTACATGCCAAAAAATTTTCATTCAAAAATATAATGGACTATGATCGGCATTTTTATTCAAAAATAAATGGAGTTTACATCGTCTATTTTTCATGCCAAAAAATTTTTCATGCAAAAATATAATGGACTATACATTGGCATTTTTATTCAAAAATAAATGGACTATATATACATAGTCCATTTTTCATTCCAAAAATTTTTTCATGCAAAAACATAATGGACTATACATCGTAATTTTTACGCAAAAAATAAATTGACTATACATCGTAAATTTTTGATGCCAAAAAATTATTCATTCAAATATATGACGGACTACGCAAAAAATAAATTGACTATACATTGTCATTTTTATGCAAAAAATAAATTGACTATACATTGTCCATTTTTCAATGCCAAAAATTTTTTATGCAATGATATAATGGACTTTACATCGTCATTTTTACGTAAAAAATAAATGGGCTATACTTCATCCATTGTTCATGCCAAAAATTTTTTTATAAAAAAATATAATGAACTATACATCGTCATTTTTACGCAAAAAATAAATGGGCTATACGTCATCCATTTTTCATGCCAAAAAAAATTTCATTCAAATATATGATGGACTATGCATCGTCATTTTTACGCAAAAAATAGATGGGCTATACATCGTCCGTTTTTTATGCCAAAAAATTTTTCATGCAAAGGATAAATAGACTATACATTTTCCATTTTTCATTGCAAAAGATTTTTCATGCAAAAATATAATGGACTATAGATCGTCATATTTACGCAAAAAATAAATTGACTATGTTCTTCCATTTTTAATTCCAAAAAATTTTTCATTCAAATATATGATGGACTATACATCGTCATATTTACTCAAAAAATAAATTGACTATACATCGTAAATTTTTGATGCCAAAAAATTTTTTATGCAAAAATATAATGGACTATACATCGTCATTTTTACGCAATAAATAAATTGACTATACGTCGTCCATTTTTCATGCCAAAAAATTGTTCATGCAAAAATATAATGGACTATAATCGTCATTTTTACGCAAAAATTAAATTGACTATACATTGTCCATTTTTTATGCCAAAAAATTTTTCATGCAAAAAATAAATGGACTATACATGGTCATGTTTACTCAAAAAATAAATCGACTATACATTGTCCATTTTTCATGCCAAAAAATTGTTCATGCAAAAATAGACATTTTTACGCAAAAATTACATTGACTATACATTGTCCATTTTTCATGCCAAAAAATTTTTCATGAAAAAATACAATGGACTATACATCGTCATTTTTACGCAAAAAATAAATCGGCTATACGTCATCCATTTTTCATGCCAAACAAATTTCATTCAAATATATGATGGACTATGCATCGTCATTTTTAAGCAAAAAATAGATGGGCTATACGTCGTCCATTTTTTATGCCAAAAAATTTTTCATGCAAAAGATAAATGGACTATACATTTCCCATTTTTCATTGCAAAAGATTTTTCATGCAAAAATATAATGGACTATACATAGTCATTTTTACGCAAAAAGTAAATTTACTATGCTCTTCCATTTTTAATGCCAAAAAATTTTTCATTCAAATATATGATGGACTATACATCGTCATTTTTACGCAAAAAATAAATTGGGTATACATTGTCCATTTTTCATTGCCAAAAATTTTTTATGCAAAAATATAATGGACTATACATCGTCATTTTTACGCAAAAAATAAATTTAATATACATTGTGCATTTTTTATGCCAAAAAAATTTTCATTCAAAAATATAATGGACTATATATACATCGTCATTTTTACGCAAAAAATAAATGGACTATACATTTCTCATTTTTCATTGCAAAAGATTTTTCATGCAAAAATATAATGGACTATACATCGTCATTTTTACTCCAAAAAATAAATTGACTATACATCGTAAATTTTTGATGCCAAAAAAATTTTTCATGCAAAATTATAATGGACTATACATCGTCATTTTTACACAAAAAATAAATTGACTATGCGTCGTTCATTTTTCATGCCAAAAAATTGTTCATTCAAATACATGATGGACTATGCATCGCTATTTTTACGCCAAGAATAGATGGGCTATACATCATCCATTTTTTATGCCAAAAAATTTTTCATGCAAAAAATAAATGGACTATACATGGTCATGTTTACCCAAAAAATAAATCGACTATACATTGTCCATTTTTCATTGCAAAAAAATTTTCATGCAAAAATATAATGGACTATGATCGGCATTTTTATTCAAAAATAAATGGACTATACATCGTCCATTTTTCATGCCAAAAAATTTTTCATGCAAAAATATAATCGTCATTTTTAAGCAAAAAATTAATTGACTATACGTCGTCCATTTTTCATGCCAAAAAATTGTTCATGCCCAAATATAATAGAATATTCATCATGATTTTTACGCAAAAAATAAATGGACTATGCTCTTCCATTTTTAATGCCAAAAAGTTTTTCATTCAAGTGTATGATGGACTATACATCGTCATTTTTATTCAAAAAATAAATAGACTATACATCGTCCATTTTTCATGCCAAAAAATTTTTAATTCAAATATATGATGGACTATACATCGTCATTTTTACTCAAAAAATAAATGGACTATACAGCGTCCATTTTTCATGCCAAAAAATTTTTCATGCAAAAAATAATTGGACTATACGTCCTCAATTTTTCATGCCAAAAAATTATGCAAAAATGTAATAGAATATTCATCATCACTTTTACGCAAAAAGTAAATGGACCATGCTCTTCCATTTTTAATGCCAAAAAATTTTTCATTTAAATATATGATGGACTATACATCGTCATTTTTACTCAAAAAATAAATAGACTATACACCGTCCATTTTTTATGCCAAAAAATTTTTCATGCAAAAATATAATGGACTATACATCGTCATTTTTACGCAAAAAATAAATGAAATATACATTGTCCATTTTTCATGCCAAAAAAATTTTCATTCAAAAATATAATGGACTATGATCGGCATTTTTACTCAAAAATAAATGGACTATACATCATCCACTTTTCATGCCAAAACATTTTTCATGAAAAAATATAATGGACTATACATCGTCATTTTTACGCAAAAAATAAATGGACTATATATTGTCCATTTTAAATGCCAAAAAATTTTTCATTCAAATATATGACGGACTACGCAAAAAAATAAATTGACTATACATTGTCATTTTTACGCAAAAAATAAATTGACTATACATTGTCCATTTTTCATTGCCAAAAATTTTTTATGCAAGAATATAATGGACTTTACATCGTCATTTTTAAGCAAAAAATAGATGGGCTATACGTCGTCCATTTTTTATGCCAAAAAATTTTTCATGCAAAAGATAAATGGACTATACATTTCCCATTTTTCATTGCAAAAGATTTTTCATGCAAAAATATAATGGACTATACATAGTCATTTTTACGCAAAAAATAAATTGACTATGCTCTTCCATTTTTAATTCCAAAAAATTTTTCATTCAAATATATGATGGACTATGCATCGTTATTTTTACGCCAAGAATAGATGGGCTATACATCATCCATTTTTTATGCCAAAAAATTTTTCATGCAAAAAATAAATGGACTATACATGGTCATGTTTACTCAAAAAATAAATCGACTATACCTTGTCCATTTTTCATTGCAAAAAAATTTTCATGCAAAAATATAATGGACTATGATCGGCATTTTTACTCAAAAATAAATGGACTATTATACATCGTCCATTTTTCATGCCAAAAAATTTTTCATGCAAAAATATAATCGTCATTTTTAAGCAAAAAATTAATTGACTATACGTCGTCCATTTTTCATGCCAAAAAATTGTTCATGCCCAAATATAATAGAATATTCATCATGATTTTTACGCAAAAAATAAATGGACTATGCTCTTCCATTTTTAATGCCAAAAAGTTTTTCATTCAAGTGTATGATGGACTATACATCGTCATTTTTATTCAAAAAATAAATAGACTATACATCGTCCATTTTTCATGCCAAATAATTTTTCATTCAAATATATGATGGACTATACATCGTCATTTTTACGCAATAAATAAATGGACTATACATTTTCTATTTTTCATGTAAAAAATTTTTCATGCAAAAATACCATGGACGGACTATACATCAACATTTTTACGCAAAAAAAAATGGACTTAACATCGTCCATTTTTCATGCCAAAAAATTTTTCATGCAAAAACATAATGGACTATGGCATCGTCATTTTTACTCAAAAAATAAATGGACTATACATCGTCCATTTTTGATGCCAAAAAAATGTTCATGCAAATATATAATGGACTATACATTATCATTTTAACGCAAAAAATAAATGGACTATGTCGTCCATTTGTCATTCCAAAAAATTTCTCATTCAAAACAATGATGGACTATGCATCGTCATTTTTACGTAAAAAATAAATGGAATATACATTGTCCATTTTACATGCCAAAAAATTTTCATTCAAAAATATAATGGACTATGATCGGCATTTTTATTCAAAAATAAATGGACTTTACATCGTCTATTTTTCATGCCAAAAAATTTTTCATGCAAAAATATAATGGACTATACATTGGCATTTTAATTCAAAAATAAATGGACTATCTATACATAGTCCATTTTTCATTCCAAAAATTTTTTTATGCAAAAATATAATGGACTATGCATCGTCATTTTTGCGCAAAAAATAAATGGGATATACATCGTCTAATTTTCATCCCAAAAAATTGTTCATGCAAAAATATAATGGACTATACATCATCATTTTTACGCAAAAACTAAATGGCCTAAGCATCGTCCATTTTTCATGCCAAACATTTTTTCATGCAAAAATATAATGGACTATACATCGTCATTTTTACTCAAAAAATAAATGGGCTATACGTCATCCATTTTTCATGCCAAAAAAAATTTCATACAAATATATGATGGACTATGCATCGTCATTTTTACGCAACATATAGATGGGCTATACATCGTCCATTTTTTTTGCCAAAAAATTTTTCATGCAAAAGATAAATGGACTATACATTTCCCATTTTTCATTGCAAAAGATTTTTCATGCAAAAATATAATAGACTATACATCGTCATTTTTAGGCAAAAAATAAAGTGACTATGCTCTTTCATTTTTAATGCCACAAAATTTTTATTGAAAAATATAATGGACTATGATCGTCATTTTTACGCAAAAAATAAATTGACTACGCTCTTCCACTTTTAATGCCACAAAATTTTTCATTCAAATATATGATGGACTATGCATCGTCATTTTTATGCAAAAAATAAATTGACTATACATTGTCCATTTTTCATTGCAAAAAATTTTTCATGCAAAAATATAATGGACTATACACCGTCATTTTTACGCAAAAAATAAATGGGCTATATATACATCATCATTTTTACGCAAAAATAAATGGGCTATGCTCGTCCTTTTTAATGCCAAAAAATTTTTCATTTAAATATATGATGGACTATATATACATCGTCATTTTTACTCAAAAAATAAAAAGACTATACATCGTCCATTTTTCATGCCAAAAAAATTGTCATTCAAATATATGATGGACTATGCATCGTCATTTTTACGCAAAAAATAAATGGACTATACATTGTCCATTTTTCATGTAAAAAATTTTTCATGAAAAAGTATAATAGACTATACATCGTCATTTTTACGGAAAAAATAAATGAACTATACATACATCGTCCATTTTTCATTCCAAAAAATTGTTCATGCAAAAATATAATGGACTATACATCATCATTTTTACGCAAAAAATAAATGGACTATGCTCGTCCATTTTTAATGCCAAACAAATTTTCATGCAAAAATATAATGGACTATATATATCGTCATTTTTACGTAAAAAATAAATTGACTAAACATTGTCTCTTTTTCATGCAAAAAAATTTTTCATAAAAAAATATAATGGACTATACATCGTAATTTTTACGAAAAAAATTTTTCATGCGAAAAAATTTAATGCATTTTACGCAAAAAATAAACGGAATATGCATCGTCCCTTTTTCAAGCCAGAAAAATGTTCATGCAAAAATATAATGGACTATGCATCGTCATTTTTACGCGAAAAATAAATGGACTACGCGTCGTTATTTTAATGCAAAAAATAAATGGATTATGCATCGTCCATTTTTCATGCCAAAAAATTATGCAAATAATTATTTTATTCCAAAAATAATGCTGTAAATCGTATATTTTTCATATCGAGATATTGAAAAAAAAAACTTTTCGTATTTATTAAGTTGCCAGCATCAGCCACAGTGGCTTCGGCTATTTGCTGATAGCGATGATGTCGTTATAGCTACTGCTGGTGACTGGTTTTAACAGCAGCTTTGGCTGACTGTTGACTTTAAATGATAAGATACTATAGATTTTAACATCGTAAGTTAATTTATATTGCACTTATTTTAGTAGCTAGCTATTAAAGCTGAATAACACTAAACACTTGACTCATTCGGAGTGCTACCGATCAATTATCGTATCATCTTAGGTGCCAGCAATACCCTTAAATCCCGTAAGCAATTGCTGCAACTACTCTGATGAGGATAAATATAATAAAAGGCTAATATTAATCACGATTACCACCGATTGAATCACATCTCTATTATAGCAATTGTACAATAAAACGATGTCATTTCTTATTGTATTCAGATTGTTAATAAAGATTAAAATATATTTTAACCCCCAGAAAGGGTAAATAAAAAGACTTATTACTTGGGGTTTGTGATTTTGTAAGTAAATCCTTGACATGGCTAAGCTACACCAGTCGAGGATAAAACCACGTACAATTTTTCATATGGATAAATTAAACGTGCTACACATCGTTCATTTGAAAAAAAAAAAACAAAAAATTAAACGTTCTATACAACGTCGATTTTTCATATCAAAATCTTAAATGTCCTATACATGGTCCATATATCATATCGATAAATTAAACGTGATATATACATCGTCCATTTTTCATAAAGAAAAATTAAACGCGCTATACATTGTCGATTTTTACATAAAGTAAAAAATTAAACTTACTATACACCATCTATTTGTCATATCTAAAAATTCAATATGCCATTAATCGTAAATTTTAAATATCGAAAAATTAAACATGATATACATCGTCCTTTTTAGAGGTCAAAACAGTTGAAACATTTTCCATTTTTTGGAAAGGCACAACATTTTCTGAATAAAAGTCGAAAGTGGTTTGGAAATTATTAGAAAACGCATTCAGAATTTGTGAACTTTCTTGGTCTATTGCTAATCTTTCAAAAAATTTTGATGCGTCCTCTTCTTCTCTTAATCATTTATGCAAAGCTTCTAAATGACTTCCATAAAAATGCTCGCTGGGTATTTATGGTTGGTTTTAAGTGTGGGTATAACAAAGTAAAAAACGACATTTAAGAATAATTTTTTATGTCATTCTTCACAGCAGACTTTGTTATTACATCTTAAATCCGAAAGATTTGCAATGTAAATGTTAGGTGGAAAGAATTTGATTTGCTTAACCGGATTTGGAGAACAAAGAAGCCTATAAAAAATTTCTAAAACTTAGCACATGTAAAAAAGCAAGATTTCCATTATTTATAGTGAAAAATAAAAAATATATTTTCAAGGAAAACTTAATACCAACACTATTATTAAAAAAAGAGGTTAAGTAGGCTTTTTGACATCTTAGTTGATATTATAACATTTTGATTATGCTTGCAAAAACTTGTTTATCTTATCTGCTGTATTTTATAAGAAAACGTTACATTTTATAGCTTATCAACGATAAATCTTTGAAAGAAACATAAGAAAAATAAAATGAACTATTTAAGACCTTGAAAAATTATGTTAAGTTAATACGATAAACATAATATTATTTATGAATATTTTCCACATTAAAAGTTTTAAAGGATTTTTTATGCTAATATTAATTTGCACTTTGCACATATATATATATAATAAGCCAAGGATATGCATGTATTTCAATAAGTTTTAAGCACACATTTTTTCTTATAACTTTAACTAGATTTACGATTATTGAGGTATTAAAAGACTACCACAAATAACGTATTATAAAATCTTTAAAGAAGTTTGGCAGCGAGCCCAGATATATCATTATAATGAGTCAGTTTTTCCATGTGATTTCTCAAAAGTAAAACATTTTTATTTGAAATTATGTCCAAAGGAAACTATAATATATATACACAGAAAAAAATATAGCAGGTCACACTTTAAATACTCGTAGAAAAAGAAAACGAAAAATCCCTTAAATATTAAATTTTGTCAATTAAACTTTTAATACAATTAATTATTAAACAAAAGTTTAATTGACTTAATACAATTTTCAATTGAAATTTAGATTAATTACTTTTTAAACAAAATTAATATTTAGTAAAACACAAATACCATTATACAAAGGAATCCATTCTATGATATCTTCTTAAGCAAAATCCGATTACTGAATGTATTTTTATTTTATTTTTTCCATACACATGTGTTGCTTACTTAGACAGTGCGGACTAGAACAGTTTCAGTTTATGAGATTCACAAAATTCTTTTAACGGCCCTTTTCACAATGTATGATTAAGAGTAAACGTGAACCTTAATTGACAGTTCTTCATAAAAAACTTGCCGTTAAAGTCTTTGTTAGCTTTTAATTGTACATTGTGAAAAGGGCCGTAAGCCTATTTTTAATATTCGAATTGACGTTAAGTCTGAATGAATTCAAGTCACTTGCTTATTTTTTGTGGTTACTACGATTTGTATATTTTGTTAATAAGTTTTTTTTTCTATTTTTGTAACACAAAATTTTTTCAACAGAAGCAAAGCTTATTAAAAAAATCCCTTTTTCAACAACAACATGTCAATGATATATAAAGTTATTAATATTAAGTTTTCTTTAAAGCTCTTGCAGGAAACTTTTTCTTTTGAATAAAGGTGTGTTTTATTTAAATCAAGTTTAGAAAATCTTACATTAACTTCTAAGAAACAATTCCTTTGACGTAACCTGTGCATCCAATATTAAATTAAGTTTCTCTGCGAGCCAGAAAGTGATAAAGACGTTTCATATTTGTTGCCATAATTATGAAAGTGGTCTAAGTCGTATTTTTTGGTGAGATAGATTTGGTAGATTACATTTGAACAGATAAAAAAAAAAATATTTTTATATTATGCAATATTTTAATTGATACAATTTTACTGGTTTCGATTAATATAAATTTATTTAATAACTATTATGTATTTATCGAAGCAAAAATGTATATGACTTAGACCACATTTATAATTAAGGACATTATTAAGAAAAAAATTCTAAACTCTTTACATTTCTACAATGCAGGTGTGAAAAAGCGAATAAAGACTACAGTCCTAAACATAATATGAAACACTTACTCGTACATTAATTTTTGCAATTACTTTACAACACAAAAGAACAAAATATCTTCCCTACACACAATATTTTACATTAATAATACCTTTTTGGAATAACCATAATTACCAAATCATTACAAGTAGTTCTTGTGACTAGCGAAATCATATGAGATATAACAATTCATTACTTTGGAGATAATAAAAAAAAATTGCTGGGAATTTATTAGAGAAATAATTTTGCTGAAGCTTTATAAAATCCAAATACACTTAAAATAATTATACAATCATAAATATTATATACTATGTACATAGTAGAGGAATTCAAATAATAGTCTTAATTGTGATAGAGTAATAATGTTTTAAATTTTTAAACATAATGACACTATGACAACTTAGACTATCATTTGAATCCCCCCAATTATTTATACATATGTACAAACATATACATATGTTACAACAGCAATTTTAATAAACAACATTTTTAATTGACCTTAACGTGTGTCTTTATTTTAATATCAATAATTAAAATTTAAAATTCAATTGTTCAAATTACAAGCCTTGTTGTATTGCTTAAAGTTTTATTTGAAATCCAAATGTAATCAATGGAGGATTTATACCTGCACAAAATCTTTCTGAAAATCTAACGGTTTACACCATTTTGTTTTTGTTGGCATTCATCAAGATTTTTATCCAAAGCAAGACCCATTAAATAAAAATTTTCTAAAACTGCAACCAAACAACTGTAGCGTAACCAATTCACTTACATTTTTATGTCCACAGGCAGACTTTTTGGTACAAATTTAAAAAAAACCATAGTTGTGTCACTAACTTCTATTAGATTTTAAAAAGATTTTCACAAAATCTAGTTAAGAAGTCGATTTTTCGGAAAAGTTTTTTTATGCTTCTTCATACTCTTGTCAAAAAACACAATTTTCTTCACTTTTGAGGAAATAATTTTTTGTGCGACCTTAAAAGCTTTTCTAAAAAATTTGAAAAAACTCAAACAAATGCTTGACCCTATAAGCTTCCAAATTATGCTGCAGCAGCCATGAAAATAAAAATAAAAATTTAAGATACTTATACATATATTACCTATATAAGTATATATACAAATAACTTTGATATCACAATTAGCACAATACTGCATGTCTTCCAATATAACGTACAAAATAATTGTAATTGCAACAATATGAAATTCCACTATTGGATGCTGTACCAAAATCCAGACCACTCGGACATGCTACAATTGAACAGAAACTCGTATTAAAGTTGGTATTTTTATTAAAATCGTTGTTTAATGTTATAAAAACGTAGCATTTGCCAGCATATTTGACCACTTTGTAGGTCCACAAGGGCACCGGATTTTTCATGTTGGGCATTAAATACAAGGGAACTTGTTCATTTGTTACTGAATGGGACAAATTTAATATACCAAATGAACCGGTAACAACTTCAGCATACGTACTGCTGGATGGTAATTTGTTGATCCAATTTTCAATACGTTTCCAATTACTACGATTACTGCCGCGAAATTGCGGCATAACGTTAACGTATTTAAAAGTTTCATCCATCTGATCGTATGTGGGGAAATCTTGAGAATTTACCAGATGACCACGCTCCAATATCAGCGTTTTGTTAGTGGGTACATACGTTTGATTCGAGCCAAATAGATTTGCAAAAGTATTGTATATGCTTGTAGCTTCAAAGGAAAGTTCACGTTGTCGCGACACCACGGTACCCCTGGTAAAGGCTGGTCTTCTATAAGTTGATGCAGTTAAATTGAAACCATAAGTTTTGTGTTTAGAATATAATGCCTGCTCATGCAATCTACTATAGCAGACGTTATAGAGCGGCACAACTGTGTCACTTGGTAAAATATAACGCACTTGATACAATTCACCTTCCCGACGACGACATGAGTTTTCATTTGTTAGCAACACTGTAGTTGCTCTAATGCGGCCGCCACAAGTGGATGTAAGATTGCTTGTAGTTTTGTTTTCGAAGACACCATGATTACAAAAGAGTTCTCTGACACTGCTGATTGTGTTGCATATTAAGTATAATGTATTTTGATCGTTTACATAATCCGTATGTAGAACATCCCAGCTGCTGCTAGTTGGTTTTGTTGCATAAATCCATTTCTTATCCATTAAAGTGACATTTAATTGGCAATTTTGTGCAAGAGAATCTAGTGAATAAAAAAAATGTATGTACTTATGCTTGTATGTATGGTTGTATATGTTTGTAAATATATAATGCAACAAAGCATTTTTAAACGAGGAAAGTACCTTGTACTACGATTAGCAATGCTAAAATATATATTAACATTTTTTTATGTTTTTTTTTTTAAATCTAATGCTTGTTTACTGCTGTAAGTTTACTACTAAAGTGATGTGTAAATTGAAAGAAATAGATATTATAAAAAAATATGTGGGCGTTTTTGTTGTGCGAGTATTTTTAGTTGTGCGATAAGTACTTTACATTTCGTTTGCTAGAGTACAATTTAACGTCGGTCATCGACGAATAAGGATACACTATAAATAAAAATAATTGAAAATAAGCATAAACATATTTGTTTTCTGAAAAAAATACTAATTCATTTCTTATTCTATTTCAATATATAGTGACCTATGCGTATTTTTCGAATAAAGAATTTGATTCAAAGATTTAATTTTCCATATTAGCAGTAGTTGCACATTCTCTTCTGCACTCTACATTTAAGTAACTTTTTACAGTTTTAAAAATTTATATATTTCAAAATAAATGAGGAGAAAGTAATAAGAGAGAACTTAAGCAATTATCAGTACTTTAAAACATCTGCAACATTAAAGTTTTGTGTCTTCAGCTTAAATTAGACGTGCCATACCATAAAACCAAAATTCAATTGGTTTATAGCGTTATGGCGAGCCACCTATAATCAAATACAGTGTTGCCCATTAGTTTGATTCGAACAACTGTATGGTTGTGGATACGGCACATCTACTATAAGCCTTGTGGATTTTAATATGCCACAAAATGCTGACAATGAGGTTGACTGCGAGTGACACCGTGGGACAGGCAGTAAAATAAAACAGATGCAGCGAATGTACTCTTAAAACTAAAATATGCAAAACATTCTGTTAAATATAAAAGATTTATAAAAAAATTCTGAAAATTATTGTTTCTGTTGCATAAAAAATCTTCAAGCATTCTCAACGCACACCAGAAAACCAAGTATTAAGTGTTTTTTAGCAGGTTTCAATTGGTTGACGCATAACCTTTAAATATAAGTAAACTTTAGGTTCGACCAGTATTAAAAAATTATGTGCGTTACGCTTTTGCTTATCAACATCTAAATAACAAGAAGGTCAGTCACTTTCTTGTTTTTTTATCTCAAAAATCCAGTGTTGCCAATATCCAAATTCAATTTTACATAGACGAAACTTCAAAATTGTATTAAATTTTATGAATTACACAAAACAAAAAATTATTTCAATTCATCATGACAATGCAGCCAAAAGTCAGCAAAACAGTCGACAAAAGACGTAGGGACACTTAAACACAAGCTTCCTGCAGGGTACATGTATATTTCCACTGAATGGTCCTTTACACACCAGAACAATTGTGCTGGCATAACATGACAGTTTGTGGGGAGAGAGGCGAAGATAATTGTTTTCTTTTTGTGTACTACTAGTTTCAACTGCTACAATACCGCATTAATGGAACAACACCAATGCATACATAATTTTAAAAACAGGCAAACATCAAATAAATACAAAAAACAATAAACACACGCAAGCATTTCATTTCAAATGATCAGCAGTTGTGCGTTTAAAAATTGTTCTCGTTTGTGAATGCTTAATAGTTCAAAAATAGCAGAATCAGAACATCGCCAAGCCAACTATTACCAAACGAAAACTTAAAAAGATGAAACAAATTTATGATAGTAGACTTACGAAATATTATACCCCGGCAAAAAATTTCACAAAAAAAGTAATGCGGTTTGGAATTAAGCATTTTTGGTGGAAGCTCTTCCCTACTGGATTACAAACTTAATGATTTTAACAAGGCGTGAGACTAAAATAATCGATTCTTGAGAAGTACTTACTTTTCTTATTTGACAACATGTTCACCTAATCTATTAAACCTAAAAGAATCATTCTTCTCATTTATCAAATTGTAAATTATTTTTTTGAATTTTGTGTAATGTGATTTGTAAATAAGTAAGTAAAGAAATTTGGCAATTTAAAAAGTAAGTAATTATATGACAAGTAGTTCCAATGTTATTGTGTAATCTTTTGCTGGGACTTTTTAAATGAAATGAAAACGTTTGAAAAAAATTACTTTTATGTAATGCTGAGACAAAATTAAACAATATAAAATTTTTGTCCATTTATTGGAACATTACTCACAAATCGGCAACGCTGCAAAATCATTATTTAATTAAATCTGATAGTATTTTCTTACATCTATTTATTTTTTTATCATAGAAAACGGTATTAAGGTCCAAATTTGCAATCATTAGTTAGATAATAGTAATAGTTTAACCAATAATATTTGATCCCCAGTTTTTTGTTTACCATTAGTTAAACCGCTTAATTGGTTACCAAATATTTGGACAACAGCTGATTCGTTGTAATCTTTATTTGTATTGTTTTCTTGTAAAAAATTTTAGCCACATTTTACACATTATCAAGCATCCATCTTCTTTGTAAGAACATATTTTTTTTATTTTCTGTTATATTTTGGTTTTCTTGAACAAATTTTAGCATTGGTTCAATATCTTGGACAAGTGAGCACTTGTTTTATACATTTTTAAGAAATAATTAAACAAATGTAAACAAAAATCATATGCTATAGCAGTGCTGTAAATACTGGAACTCAATAGTTTGATAGGCTTACCATTATTTGCTCATATTGTGAACTTTAGTTAAACAATACACTGTGAATATGAAGTATTAGTTAAACAATAGTTATCATTTTAGTTTACTAATAATTAACTAATGACTGTAAATTTGGCCCTTAGACAGTTATGCATACATGTTTATACACACATATGCATCTGTAGTATATGTATGTATGTATGTACGTGTGTATTCTGTAGTATATTGTATATGTACAATATTGAATTAAGCCCCCAATTAACAAAAATTTTTAGAAAACATTTTTGAAATTTTATTTCATACCGGGAATTAATAATGAATTTATTCTCCACCGTTAATTTTAGGTAACATTATTTTTCATAATAAGAAAAGCTCTCAAAACAACTACAAACACTTGTAAAATTCAATTTTCAGCTGAATACTTTTTATATTAGTAAAGTTCGTTCTAATGACAATCCGCTTGGCTGGTAACAGACAGATTTAAATAAAACACTTCAGTTGAATCATTTATTTAAAGTTCTTATGATTATCTGGCATGTGATTTGCCTTGAAATTTTTGTATTGAAAAGTAAAGAAAATATTTTCTTAAAAGGATATTAAAAGCATTTTGCGCATAAATATAAAGTCTTATTTAAAAAAAAAACATCTTGAAGTTTAATTATGCTAGCTTAAAAAAAAGAAAATAAACAACAATTTAAACAATCGTCGATTTCAACTGCAACCTTTAGAGACTTGAGACACTTTCCACTTTTTTCTTTTTTTTTTTGTTGTTGTTTTTTCGGTTAGAAATTTTACATATTTAATAAAGAAAGAAAAACAAAAAAGAAATTATAAAGCAAAATTCTAGCAAATATTGTTTGTTTTTTGCTTCATTTTATACTTTATTTACAGTCGAACTTGTTTATGAGTAACAAATTAATATTGAATCCAAATTAATTCGGCTTAAAAATTTGGTATTTATATGTACTTTTTTGTTTTTTCGACAAGCATAAAACAAGTGACTTATTTTGACATTTGTTGTTGTTGGAATTTCCATAGTGGGTAGCGAATTTGTATGAAAATGGTGACGACATCGTTCGCATTCAGTGTCGATCGACTTGTCATGCTGAACAAGTTTAGTGGGTCCAAAATCAGCTGTTTGTCCTTAATAATTATTGCAAACGACTACGTTCGATATCGTGGGTTTGGCTGTAATGTGTATTTATAAAATACTCAACTTTGCTATAAGAAAAATCTACTGTGCATGGAATAGTCAATCTTTCTATAAAAAAAGTGTGCTGTGTACTACACAGTAAACTTTTGTACCTGAAAAATGGGCTACATATGACACAGTTAACTTTAGTATAGGAAAGTGTGCTGTGAATGGTATGAGTCAAATATTCTAAATAAAAGTATGCTGTATATGGCACAGCCATTTTTCTTTACTCCATGTTAAGTGCGCTGTATATGACAGAGTAAAATTTCATGGCGTTTGCGACATAATTACCTGAGTTATTCGGCTTTGCGAAGCTATACTATAGGAACCGAAAATTGTATTGCCCTGCCTTATGTACCATTTGATAAGCTGACTATAGTTGTATATAAAAAGAAATCGAATTCGATGGAAGTCCAGACAGCAAAGAAATTATTTGGAATTTTATCATATATTACTTATTTTATTTGTATTATCATATAAGTTGTCATAACGAAGTTTGACTGTATTTATTTCTTCACTTGTTGATTTTTCATAGATGTCAGTGAGTTTAATGCTGAAATTATTTTTTTGTATATTTATATTTCTACTTAACGAGTCAGAAATCTAGTAAATGCTTTAATGAAGGGTTTTCTGAAAGCAAAATCATAAACAATAAATTTTTTTTGTGTTTATTACAGGAAATAAGCAAAGGGAAATGTTCATCAAGAAAGTTTCTTTGTTCATATCTCTACAGAAATAAAATTAGCAGAAATGCCAAGAACACTAGTAGTAGAATTTTTTTTAATAAAACTATTCCTTTGACTGTTCTTCTTGAAAATAAAAATTAAATTTTATAAATTTTCTATGTGTTTTATTGTTCTGTGTAGTTTTTAGTGAATTGTATTAGACAAATTATTCGGATGTATGATAATTTTTATGCATCCATGTAATGTTAGCAGGTAATAAATATATTAAGTTTTTTCACACTGACATGGTTTTAATTGGTTTTGTTAAATCCAACTTAAAACCATTTTTGAATTGGTTTTAAGTTGGTTTTATGAAATGCAAACTTGTTTTCGCTGTACTTAATTCAGTGCTGCCAAGTTAAAATAAACGAAAACAGCTGATAGTGTCTATGCCAGTGAATAAGAATAGATACCAATTGGTGGATGTTCAACTTAAAAATCGATGCAGCCATAATAATAATAATAATAAAAATAAAAAAAAAAATGCGGAAAAAAATCTTTTGGATGGAAAACAACGAAAATATTTTCATTGACCTCTGGGAAGTGAAAATATTTTCATTGACCTCTGGGAAGTGAAAATAGACGATATGATTTACATCGATCCGCCGATAAAAAAGTTTTATTTAGTCATGTATTTGAGTATTTTTATATTCAATAACTTGATTTCCAACCACTTCTTCACTTTGTTTAAATAGTTCCATAATTTTGAAATATTTATAAACAATATATGAAATAATTTTCATATTTTAACGCATTGTAAAATTTCTGAGTTTTTCATACAAACAAAAAAAGTTGTTGTACAGTTTGTCAAATAAGTGTTATAAAAAGCAGAAAAAAATACAGCAAAAAATACAGACAGGCGATTTCGCAGTCGATTTATTTTCTTTTGAGCAAATTTACTAGACAGTCTGTGAGTTAAAACCTGAATTTAACAAATGAATGCAAAATCAGCTGTTTATGGTTTTAACGTTAAAACCAGGTTTAAACTCTCAGTGTGAAAACACTATTAGCTTACTTACATCTTTCATCTTTGAATACTTTTTTTAGATCTAGCTTTCATTTTATATTTTTGAGTATTTGTTGAGATTGTTTAGTATTTTGCGAAGCCTTTGAGTGTTACTTTGTGTAAAATTTGTCTATTCTCGCACATTTTTTCCCGCTGCGTCCTCTTTATGTTCTATTAAGACTTAGCACTTTTCGTCATCTTCAATACTTTTATTCTTGTTCTATACTTTTCTTTTTCTTCAATACTTTTCTTTTTTTTCAATACTTTTCTTCTTCTTCTATATTTCTATGAATACATGAAGAGCTCTGTTCGAAAGTATGGACTCTGTACGAAAGTATGGACTGTAATCAAAAACTAGTTCTAGATGAACTTCAATTTCAATGGCGCATATTCATAGTCAAAACAAAGTATACCTCAGAAATAAAAAATACTTGTTTTAAAATCTTTAAATACAAAACTCTTGCAATACAAAAAACTGATTTTAAATCTTAAAGTACACTTTTTTTTGACTGTGAATATGCACCAATAAATCTTACTAATTATAAATTTTGTATTTTTATTAATTTGTAGATGCTTTAAAAAAGTATAAATTGTCTTTCAGCGACTACCCATTATTAAATGTTTTTTTAAACGCACCCTTTTTTTATTTAAATTATAAAATTTATATTTTTTAAATTATAACAAAAATATGGGTATCATACTCACACCCGTCACAATGGAATAACCCCCTAAGCTAATTGTGTTTTTAATGAAGCTCTAGCTTGTGCTTGACTATATAATGCAATTGCCTTAGCATAACTTTTGCTATTTAAAAAAAAATGATCAAATTCAATGGGAAATTAAGAAACTAAAATATTAAACTTGGCTAAAATTATTCACTGAATTACATATAACAACCGTACAACATTATTAATAAAGTTAAAAAAAAAAACTTTTGTATTTATAACTAGTAATTATATAAATTGAAAATAATATTATTTTTACTTAAAAAAAAAGATTAAAAATCTCAACTAATTAACTAAAGTTATTTCTTTTATACTCTTTTCTTGCAGATTCGTTTTTATTTCATGATTAAACTTGGCGCTAAACTAAATTAAAATCGCACAAAATGGGTAAGTGAAAATATATTTAGGAAGGCAAAATTATTTTGCTTTCACTTTCTTATGAATTTGGTTCCTGAATATGAGTTCTGTTTTAACAAAAGCTTACAGGAAATTAAATAAGTAGGAACTTTGTTTGATTTGCAAAAATGCAAGTTACTTTTTATATATAGTTTTCTTCAAAATAACTGTTAGGATGTTAGTTTGCTATTTAAATACTTAATCTTAAATCAAATGGTTATTTAATAAAACAGTCTTACAAATTTGAGGTCGTTTGTTTTTTGAGGAAAAGTATTAAGTCCTTAAAGACATATTTTCTATCTCTTATAACTTTTTTTATGTGCATGTATATTACTTTCCTTACACAGTATGGGCAGCGATATTATTCCACAGCACAAAATTTTTCGAAAAACTAACAGTCCAGTTGAAATTAGCTTACTTATAATTTAGCTTTGGTCCAAGATAGAAAGTTTAGTAAATAGTTTTATTATAAGTAGTAATAATATATAAGGGATACAAAAATAATAAAGCAATGTTCTTTAATGCAAAATAATTTATCAGGCAGACACAATCCTGCCTTTAGCTGACGAAAAGTTGCGAAATTTTCCCTCAGTAAAAATTTTTGAAATAAGTCGTAAAACTAGAATTTATTTATTTGACATATACACCTACACAAAATCAAGCAGATTTCAATTAAAATCTTTATAAAATTCTTTACCTAGGGGTAAAGTTTTTTTTTGCTGAGATTTATCAATTTTTTTTTATCAAAAACAAAAGCCCGAAGCTGAAAATTTTCAAATTTTCCAAAACTTAAATCTATCAACTGCATTTTAGCCAATCCACACACCTTTCTATGTACACAGGTTGAATTTTTTATACAAATAAAAAAAAACATAGTTGCATTACTAATAGGCCATTTTCACCAATACAAAATCTAGCAGATTTTAATTAAAATCTTTGTGAAAATCTATACCGTTTAGACCAACTTTTTTTGACATTTATTACGATTTTTTATCCAAAACAAAACCCATTAACTAAAAAATTTCCAAAACTACAAGCAAATAACTCCAATGTAGCTAAGTAACACATATTTTTAAGAAGACCCTAGCTAATTCACGCATCTTTTTTTTATAAATATGTTGTACAGGGTAGCAAAAAATAAATAAAAATATTAGATTTTTATAAGATTTGTAGGAAAATCTACTGACAAAATAGATTTTGTTTTAAATGGGAAATCTAGTAGAAAGCAGCAAGATTTAGCTCGAAAGCTCGTAAGTACTAGATTTCGAGGTGATGTAAATGCCCTATAAGTTCTATTAGATTTTAAATAGATTTTGATAAAATCTAATGAGGAAGTAGATTTTGTTTTCCATCGCAAATTTACTAAATTTTGTCTGAAATTTCATAAGCACTACTATGCCTTATAAATATATCAAAATATAAATATATCAATATATATATATATATATATATATATATATATATATATATATATATATATATATATATATTGGATATAATGGTTTGGAACCAAGGCTTAAAGCATTTACTGCATTTACATTATTTGATTCGAATTTTTTATTGAAATCCATATCATTTGCACTAAGATTTTTTTGAAATTTGTCAAAATTTCGTATCCAAGACAAAATCTTTTGTCTAAAATTTTATCTTAAACTGTAGACCAACAAGTGCCAAGAATAATAATAGAAAATTTTGTAGAGCGTAGCTAATTCACTCACCTTGTCTATAAACATATTTTACGGAGTAGTAGAGATTGAATAGATTTCCCTAAAGCCTTCTGACTAGATTTCGAGGCAATTTAATGCCCTATAAGCCCAAAGACTTTAAACTAATAAACATAGCTTAAGTAATTAAATTTCTTATATACATCATTGGTGAAACCATATTTCCAAGAACTGTAAATTTTGCTCATTAAAGAATCACAACTACAAATTTTTTTCGTTCATACATAATACTTGTTGTTGTTGTAGAACATAATTAGGGCATTAATTTTGAGTGATTAAATTCCCTTTAAGTTGTACAAGCATACCATATGATTTTGTGTGTGTGTGCTTGTTGAAAAATTAAAATAAGTATCACGCGGTTATTATTATTATTATATTATTATTATTATTATTAAAAATAATTTCGTTAAATTTTCATAAATATCTAACATATGTATATACATATACAAAACATAGTTTTTATATCGTGAAATCAATAAATGGAAAATGCATTTTTAAGCTTTATTTGTTTTATGAAACGTGAGTTTTACTATTTAAATTTTACAATTTATTTATTATGTTAGATAAGCAGCTGTGGCTTGGAAGAGCTTTCCATAGTAATTGGAAATTTTGTAGTTCAACTATATTGTATACATATCTACATATGTATATACATACTAATGCACGTATATAATTTAATAAGAACTTTAATTAACCACTGAAAAAATTAAACCGTATTTAAATGCAACTCGAATAAAAACTAACTAAATACGTTTTTAAATATTAATTTAAAAACTGAAGGCATTTGTAAAGAAATTTCATGCCTAGAGACACATTAAGTTTTTAAAACAATTTGTATGATTATTAAAATCCGCAATCGTACACATGCACGTGAACTTGTTAAATTCAAAGTTTAAGAGATGAGAAAGTGTTAAAGCTTCTGGCAATTTATTTAATTTATTTAAACGTATTCCTTATAAGAATTAAAGTATTTGTTTTATTTGATTAATTCTTCAATTTAAATTTCACATTGCAAAATACATATTTATGTACACATATGCTTATGTTATTCCTATTTAAGTATTCGTATGCTTTAATTAAATTTAAAGCTGTTTTAAGATTGATATTAAAGAATTATATGACAAAATGGTACGTTTGCGAAACGTGACAGAATTATAATTAGAATTTTATTTAAAAGTGAAAAATATTATTTTGTTGTTTGTCCGGAAAAGCAAAGATTTAAAGGAGTTAAAACAATTTCAACTAAACAGTAAGTTAAATGTTTATCTAAATCTACTAGCGATTGTAATTAAAGTTTTTGTAGTTTATTAATTTGTTGTTTTTGGAGAATTTATTGATTGAAGTTTAATATTTTTATAGCAATTTGTTTTTCAAAAATTAATAATTAAATTATTCAGTAACAAATTAATTGTTATTTAAAAATTTATTGATATTGATTTTGATAGGTATACTATATTCCTATGCGCATTTCACTATTGCTAATGCAGATCATCAGGGAACTTTTAACCAAAAACGCTTAGAACAATTGTCAATTGCAAAACAATGAAGACTGAAGTCTTTTACAATTATGTTCCAAATATGCAAGTACAATTAAGTTTGAAACGAGAATTTATGGAAATTTATAATTTTGTTATTAAAATAAAGGGTGTCCCAACAAGAACGCAAGATTTAAATTTGGCGCCATTTGAAGTGTCATTGTTTGACATTTGAACAATTGTTATTGTTTGCTAGTAGAAGGTACGAGGTTAGTAAAAATGGAGCGCTACACGAATGAACAACACATTCTCATTGTGAAATTGTTTTACCAAAATGGTGAAAGTTTTGCGGCTATATTTCGCAAATTTGCGATCAATTTGGAGTCACAATAATGCTCCAAAAGAGTCAACTGCAAAGACATTAATGGATAAATTTGCCGAAACTGGGTCTGTTAGTGATGTAAAGACAACAACGCGTCTTCGACCAGGTCGTTCGATCGAAAATGTCGCAGCTGTGCGTGATGATGTCGCTCAAACTCCATCCACCTCAATTCAACACCGAGCTCAGCAAATTGGTGTCTCCAGATTCACTATGCAGAAGAAATGAATGTGGAGAGCATGTGGTTTCAACAAGACGGCGTATTTCGCGTTTTGGAGACCAGAATTGGCCACCTAGATCGTGCGATTTAACACCATTAGACTTTTTTCTTTGGGATTTTTTGAAGTCGGTGGCTTACGCGAATAAGCCGACGACGACTCAAGCCTTAAAAGAGGAAATTAGACGCTGCATTAATGAAATACCGCAGCATTTATGTGAAAAGGCCATTGAAAATTTCATTAAAAGATCGCGTGTGTGCCAGCAAAGCCACGGCGGCCATCTGCCCGATTTGTTGTTCCACACATAACCTCACTTTGTCTACTTTACGATATCATAAAGTTTCACGATTTTTTTTTTAATATCTGTGTTTTATTTAAAATTTAAATCTTGCGTTCTTGTTGGGACACCCTTTATAAATAGTAATGTCGTATTCAATTAATATCAAGATAATCATGATTCAAAAACATTGAAAATTTAATACAATTTGTTCTAATATATACTAGAAATATTAAAATTGTGATATTTTTTCGATTTCAATAAAATGTTCTTCTGTAACATACAGGTAATGCAAAAATATTATTATTATTTTTATTATAATACAGAAGATGTTTTTAAATTTGGTTATTAATATGCTTCTTGTAACTTTACTATTTCTTTTCACTCTGTACTCTCCCTTTGGAAATATGTATATACATATATGGACTTGTAATGTATAATAAGGAGTGATTTTGTATTTAATGAAAAATCACGTATTCTAGATTATACTATAGTCTGCAAGAAACTTTGAGATAATTGTATAAAGTTTAATATATATTTTTATAAACAGTAAATTGTGTTTGGGATATTGGAAATGACTCATTTTGAAAATTTATAAAATATGCAGGATTGAAATTTTTTTTTTAAAAGGAAAAATTTGAAAAGATATGCCCTTTTTATAATTTATAATTATGCTTTAAAAATATTATGGAATATAATAAGAACTGTCATAGATTGTAGGTGCAACTGAGTTGATCATTTTGTTATTTTAAGAAATTCAATTACACCCTCGGGAGTCATCGAATTTTTTGAGACCTTGTAGACAGAAATATTTTAGATAAGTTATTCTTGAACTGAGTGATTTAAATACACTTTTGTTTACGTCATCAGTGCACTTTATTTTACAAATGCTAAGAAAAAAATTATTCATCTAAAATTTCCAATCAATTTCACACTCTTTGTTTGCTTATAGATTGTATTGTATTATTCTGGTGAATATGTGTTTTGTCAGCAATCATTTGCCAGCAAAGATGAAAAAAAGCATTTTCATAAAAGGTAGACTCAAAATATATTGAAATTTTTTTGTTGGCATGTTGGTGTTGGCGACGCAAGCACCACCTTATATGAATTCACCTGGCTGGCTACTAAATGAATTGTGAGATTTTTTTTGTATCACAAGCAACCGGCCAGCTAGGTTGAGACTAATAACTCTGTTTAAACTTATCTCCTAAAAGTTTATGTAGATGTACGAAGGGCTTCTTTTAAATATTTCTCGTTTCATTAATTATTTTGCCATTTGAAAAAAGAAGTATTTTATTACAGCAAATTCCTGATTTCTTTTCTCTTGCGAGCAAAAATATTTTTCCTAACCAATCATTTTTAATGGAACTCCATGGTTATTGTTTTTTTGAAGTTGTTAAATGTATGTGATTTCAAAGATTTATTAATTTCATATGAGACGTTGAACGAATCAATAATATTTTTCTAGGTTTAAAAAAAAAACAAATTGGAATGCAGTTGATCTTGCAGGCCTTTCCTGAAACTGTTTGCTCATTTCGAGCTCAAAAATTTATAATCCATAGACTTTGATGTAATATAATTTTTTTTCCGAAAGCAACATGTCTGTCTCCAACCATTTAAAACTATTTATATAAAATTTTTCTAAAATTTTTAACTCTCGTCGAACTCCTAATGTACAATTGTACCTTTTAATTTTAAGATTACAATCGCTTTTTTCTTAAATACAAAAAATATCTGAAATATTCAGATATTATACTTTTTGCTAGAACAACAAATAACAAATGCTTTGCTCCTGAAATAAGCCCACAACTATTTTACTTTTCCTTCATTTAAATTTTCGTTTCTACTACAGCAATATTGCATTTCTTCTTTCAGACACATTCCGCTTTAGACGCTCATCGATATCCCGTTTTGGGTCTATGGGCAAAAATGAACCACTAATCGTTGTCGATGAATCACAAATCGTTGAAGAGGATGATCACGAAAGCTCAGGGACTCCCTCCCATAAGGCCAGTCTGGACATTGATTCTCCGGTCAATCCATATTTACTTTCACCATGGCGAGATCCACGGGAATCTCGCAAACATTCTCTGCCATCGCAACAGGTAACAGAAGGTATAACAGCCAGCCAAGTAAGACGTCTTTCAGAACGCGGCGGAGAGGGTTCTGGACCATCGCCGAAAGAGGCCGCTTTCCTGGCAACACTATCACAAGCACCAGCACCATCGGGCAGACGGCATTCTGTAGTTACCATATCGAAGGTGCCAGCAAATATTTTTGGTCGCATGCGACGAGAGTCGGTGGCAGCTTTTCCTGCAAACAAGTGAGTTGGGGAAGGGGATTGGTTGGTTTTTATTTGGCTTTATTACCAATTTTTATAATGTCAACCTTTTTTCCATCTCACCAGTCGTATTCTGGGCTCTAGGAGAGAGAGTAATACTTCAGCCGGTCCACCATCTACGGATCCAATTGGTAGTATACACAATTTACAATTGGACATCATGGATGACATTGTTCAGTCGCGCAAAGCTCGCATGAAGCTCTGGACAACGAGCAATGAAAAGGTTTGTGAAGTAGAAACTCTCAATGAGGGAAGCACAACACCGCAGCGTTACACCAATCGACGTTACTCCGAATGCGTTTCTGCTCAAGTCACACCATCATCCAGCTATCGTAGAGCCTCCGAATATCCCGCCAGTATCTCGCCCTGTCTAACGCAACCCACAAGTAATCGCTCGTCTACCAAACACAACAAGGCCACAGGCCTATTAGGTAGCAAAACAGATATAACTTCTATTTTCAGTTCCCTAACCTCATCGGCTATGGAGATAAATAAATGTGATGACACGCCTGCTGCGTCGACAACAGCTGGTGGCAGTAAATCGAAAAATAATTTAACCACCACAAAACCATCGGTAAGTAGTTCAAATCTCCTGGATCCCAATGCAGGACGTTCAACACGATCGAATAGTTTTGATGTCTCCTTACTCAACAATGCCAAGCAAATGGTAAGTGATGCTCAGGATAATAGTTCTGCTGCAATTTCAGGATGGTTTGCTCAGCGTCATGAGCCCATGGCGCGTAAGAAAAGTGTGAGAAGTAAGAGCACAGCCATGGCACTGTCCAAAGAAATGATTGAAAAATTGCAATCTAAAGATCCTTTGAGAGAGAGTAAACCAAAACTAAAGCCACGTAGTAAACAGAAAACTTGGACAGACCACACTAAGGGCACCATAGTGGATACAGCTGTCATTGGTTCGGCCATTGAGGGGTTTCTACGTAAGAACTCAGGTTCTGGACCATCAGGGAGTGAGACTGCCTCAAGCTCTCGCTCAAAATCATCTAAAGGAAAAGATAGTGGCTCCTCGCGGCGAGCACGCACTCCTCAGGCCCAAGCCGCTAACGCTGTACGTTCTACTTTAAATTGGTTTAGCAAAGGTGATGAGGATGACTCCAAGGATACCTGTGATGCTTCACTTTGTTCCACGTTAAAGGACTTGTTTGTCAAATAATTACCGGGGACTTCCTTATTTCGTTTAAAATAATTTTAATTATCTATCTATATATTTCTCTTTCTTCTTTCCTCTCTCTAAAACCCACTCAGTTAAAAACTTCCACCCTAACAATTCCATTTATTTAATTTAATGATTTTGAGTTGAATAAAATCCAGTGTGGCGATAATTGTGAATGATTGAAAGCTTTAGAGTAATTAAATTTATTTAAGTACATACGAAATGATTAAGAAAATAAATAATAAAAATAAATCAAATTATCTTTCATATAAAAATAAAATATGAGAATCAAACTAAATATGATGCAAAATCATAAAAAACGGACTTTAATACTACTATTTAATAAAATTATAGCGAATAATTGTTATTAATATTTAAATATCATTCACTTGCAACATTCAATTGTTGAAAATAACCAAAATTTAATAGTGTTTAGCCTGAAAAACAATTGCAGAAAATTGCACAGTAGGCCGTAAAAGTTCTCTGAAAAATTAAAATTAAAAACAAACATCATATATACTTTTATATTTAATAACTATTTTTTTATATCAAATTAGTCAAAAGAGTTATTAAATAATAATAAAATACTCAAAGGAAAATTTATAAAAATCATATTATTATTTTTTAATAAAATTTTCACACAATTGTGTTAACTTTTATAATATGTCAGAAAGCTTGAAGAAAACCTAGTTGATCAAGTATTTAAGTTTCCATTTCTTGAGGTTTATTTTGGAGATTGGTTCAATTTAGTGAATGGAACTTTCGGGAAATGAATAAAGAAAACAGTAAAGGCCCTTGAGCAAATTTCATTACAAATGTCAAGTACCTTTAAGTGATAAAATATAATGTAATACATTTTTGAAATAATTCTGTACGTGCTCTCTGTCTGTTAACAGAAGACATTCGACCTTTTTCCAGTTGTCACTATCGACATCAAGCCTATACAATACCCAGAAAATGGGACTTGTCTACCTTTTAACGAAAACAAATGACTGCTATTGATGAGCTGATGCTATTTTTTAGGCCTTAGATAACAGAAATAGACTGTCAATTGTAAAAAATTGTGCTCAAATGCAAGCTGATAAACCACAATTTGTTGGTACTGTATTGACTTGATGGCGGTGTTGACAACTAGAATAAGGATGAATAAAAAAAATTTCGTGCATCTATTTACTCGTATATTGAAAACAAAAACAAAACACAAACATTTTTGATTGTCTTTTGTAAACTGGTGGTTAAAACAGTATGTTTATTATATTTTTAATTTTGATGGAATAAATTTGTGGTTTTCGTGAATAATAACGTGTGTCAAAAACAAAACTTTCAGGAGATCCAAAAGAGTTTTTATTTTTAAGTGATTCTCTTGCAAAAAGGTAAAAGCTGTCTTGCTGTTTTAGAAAAAAAAAAATCAAGTTGGTCCATATTTAAAAAAAACTTGAGACCCTTTTAAAAAGCCTTTAAAATATAACAATACGAATTCATAAATTCGAAATGAGAAAAATTGGACATATGTATATTTGAAAACTTCAGTTCTTAAGATATAACATTCCAGGAGTCACAAAGAAAATGTTACGTTGTTGCCTGTTTAAGTTTCCAGCACGAATCCCATCTTCAAAAAGCAAAATTTTTATAAAGAATGTTTTTTAAGCTTGATAGAATTTACGAAAAAATTAACTGTCAAATAGAGAGAATTCTTTAGAGAATATCGCCCGATGTTCTGATCACCGATGTAATGGAA
Source organism: Tachina grossa (assembly GCA_949987645.1). NCBI lineage: Eukaryota > Metazoa > Arthropoda > Insecta > Diptera > Tachinidae > Tachina > Tachina grossa. The sequence goes on along the minus strand of OX465277.1, from coordinate 125,099,089 downwards.
TCAAAACACCCAAAAAATAAACTTAAGACTCTATTATATGCAGAAAAATTCACCGTTTGTTGCGGTTTATACGCTGGTGGCATCATCATGCCTGATTGCTTCAAAATTTATTCGGATATTTCGTAAAGGTGAATGGAGAAATCGTTACGGTACCATGATCAATATTTTTATTTTTACATGGATGACATCGATCCGGGTGATGTGTATGGTGATTGCAAAAATCGATGTACTGAAATCAAAATTTAACGACAAGCTGATTTCGAGAAAAGCATCTGTCAATTGGCCTCCAAGGTCATACGATTTGACACTTCTCCATTAAATCCTGTGGGGCCAAGTAAAGTTGCTTATTTATGCTAATAAGCCAGCAACAATTGAAGTCAATATTGTTCGTGTTACTCGTGCCAAATGGCTGGCAATTCTCCAAAAAGTAGCCCAAAGTTGGACCTCCGAAATTTGCATCGTCAAGAAAAACTATGCTAGTTTTTCAATGGTTATTGCCATGTATTTATTGAATTTTTTAATAATTTTTTTTTTTGGATTGAAATATAATTTTTTGTATTATTTTTTTATAAGTTAGATTCCATCGGACGTAAATAAACACCTTATTTTGTATTTTTTTTATAAGTATGTAAAATAGCCGCTATGAAATAAGACCCAAGAAAATAACGTCTTAATAAGAAATGATATAAACCCCGGTTAAATAAAAAAATGAAATAAATAACAAGAGTAAATTCATGAAAAAACTTTCAATTAAAATTACCCAAATTAAGAATTTATTAGTTTTAATAAGCCTTCTTTTATTTCTGATTTGGTCGTTAGTTTTTTGGGCCTGCAAAACAAACATAACAATGTTTTGCATTTGATCTTCTGCAACACTATTTGCGTAATACCCTGAACTCCGCTAACAATTGGTCCTTATTAAAGTCCAATAGACAAATCTACTCAACGAATTAGTGGTGACTTTTGTGCCAATTCTGTTTATACCAATATTTATGAAAAATATTTTCATGCCGTAAAAGATTTATGTCCATTTTCACAAGTTAAGAAGGCGACTCGTCCAGAAAATTTATATGAAAATCACTCAAAAAAATTTGTGATTTTCATATAAATTTTTTATTCAGTTCGATCATCCGTGTTGTGGAAACATGGGGTTATTATTTCGTTTTATAAATAAAATTAAAATTAAAAACAATCAAAAATTTCTTTGGTTTCCATATAAAATCGCAATGGAAATTCTTTTACTTTTGTTACAAAAAATTTCTTGTGAATAAACTTATGTTATATCAGTGCCTGGTTTCTGTTAAGAATGTTATCAACGTGTTAAGCACAGGGCAGATAGTAAGGAAAAAACAATATGTATTGATATTTTTTGTAAATTTTTATATGAAGAGCCCTGGTTGTAAAATGAAATAACCAATATTAGTATTTAATTTTTCTCAATGCGAGAGCTTCTCACAAGTTACAAAAACGAGGCAGAGTTTTTTTTTTAATTCAACCACATAATTTTAATGGCCTGTTTCACAATAACGGAAGAAAATTTAATTTTCGACTTACAATTTATATTGAAAACAAAAACAAAAAAAATTCATATTTCGTTGTTATTTTCAATATAAATTTTCAGTCGCAAGTTTTCTTTCATTATTGTGAAACAGGATTGTCAGCAAGTATAATTGACAACTGACACTACTATGCACTAGCAATTTTTATTAAATATATTAAATATAAATAATACATATATAAATGTATTATAATTAACTCTCAAACCAGCAATACATATTAAAACAATGCAACGTCTAAAACAATAGTTTGTAAATAAATAAGAATATAAAATAAAACTGTTTTTATATCTCAATGTTTGCTAGCAAAAGAATCATTCCAAGAATTTGAAATAAAATTTTGTATGTCTACAGTTGTTAAAAAATTTCTTTGTCATTTTTTTTAGAAGAAGCAAAATAAAATCAATATCTCGATGTGAATGTTTGTTAATGAAACAAAAAATAAATTAAAGATCAAAAACATAAATATTTGTTAATATTTCTTAAGAAATGCTGCCCGAAGCAAAGATCATGGAGAGATATAATGACTGTTAAGCAAAACATTTAACATCAAAATTTTTCATAATATTTTTTTTTAATGTTAAATCATAAAACATAAAAACTAAAACAAGCAAACATTGATTTAAAAAAAAATAATAAAATAATAACAACAAAATGCAGTGAATTTAGAAAATAAAAAAACAACTTTAATATAATTAAGCACTAAGGGGATGGTCACACTTGGGCAAATATTTGCTCAAAAAACATAACCACAAAATATTAATGAAAAAGCTTTCAATTCAGATACGTGTTTATTAAGTTAAATAGTTTCCAATAATGTTGGAATCCATGACGTTGTCTATTAGTTGTTTATGAAACTGTTTAACTTAAGAAATACTTGTCTGAATCAAATGGTTTTTCACAAACATTTAGTGGTTACGCTTTTTTGGGCAAATGTTTGCCAAGTGTGACCGTACCTTTAGAATCAATCAGATGTAATCTAAAGTTAACTAAAATGTTGAAAACTGTCAAACACACACAAACAAATAATTATTTAATAACCAACCACCTTAAAATTATAATGAAATTATAAATTAAGTAATGTTGCCAAACATTTATCAATATTTAATCATAAATTAAAATTTAAAATTGTAATTAAATAAATATTTGTAAATGTTGAAACTTATCTTTATCTATTAAACAAACAAAAATCAAATTCAAATAAATTTTGAGCAGAAAATATATGTGTAAAAAAGTGTTAAAATTGTATTCAAACAAAAACTAAGACAATACCGAAACTTTTTCCCAATTTTCTGTTTTTGTTATATAAATTTCGTGTTAAAAAAGTCCATTGCAAAAACAAATCCTACTAAGCAAATTAAAATAGTACAATATATTTTTCTAATATCTTACTTAAGAGTGATTGTTTTATTAATATTTAAAAAAAAAACCTACTGCAAAGTGTTGCATTTACCATCAATAATTAAAAAAAAAATTCTCATGTGGAAATTACAACATCAGTATGCCTTTTTTTTCGTAATCTGAAGCAAAAACTACGCTAATCTTGCAAGAACTCGGGCTAAGTTTCAAAATTTGATAATCACAGAAAAAGATCATACCCTTAATTATGAGAGTAGTCTTAGTCATATACTTCTTTGTTCGAGATATTTACTAGATTATATTTGAAAAAATCATTAAATATTTTAATTTTATGCAATATTTTACTTTGAAATTGTACTAGTCTCGACTAATATATAATTTTGTTTAATGTTTTTTAAAAATTTACTGAGGTTTTTTTTAGCATTTATTTAATATTTCGACGCACAAATGCATATAACTTAGACCACTTTCATAATTAAGAACACAATTCCAAAAACTGAATAATTTTTTGATTATGGTTAAAATATTTTTAAGAAAAAGATGCAATGTCGATATGTTTTTCAAAGTATTTTTCATCGTAAGCGGTGACTTTTTCCCTCATTTCTGGCAATTTGTGGACTATATTTCACAAAAAATGTCCCTTACTTGGAGGCCAGAAACAAAGTTAAGAAATTTTTGAAGCGCATTTTAAAAGATTCAATGATACGATGCACAGTGAGATGGCTTCATAAAGTAAGCGTATTTTTTTCGCTTGAATATTTTGTTCAATAATAATTTTAAAATTAAAAATATTGACAAAAAGAATATTAAATATTAAGAGCAGAAAAAAACTAAGTTGATTGCTTACAACGGCAAGAAACTCTTTAAAGGTAAAACGTTGTATATCTGCCACACGTGGTAAATGAAATTTAAACCTTTTTACAGCTGCCTCCCCAAAAACTCCCATATGAATCTTTTATGTCGGGATCAATGACCATACAAATCCTTGGGTGGCATATTTTTGCGCCATTTCAACAAAAAAGGATGTAAAATATAAACGAAATTCTTTGAAAGTAACTCAGCTTGCATGCTTGACGTTTTGACAATTATAGGAAAAAATTTTGCTAGAAAGTTCACCTCTTCCCACAAATCTTGAGAAAGTTGCTTGTAAGGAAGCAGGCCGTTTAAATTTCAGAAGAAGTCACTAGGATACAGATTTGGTTGCAAGATATTAAAATAGGCTTGCTAACTTTTTAGAGCTTTCCTGATAGCAGAATCATTCAACTCAAAAGGCCCTGAGAAACCTTTACTGGTGTTATAAAATGGTAAAGACAGTGCACAACAATCAAATATCAAAGCTACCTCAATCTAAGCGCAAGATTTCCGTTTATGAATTGTGTCAGTTTGGTAGCATGGAATAATGTTGCGAATGTGGAGCTTATTACAAATGATATAAATTTGTTGAACTACTCGATACATTAGCCTTCAGTCAGCATGGGCTAAAACTTTGTGTAAGTGTGTCAGATATAATTAACAAAAGTGGAAATTTCAAAGTACATAAAATAATTGGGAACCACTCTTTGTATGCTAAGGAGCACCTAGCTTATCTTCTTTCTAGATGTAAAATTCCTTTTGAATCTAAAAAGAAATAAAGCGTGTGTTATGATATTATTTCAATAACAAAAATTAAAATTTTTTTAAAACCCCCGATTTTTTCTGAAAAGATGTTTTATCTTCTAAACGGCTAGACCGATTTTCTTTAAACATAGCTACGAATACTCTGGAATTAAGTCACCTTTCAAACATAAAAAACTAATTTAAAATCAGTTCAGCCGTTTGGTCTGTACGTGTACTTGTACAGACACACAGATACACAGATACACAAACACACAGACACAGACTACAAATTTATAACACTCCTTTTTTGGTCGGGGGTTAAAAATAAATGTGTAGTTGGAAAAATATCTCCTCATAAAACTATTAATTTCTCAAGTTAATTATTTCAAAATTAACACGAAGTTTTGAATTGAAAATTTACCCTCAAACAAAATTTTTTTTTTTAATTCAAAAACTAATAGTTTCAAAAGGAGATATTTTGTTCTGTAATACCAAAGATTACTTAAAGTTATAACATTTTTCAATATAAAGGTAAAAAAATATCATAAAAGTTTTGAATTGTTAAAATCGATAAAACTTGTTCATAACACTCTTGGTTAAGCTGAGAATTTGCTTAGTTAATGCAGTTAAAATGATAGATTATTTTAATCTAGAGTAAATGAAACTTTCTTAAAATGTAAGTTAAGGCTACGGTAGATCTAGAACTAAATAAAAGTTCCATAATAGTGGTTTTTACTCTGTTTCATTTTTTAATGGCTTACATTCTGAACTTTTGCTATGGCATTTATTTATTGCAAACAAAATCTAAAACTCTTTTAACATTCCAGTGTTTTGAAACAACCCACCACTTGATAAAATTCTCTAAGATATCAAAAAACTTTAAAATATCAGAAATTTCCTATATTTATAAATACGAACTTAATAAAATATAAATAAACAAGCAAAAAAAATCATTTACCTTTAAATAAAATTGACCTCTTGAGCCCACTGTACCTTAATAAAAGCAAAGAAGATATATATTAAAAATATCAATATTAAACATATATATGTGTTATTAATATATGTAGATGTTTAAAAAGTAAAATATTTATTATTTTTTATTATTAGAATTAAAAAAAAACATTGATAAAGATAAAAATCTAACCAAGTCTTTTGTTTGGCTATTCTTTAAAAAACAAAATAATGCCAAAAAAGTTTGAGAAGTTAAATAATAAGGGGGAAAAGGGAAATACGCATATTACCATTTAATTAAACTCGAATAAGAAACGACATTCAATATCAAATACATTAGATTATGTTATATACATATAAATATATATACATATGAACACAATAAAGGTATTAAAATATATTTACAAACAAACAAAACAAAAAAAAACTTTGTTAGAAAATATTTGATTACTATTAAGATAATTAATTACTATAACAAAAGATAATATATTGTACAATACATTAAATAAATTTAGAATTAGAATCCTTATTGCAATGTAACCTTTAATGAAATAAATAAACAAATTTAGAAATTCATGTTGATAAACTAAATCACATACTACTCGTAAAACAAACAACAACAACAATAAAATAAAAATAAAGATTTACAAATATCTTTCTCTCTATTATATGTGCAAATAAAATTAAACTGTGTTTTATTTAAAATTATGGTCTTACTCATAAATCAAAGGTAAGTGGAGAAAAGCTATGATTATATCTGAAGCACGTTTCTATTTTTATTTGCAAACACAACTGAATGCAGCAAATTGCTCAAATATTTGATAGAATAAATGTAGTTATTATATATTGGGCAATATTTCATGCAATCCGAGGATTTAAAATAAAACTGTTATTTACTATTTGAATAACATTTTTTTTTTCGTTTAATAATGTGAGAAAAAAATATAATTTTGCGTTGTACCGTGCTAAAGTAGGGTCGACGCAGTTTTCAACTTGTGTTAGAGTGAAACTGTGTTGCAAGAATTCGTGTTATAGGAGTGTTACCTGTATTTGTAATTTGACCTTGCTGTATTTAGTACGCAGCAGAATATTTCATTAAAGTTTTTCTTGGCTTGGCATGGTGTTCTCTAGATGCTTTGTATATGTGTGTACATAAATATTTGTAATGCTTTTAGAAAACCTTCAGTGTACAAAGGGTAACACCGGAAATTCAAAAGCTGATTTTTATTTATTGCTCCTGAAAGTATGCAAAAAAATCGTTTTTAGTATTTCTCTCGTTAAGATTTTTGTTTTCAAAATATTTATATCTTTTGTGTACTTTTAAGGCATATTAATGTGTTTTAAATTTCTGTTCAGTACAAAAAAAGAAAAGATTTTTATAGCACATTGTTATATTAAGTAATTTTTTTAACAATTTATTTAAAATTAGAAATCCATTTAATTTAGATATATGATATATTCTGGAGATATATTCTTACTTATCCATTACAGCAGCCATTTTTGTGATGAGTGACTGATGCGGAGTGGAATTTTGGAACTCATGACATTTGCAGTATTACCAATTGTGTATATTATGAACGCATTACTCATCAGATGCAGCGTATACTTTATGCTCAATTATGCAAAGCTTAATATTGAGTATACGTATTCAATCGTTTAGCTTATGAGACGTTATTCGCGAAGCGGACAATCCATAAGAATGTTAACCCGAAATTCCTTGATATTTAGCATGTCAGTGTATATGTATAATATCATTTCTGTGGCAATAAGAGAGTGCATAAGTTATATTTTACTGTTTTGCAGCAGAGCACTTTTAAGCTTTCAAGTCGATTTTCAGAAATTTATTTCTTCTACTGTTAAATTGAGAAATTCTTTGTTAAATGTATTACACCATAAGTAGTACATTTAAGTTGAAATATATCAAAGTATAACCTAAATTAAGCTATTATCCCAAATGAGATAAGAAGTCTAAGAAAACATAAGTCGTATGTCATAGTGCTATAACTTTCTGAAAAAGTACACAAATTAATTGAGTTTTTGACCAAGGGTACCTTCGAATATGTAGATTACGGAGGTACCATTAACTCAAAATCATCCCATCTTGACTTAAGCACTTTTCCCTTTTTCTCACAGATATTTCGATATATACAATTCCATCTTTGAGGTATTGAATCGCTTGTGGGGTATTGGAATAAAAAATATTAAGGAAATTATCAAAAAAACCAAAAAATTAATAATATGATTACTTTTGTGTTATGTAGCGCCGTTTTGTTGCAAATAAATGTGTTCAAAATTAACGTCTTTCAAATCAGACAATAAAAAACAAAAATCGTTGTTAGATAGCACAATCCATTATCCGTAACAGGTGCTTCAGAGTCATTTTCAAAAAAAGAAGATCCCACGACCCTGATAGATAAAATCGGACGATCCGAAAAGGTTTTAGTTTTACTATCTGTGACTTTCAATGTCCTTGCAATGAATTCTATTAACCACTTAACAATTCTTAGTGGTGAGTATCAATATACTGTACCACTTTGCACATGCAACGATGCAAGACCATTTGCACAAGATTGTGAATTGGGCTAATATGTTGTTAATGAGTATATATGTATTATGCATGTATTAATATCTTATTTTTTGTTAGTCATCTGTCAAGCAGTTAACAACTGAGTTGTGGCAACCGTTAAAATGGCAGAGTTTTCAAAATGAAACGTCTTATTGAAACACCATGCATGTTTATGGTGAGGACTCTGATATATTTCAGTAATTTCTTTAGACACGAGAATGGGTATCGAATCGTAATTACTTTGTTTTTCAAAAATCATATTTAAAGCTTTGCTATAGTGCCATATAAAATATAAACGGTACATAGTTAACATAAACATAAATTTTATGCTAACATCTTCTCTTGTGCAGGAGACTAGTATGTATGTACTCGTACTTGTCTCCTGCATAAGATATCTTATAAAAACTTTTAAGACATGAGGGATTTTTCAAATGCTTTACTACAGCGAAATATTATAAAGCAACCGTTAACAACATTGTTTGCAAGAAATTTTTTTTGAGTATTGTAGGTATAGGAGTAAAGAAGAAAACACTTCGTGACGGAAGAATTTGTGATGCTAGCTTCTTTCTACGCATAAGCGCGTGTACAAACGTCATGCATGTATGTGTGTATGATTTTTTATTTTTCTGCGCACATGCAAAGGCACACACATGCATTAACATTAGTTGTATGCGGTTAATCACATAATAGCTTACCATCTACATATTACACACACACACTCAAACGTACAATATAAAAAATAACAAGCATACACTAATCAACAGTACTTCTTTTGAGTGTTTGTTACAAGCAAGCTGTCTTGCGACATCGCTTGTTACAACTGATACACACATACACCAATACATCCATCGTGCTTCGCTTATAGTACGACAGCATTTGTTATTGGTTTAGTATAATACATGCGACGTGAATACATTTAAAAATCATGAAGTTTTTACATTTCAAGACTGTTTATGCAGCTCTCTAACTCGTACATAGGTACAAGTGTTGAAGTTATAACAAGAAGAGTTTTAAGATTTCAATAAATCTTTGGCCTGGGTAAGACTTGATACTGTTGGAACATAAAGGCTGTTCCCATGGTAAAATTATACTAGGTACATGCACGACTACAACAAAATTACAACACCAAAAAACACATTCATATTGTTGGTATAAACAAACGAATAACTGTCAGAAACAGATGCCTTTTGTTTTTAAAAATAACAATTACAGGGTAACTAAAGTACAATTACAAAGACGCGGCATTCCTGCATGATTATAGTTATTCAGTGTTGCCAATCTATGTGTAGTTAGACAGCGTGTAATTTCTACTCACATGTGTAGGCCATGTAATTAAATTCTTGTATAATCTGTGTGTAATTCTACTTTGGGTTCTATTTTTATTTATTTTTGTTTTAATTTTAACCTACACAAAAGATGTGTGGTGTAATTTTCTTCTATGTGTAATTGGAGACACAGCGATATGTAAATTCATTAGCAACACTGTAATCATTTTATTCACACACATACATTAACATTTTCGCAGCTTGTAAACAAAGTTTGACAACTATTTGCATTGTATGCATTAACAGGCTGGGCTTGTGCATGTACCTGTTATAATTGTATCATGGCTGTTCCTTTGTTTTATTTTTATGACATTTTGTACTAGAAAATCCTTTCGACATTTACAGAGGAGTGCGGTGTAGACAAAATTCGGTAAGCTACTGTCGATTTACCAGGAAACATGTATTCATCTAAAGCGTTTTCAGTTTTAGCAGCTGTAGGCTAAAAAATGCATATATTTTCTGTTGTTAATAGTTTTAGTTCTTCCATATGAGGCAACGCTCTATATTGATTGTTAATATTTTCAAAATTTTGCTTTTCGCTGGGTAACATTTTTATTCAAAGCGATATAATGCTATTGGTTTTACCAGATAAAGCATTTTCAGGGGAAACTTACTAAGCCAAGCTAACATTTCATTGTCAAAAATATATGTGTACGCGCGTCTTCTGACTGCATTTCTGAGTTGGCCGAGAGAGTATCAAATGTGTTACGGGAGTACTACGGTACTTTTTCATGTCAAATAGTATCAAAAAAAGTACGATCGTACCAACTTTCCCATCACTGATATATACACTAGCTGAGCCCGACAAACGTTGTCTTACCTTCAATATATTTTTTATACAAATAACTCCATACAGTGCTTATTTGTTGAGTCAAAAAAAAAAAAAAAAAAAAAAAGTCCTACCGGGCTTTGACTCGAACCTATTTTCAAAATTTCAGTTCCGCAGCGCTTGTAGTTCCAGACATCATGCGTTATACAAAAACACACACTACGGTTCTATATACATATATAGATATAGATATAGATATAGATTATATCGGTAATATATAATTTAAAAAGAAATTAGAAAAATGTTCCTGTAAAAAATAATAATTTATTGTAAACCCAAATCTTACGAAATAAAAACTAAACTCATTCAAATGAATTTTATCTAAAATTTGACTAAATTGCACTTTAACTGTAACATTTAACATTAGCTTTTGCTGAATTTTTCATAAACCAGAAAAGCCTTGAGCAGTTTTATATCTTAACGCTGAGTAATTCGGCTGATAGCTGGGTCCACAGTAATTAGACGAAGCAAAAAATCCACAAGGTCCCGTTAACGCTTCACTTGCTGAACTGGTATTGGTTGCTGCAAATGTATTATATGAAGAATTTACATAATTTTTTGTTGACGCATACATTCCTAGCGATGGAAAGCTTAACGAGTATGCAGCTGCAGCAGCAGCAGCATGATGATGTGGATGATGAGGGTGGGACAAGTCCATTTGCTGTGGCAAAAATACTGCACTTTTATCGGGTGAAAACTTGTGGGCCGTTGTTATGGGTGGTATTGGCTGCGGGGTGGTTGTAATTAAGGGCCTGCCAGTGGTTGAACTGCGCTCGTTGCGTCTAAATTTTGCACGACGATTTTGAAACCACACTTGTACGCGCGCCTCACTTAAGCCCACTTTTGTGGCCAATTCCTCACGCACAAAAGCATCAGGGTAATGGGTACGTTCGAATACCTTTTCTAGTGCTGTTAATTGTCCTGAAGAGAATGTGGTACGATTGCGACGTGGTTTTCGGCAAGAATGCGGTGAAGATGATGCACGGTCAGTTATGATGCCATTTGCAGATGACGCAAATTCAGTTGAAAATGTATCGTCTGTAAGAACAAAATATGTAAAAACAATATTTAGTATGAAATAAATCGGAAAAATAAATAACATGAATTGTAACTAGGAAATATGGACTTATGTTTGTATGTATGTGTTGAAACAATAAATAAAATTTGCAGATTGTTTGTTTTCCAACAATATTTCTGTTTTAAAAAAAACGGTAAATAAGTACACATGCATGTATATATGTACATTGTACATATGAATTCTGGGGAAACAATTTTATTTTCTTATTTTTTATAACCAGAATTCTCTTTCATTTTATTCTACACCAAAAGAAAATAACCAAATTCGTTTGTCAAAAGTATATCAGCAAATTTGTGTAAGTAATTAAATCGTACACGAATACTTTCGATTTAACAACGATAGCGTAGGCGATTTGTATATGTTCAAATAAATTGTAAACAAATCATTTAACAAAATACCACGTCATTGTGACCATACTGGTTGCTGGTTTGGCAACATATTTTTTCACTCTTTGTATGAATCTATCTATCTACATATTTATATACATATGTTTGTGTTTATATTTATAAAAAAAAGTGTCCCAAAACTCACGCAATATTATAAATTTCTTACATTTTGACAGTGAAGTATTGAAAACACATAAAAAATAGAGTGACAGCTGACAGCTTAAGGCTCGTAAGCAAAAAAAAGATTAATTTTAAAATGAAAGTTTATTGGATGGATTATCGAACGAGCATAACCAAGGGATGCGAATTTTTTAAACAGAATCATTCAATAGAACGAAGCATATTTTCATGTTGATGGCTTTATTATATTGCAGTTTTTTTGTAAACTAATTTAAAGCTCATATCAATAGTCCATACATAACTGACGGAAAATAGGTTCGTTCACAATATGTTACTGATGGGTGCAGATTTTAGGTTGATTTAGTCATTGCATAAGTAGTACTTGTTGTTGCTGTTTGAAAGTGCGACTTAGTAGTAAAAATCTTTCTTTCTAAATTTTACTGCGTTAACATATGTTTATACTATGCAAAACAAAGGCAACAAAATGTTCATATGACTTGATTTTAGGCATTTAGCATAATCATGTTATAATATATTTATGTCATGACACAACATATTATGAAAGAATTATGTTATTGAATAGTTATGACATACGAAATAATATAATTATATTATGATATTAATGTCATCATGACATTAATACGTTCTAAAAAACTTTTTATACTTATTGCAATTTGTTATTTTTAACCCCCGAATAAAAAAGGGTGTTATAAGTTTGTAATGTGTCTGTGTATCTGTGTGTCTGTCCGTGTCCACTAGGGATGCCAATCGGGATCGAATTTTGGAAATCCCGGGATTCGGGATTTTGTAATCCCGATCCCGAAAATCCCCGGATTTTCGGGATACCGGGATTTTTCGGGATCACGGGATTTTCAAGATTTCGGGATCTAAATATTTTTCGCAAAATAAATTTTTTTTTTAAATAAATATTACTTTAATAACAATTTAATGCATTTTAAAAGGTTTTATGTTCATAATTTATCATTGCACAATTGTCTTTAAAGTGAAAAATTTTCTAATACGAGTTAGTGTCCTGCACAAGACTATTTATAAGACTATTCAGGACATGCGAGATTTTTTCAAATGCTTTACTACAGTGATAATAAGCAACACTGTTGGCAAGTAATTTTTTTCGGTGGTTTGTCTTGCCAACAGTGTTGTTTAGCGATTCTTTTAGAATATTTCGCTGTAGTAAAGCATTGGAAAAAATCTCTCATGTCTTGAAAAGTCTTATAAATACTCTTATGCAGGACACTAATACGAGTACGAAATAAAAATCAAATGAATTTTTCTCATCTATTTTTAAGTTGATTAATCACATTTGATGTTAGAGAATTTATAGTGAAAACAATAACTAAATATGAAAACTTGTTTTTGTTTTCAATATAAATGTTTTTCTATTATCTAAACCAAAACGAATATACATATCGGTGGACTTTTAGCACTACTGCTTAAGTTGACTTACGAAAATTTTTAGATTCACTTTCATACAAATAAGTTGCAAAAAAAAATATTGTTTTGTTAAAAATATATCTACTAACTTTTTTTTTAATTGCGTTTGGTCAACAACAAGTATAACGGTTGTTACATATGTATGTATACCAAGCATTATCTAATTTTTTATCGATTTCGTGACGACTAGTAAGGCTGAACATGTCGAAAAATTAAAAGAAATGTTACACTATTCTAATCAAATTCGATTAAATACGTCTAAAGATCACATTTTTATAGGCACACACATTAAAAGTTTGCCTGAGCACTTGAACAGTATTTTTGCTCCACTGAAAAATTTTAAATTCATACATAAGTTTTTTTTTTATTTATCAAATCCATGTAATTTAAATGGGTTTGATCTTAGGATTGTATCAAAAATGACCTAAACGGTCAAAATAAAAAACAAAATAATTTTGAACTGCAATGTAAAAAACATACATACACACTCGAGCAGTTTTTTAGACAAAATACTGCGCATTATTCTGTAAATATTTCTCGCTTTTACGTCAACCCGACAACAAAAAGTTTTCACTTGCCTTGTATTGTATTCTACTCCAATTGTAAGGAGGTATCAATAGTACTCAATTGTTACCGGCAAGTAGATCATTTTTTTTAGCGTTGAGCAGTCGACATGCAGATAGTTATATACTGCAATTATGAATAAATTTTCGCAAGAAATGTCTCCCTTTTCCACTTAGATTTTTTTTCCTATTATTTGCTACTGTTTGAAATTATTCCCCGGGAAAAATTTCTTGTGGAATTTGAATTATAATTGCCCTCATAATATAGAATAAGACGGAATAAATTTGTTAAACTTCTGAATTTTTCAAATGTTATTTCCCTTCCAAAGGTAATATGTTTCTTTTATTTTCAAAATAATTTTAAAATGTACATATATTGTAGCACCTTTGATGAAAATAACCGTAACAAAGTAGTTTATTTATTTTGCTCTTGTTAATTTATAAGAAATATGTCACGAATAGTCATTCAATTGTTAAAACTGTACGTATAAAATTGTATGGGACTTTTAAATATTATAAAAAATACCTTAAAATGAACGAAAATTTTAATTTATAAAGTTTTTATATAAAAATTGCTAAGATATCCCGAAAATGAAATCCCGGGATTGAATTTTACAAATCCCGGGATTCGGTATTTGGCAAACTCAGAAAATCCCGGGATTTCCGGGTTCGGGATTTCCTGTTTGGCATCCCTAGTGTCCACGTACAGACCAAACGGCTGAACCGGTTTTGGTTCTGTTTGGTTTCTGTTTTTTTTTAATGCATGTTTTTTTTATTTATTGTATCTTCAAATATGAACTAACAATAAGTATTCAAATCTTAAATCTATAAAAAAATTATTAGGCCCGACCAATGTCGGACATAAGCTTAGTGATAGTTATTAATAATACATAAGTAGTGATAAGCAACAAAAAGAAAAAAGTGTTTTCAAGCAGCTTCATCATCTAGAGTGTTGAATATTAGAGCCCGTGTATCTCTCTTTTTTAAGCGGATGTGCCCAGTAAAGTTCAAAATATTACGAGCAAGCGGATTAGGATGTGACTCGAGTTTTGTTAGATATTTGCCTGCGTATTTTACAATTTCTTCAGTCACTAGTGGCATATTCAAATCGCGATGTATATTTGAATTTTTGATGTACCATGGAGCCGATGTTATCATGCGTAAAATTTTATTTTGCCTTCGTTGAATTTTCTCTACATTTGAAGCTGAAGCAGTGCCCCATAGTTGAATTCCGTAACACCATATTGGCTTTAAAAGCGACTTGTATATTAAAAGTTTGCAGTCTAGAATAAGTGTTGAATTTCTACCAATCAGCCAATGTACCTGAGTTAATTTAAGTTTCATTTGAGTTAACTTAAAGTCAATGTGATGTTTCCATGTAAGTCGTCGATCAAGGTGTATACCAAGATATTTCACATGTGAATGTTGACGAACAACTTGATTGTTAATCCGAATGGGGGAGCAAGTATCTCTTCTTAGGGTGAACGTTATATGGACACACTTTTGTTCATTGACTTTAATTCTCCATAAGTTTAACCAAAGCTCCATCTGGCTAATGTGTTCCTGGAGTTTGCGGGATGCCTCATCAGGGTTTTCGTGCATACTAAGGCAGGCTGTATCGTCGGCAAATGTGGAAGTATGGATACTACTGCTCACAGGCATATCACAAGTATAAATCAAATATAAAACTCGTCCCAGTATGCTCCCCTGTGGCACACCGGATGAAATAGTTTCAGGCCTACTCGTAAAGTCTCCTTCCACAACAGTGAACTTCGGGAAATAATGTAACTTTCCAAAATATTTAAAATGTTTATTGGTAAGTAAGTCTTCAATTTTAAAATTAGGCCTTCATGCCACACTTTATCAAATGCCTGGGAAACGTCAATAAAGAGCGCAGAACAATACTTTTTTTCCTCAAAAGTTCTTCTTATAAATTGAACCAGTCTGTGAGTTTGTTCAATGGTGCTATGCTGACTTCTAAAACCAAATTGATGGTCTGGTATGCACCCACTACTAATTAGAATTGGGGACAATTTTGTTTTGAGCAGTTTTTCGAAAAGCTTTGACATAGTTGATAGTAGACTTATTGGCCTATATGACTCAGCCTTGGTTAGATCTTTGCCCGGCTTTGGAATCATTTTAACCTTGGCAAGCTTCCAGCTGTGTGGATAATACTCCAGTCGTAAAATGGCATTAAATATGAATAATAGGATTCTCATTGCAATACGAGGCAAGTTCATAAGCATCTGGTTACTAATTCCATCAATACCCGGAGCTTTCTTCGGGTTGAGTTCGGCAATTAATTTTTGTAAATCACGCGTCTTAAACTTTATGTGTTGAGGGGGTAGAGCGACTACATTCGGCAAATCAGCAACACCAGTACATATGTTTGGCGTAAAAACGGATTTTAAGTGCTCATCAAATATTTTACCTTTTTCAGTATCGCTTCTTGCCCAACTTCCGGTAGATGTGCGTAGAGGTGGCTTATACTCAATGGGTGTTTTAAGCTTTCTAGCAGCGCGCCACAAAGAGTAATTAGACGCTGGTGTGACATCAAGACCTTCCAGATAATTTTTAAGAGATGCAGTTTTTTCAGACGCAAGCAACTCTTGGAGTCGTTTAGTGCACTCTTTAAATCTGATTTTATTTTGTGGTGATCTGTGCTGTTGCCATTCCCTTCTAGCTCTTCTTTTTTCACGTACGAGACGTTCAATGTCTGTAGAATAAATTTTATTAAACCCATTCTGCGGATGGGAGATAATGGCATGTTCAGCAGCCTGTTTAATATTCTCGCTGAGATTGGCAATGTTAGATTCAATATCATCGGATGTTCTAAGCGTAATGTTTTCCGTACAATGACTACTGAGATATTTTTTGAACCCCAGCCAATTAACACGATTCATCATCTTAACATATGGGTCAGGTAAGTTACTTCTTAAGGGACTACAAATTGTAATGGTTTCTGTTTGAAAGGTGAATTGATCGAGAGGGTTCTTAGCCATGTTTTAAGAAAATCGGTCCAGCCGTTTAAAAGATATCGCATCTTCTCTAGATATATTCGGGGGTTTTTAAAATTTTTAATTTTTGTTATTATTGATAAGTTCATTTGAACGTTTGTACTCATTTGGTTGCTGCTTGGAAATTTTTCAGTCGTTTTTAACTCAGTGCTTAGAAAGAGAAAACTTTCTGTAAATTATTAAGAATTACTAGCTCAGTGGCTTTGTTAATTTGTAATGAAAAATTTTGTCAAGGGCGAAGAAGGAAAGAACCAAAACACAAGCATGTGTGTCTCGTCAGGCACTACAAGACATGGTAATAAAATAAATAAAATCAAAATAATTTTAATGTGCGGTATTTTTTTAATAAATGCATATCGTTAGCTAAAATGCAAAAGACGTAACTAACAAAAAATTCAAAATTGAGTTTTTGTTTGATTATTATGAATGTCATTAAACTTGACCAAATTTTATAGTTGTGTGATCAAAAATCTCACTGTTATTAACAAAAAGCAAGCGGACTTAACTACAAGTTTATTGAACTTTTTTTTTAGTTTTTTGCTTCTCTTGTAAAATTATATTTTTGTTACTCACGCCTTTTTATATTTTGGCTAACGATATACATATGTATAATGCATTTTCTAAATTATAATTAATTAGTACTTCAGATATTTTAACATTATCATAAGGTATTAAGAACTTTGAAAGCTTTGCTAAGAAATCACTCCGTAGATTAAACGGTTCACAGCGCTCAGTGAAGTGAATTGTTCAATAGAACTAGTTTGTTCAATTTAAGATCTTTCAAGAGCCGTACAACTCTAGAAAACTAAAAATATATTAGGCCAAGAATTAAAAAAACTATATTATTAAGCAACTGCTGTGTATTTTACTTTCATACTATATTTTTTACAGTAAAGGAACATTTTGTCATGTACGATTTTTAAAACGCCACTCGAATTATTATCTCAAACGAATTGATTCCATTTGTTTGTTATTTTATTCTACTTATTAATTAATAAAAAGAAAAAATATATAAAAATAAAAAACTGTACTTTCTGTTAGAATTAAAACTTAAATTAAATTTTGGGCCACCTTTTGACATTTGTGTGTATTAATATGTTGCAAAAGGGTATATAAATTAATCTCTTACGCCTTTGGGGTGATAAAGTCATAAAAATGCTTTCAAGCTATGAATTTTATAGTTTGGTGCTAAAATTCTTTTAATTTGTTCATACACGTTTATTTATTTATGTACACGTGTATTTTTTATATATACATACATATGTATATATAAAATGTTGCATACACACACTGTTTTTATTAATTTTTGCTATACATTTGTTGCTATGTTACTACATATTTGGTAATTAACACTGAAACGGCTGAAATACTGGACATAAGAGTGGAAGGTGGTGTGCCTTGCAAAAGAAAAGATTGGAGAAAAATCGAAAATTTTGTCGAGAGGCAGGCAACACTATTTATGCTAAAACTACTTTAAACTTCTTCAATCTTACTTAATCCATGTAAGGATATACTATCCATCCTTTGCAGTCAGACTTACGCCACTCTTATAACGGCTCCAGCACATGGTAACTTCTCGACAATGATCAAGCCAATGAACTGATCAAAACTGGATCCGCTTTGCATACTTCTAATGCATTGCCAGTTGCAGAGTCCTGTTTTTTACCATGAACAACAATATTCTCAAACACTATCTGCAAAAAACAGCAGAATAGTTGGGGTACGAAAAAAGTATTTCGCTATCGACTTCGGCAAAGAAAAACCTTTCACATTTCCCCATAAAGAAACCATAACCCTATCAAATTTAGTCAGGTAAAGAACGTAGTTTCCACAATGTATTGTGTTATGTTTTTCATATCCAAATATCTGAGATATTCCATGTTTATTATATTTTGTAGGTAGAAGACTTGTCGTGGCACAAGTAGTGTTCGGGACTTTCATCATCACGTTATGCTTTTTTAGAAAGAGAAGTAACACAAAGGCAATGAATACCTACTACTATTATTTTATCTGGAAATTTTGAGATGTGATCTCAGTCTAAAACACTGTATTATGATGTGGCAGGTCATGTTATAAACTCCGCAACCCGACGGTGATCAATTAATTAAATCTGAAAAAAAGTTAATCTATATAGAAAATAGTTTTGAAATCTTTTCATCAGTTGCGACTATTAGACATTTTCGCAGATTTTTCATTGTATCCTAGCAAAAATTTTGATGACAAAGTGATGAGTAAAATTGCTAGTAAACATATAAATATCATACTTCATACAAATCCTACTTTGGCTTTTTAAATCACTACTTTAACAAAGCAATGTCATTGGGTGGAAATTACCTACAACCTTAGACTACAAGTAATAATTTAGAAATGTCAGTAATTAGAAGTCATTGCATACAGAAAGTAAGTTTAAAAACAATCTAATGCCAGCTGGTGTATTGAACTCGTGTTCCTGTGATTGAAGTAAAATCTTTCACTCACTGGTCATCGCACATAAAATTTATTATGCGCACAAAACTACGCAGTAAAAAATTTCAAAAAAGGTAATCGAGTTTGGAATTAAGCATTTTTGGTTTAAGCACTTCCCTACTGGATTACCAACTTAATGATTTTAAGAAGGCGTGAGACTAAAATAATTGATTCTTGAGAAGTACTTACATTTTTTTTATTTGTCAACATTTCACGTAATCTATTTCGTTTAAAAAAATCATTTTCTTCATTTAGCAACTTGCACGTCATTTTTTTAAATTTTAGGTAATGTGATTTGTAAGCGAGTAATGAAAATTGGCAATCAGAAGAGTAAGTCATTATATGGCAAGTAGTTCTAATGGTAATGTGTAATTTTTTGCTTGGTAGTTTTCCGAAACACATAAAATTAAAAAATATAAAACTACTACTTCACGCAGAGAATAATTGATTTTGTTGAATTACTTAGAAGTCGTTTCAGAAATGAAAATGAATGTAGTTCATTGTAAACTAAGCTGTTCTTAATGTAGTTTATTACCAAATTTTTAGTGGGGTAGTTTACATTTAAAAACCAAGTTTTTTGATATATAAGATTGCAACAACATCTCCATAATATTAAACTCGAGACATAATTATTATATCAGTATCGTTAGCTGAAATATAAAATTTCTTACCAATACTTTGTTAAATTTTATTGATGAGAAAGAGATAAAAAAAAATTATGTAAGTGATTAAAATAAAATTTCTTTATTTTCAATTTACATTCGGGCGATTTTTATGACAAAGATTTGAAGGTTTGTAGGTTCTAGTTTACACTACGCAAGCCTTATTGCTAAGCTGATTAGTTTGATGGAGAGAGAGACGAGGGGAACAGAAACGCTTATTTTCCTCTCGTCTCTCTCTCTCTCTCTCTCTCTCTCTCTCTCTCTCTCTCTCTCTCTCACAGGTAAGCAATAAGACTTGCATAGTGTAAACTAGGATTAGGGAATGTGTTTTGATTTAGTACCCAAGAATTAATAAAAAAAAAATTCGATGGGTTGGTACACCCACAATAGCTCAAACAAACAAATATCGCTCATTTACCTCAACAACGTCATAACTAAAAAAAAATTTTTACAAAAACCGTATTTGAGGTTTTTAATTTAATGGAAAAACAATTTTAGTTTTCTCTAGACTTAAGCATACAAGATATTTTTATCATATTTTTACAGAATACCAAGAACAACGATATAAGGATTAGTTCTGTTTTATTAACTCAAAAATTATATTTATTTAGTTATGACGCTGTTGAAGTAAATGAGAGATATGCCAACGATTTTGCTTAATTTTACTTCGAAAAGTTTACTTTAACCACATAAGGATTTTTCGCCCCATTTCACCTTTTGAGTGTTAATTTTTTTTGTTCAATAATTTTTCCAACAACGTATTAGAAAGCACTAAAATAAAAGCAATAAAAAATTATATAAAAATTCTTAAAACTTATTGTTTCACAAGGCATACAAACATAATCACAATTTTGTCTGGCTCTTGCCATCTGTCAGATGAAAGTGAAAATAGGAGACACTTTTATACCATTCCTAATGGTTTAATAATTGGAAAAACAATTTTAACATATATAAGTGCTTGTATTGGTTTTAAGTCATAAAATTCTTAATTTATTGGCGTCAAAATCTGTCAAATTATGAAATTATAAACGATGACTTGCATATCACATTAATGAAATGACTGTAGAAATTGATTGAGAAATCATTAAAAAAAATACTAAATTCCAATTCAACAAAAAGTCGTCAATTGGATCAGCATATTATAAGAAATATATACATACATACATACATATGTATGACCTTAAAATTTTTCATAAAAGTTTAATATTTATTCGAAATTATTTAAAGCAAATCCTTACATTTCAACCCCAATTAAACTTTTCCGCAAAATTTCCCAGAACTATTAACTTCTGACTAAAAAGGCAAAACTCATAAAACTCCATTCGTCTAATTAATCAATTGAGGAAAAACTCCAAGAAATATTACTTTTTAAAGCCCATAAATGTTAGTTTCTATTCCCTTTTGACACATTCCTGTTTAATTGTAAATGGCCCATAAAATACATTAAATAAGTATGTACATTCATAAATATGTACATATGCGATTACGTACAAGTTGTTTTCTTATACATACAGACATGTGTATGAATGTGTAGAGAAAAAAAACAAGCAAATAATTTATAATTAGGTGTAAATTTACAGCCTCTTTAAAATATAATTATTCATATAAGTGGCTGCTAATGTTACCGCAACGACGACAAGGGTAACGACAACAACTGAAATACAAACAGACAGACAGCAACTATGTATGTATGTATGTACGATATACATATATTACAACTACTGAAATCGTGTACATACCCACGTGCATACATATGTACATACATAAATTCATACATAGTTTTGTACATTATGCTTCGTCCCTTGATGCAAGCAGGAGCGCACAGTGTTCTGGATAGACAATCTCGATGGATAAAATATTTCGTTTTAGATTTTTGTTCATTAGATGGATTAGTTATAAATAAAATTTTTTTATCAAGGTAATCTTGAACCCAATTTTTATTATTGGCCATAAAGCGGATACAACGAATTGCGGATATGTCATACTAGCATTGAACTCTCCAGGAAAAAGTTCAAATTTGTTGCATTGATCGAAAGTAAGAAAGTGAGCGTGTGGTAGTGAGGATTCGTTTAGTTGAGTTAAGCTGGGGATTTTAACCTATAAATTGTAGTTTCATATCAATTATTGTAAGTTTTATTAGATTTTGGATCTTTATCGAACATCGAGTATCGAATGTGAAATTCGTATTATGAGCTGGCAACACCATCGAGTTGAGCAACGATATTCATCGAACAAAACTTTGCTCTCGATGAAGTATTTTAATGAAATTTTTTTTTTAACAATTTAAGTGTTAAAAGATTGTTTTTTTTAATTTTAAGTACATATGTACATATCGTGTCATAATCGGTAAAAAGCTTAAGCGAAAAAATTTATAAACTAACCTTTTAGTTTGATTCTTTGCAATCGTGATCAATCGGTTTTCGTCAAAAAAAGAAGTGAAAAAATACGTCGCTTAAACTTTTTTGAGGGCTATGGCTCGATATGTGTGCATAAAAAATAGCAGAATTTGACACTTTTCTTGAGAATTTTATCCACCGAGATTGCTTATGCATCACACTGTGCATCAAATGCATTCAGCGATACTTACAACATGTTAAACTCAGAGTCAAAAGTATGAAAAATATTTATATTATGATAAATTGTAACACACTTTTGCGCCACATGTGGGAAAATTGTGTACAAGTATGAGTGAACTGTTGCGATATTCCCCCTACACATGTGAGTGACTGACTGAATCCAGAAGAGATAAGCGGCACTTTTTATTGTCTAAAAGCGAAAACAAAATTAATGTATTATATCTTGATTTTTTGACATAAAGGATGAATATGACTGACAACATAAAGCAAAAATGGAAGCGAATAAAAAAATGCAAAACAAAATGCAAAACAAAACTATACATTCGTTTTACAAAGTAATGGGAAAAGTGCTATGACAGGAATGAAAGTAATGCTTTTAGACGTAAATTAAAATATTATAAAAGCATACATATACCATATATACATAGGCAAAGAAAGGCCATTTTAGGGAGCTGCTGTTGCCCCAACTAGAATTATTTAAAATTATATAAACTCAGAAATAATTTCTTATTCGGGCTTAAGTTCAGTAATTTCAATTATTATTGAATGAAATATTTTTATTAATTAATGTGAGTTTCTAAAGAAGAGAAGAAAAATTAAATTAGACTTTTTTTAAGCTGGGGGGATATTTTTCTGTGTATCTACGCACTTCACCAGCACCCTAGTCTATCTACTTGGGTATAGATTATTATTAACATCAGCTATTTAACTTAAATTTGAATGAAACGGAATATGAGAAATGATTGTTGTGTACAATTATTGATTTACCTTTGGTAAATACATATGTAAGTATCACTATTCATTTTCTGTTTTTCCATTTTTAATTTTTCTATTTAGGTTAGCACGAAGTTATATTAAGCGGCCCATACACTACAATCAAGCTATTGAGCATTCATGCTCGAACCACACAACATACCAGCAAGCTGGTGCAATACTAATTTCTTAAAAAATTGCGGGAAGGATGGTTATGTATGGTGACACAGTTTTTGTTGCAATTATTATTGGTATGTTGTTAAAATTAGCAGCTATGTATAACTAAAGTGCTAAAATTCTGTTTTCCATTGAAACAAATTATGTTTGAACAAATTATATTTCTTAAATGCAGGTTTACTCCATGACAACTTTGCTTAACTGAGCTAATTTCACCAAATACCACACCAGCAAGCTGGTACCATCAGCAAAATATCGAACTCTATTTGACAATCGCACAAAACTCCCATACACGACCAAACCGCTGGAACAAACACTTTATTGCGCATGCATGCTGTTGTATTGTATGGGCACCTTTACTCTAGTTAAGTATGTTTAACCATTCTTGCTTATCTTTTACGATCAAAACATTAATTAGTTTTACTTATTATAATAATAAAAATATTTCATTCAGTAAGAATTGAAATTACTGAATAAGAAATTATTTCTGATTAAAATTCACTACAGTTCAACTAAATCTAAAAATGTCTCAATTCCATAAAATTATTAATTTTAATGTAACTCATGAAAATGACCAGTCATAATGCGCCCCCTCCCCCTTAAAAATATTTCTAGCTAGCCCATGTCTATATACACATACCTACATACACACATATTAAATATATCCCTAGGAATTGTTACAATTTATTTATTATTTTGTAACGTCGCTGCGGAAAATTTGGTGACAAATGAACCAGCAAAAATTACTGCTTCCAAGAAGCGTTTTTGTAAGGCAGACAATGTTGCAGAATCACTTGCTGTTGCGCACTTTTTTGTTCGAGATGAGTCAGCTAGAAGCAATACATTTAGCTTCCAAAAAGCCATGAATTTTTTTTTACCTTACTTACATACATATATGCTTCACAGAAGTATTAATATATAATTTTTGTGAGACCCCGCCTTACATTAGTGCTTTTCAGAAGCATTTTTCGAAGCTTTTGTTATCAAGTAAGTAAGAGATTGCTTCGATCAGTTGTTAGTGCTTCCAAATCAGACTTTTTTTTGCTAGGGATCCAAACGTACCCATCCTCCGACTTGAGCAAATTGGAGTATTACAAAAAGTAGAGAGTGTATAGTGAAAAAATCCATATCGAGTAAATGCTTACACATTTAACATTTTCGTAATGTTTCGTCTTAATATTCAGTCAATTTAATTGGGATTCGGTCTGGTATTGTAGTAGACTTACTAAGTTTAATGAAGCTGGATATAAGAATAATCAAAGTAAATTTATATAATATATATATAATTAATTGAAAATATTAATTGGTGAATACTTTCTTCTGTGCATATTTGTTTCACGTAATAAAGGTTTATCAATTAATAAATTTACTTTGGTTTTGTCTATCCATACATTTCCTTTTTGTTGTATGCAGATCTGTGACTATTGCATTAAATGCATTGACGATTCTCTCACATATTAGCACTAACTTTGATAACTATAGTTCAACTTTTTTTTGCGTTAAACTAAAATCTTTTCAAAGTAGTGCATGAATATTGCATTGTTACTTTTAGTGTACTATTTTTTGCACTAACGTAAAATCTTCTCAAAATAATGCATTAATGTTGCACTAGCACCAAATCACATGGCGAAAAATGTACTAGTTTTGCATTACCACTACACACATTACACACATTGCACTATCACTGAAATATATAACGAAAAATAGAACGTCAATGTTTACATACATAAAAACATACTTACATACATAAATATGTAAATCATATCACTACTTTTTTATAATTTTTTAAGAGAAAGACAAAACTTAATGAAATTGTTCCAAGCGGTAGCATTTTTCATTTATAAAATCACCATTTTTTAAGATATAACTTTACAATAAAATAAACGAAATCTTAAGTTATGATCTTTTGTCAATTTCACGGTTTTTCATATAAGCTCGAAATGCAACGTACTTGAAATATTAAACTTATTAATTTTTTTCAATTGTTTCTGAAACGTATTTTGTATTTATATTCACAATTTTCCTTTTCTTTCATTTGTATGTGCATACTTATTAGGATGATCGATTCGATTTTTCAACCGGTTTTAAGACCCGAGTTTTTCACAATACAGTTGTCGGTTTTCTCAAAATGTTGATTTTTCGAATGTCGAATAGCGAATAGTCCGTTTTTTACAATTTAAAAACCAGCTGAGTCGAATAATTTTCGATGTGTATGTTTTGCAATAAAATTAATTTTTACTATGTTACAACTTAGACCAACGTGTTCTGTTGATTTTCCTGACATTTTTTTTCAGTGTAAAAGTTCTAGTCGTTGCATGGCAACACTTACACAGAAAAATTTTTAGCCAAAATGATTCCAATTAAATCCATTAATGCTGTTTCAAACAATTTTATAATTGTTCTAATTAAATTTTGTTGATTGAAAACAAAAAAATGTAATGTTTGTATGGATGTTATTCTCGAAGTACCAAGTTCGAAGCATGACAGCACTGTAAGTTAAAATTAAAATAAGAACACATACCTACATATGTGCAATAATTGAATGGAAAATAATTTGCCACGATAGCCTAGTGGATGTGTGTTAGTCTGTTAGAACGGAGGTACCATGTTCAAAGCGTGCAGCGTAAGTTACGGAATTAGACAAATAAATAAAATAAAATAAATAAATAAAAGAAATGACTTTTTATTTAAAATTTTTTTACTTTTACTTTTTAAAATTTTATACAATTCAATTAATTTTATTAATTCATTCAACGAACAATTTAATTGTTTAAAATCTGCAAATTCAATTATTAATTTAATTGGGCCAATTTGTCATTTGTTTACAATAAACGCGTACTTTCAATTAACTCTATTAATTGATCTCAAACAGCAAGAAAGTCTCATTTTTTACAAATTCATTAATTGATATTATCAATTTGTTTGCAGGACGAAAATCAGTACAAGATTTAATTAATAGTACAAATTTCTAACTAAAATATTAATTAAAGTTGATTTTAATTTTTTTCTGTGTACTGAAACATGAAATTAAAGCGATATAATTTTATGAAATAGTAGCAGAGGTGAATTAAATTGGCCTTATGGTCTGTAATGGATGGATCCATTAGTAAAAAGTGTTTTTTCGTTTTGTTAACATTTTGCTACATATTTTATATAGAGCTAGATATCCACCCACCTTGTCCATACGTTCATATGTATATACATTATATATTTATGTGTATTATACAGTTAATAGTTATAAGTTGATTTTTATGTTTTACTTTAATTTTTGTATTGTTTTATAGTATTTATATGAACTGTTAACTCTTTTTTTCAAAAAGCAATTTAAAATCAAAGCTTTTGTATAATAATTTTCTTACTTAAAAAAAAACCGGTTGACCGGTTTTCCATGGTAAAAACCGAAACCGGCTTTTTCACCTTTTAAAATATTCGAACTATTTGTAAACCGGTTTCTGGAAAAAGTTGAATAATCGATCACCCTAGTACCTACTTATATTTATATGTGAAGCGCAAAATAGAAAGGGACCTGAGGGTAAAAACCTGTTTTGTTCAGGAGAGCCATTTTAGAGATTTAAATACGTGTATCTTTGGTGTAGCATCACTGAATAAAACGCGCATATCTCTAGGAGGGAACACTTTTGGGGCATGGGATCGGTCTCATTCGATGATCAGATGTTCTCCACAAAAAAAAAAAAAAAAAAAAAAAAGGTGAAAATTTATTTTTTTTTTTTACCCTTAGGTCCCTTTCTCTATGCGCTGTCACATATCGTCGCTTTTTTAACTAACTGACCTAACTGACATTTTTTTAAAAAATGAGTTAAGTCGTCTACTAGACTTTATAAGTCATAATACACATAATACAATTTTCATGACTGTGATCATTGCTTTTGTGCCTATATAAGTAAAAAGATTTCTGATGCAGCCATAAGAATGAATGTATAAAACAACCATAAAAACTGCTCTCCTATTAAATTTTCAAGTTGTTAGTTAGGCCAGTTAGTTAAAAAAGCAACGATATGTGCCTCAATGTGAATTTTTCTGTATTTTAAATTTTTTCATTTGGGCTATCAGATAAAAATATGTTCACGTTTTGTTGAATTTTATTGTATATTAATGTGATAATGATATTATTAATATTGCATTACTTCATGATGTGCGTAGTGGCAATACAAATTTAGTGAATTTTTTGCCATGCGATTAGGAGCTAATGCAATAAAAATTCATTACTTCTAAGAGATTTTACTTTAGTGCAAAAAATTGTGCACTTCAAGCATTATATTTAAATTTGCACTAACATTTTTGTTTTTCAATCAGTGCTTATTCGAAAGTAATTCAAGTCTAGTTGCATTCATCTGTTTTTGACATTCATCCATTATTTGTACACAAACCAAGCGCCTGTAGTTTTTGTATTTTCTTAGTTGTTAAAGACCTGCATATACTTAATATAAATGCTTTGACCATGCCTTCGTCACTTTTAAGTTTTTTTTCTATTCCAACAATTATGTATGTACGAGTATGTAGTACGTAGTGTGACATATATATTGCATTGATAATAAAGCACGTTTCGTGACATTGTTATTTAGAACGTTTATTTGTAAATTCAATTAGTTGGACATACAATGCACATGTTTCAATTAGTTTGTTGGATATAAAATGCAAAAATTTCTCCGACAAATTCCATATAAATTACGACCTTGAAATATTATCAGATTATTTATTTTATAATATCATACGCACTCCCCTATTTTTTAAATGTAACTCAAGCATTATTATGACAGGATAAACTCTAAAATTTCATTTCCCAAAATAAATTAAAATACGAGTGGAGTACAACAACAAAATATGTATGGATATCAATCTCGCATCTTCAAATAAAACGAAAGATTTAGTAAAACAAAATATATGTATGTACACATGTACACACAAATGCACAGAAAAAAATTATTTGTAAATACATACAATTAATTTTTTTGTTACATTAATTAAATAATTAATTGATTCTGAACCTATAACGATTTTTGTAAATACAATTAATGAAATTGTAAGTTGAAGGAAAATTTTAAAAATATTTTTAACAAATAATTTGTTGAAATTTATTTTTTTTCAACATTTATTTTTGTTAGATTTCAAAGTTATTTCAATTAAAGTTATTGTTATATTAACAATGTGAATTGTTGAATTTCTGTATCATAATTGTTATATTAATATTAGTAAGCTTTTTATACACAATCACAATACTCGAAACGATTTTTGGATTGTCTGTGAAAAACACTAAATGTCTTTGGGCGGAGTTGAACCGGCAACATCAACACTAATAAACTGACTCACTTACCTCTCAGCTAAAGAGCAACACTTTATTAAATACGCAAATGATGAATACACACAAAATATGATTTCTTGTTTCTTCTACATGTGCGCATTCCATTATGATATAATTTAACTAATAATTTTGTTGAGTAATTTAATTGACTACAAAAATTTAAATTTGTTATATCAACAATGTTGATTGTTAATTTTTAAATTAAATGTTAACAATTTGTTTTGTTGGTTGCATTTCGATGATATTTTTTTCTGTGTGTATATATGTATATACAATAAATAAAAAAGTAAGGAAAATAGTAATAAAAAACAATCGAAATACAAACGTCAGGCAATTGTGGTTTTCATGACAATCCCGACAGCGGCAACATGACATTATGTTAATTTGTGTTGACAGTGGCGGCCGCACACAGGAACACGCATTGAAATAAAAACTAAAAAAAACTTACAAGCATACTCGTATGTATGATTTTCCATAAGACGAGTAGCAATAATTTAAATCTTCTTAAAAATCTGTACGTAAGTATGTATGTATGTAGGTATGTGTACCTCTTCAGAAAAATGCACTCAGATGCAGAAATGTTGAAAGTGAAAACACAAGCACAACTTTCATGAAAACTCAACAACACACAAACATTTAAGGAAACCATAAACGGAGAAACTACTCCGATGTAAGAGTTCATACACAAAAAAAAAAAGGAAAAACAACTAAAACTAAACTCTTGCACGATTATTACAAAACAACAGACACTGAATGGATACAATATTCATTTATTTTTTCTTTTTATTGTCGTGAGTGCCGCAGTCCCATGAGAGTTGTTAAAATCTTGTTGCATTTTCAATGTCTATCTTAATTTAGTTGAGCCAAGCAGAGCATGTGCAATCATGCAACTCATGGTGTATCCTTTTCAAAATATTTTTTCTCGTTGGTTTTTTTTTTCCATGTTGTATTTTTTTATTAAAGATGTCTGTGTGTAAATATGTGTGCATGTAAGTATTTTTGCTTGACTCGTTTTATTCATTTTGAAATCAAAGAGTTCTTTCTGTTTATATTTTTGGTAACTCGAAAAAAAGTGTTTGTTCCATTTTTTATGAAATCTCCAGAGACATTTCGTTTTTTAAGTTTATTCAATATGTGTGAGATTTTTTCCTTAAAACTTTTTTATTTGAGAGGGTTGGTAATTGATGATTGTTGACAAATTGCCATCAGTTGTAGTGTGACAGATTTATTTCATTGACAATCATGCACGTATCATGACATTATTGCCTAAGAGGTTTATTTATAAATTAAATTTGTTGCAATTTCAAATAGATAAATATATCAATACACGTTTCTGTAGAATATAATTTAGCGGTCAAAGAATATACAGCGTTAAGATCCCGTACACAATATTTAAACATTCTACATCGATCCTTTGTAAAATAAGCAAATAAAAAAAAATAAAAAAAGGGGAGGTTATTAACAAGTCTTTCTTTTATGTTTTGATATTGTTACTTCATAACTCAGTGCATTTTGAAAAAAATTGTAAAAAATATTTCTTGATATGAGAGGGCATTGGTCCAATTGGTCTCATTATAAAAAAAGTAGGCGGGGACACACCCACGATATATTTTATTTGATTTTATGATATTCTACTTATTTGATTGCTGCAAAAGCTAGCAAACATCTTTGTTTCTTCTAATTACATCATATTAAAGTTGAAAAATAGGCGGAGCTACGCCCATTAAAGTTTTTTACTATGCTTTACAAAACTTACCACACACCTGGAGCTCTAAAATAGACACAATCTTGCATTTAAAAATATGGGCAGAGGCACACTCATTTAAATTAATTTTATCATTTTCACGTACTTCTTCT
Organism: Tachina grossa; assembly: GCA_949987645.1. Lineage (NCBI taxonomy): Eukaryota > Metazoa > Arthropoda > Insecta > Diptera > Tachinidae > Tachina > Tachina grossa. The sequence goes on along the minus strand of OX465277.1, from coordinate 125,068,480 downwards.
GAACCAACAGATTTCAAATTTTTTTTGTTTGTTTTTTTTTTTCGAAAATGCTTTATCACATTTTTGCATTGAAGTCGATTTTTTTGGCAGAATTATTAAGTAAAATAATAATTTGGTGTTATTAGTGCGTTAACAAACGGTAAACTTATATTGTAACAATTCCCAAAAAAAAAATTTATAATAAAAACCTAAATAAATATTTAATAAAAATTTTATGTAATGGAGAATCAACCTATTGAAGATTCCGTCAATAAAGTACTCATTGTGCCAACCTTCTCCGTCGTTGCGTTAATTTTAATTGAAAAAGGTCGAAGTTTAACGTATGACGGATCCATTGTGCCCCGGCCTTAATACATGAATTGTAAGTATTTCTGTGCATATTCCTCTTACAAGATTACAATGCAGTTTTTAGCAAACTCTCTAAAAGGTAAAGTCTTTTTTTTATTTTCAAAAATATGATCCAGGAAATGTTTTGTGATAATATTGAATATTTGTCATGAAATCTTAGCAAAAATCAAAAAATTACATATGAAAAGACTTACATAGTCGGTGAAATTCATCGAAGCAATAAAGTAAGTTCCGAGAAAAAAACTTACTTCTGCACATCGAACAGTAATGAATAACAACAACACAACAAGATCAGACAATCAATAAGTGCCACGGGTCAAATCGGAGAGATACGTGTACTGAAACAATGACTATGTTAGGTTAGGATGGATGGTGCTACAACATACATCCACTCGGACACCCTGCTGGGTCTCTTGCAATTCCCTTCTGTTAATATCCGTTAATGAAAATTTAGTTACCAATTGTGCCCAGAAGATCTAACATTACCTGTCACTAAGTCACCGAACTCCCATTATCAAGACCTTGATATCCTCAAGTTTACACTATGCGATATCGAATCTGCTCAGTAATCGAAGTCGGTGGTGATGTATATTCGGGCAATGGCAGAAAATATGTTCAATGGTTTCTGGTTCCTCTTCATCCACGTGCATCCTGCAGAAATCTGGAGTTCCAGTTTCCCAAATGCTGGTCCTTGCTCTGGCCGAGTAGGGACCCGTCAACGCTCCTATCAAGAATAGCATCTCCTTCTTGCTTATATCCAGTAGCAGTTCGGATCTTCCTGAGTCAAGTTTTGATTACATAGCCCTTGAGACTCTACAATCTTCCCTTTTACTAAGTTTCCGATAGTAGTGACATATTGGTAATTTAATCCCATATTTCATGCATTCTTGAATCTAGCGCTTACTCTATTCTTGCCACCTCATATCCCTCAACACTGATGTGGCCAGAAACTGAACATATTCTGATACTATATTTGTCCATAAAGGTGTTGAGGGCTCTAATATAGTCACTGACAAGTTTTGATTTAGCTTTTAACGCTACCTGGCTCTCGAAGTAGAAGGTTACCTTCTCGCCTTCAGCCATATTTTGGGCCAGAAGTTCCGTTGCCTAGAGGATATCCAAGCTTGGAAAATGCTGCACGCTTTCGGCAGCCTGAAAGAACTAAAAATATTCCTTTCCAAGATAAAGACCCCAGCATCCCAGAGGAGCATCTCTGAAATAATATTTAACGGGTTAATGCCTGTAATTTCTACATACAGATAATTTACCTAACAATTTTACCCACGAGATTGCCTTATAAATTTTAGTTTACACCATAGATATCTATGTATACCTGTACCTGGATTCAGTAACTTTTTGCGAACCGAAAATCGTAATATTTATCGACATATTTATTCGCTTGCGATAGCGATAATGTGATTCTGTAATTTCTTTTTTACGATAGTCTCCCGCTTTATCTTACTCACCATTTAATTCAAAATTGTATGGTATCTCTGTATAGAAAATGTGAAAATAAGCGAAAAGCACAAAGAATAATAAAGAAAAACTCAATGAATTTGATCTAGTGATTTTATACTATTTTTATCCAACCGACAGCGAATATCGTTAAAACATGTTGCTGAATAGCAAAGTCGATAAATTTTTTTATTTATTTATTATAACCATGCGATTACAGTAGATATAGATTATATTACGATAATCGTATCGCTATAATAAATATAACGAAAATTTATTGACGGTATTCAGCAAAATATTTTAACTATATTCGCTGTCGGTTGGAGAAAAAATTAATAAATCACAAAATTTATATATAAAGATACCACGTAACGTTAAATTAAATGGTGAGTAAGATAAAAATGGAGACTATCGTAAAAAAATAAACTAATGAATCACAATATCGCTACCGCAAGCGAATAAATATGTCGATAAATATTAGGATTTTCGGTTCGCAAAAAGTTACAGAATTCTGGGTACTGAACACTATTACTTATCTATTGGTTAATATAACGGGCATAATTAATAAAAATTCTATAATAATAATTGAAAATACTGAACTTAAGCCCTATAAGGAAACTACACTAAAAAAAATGAACTTAATCTTTGGAAAATTTTCTAAATTTGAGTTAAAAAAAGTTGTCGTAAAAAGTGCCTAAGCTGTTTTTTACTTGAATGAGTAAAATATTTAGTAAATTTATAGTTCATTAATGAACAAGTTTATATTAATTATATTTTTATATTTAAGTAAAATGTTTCTTAAATTAAGTAAAATTTTCCCACAAAATTCGGAGCTTTGAATAAATCTTTTTCGTCTTTGGTCTCGACTTGAGTAAATTTTTAAAAGTCTTTTTTATGTCTTTAATTCTGGTACTTATTTTTATTTTTAATTAAATTCTATACCACATGGTATGTTTTTTATTATATCTTCATATTATCTTCTTAACTCATTCACCATACATACACATTAATTCCTTGGGAGGAGATAAGTATTGAACCAACAACCTTCTGCGTGATAGGCAAACACTCTAAACAATTGCCTAACAGGGCAGCCTGAATAAGCATTAAAAATTTTTAGTTTTTTAATTTTATTTTATTTCAAAAAAAAAAAATATATATATATATTTCAAGTACAAATATTCCTCGGGAACATGAAAATTTACTCAGTTTTTTTGCTTAATGCAAATAAAAGATATACTGTCGTGTGCATAAAAAATATTTCTGTTTTATAAGAGGTTAATAAAACAAATTTTTCTATGGAAATTTGATTAATAAACCTTTTATCAAACCAAAATATTTTTTATGAATCCCAATAAGCAATTTTGCTTGAAATCAAGTGTAAAGCAAGTGTTAGTCAAGCCACACAATGAATTGTCAAGGGTTGAATTATGCTTGATTCACACTTTTATTCAATAGCATTCTCCAGTGAAAAGGGAACTTGAACTCAATGCGAACAATTCAGTTGTAGTACAGTTTAATTCAAGCCTTGAATTATACTGTAATTCAACCTTGTATTACAATTAAATTCAAGTGTATTTCAAGCTGCAAAAACAAGGCTTTAAATATGAAAAGCAAAATACAATTCCTTAGTTTTCTAATAATTATTTTCTGCACATCTGTCTTCGCTATTGTTTTCACGTTTTATTCACCTTTGTTTTCCAAATGCACTTTTATTTATTTTTTTTTTTTTTTTTTTTTTTTTTTTTGATATATTCACCACAATTTCAGTTTTAATAATAAATAAATTACGTATTTGAAAAGGATTGAGCATATATGTATGTTGTTTGATTTTTTATTTAAAAGTATTTTCAAACTTGAAAATTACTTGCAAAAAGTGCTTGAATTCAACTTTGTTTCCAGTTCAATTTCAACTGCTTGAATTTTAATTTTTTGAGTTCTTATTGGGATTAGGCACATATTCTACGATTTAAAGAAAAAATACTTAAAACTGGTTAATATTTTTATAAAATTTAGAATAAATTTTTACATCTTTCAAGTAAGTCAAATTTGATGAAGTAATCAGGCGTAAGTCATTTCCTAAAATTAATTTTTTGATTTAAAACGAGATTGACTAGTTCTTAGGATACAAATTCCCTAAACTTTTAAACCATTTTCCAGTTTTTGGTAAATATTTCCTTTAAGCCAGTAAACTTGTCATTGAATGTGATAATATTTGGGTGTGCATTTATGAACTATTTTTAAGGATATCGAGAGCCTATATTCAAAATACGTCAACTCAAATTTGGTCAAAATAAGTTTTCAATGGCAAATAGCTCCCCTATGCAATATTCATCTGTAGTATAAATTTCAAATAAAAAAAAAATAAAAATATTTTTCTCCGTTTTATACCAATTTTTTTAATTCTGCTATCTCAAGGTATAATTTTTTTTTTGTTAAAATATATAGTAACTCTCAAGTAAATTTCCAATATTTTTAAAGAATTAGTAATTTTTTATAAATCTACCTCACATCTTATTGCATTGGGTATGCTGAGCACGAATCTGGAAAGGATTTTAATATCCTATGGCTAGTTTTCGAGATATGATCACTTTTAATATATTAGTACCAGAGGAGTTCCGATAAAAAATAATTGGTTATATATGTATAACTTTTAAACTTTTAATGAAATAGAAACATTATGTATGGACCGATTATAGTCAATGACAGACATTAGCTTTCGAAATTTATAATTTGAACTGACTCTATTATACTAGAGAGTGAGTTTTATAGTGCTAAAGCTGACCACCTCGAGATGGAAGAGGAGTTCAGTTAAGTTATTTTTTTTTTGTGGTATTTTGAGTTTTTTCTTGTAACATTTCAATTCTTATATATAGTATTGAGTAAAAGATTTCACAAATTGATTAAAAAATAAATACATACATACATATGTATATTCAAACAAATCAAATTTTTTTCTGGCAAAATATGCTAACTCAAAAAAATTTTTGTTTTTTTATCGACTAATATATGGCATCTCATAAAAATACGCAAGGCGGTGCAAAATAACATATTTTTTGCAGACCGTAAAATCATATTATGGAAGTCACATCATTTGTTTTCACAATAATGAGCGAATTAACTTGTTTTTTCGCTCTACTGAAAAGTTAGCTTTTTTGAGTTGACGTATTTTTAATATAGGCCTTCGACATGAACTTCTTATTTTTACTCATATTAAGTAATTTTTACCATATTTTTGTAAACTTAGAAAAAATTACCTTAACATAAAATATTTGTTTACTTGAACTTAGAATTTTTTGTTTTACTTAATGATAGTATATGTCTTTTTTTCTGAGTGCATTCCTGTGAAATTCATTCTAGTTCAATTAAATAATAACTGCCTTATTATGCCTTCATGAAGTCTTAAAAAGAAAAAGTTTGTACGAAAATCAGTTCTAGAAATTGGACCCTGAATATGTATCACCTTTCTATTCTTTTTAAAGAATTGTTTGTAGTTTTTTAAATTGTTTAGCAGAAAATAGTAATAATATAACTATTTTTGCTTTTGTTTTTGCTTTCAAATACAACTTTAAAACATAATGATAATGAAGACTAAATCTGAACCAACTTATTATAATTGTTATTTTTAATTTTTTGAAGAAGCATACACAAACCTACATATCTGTGGCAATTAATAATAATGGCTTAAGTTGATATAAGTGCTTTTTCATTTTATTACATATTCTGGTTCTCTTCTTCAAGATCTATCACTCAAGTAAATTTCAATTAAAAATGTCATTATTAAGAAAACTATACGCATTTATATTTTAACTTAAGTCTTCTTCGAAAATAATACGTAAGCCATAACATCTTACCTCAACATAATATTTTTTTCTGTAGCTACATCAATATTAAAATATTTGAGCATAAAAATTTGTATTCACTTAAGTTCAATAACTTACATCCCATCCAAATTATTCTTCATTAAAAAAAAACTTATATTTAACTAAAGCTAAGCGTAACCAACAAACACTTATGACAAAAGTTTTGATCCAGACGCTTGATTATCATATTAATCAGTTTCGAACACAACTAATAGATAATGACATAGAATCCAACACTATTGGTTGCTCTTTAACTTGAAAATTGTTTCTCTGAATTGAAAGATTTTTCATTACCATTCAGTGGTTACGCTTTTTTGGGCACATGTTCGACAAGTGTGACCGTACCTTAAGCTTTTAAAAAATTGTTTTATCTCAGGTTTTCCACATTCAATTCAATTTCAATTCAACCTAAAGCACTTATCTCGACTTACCATCAATAAAAATTATTTTGCCTTTCAATATAAAGCTTAAGTGCACTTTAATTTAAATTTTTTTAACAATGGATTTTTTCATAACATCTTAACTAATAAAACGTTTTCTTTTTTTTTAATAAAATTAACAGTTTTGTTCTAAATAAATGTGCATCTTTTTCGGAGGCTAAAAATTTTATATAAAAACCAAACACAATTAATTTTAGACAAAACCCTTAATATCTCAAAACATGAAATTTCGACTTAAGCTATTATTATTTATTGGCGCAGCTATATAAGATACAATAGTCATACCCCTTTTAGACACGGAAAGTTTACTTTGCAAAGTTTCAATTCAGCTGTGTGAAAGACAGAGGAAGGAATACTATCTCTTTCTGTCTTTCTCCCAGCTGAATTAAGACTTTGAAAAGTAAACTTTCCCTGTCTACAAGGGGTATTAGTTGTTGTACGCAAAAATATTTCGCTTTCATTAGAATTTAAAATGAAAATATGATTTGCGTGCCACATTGCTAACTGTTACGCGCCTTGTATCTGAATATTAATTTCTGTTTAAATTCACAGTGCAGCGGCAATTCGGACATCGTAATGGCATTTGACAACTTTCATAAATTTCCACCAATTCATTGTTTGTTTAACATTAACAAAGACAAACAAACATTAATTTTAATATTTGTTCCCAAAACAAATTAGATTGGGAATTTGCGTGTTTTAGGAATTAAAACATGGACTTACCTAAATTATCCCCATGCGATAAGAGTGAGTGCTGGTGTTGTTGTTGCTGTTCAGTTTGCGATGGATGATAATGCAATTGTAGTTTATTTGTGATGCTTTGATGATGATGATGATGATGATGTGGATGGGGATTTTGGGTGTGAGTTTGACAGTGTGTTTGTGTATTGTGTTGCTGATGATAATCTTGTCGTGCCGCTGCTAACTCTAATAAATTATTGACGGAAAAACGTTTAACATTCTCGGATCCTTTATCGAATAGAAATGTCGAAGCAATCGGCATTGAAGAGTTAGAAGAGATGGTCGTGGATAATGAAGTAGCAAAGTTTGGTGAAATTTTTGTTGTGGATAATGATGTTGACGATGAATCAGAAGCAGATGCTGGGGATGATAATTTTGCGGATATTTGATTTTGATGCAGTATTGAGGAGGAGGACGCTGATGCTGATGTTGATAATGATGGAATTGAAGGTTTATTCAAAGTTGACGCTGGTGATGATGATGAAGTCAAAATATAATTGTTATCGTTTGTTAATGTATGCAAGTGTTGTAGAGATGAACAGGCGGTGGTGATGGTGTTGCCAATCACTAGGGGCGATGGCTGATGGCGTTGCTGATTATTGTGTTGGGAAGTTGAGTAAAAATTTAATGACATTGCATTGTTTTCCGTTGCTGATGATGTTAAACCGGATGTTGTCATTAAATTACTTGACGTTGATGGTGTTGTTGTTGTTGTTGCTGTTGCTATTGTGGTCATGCTTGATGCTATTTGCTGCTGCTGGTGTTGCTGAGAATGATGATAATTTAACATATTTCTTTTTTCTAAGGTAGTTTTTTATTAATTTTATTTATTTATTTTTTTTTTCGTCTTAACATGGCATATGTTTAAATTGAATTTTTCAAATTAACAAATTAGTTTTATTTGAATCTTTTTTTTCCAAGAAATAACTTAATTATGTAGCAATTAATTAACCAAATTGTCACTGTGATATTTGTTCATTTCTATTGGCAGCGACGCACAGTAATAGCACTAAACAATCGTTTATACAAATAAATAAGTTTATTTTTATCTTCGAAATCACCAGCGTCAACACCTCTTTAATTTAAATTATTTATTATTCATTCGTGCACAGAAATATATACAAACTTTTGTATGTATGTAGACGTATATCATTGCTAATGCATTCATTTTTTAGAATTGAAAAACTTTTGAGGTTGAACTGTGTTAAATGATTTCTTAAAAAGCCTTTTCTGTCATTCGTTTCTTTTATTTTATCTATAAGTTTTTAGTTTGTACCGCAGCTAATTCAATTAGCAATTAGCAAAATACATAATCAAGTTAATTAAGTTAATTGCTAATGCAATACTAAACTATACTAAAGTCAACTGACTACTGAAATTATTTTCAAAAAAAAAAATACACACAAAACACAAGATTAAGAAAAAAAATGTACAAAAATAAATTTTAAAAGAAAAAAAGAATCATCCTCAAAAATTTCTTTCTTTCAACTCTAAGATTATTTATCAGTTGCATTTGTTGTTTTTCCTTTTCATGCGGGCACATTTAGTTCAAACAATTCGAAGCATTTGTATTTTCAAGATGCCGCAGTGAGCAGCTCCTTGTCGCATGCCTCAAAAATAATGATCAGCATAAGCATTCAGTGGCACTCTTCTTTCTCGTTGAGTTTTACTATAAGATCATTATTTCTTTTAATTTGCTTTACTCTGGTTGAAATGGTTAAAGAAAAGAATATTTTGGCCTGATTGGTCGACAAAGATCCCCAATTTGTATGTAGATGGGTGGGTTTTATTTATAAACGCCATTAAATTTTGTTTTTCAGCACAAAAGTTTACATTTGAAATAGATTTTTTCTTTAGTTTAGAGCAGAATATTTTTTTGCTTGGAAGGTGTAATATATATTTTATATAGTTTCATTAAAAAATACTACATAACTTTTACGTTTATCTATATACAAAAATATTAATATTTTATTACTAATTTCAATAGATATTTAATTTTTTTAATAAACCAGCTAGTTGTTACTAACAAACCTAAAGTAGAGCTTTTAATCTTTGATTTTCATAGGTAAACTAATATTAATAAAAAAATTTGCAGCCATTCAGCAACCCTCATTTATTATTTTCTTCTCTTTGGCCAACTTCATCACTGAACTAACTTGCTAGCAGAATGAGATTTTCCTACATATTTAAGGAGCTGGTGAACAAAAGTAGACATGTCCTCAGTAAATGATTTATTTTTTATTTTTTTCGGGTTCTCTAAGTTTACATCGTTAGAGTCACCAAATATTTTTTATTCAAAACCAGTTCGATCTTGCCTTAAGAAAATAATGAAAACTGACTTTTCCTTATTAGTCTCTATCTAAGTAGTTCAGTTATATATCGCTCCTGTAGATAATAGTCTGGTTTTCTTCGCGAACTCCTTGTTTATTTAACATAACTACTAAATCAAATTCTATTGAATAAATTTCTGCTTGTCTTATTAGTCAAAAGGTTTTTAAGAACAGTGAAAATAAAAATTTAAATCAATAAGAAACATTAACGAAAGTCTTGTAATGATGAAATTTTTTAGTTCAATACGGAACGATTTTATTTTAAAGTTGCCTTTTTTGATTTCACTGAAATAAAGAAAAATTAAAATTAAAGGGTACTCTATCTGGTTATGTAATTTTTACTGTGAATTTTAGACAACTTGCTATATCTTGGAAACCGAAAAATGCAAACTCTTGAAATTTTCAAAATTAATAAAATTCCAAAATTAAGAAAATTCAGAAACGAAAAATCACCAAAAAGAAAAAAAGCACTTATATGAAAAATATCATCAATAATAAAATAAGTTGCTCAAATGAAAAAATCACCAAAAGTACAACGTTCTCCAAAAAAAAATCTAAAAAAATCGCCGAAAACAAGAAAAATATTGGCAAAACTGGAAAAAAGCAACAAAACGATGCTAATAATCCCAAATTATTATTTAACTTTTACCTGATTTACATTTAGCATTTTTTACATGAAATTTCATGAATTTTGTTGCACGAAACTTTTTGCTATTTGCTAATTGTGGCGCTATAAAAGGGAATGTTATATAAAAAAGGACCTAGAATGAATCTTTGATGTATTTTTGGCAACTTTTTTGATATAAGTTGGCCTTCCAGGCCTCCGATTGACAAATAAAAAAATTTCATTCAACCAATTTCATGAAAAAAAAAATTATTAATGTAAATTAGGTATTATATAGTGAAAATTTTTTTATTAAAAATACATTGAAATTGACTATTGAGGCGTTAAACTGGATCCTATGGATCGTTTGGAAAAATATTTTCCCCAATAGAATTTTACCCACACAGAAAAAATTGTTCTCCAATTAATACTTTTAATTGCAAATAAAAACAAAAATCAACTAATTATTTAATTGAGTTAATTAAGCTTTTGTTCAAAAACTTAATTATCATAAAAGTTTAATTGACAAAAATTTCGCAAGTATAATTTAATAGAAGCCATGGAGCCCTATTTTCGATTTTATCGTAAGCGACAGGTTATCGAAAATATACTTTTTTAATCAGAAATAATTTTTAGTCAGGCTTAAGTTCAGTAATTTCAATTCTTTTTACTGAATGAAATATTTTTATTAATTAATGTGAGTTTCTAAAGAAGAGAAGAAAAATTAAATTTGACTTTTTTTAAGCTGGGGGAAATACCGATATTTTTCTGTACAGCAACGCACTTCATCAGCACCCTAGTCTATCTACTTGGGTAGAGATTGTTATTAACATCAGCTATTTAACGTAAATTCTAATGAAACGGAATATGAGAAATGATTGTTGTGTACAATTATTGATTTACCTTTGGTAAATACATATGTAAGTATCACTATTTATTTCCCCTGTTTTCCATATTTTCATTTTTCTATTTAGGTTAGCACGAAGTTATATTACTCTACCCACGTATGTTTAACTATTCTTGCTTATCTTTTACGATGATTGAATTATCAAAATGTCAAAATTGTTTATAACTTTTAAGATACGGGCTGTAAAATTTTATCGTAAGCGACAATTTACGTACAAAAACATATTTGAATATTTTAAAAAAAACCTTCTCCTGACAAATTTAATTTTTGTCGCTTACGATTAAATCGAAAATAAATCTCGATATATATTTCAAAAAAAAGAAGCGAAAAAAAATCTTTCGAATTGTATTTTTTGATTTGATTGATTGATTGATTAGGCTTAAATTTGTATCACTCTGTAAGTCAAGTTACATGTGCTAATTTTAAGGAATAAATAACACCAAAGTTAATTGTAAATATTCTGACAAACACTAGCAGAACGGAACAACTAGCTGTTTTCGAAGGCCGCCACACCATCATCATCAGCGTTCTTATGTTTGGTTCACTATGTGTGATGTCAGTTGATACAAATTTCAGCTTGATATAATCAGTTTTCAGTGCAAATGAAATATGTGAATTGTTTTGAAAGCCTTTTTGGAATGAAAGCTCAATTTTACCATCTCTAATTTACAGTAGTATTGCAATTACGTTCGTTTGTTCTTTACTGAGTATGCACATGTCATTTAAATTTTTATTTTTTTTACTTATATAAATAAGATTTCTTCTTACACACAAATAAATATATACACATACATAATAATATACATATTTACTTCCTATTTCATTAATAAAAATCACATGTTTCTAATAACTTCATTTTTTTTAACGCCCTAATAATCTCAATGGAAATAATTACCTTATGATAATATATGAGGTGAAAATTGTTGACAAGATCCTTGAATTTTAAGTAGCAATAAATACCAATTAAACTGTCAACACTATGGCTACGCCCACTTTCAAATAGTTTTTAAATACTTTTCGTGTTTATTTATTTTTTTTTTTCTCTTTAGGATAAATGCTATTCCTATTCAATACACATATCGACAAGTAGCCAACCGCACACTCACAAGTAAAATTTATTAAGTGCGTTTTATGTACTTGTAAACAGAAAATTTACTTACTTCCACGCAACAAAATTTCCAATATAATGCTTGTTGCATTGCATGGAACACTGAAAAGTGCTTAAAAAATACCAAAAATATTACATAAATTGAAAGAAAAACAATTTCCTTATTTATGATGCTTGAAAACACAAAATAAATCAAAATTTTCCTCTATGAAATATGAAACTGCACTTTTTTTCCAACCAATTATCAGCATCATCATCGCCGTAAGCACATTCGCTTAAAACTCATGCCATACCAAACTCTTAAATACATCCATGCATATATTCACATATATTAATGTATATAACTATGTATATATGTATGTGCGTGTGTGTGTGTATGTATGCAGTTGCATTCCTTGATACTTATGGTAAATAAATATTAATGAACGCAATTTTTATAATAGTGATGAGATTGTGAATAACGTTTTATTCATATTTTTGCACACACAGAAGTAGAAAACCAGCTATTCTATCAAATTATTGATGGTCAGCAAATTCAGATATTTTCCGAGTCACAATTTTACATAGAGTATTTTCACCCGAGAGGAGCTAAAGCTATTCGTATTTCGATTCGCATTGCAAATTCCTGTTATTTGTACGCATAAGAGACCTGCATAAACAGTCTTTAAATGTAAATACATCTTGTTTTTTATATGTGTTCTCGTCGCATGTATTATAATAAACAGATAATAAATGCTGTCTCATTATAAACGAAGCACGATGAATGTATTGGTGTACGTGGATATGAGTGTTAACAACCGATGTCTCCAAGACTTCTTGTTCATAACAAACAATCAAGAGAAGTAGTGTTGATCAGTGTATGCTTGTTATTTTGCATATTGTACGTTTGAGTGTGTGTAAGATGTAGATGGTAAGCTATTATGTGATTAAGCGCATACAACTAATGTCAATGCATGTGTGTGCGTTTGCATGTACGCAGAAAAATGAAAGATCATACACACATACATGCATGACGTTTGTATACGCGGCCATGCGTAGGAACGAGCAAACATCACAAATTCTTCCATCACGAAGTATTTTATTCTTTACTCCTATACCTGTAATAACTGAAACAAATTTCTTGCAAACAGTGTTGTTTAGCGTTTGTTTTAGAAGATTTCGCTGTAGTAAAGAATTTGAAAAATACCTCATGTCTTAAAAATTCTTATAAGGGGTCTTGTGCAAGACACTAGTTCGCATACAATTTTTGTTATGTAGTATCTACATTCTCGTGTATGTTTGTGTGTGTGCGTTAGAGAAAAATCGAGATAGAAAGTAGTGTTGTAAAAAGCGGCTACTTTTGAATACTCAGTACTACTTGATACTTTTTTAATTGGGTACTCGATACTACTCAATACTTTATATATGTATGTATATGGGCAGTTAAAAATTATTATTTATATTATTTTATTGATGATGCAATATGGAAAAACAAAGATTAAATACAAATGAAAATAAATAAGTTTGAAGATTAGTTTTTGTACATAAAAATTTTTTAACGTACTCTTAACACTTCTAGTGCATTAATCTCTTAAATTATCTTCTAAATATTTTTTTCTCACAATTGATGTTATTACATAGTCATTGTTGAAATGTGGAAATAAAATTTTACCGACATTGAAAGAATTTAAAATATTTTTCATGTTTGTGAGGACCTGACTTGCTGGTTATATTGTATCACGTGCCATCCTTCCACTATTCTAAAGGGTCAATCAAAATAATTCCGAACAGAAATGCTATTTGTTACACTAACTCCATGAGGTTCAGAGTCACATTTATTTGTATCAAGCTCACAGAGTTGTATAATTCTGATGTATTTTAAAGGAAGACTTTCGCTTGAATACTACGAAATGCAACAATGAAAGTAATGAGTATTACTTTTGTATATTGAGTACCGGGAAAAACTCCCGGTATTGAGTCCTCAGTACTCAAATACTCAACACTTTTACAACACTAATAGAAAGTCAATTAAGTACACTATCCGCTGGTAAACAAATTTTTACTGTGTCCATACGATTTTAAAACTTAATCAACTGAACTCAGTGTGTGTTCAGTTCACTCCAATCACGTGAGTGAAGCTCATCTCTAAGCCGTATCAATGTGCGCATAGATATTCCATTAACATCTTCTCTTATTTGTTCGCTGCATGTTGAAGCATTGTTATACGGATGAAATTTGATGGTAAAAGTTAAGCATGGAATTTAAGGCATGTATTGAAATGTTAAAATTAAGTGATGGCGCCTCACATTTATATCTACATTTATTAAAATATTTTCAAGGGCGCATTACTTACACAGTATTGGAAAATTAACGCCCCCACATGGGGCACGTAATTTTTGGAAAACAAAAATGTGAAAATTAATTACAGTTGACATTAAAAAAAATCGGAAGTGATAAGTCTGGTAACCGCGTCAGCCACATAAACAAACCAATAATTTTTAGGTTTCCATACACCAAATGTGAAAAGGGATCCTATTGTTTTAGTCACTATGTTCATCTGTCTGTCGCTCCGTCGCTCCGTCTGAGATACCAACTTGAAACTTTAGCCACTACAATAAAAAATATATGAAAGATAAAAATTAAAAGGTGTTCTAAAGCAAGCAATGAAACATGTTGAAATCCTAATGTAATATACCGACAATTATATATGTATAGACATTTCAAATTTTCAAAGTTCGTGTATTTTTATGCAAAAATTAACACTGAAATTAAAAAAAAAACAATATTAAAGGGTATTCTATCAGTTAATGTAATTTTGACTATAAATTTAGACAACTTTCTGTATCTTGAAAACGGTGGGAGGCAGGCAAACTCCTCAAACGATCAAAAACGCTTAAACTAAAAAATCCAAAACTAAAAAAATTATCGAAATGAAAAAATCGCCAAAAAACGAAAAAATCACCAAAAAGGAAAGAAGTCGGCGCTAAACCGAAAAGAAGTTTACCGGGTACTAAATTTTTTTTTAATTTCTACATCACCTCTCCTCTCCTAAGGAAGGTGAGAAACATACACATATGCATGTTGATAGGCATGAGTGTTACTTCTCTGTAAAAATAAATTAAAGCTTAATTATCCAAAATTTTAGTTTTCTCAGTATCCAGACAAAAAATTTTTTCATAAACAGTATTTAGCCTTCTCCAGGATTCTAGTCGGACAAAGTTATGTTCAAATTTGAAGATCTGTCTGACCACAAAATTTATATTAAAGTAACAATGAAATATAATTACTTGCCACCAATGGCTCAAAAATTTTAATTTTTCCGGTTTGTCAATAAGAAGGTTGTAAACGTTTAGTCCAGTTAATTAAAAAAATAATCAAATAAATATACAAAGACAGTGGCGCATATTCATTAAGTATACTTTAAAATTTAAAACCAGTATTACCATAAAAATACTAGTTTTAAACTATTAAAGTAGCTTGAATATACGTCAATGGTTTTAATTCTATTTGAAAAAGTATATATATATACCCCAATAATCATAAAAAAATAAAATGAATTTGAAATTCATTTCAGGAAAATTTTGTATGGAAAATTTTAAATAAAATACATTTCAAATTCGTTTCAAATTTTATAAATATGGGGGATAGTCTTTAATAATTTTTGGAAGTTCTATTAATTAATGAAAGATGTAATTAAAAAAAAATGGCATATACCCAGATTACTGCATTGGAGAGTGTGCTTTTCAACTAAGTAAAATATTAATCATCATTGCGTTCCAGCAATTCTATAGAATTACATAAAAAATTTTTCTAGAAAATATTTATTTTTAAACTCTACACATAAAAAAGTATTCCCAAAAAATTTTTAAACAAATATTTGTTTGAAATCAAACTTAGTTTCAGTAAATAATCTCTACTGTTCCACTAAATTAATTTGTACGAAAAAACTGTGTAGAGAAGAAACAGGCCACGACGTTTGTCGGCTACTTTTCGGCATTTACATGTATAGAACACGATCAATCAAAATAAGCAACAACAACCGCACAACAGCACGTTGTTCCTATCAACAAGCAAGATAAACACCAACACACTGAAGTAACATTTTCTCTCAGCCGAACTATAATTCATTTAAATTTTTACAAAATTTTTATCACAATTTACAAAATTATTTGTAGGACCGCATTCAAATAAAATATTTACTGATTCATCGAATTTGGTTACTGAAAATGAAATTTAGTTTTTTCTGTGTATGTAAATGAGTACACTAACAAACAAATGCTAATTAAAACTTTCCAATAAATATCTATGTCTACTTATCAAAAAATTTTAGTTGCTTTTATTCAACTTTATCACCAAGTCAATTACTCTTATGATAAAAAAATATATGTAGTATATATAATAAATGGAGCAATCCTAAACAAATTTTTAGCAATTTTTAATATGTTTATGTTACGAAAAACTGCATATGAAGTTTTCTTGATAATTGATATTAAATTTCAGTTTTATCCTTTACTTACATACACATACATACATATGTACATATATGTGTATAAAGTATGTGTGTATAAAAATACTTATACAATAAATTTTTGACGATACAAACTCTTTTTTGACATTGAGAAATTAGATAAAATGCTTACTTAAGTGTGCCATCAAAAACAATTGTTTGAGGCAAACAAAATCAATAAATCTCAATCACCATAGGGCACGTGTTTTGTTTATACACGTTTTTTTATAATTAAAGTTTGAGAGTCTTTGCTTTCATTTGCTTTGGTTTAGTCAAGACAAGCACCAGTTTAAGGTTTTAATATTAACAGTTTGGGATGCAACACACTATTGGCTTAGTTAGTTCACAAATCATTTTTTTAGTATTGCATAAAAGAAACATTTTTAGACTTACTGTAACACTCTGTTATTTTTAAGAATACATGGCTATAAAGATGCAGTAGAACATGTCTATAATGAACTCATTTATATAACATATATATTAGATCACATATAAGAATATATTACTAAGTCATTAGTATTTCTTATTAATTTTGAACAGTTACACACTACCAGCCAAATGAAAATTAAACCACATAAAACATACTTACATATGCGCATTTATATATGTATATAGATTTTTATTGTTAATACAAGTTATGAGTTAACACCCTTATTTTGAATTTTGGTACAAAATAAAAAAATTAAAAATCACGGATTTGTTGCATATGTAAATAGATACGTGAATGATTGTGATTCATCGTATGAATTAAGTTTCTAATCACTAACTTACAATATTGCTATTGTTGTTTGCGCGTTATTCATTATGCACATGTTTTAATTAATTCAAAATTTTGGCTTACACTTTAAATAAGTATATTTCTATTTTTCATTTGCAAATAGCTATTAATTTTTGTTAGTTTTTCATTTCTCCTGGAATTTATTTATTTTTTCTCTGTTTGTTTTACTTGACCATATTTTAGTTAAACAATGCCAAACACTGCTGCGAGGTTGTCATGCGATTCCGTTTATGATCGATTGTGAACAAATGCAGCAACCATCTTAGGAAAAGCTTTTTTCATTCAAAATTGAAACACTGAGCCATACGAGATGGTTCAATGGTCTCCACAATTTCTATCTTTCAATCGTGGGCGTCCGAAATGTTTAGAATCTACCTTGTATAGTGACAACGAAATTTAGTAAATAACTTTTTTTAGCATTGAAGTTGATGGTGAAGTGTCCGCATAGTATTTATAAAACATATTTAATGAGCACACGAATTCCTCTTTTTTTCTATTTAAGTCTATCACGCACTAGTCTGCTATCAATGGCTATCAAAAACAAACTAAATGACACACCATGTTTTGGCAAAAGCCAACTGATAGTATTCAAAAAGATGACAAATACACAAAATTGTGAACTTGTTCTTTACGGGACTAATTACAATTGTTTTTGGTGTATTTTGTATATTAAAACTTAGTTTAAGGTTTTTTAAGAATAAATCTAAAATGAAAAGCTATTTTGACTTGTCTGCAGAATACCACCTTTACACCAATAGGCAGGATCTGATTTTATAAACTATTTTATATTTTAGTAGTTTCTGCCTAGAGTATATATTTTTAATTTTTAATTTTAAGGGCATGCGTATTTTGAACCATATTGGAGCTTTTTGACCTTTGACCTCATTTGCAGTCACTGATCTTTTTCAGATTTTTATACTTTTGGAAGTTTTGCATTACCTTATTTGCAGCAATGTGGTCTTGTGGTAGTTGGTATTTGGTGTTTTTTTTTAATAAAATTTTTTTTCCGATTTTACTAATAGTTTTAATTGATGATAGCTTCAAAAGCAAAATTTTTGTAACCTCAAATTATTTATTTGATACAACTATGTAGCTTACTCTGCTTTTATATTGATATTTACTAATGTAAAGAATGTATGTAACATCAGAAGAGCAACCATCAAAAAATGAATTTGCATTTTGCATTGATGGCCTCAATTGTGATGGATCATTTGTTTCACCACTCTCCGTCGTATTTTAATTGAAATATTTTAAAAATTTCTTCTTTTAAAATTCTAGTTGCCGATTTGAATTTTCAAACAATTCTGAAATCAATTTTGGTTTAATTTTGAACTTATTAATTTTTTTTTCAACAAAATATTTGTGTGTATATATTTTTAAGTTGTGCCTTGGATTAGGCTTTCATAGAACTTTAATCTTTAACACGATAAATTTCATATGCCAGAATCGTACATTGTTGTAAGAACCTTTATAATTATAGTTCCTATAATACTGCACAAAATATGTCTACTTGCGCCGTGCGTAGTCAATTCTGCAAGTTCTTAGAAACAATTTCAAATTGTTTAGCTTTAAATTATTATTCAATTTGAAAATTAATGGCCAAAAGAAAAAAACAGAAACAAAAAATGATACAGCAGCAATCCACAAAAAATATTAAAAAAAAAATTAAAACACAAATTAAACACAACAAAAAACCTTAAAATGTTTTTTCTTCTTATATTTAAATGAGAGGAAGAGACACATTTCATGAATGACGAGATGCAAAATCAAGAATTTTATCAGTGTTGTTTCGATTGTAGACCTTAGCGGTTGTCGAATAAAGAAAATAAAAATCAAATGAAATACAGAATAACGTGTGTGTGGTAGCATCGCTAAAATAAATCTAATAACAAAAAGTAAAAAAAGAAAACATTTGCAAATAAAAAAAAATGTTTATGCTAAAAGAAATCTAATATATAGAAAAATCACTATAATAGTGTGATCATTAAAAATCTTTTTATAAAAACTTAAATTACAATGGGAGCGGCAAGCGTCAAGCTATAATTAAGATAAATGAAAATCTATAGATGAGAGCATCTCATTCTATATAAGAGACAATAAACAAAATAAATAATAAATAAAAGTATTTCAATATGAATATGCTAATATATACTTATTTTATTTGTGCGAAAAAGAAGCTTAAGTGGAGAAAAATTTTAAGATTTATAATATTACTAAAATTTTAATGAAAAAGTTCAAAAAATGTAAATGTATGAAATTTCTCAGCGATTCCAAAATATTTCAATGACGTTCCAAGTAAAACACTTTGAATTTTCTTTCAGTATCGAATACCGCACTTTGCTGCCTGATATATAATTCAAAATTAAGGTATTACGTTTTACAAATTTTTGCTTGTTGTTTTGGTTAAGTAACATCTATATGCATTTGGTATTTACTTATAAAACTTATCAGTAGACTTCAACCCATAAGCATAAACAAACTACATATGCATACATCAGTGTTGCTTGCCAAAAAAGAAGCAAGCAACAATTTGAAACTTATTTGCCGGTGGTTAAGCATTGTCTATATATTTGATTGGTGCTTTGCTAAATCATCAATGGACTTCAACCACATATTTTGAAGAGCCACAAACCTCTTATCTTATGCACAGACTTTTAAAACTTATTTGAGAATTCAAAAATAATTTTTAATTAAAAGAAACTTACGACAATATGTCAAATAATAAAATTCTTAAATTAAATAATGAATGTCAAATATATATACATATATATATATATATATATAGATAAATATATATATATATATGTGCCCTAAATTATGAAAGTGGTCTAAGTCACATGCATTTTTGCTTCGAAATATTAAATAAATACTGAAAAAACTTTAATAAATATTTAACAAATATTAAATAAATTTATATTAATCGAGACCAGTACAACTCAATATTAAAATGTTGCATAATATAAAATAGTTTTTTGATTTGTTCAAATGTAATCTGCTAAATACCTCGACCAAAGAAATATATGACTTAGACCACTTTCATAATTAAGGGCACATATACATATATATATATAATTTTAATTTGATTTCTGATTACATGTGGTTAGTCGCCTTGCCGCGTTGATTGTAGTTTAATTGTTTACATATGTAAAATAAATAAACATACAAATTGTTTAAAATACCATAAAGTTACTCTTGTTGGTTTTTTTATTGCACGCATGTGTTGAACAAAAAACAATAGATTGTTTACTTAAGTTTGTCGAATTGAATATTATATGGCCATATACATACATATATATGTTTGTAAGTATCTACACATATGTATATATACAAGTACAAAAACCAGCCGCTCGCCAACTACAAAAAGCGCAGAACAAGCCAAAAACTTCAGCCTTAACTGTAGCAGGTTGAGTCACTATTTATATTCGAACACCAGCAGCCAGCCAGACTCTGCAGTATTAAAATACAAATTGATAAATCTCTCAGTTTGTATTTTTTTTGTTGCTTTTGGGCTCTCCAACCTTATCTGGCTATTTCTATAGTACGTCGTATATATTAACACATGTATTGACATACAACATTCGTAAAGATTAATACCGGTAAGTAGTGTTTATTAAATTTTTTAAACATTTATAAGTATTCGCTGTTAAAAAAAGAGTTCAATAATGCAATAAAATATTTTGCTGTAGGTTGTGTTAGATTATATAATATAATAACAATAGAGATGCGTATTTAAATACAAAATATGTACATATGTATATTGGGGTACTCAAAGGAAAGTTTTAAGCGTCATAGTGTTGTATATTTGTTTAGTATAATTATTTTTGCTTTTGTTTTTTCTTTCTAATAAAAATGTTTAAAGCATTGTGACACTTTGAATACACCACATATGTATGTATATGTGTGTATACTTAAAAATAGAAAACAAATTTATGAGTGTCCTTTGACTCTCGACTCCCAGACTGATAGACTAGCAAGCAAACCACTAGTACTATAAGTCTTCTTTAATTAATCAAAATGAAAAATAACAACCAAGACTATGATATTAGGCTATGCTGAATCTTATGAACCCATCACCTCCCTGCTTATGGTGTTGAATATAAACTTTTTTCTTTTTTTTTAATATTTTGGGTTACTAACTTTTATATACCAAGAAAATTTAAATTTTCCAGCTCTGAATCGTGGTTTTGATTTAAGACCGAAGTCTCTATCTAGCTTTTCTGGAATCGTACAGACAAACAGACGTGCATAGCTTATTCAACTTCTTAATTCATAAGAACCCAGAATATATATAGGGGATTCAAGCAGTAGTCTTAAATATCGTAATGTTTTAAAATTTTTATTTAAAAGAAAAAGCAAAACCAAAAAAATATATATTAAAATTATTTAAATCATTATGACACTATGACACTTAGACAACCATTTGAATCACCAATTGTTTGTTTGTGGGGTCGCTCTGCTATAAAAATCGTGGAAATTATACACGGAATAACAAACAAACAGTTACACTTTCGGTGCGGGGTATAACAAATTAACACCGATGCTTAGAAATTAAACTTCTTTGAAATATTTAAAAACAGGTTATTTTGTATTCCGAATAATCATTGCGCTTCTTTCTCTTTTTTTTTATTGCAATATCTTAGTTTTGTTTAACGAATGTCAAAAAGAATATGAACCTATTTTATATTTTGAGCCGAACACATCAAAATATTATTGTAATTGAAGGCTGTGTATTTACATAATTCATGATAATAATAACATCATGATCACTAAAACAAAAATTACCTAATGTTGAGTTCCCCTTTATGTAAAAGTATTTAAAATTTTTCGTTGCTAATAACCGTATAAATTACCACATGATGTACAAACAGTTATTAAGTTGAAGCTCATTTGCTTGTGTATTGTAAATTTTTAAGGCCAACACAAAATGTTAGTAAAATCGAGCAGAAAACAATGAATCAAGATACTAAAAAAATAAATTAAACAGTTTAATTAATGGAATGGTATATATTTCATTCAGAAAATCAAGCAGGTTTCTTTAATTTGTCTTCTCTAGAAGCCTTAAATAGAAACTTAAAAAAGATTATTTGTTGTTGGTTAACAACGTCTAGATCAGGGAAGCCCAATAATGTTTTGCAGCTGTATGGGTGAGAGAATTTGAACTACAGTGAAATGAAAAAGTGGGCACAAAGATTTTAATTAAAATTTAATTACAAGAATTTGTTTTGGAACAAAAAAGGTAAAGGGTACAGTTCAAACTGAATTTTCTATTTTCCGATTTGGAAAAATGAAAAACTGTTCAACACATTTTTCTGTTTTAAAATTTTACTTTTTAAAAAACAAAATGTATTGAACATTTTCTGACTTTATCAAGTAAACAAATAGTAAATTCCTTAATAAAAACTCCATCGGTAAACGTTTACCTTACATAACAATATATAAGGTCACTACGCTTGAAAGTTATTTTCGTTAATTAAAATATAACTTGTTTTCATTAGTTTCTTTTCTTGCAATCATTTCCTAAATTTTCCTCATCATTATATGTAACCGTACTGATATGAAAAGTCTAATAATGTATCTAAATAACATTTTATACTGCCTCTTACATGTTGGATAACATAAAATACATTGGGCATTATCAAAGACATTGTATATCGAAAAGTATTTTCTCAATTCTATCATTTATATTATTCACTGTAGTTGAAAAAATATCAATACAGCCGCTACGCATGTGCACTTGTTGCCGTCTGGCAGACAACTAAATTAAATGAGCATAACAAAGTGATGGGTAGAGCCAATTAACAATTGTTGAATGAAACGGACATCTATGGTCTAGATGCATTTCGTTGCTGCTTAAGTATTAGAGTTTTGTCAGCTTTTATCAATTGTGGTTGAAGTCTATTGATGAGTTGCTTAAACAACAACGAAATGCATCTAGACATGCATGACCAAAAACTAATAAAATTCTTCAAGTTCGTAAAGTACATATCACTCGTTTACTTCAACAGTGTCATAGCTCCAAATTGTTATTTTACAGAAAACTGTTTTAAAAATTCTACTTTCACACAACATACACAGAAAAACTAAATTTCATTTTGAGTACTCAAACTCATTGATCAATAAACATCTTGTGTTAATGCGGATCTACAAATAATTTTGTAAATTCTGATGAGAATTTTGTAAAAATTTAAATTTAACCGCCCTGCAAATAATATTAGACTACGTAGTCGGATCTAGATGAAACAAATTAGTTACATCATGGTCCCATGTAATGTAGCCATGGACCATGTCGTTTTCACACAAGCATTCAATGCTGCACGATATGTGTTCGTGTTTAAACGATTATGATCGTTCTTCTTAGGCACTTACAAATTGTATGCGAGTAGTCTATAATTATCCGATATGGGGTAGTTTTGAAAGTGGTCCGATGTAATGCAAAGTTCGACCTTGTGGTCCATCCCTAAGACATCACAATGTTAAATCGACCATGTTTTATCCATACATTGGGACTAGTTTTGTAATAGTCCTGGTCTTTTATGGAGTAGTCCTTACATGCATGTATGGACTAGTCGCGTTATTTGCAGCGCGAGCTCAGCTGCAAGAATTATTTATTTAAGTGTGTTAGCGATCATCTTGTTTGTAGATATACAACTTACTTAAGATTTGTTTTCAAATGATTCGTAGCACAACCACAATCGTAAGCTTATAGCATGTTTCTATCGACTTAAAATCAGGTAAGCTTATGTTAATCACTTCAAGGTGTTTCCACCGAGGTTGTGAGTGATTTGTGGTTCGAATTTTCGTATTCCATTTATGCACGTACTCTATAAGGTAGGCACAGCAGTCAATTTTATCCACATGAAGTTGACATTCAAAATAGATTAGATAAATATATTTTTTTTTCGAAATTGTTAATCACTATTGATGAATGACCTAGGGATGGAGCTTGTAATTTTAAAAGCAATGCAGGGTTGCGTAGATAAGTCCAGTTCGAAAAATAGTATTTTCGAAATGATTTAAAATAAATCAACCACTTTGAGGTTATTTATCCATATGCAAAATGTATGGTAGATTATGTATAAATTAACATAATTTGCTAAAATCACCATGATTTGTCTAAATCATGCAGGTGGAAATATTATTAAATATTAATTTATTAATTTTTTCCTTTAATTTATATTAAAAATTTACTTTAAATAGCTGATGTTGATAAAAATCTCTAACCCTCTAGATAGGCATTGGTGCTGATGATGTACATGGCTGCACAGAAAAGTATCGGTATTTCCCCCAGATAATAAAGCCTGGTTTGATTTTTCTTCTCTTCTTTAGAAACTCACATTAGTTAATAAAAATATTTCATTCAATAAGAATTGAAAATACTGAACTTAGATTAAGAAAATGTTCCCGATTAAAATTCACTCTAAATTAAATATATATTACTTATACGGGATTTTCACGATGACTTTTTCCCCTGCATTTTTCTTGAATTCTCTTTTGTGTTGCTACCCCTTTGATTGCCTTTTTACCCCGTTTGTCAATAAACTCTAGAAAAGTCACAGTAAAAAGTCATAGTGTGAATCCCGTATAATATGTATTTTGTTTTTAATGAAAAACAGTTTTGATTTTGTATATGTATATGTGGCAAAAAGGAAAAAGTGCGTTAGTCGAGATAAGCTAATTTTTATTTAATGGCAAACCTCTATCTTCATATTCAAAAGTACACCTGGGAAAAATTTCTAAATTATTCTTTGTGATTTTCAAATAGTTACAACGCAATGACTTGCTGCTTATCTTTTATCGACTTATAGCTTTATATGGAGCAATAGCTTAATTTAGTTTTTATTTTGGTATATTTCAAATTTAATATCTTCCTTAATAAAATATAAGTAAATACTGAACTTTACAATTTCACTGCAAAAGATATATATTTCTGAAAATCGACTTCAAAGATTGAAAGCGCTCTTTTACAAAATAGTAATATATGACTTAGGCCCAATAATTGACTTCTCAATTATGTGTCATTTATCTTTAAGTGTCTCTTAAGTACCGAATTCATTTTTTCAGTATAAAGTTGAGAGTCATTTAAATGCCCAACCTTGCCTATTTAAATCACACTTAAGCGGCCCATACACTACAACAGCATGCACGCACAATCAAGCGATTGAGCATTCATGCTCGAACCACACAACATACCAGCAAGCTGGTACAATATTCATTTCTTACAAAATTTCGGGAAGGGTGATTATAAATAGTGACACATATTTTGTTGCAATTATTATTGGTATGTTGTTAAAATTAGCAGCTATTTATAACTAAAGTTCTAAAATTCTGTTGACCATTGAAAGAAATTATATTTCAACAAATTATATTATATATAATATAATAATATATATATTAAATGCATCTTTGCTCCATGACAACTTTGCTAAACTGAGCTAATTTCACCATATACCACACCAGCGAGCTGGTAGCATCAGCAAAATATCAAACTCTACTTGACATCGCTACAGCAAACCGTACAATCGCACAAAATGCCCATACACGACCAACCGCTGGCACAAACACTTGATTGCGCATGCATGCTGTTGTAGTGTATGGCCCCCTTTAAGTGTTACGAGCATACCATATGTTATTGTGCTTGTGTGTGTTTATTGAAAACATGTACATGAACATCATGTGGTCGTATTAAAAAGAATTTCGTTTAATTTTCATAAATATATAACATATACAATGCATAGTATCATATCATGGAATAAATAAATAGAAAAATGCGTTCTGATGCTCTTTTGG
Source organism: Tachina grossa (assembly GCA_949987645.1). Lineage (NCBI taxonomy): Eukaryota > Metazoa > Arthropoda > Insecta > Diptera > Tachinidae > Tachina > Tachina grossa. Next base: position 125,042,636 of record OX465277.1, on the reverse strand, counting down.
TTTCATAAAATGTGTTTTTATGCAGTTTTAATTTTTTACATGTTGATAACCTAACTTTCTTATTTACATTAAACATCTGTTTTCTTTTAGAACTATCAACATTTCACAGTGCTACCACACTTTCATAGTATTTAAGTGATCATTTAATTTTACGACTGAAAAAATGAAACTGCAATTAAGTGCAACTTAAAATTAAGTAGCTATTAGCTAAATGACACTTAATTGAAAAGTCGATTATTGGGCCTTAAGCATTTTTCTTTATTACCACAGATGTATGTATGTATGAACCGTGTTGATGCTACTTCTCATAATTGTGCTAAAAAAAACACTAACATCTCACTTACAAAGGTGGCTGTCTATACTAAACTACGTTATCCTAAAAGTATACTATAATTTGTCTTGCATTTCTTTTAAAGCTTTTTTAAATGAAAGTGTTTTCATTTGTTTGCTTCCACATAACAACACAAGATATTGTGACGTCACTTTTGCTGAAGATGCTTTAAAAATACAAAGATCATGGTAACAGAAACTTGTTGATTCATTATATGACGTTACACTTTTTGTTTTAACTCCGCAAGGGAAATTTTGCCAAAATGAATTCAATGAATTTTGTTGATGTTATTCTTTGGTTTTCAATGATATCAAAGAAAAAAATATTAACGAAACAACGCGAATTGTCAAAAGACAGTAAATACTCATTGCATGAGTAATTAACATGTAATAAGATAAACACGAGAAGCAAACACACATGTTTTCATTCATGCATTTAACTTTGCTCTCATACTCTACTTAAACCGAATGTGGAGTTAAAATGAAAAATCAACAATACTTTTGGGGGACCTAAATACCTGCTAAATGTATCATTATGCATATATTAATTTAAATTCGACCACAAGTATGTATATTCATATGTATTTTCATATGTCTGGAGTTGTTGGCATTATTTATTGGTTGTGGTTTCAAGCTTTATTATATTTGCTAATAATATGTTATTCAATGTTTCGTTATACGTGTATTATCATATCATGAAATAAAAATCATATGTGAAATAAATTCTCAAATAATTATACATACATACATACATATAAAAAGAGGTAATACTTATCACCAGGGAGCGGACTTTCATGCGAATGCATATTTTTGTTTTGTGATAGTTAAAAATATATTGACTATTTCGGAGGGATATGAAAATATATTTGTTTGTATAAGAAACCAGCTACTATAGCTATAAAAGAAAATATAAATTTATAAAAGTGTTAAAAAGATAAGTTAAATAGTGAATAAAATAAATGTATAAAGTGTGTTCCTTTTAACTCCTATAAGGAGCATAGGGCCGTAATTTAATATATATGTATGTTTTTCTTTTCAAAATTTTATATATTTGTGAAAAAGCAAGGTGAATTGGAAGTGAAAAGGTGTGAAGAAGGCTAGATACGGATTAGGTTATTTTGTATTTTTGTTTATTTATATTTTCGTTTTAAATATTTTATGTATTTACTTGTGTATTTTTGAGTTACTTTTTATAATAAAAAAAACAAAGTAATACAAAAAATATATATTTATTGTCAGTATATGAATCATGTATTATCGGTCAATTGTGAGGTATATATACCTCAATTATGATCAGGCAAACTTGAGTAATATTTATACTTTCATTAATTTGTAGTAGACTTGGGTCGAACTCGTTCACTAGTTCATTTTTGCCACAAACCAGTGATCAAACCCATTTAAATTACATGGGTTTGATCACTGGTTTGTGGCAAAAATGAACTAGTGAACGAGTTCGACCCAAGTCTAATTTGTAGAAAGCAGTAGAGTGAGCATTTCTAATATATGTTATATAGTCGATGAAATTCATTGGTTAGAGAAAGACAACATCGCAAGAGTTTCCATTACATTTTTCATTTTACGCTTAATAACGTGATTGAAACTTTGTTCTACGTAATGGTGAATATATCCTGCATGACTACCAATCAAATGACCAGTAAATTCACTGATACTATTCTTGTAGGGTACTAAGATGCACTTTTTATGAAAAATTCTCTAAATTTTGCTTAGAATAATTTTTGAGTTTTGTTATACGAATCGTTTTTTTTTGTTTTAAATAATAATTTAAAAAAAATTTTAAAAATGTTTACATAAAATTTTTTTGGTGCTTATTTTTAAGTGAATATTTTTTCCATATTTTTAATCTTTAGGTGTAGTTGTTAAAGTGAAGTTTTACTTGCATAAACAACAAGATACAAAATTTGAATGAAATCATTTGTTAATTCTGTTTCTTTATATATTCCCAAAATATCGAATATGAGATTGTAATTTTGGAAAAATATTCTTTTCTATTCATTGTCATGAACGCTACGTTTGATTATGTTTTGTAAACATTGTATTGAATTGAAGTGCATTATTATTAAAGTTGATGTCTCACGTATTACGAAATTTAAGTCATTGAAAAGAGAATTATATTAATTTTTTTTTTTTATTATTAGAAAACATTCGAGTTTCTTAAGTTTATTCTTAGTAGGCAATTGGTGAGTGCGTGTAAAAATGTTTTGAATGTCATGCGAAATTTTGGAAAATCGAAAACAAGAAAAGCTTAAATTTGGAATTATTTTTCACCCAGATTTCGAATAATTTTTTTGAGTTAAGTACATTCGCAAAACTAAGATAAAAAAATCTAAAAACTGGTAAAGAAAAAAAATGAATTTCAAGTTTACGAAGGTTTGTATTTCGCTTTATTTGCCTTTCTTTCATGGCCATAAAAGTACGACTTTCTTTAAGAAAAATGCCTTTATATAAATACAATCTGATGAAATAGTAATTATAAAACTACGTGGCTAGGTGCATTTTAAATAAAATATATATTTATAATATGCAATATGTTATTGGACCACGTTACTACAAGCGTTTACTGATGCACTATAAGTGTTGTTGGTTTATCGGAGTACAGTGTTGTTAGTGTAATAACAATAGTAATAATTGCAGTAGCAGCAGTTGTAGTAGTAGTATGTTACAGTAGTAGTAGTGGTAATAGCAGAAATAACCCTACAAACATTTGGAAGATATCTTACCCAGGGGATATAAATACAATATCTTATTTTTAGTTAATTTTAATTTTTATTCGAACTCCATTTGTTTCTATATTTGTGATTTGAACGGGCTAATATCTTATTTTTATCATTTATATTAAAATATTTTCATTTAAGTGAAACTTTTTGAGTGAACAGTTCAAAATGTATTGACTATTTATTTTTTCCTTTAACAAGGTATTTTTTGTCATTAAAATGTTGAATTTTTTTCAGCCTGGCGTTTTATCACACGCGCAGTAAATTTATAATATCAATATGTTTTTAACTAGAAGATAAAAAGTATTGAATTTAAAATAAAATCAATAAGAAAATTATCAAAACATTATGTAAGGAAATTTCTTTTTATACTGAACATGTGATGACTCCCGTGATGATAAATTAAATTTGGTTGACCATAAAAAATTGCTTTAAATTTAAATTAATGGTAGTTTTATAAATCGCACTTTTTCCTCAAAAGCGTAACAACTCGAAATTTTCAAATTTTCACTTTTTGCAAAAAACCAAGCAACAGAGGGCATATCTACCCACTGTAAAAATCTCCCTTTGATTTGTCTTCTTTTCCGTAAAAAAAACCGTTATGAATCTCTTTGTGTTTTTAGAATAACTACTTTAGTCTCAATTAAAGGAAGACATTTTTAGTTGTTTGCAAGTTTGTCCTGTTATAAGCATAAACAACAACAAAAGAAACAATAGGTCGAGTAAATAAAGATGTACTTTATACTACAAAGTACCAAGTACTAGCAGTAGCTTTAACTTTTCAGTACCAGCTATCCTGAGTTTAAATTTGTTAGCCCAATGCTTAAAACAGTCACATTTGTAGCATATACGTAATACATTTATGATTGGGCACGTTCTCTACATTCTGTTCTTTGTTTGTTTATTCAAGTCACTTTTTAAGCATTTCTGGTAATAATTTTCGCATCAGTTATTGATCATTGAAGGTAGTCGAAAAAGACTCATTTTGATGAAACAATCTTCGATATGCTGACTGGGTGTTGTAATGGAAACAAATTTCTATATATTTTTTCTTTAAACATTTACTTCTACTATTGAAACATTTTAATGCCCTATTGTGATTACCTGCTTAAAATATCATCAAATTAAATTGTTATAATCAATTTAAGGCTATTGCAATATATAATAAATTTATTATTTTATATATTTTCATAAGATTGTTTTAATTGATTTTTATTTGCTGGTGATTAAGCATTGTCTATATATTTCATTGGTGCTTAGCCTAACCTTACGTAGACTTCAACCATATATTTTGTGATTTTCAAAAATATTATTATTTGTGAATTCTCAAATAAGTTTTGAAAGTCTGTGCATAAGATAAGAGGTTTGTGACTGTTCAAAGTATGTGGTTGAAGTATACCGATGATGTGCCTAAGAATCAATGAAATATATAGACAATACTTAACCACCTGAAAATAAATTGCTATTATTATGTATTTATTTTTATGCCAGAAGTACAACGCTATTAATAAAATATTTTTCTTTTATTTTCAGCAAACACTTTTATACAATATTGAGGTAAGTTGAGTTAAGTTTAGTTTATTTATGTAACAAGGCTTGTATGTAAGCATATTTTCACTATCGATTTAAGGTTAGATTAGGTTAGGAAGAGTGGTACTAAAAACGCGCCTCCACTCGGAGATCCAATTGGATCTTTTGTGATTCTCTTCTATTGTCCATTAAAAGTAATATCCCCCCACCCCCCGTTACAATTTATAACCAGAAGTGACCCTATTATCCATCATTAAGCCACTGAATTCCCATGACGAAGCTTACACTTCCCAATATTAGTAATGCTGTCATGGAAACGTCTGCTCAGCCATCTAAGCCTATGACAGACATATAATATCCCCATATTCATAAAATTTGAAACGAATTTGAAATGTATTTTATTTCAAATTTTCCATATAAAATTTTCCTAAAATGAATTTCAAATTCATTTTATTTTTTTTATGAATATGGGGGTATATATACAATGGTTTCTGGTTTCTCTTCATCCCCGCATATCCTACAAAAATCTGGAGTGCCAGTTTCCCAAATCAATTTAGTATTATTTTTAAATTCACGTGCCTACATAACCCATAGTGCAGCATTGCACGCTGTAATAACATTTATTAGTTACATATTACGTTTCTTCTTCTTCAATTTATTTGTTATTCCTCTTCTCTTCAAAATCTTTCGTCTGGCTCTTGTTATTTTGAATTTTGCTTGCTGTTCTTTATTATAATTCCTTTTAGTGCATTTTACACATTGCCAAATGATGAATGATGATCCATGCCGTAACAACCCAGTAAAAAATTACAGCCTTATTTATAAAACTTATTAAGGCTTTATAAAGGCTTTTAAGAAAAATTGTGTATGAAAACCCTTTATAAAGGCTTAATAAGTTTTATAAATAAGGCTGTTAGACATCACCATCGCAATTACTTTCCATAAAATTACTTTTCTTTCTGATTAGAAATCACATTACATAAAATTTAAAAAAATCATGTAGAACTTGATCGATGAGAAAAATGATTTTTTTAGTTTTAAAAGATTATGTCCACATGTTGCAAAGTAAAAGAAAAAAGTAATTTTCAATAATCAATAAATAGGTAAATTATTATGTTAGTAATCCAGCACAGAAGAGCTCGAGTAATTCCAAACCCAATTACCTTTTTTGAAATTTTTTGCTGGGAAGGTACAACAATTGAAATTAGTATAGAAAACTGTGGGAACTGTTTTACCTTAATTATTATGAGATGAAACGATACAATTATTTCGCATTTACTCAAACAACCTCATAAGTCAAAAAAGTAGTTTGCCAGAAAACAACTTTAAAATTTTAAATTTCGACACAATTCTTAATGGAAAAAGGAAATTTTATTTTTCTCTCAGAAGCTAAGTGCGTAAACAAGATATTTTTATGAAATTTTTACTTAATATTAATATCGTTATACAAGGATCTATTTTGCTTCATTAACTCTTAAATTCCATTTTTTTGAGTTATTACTTTATATTTATTAACGATATTTATTTCATTTTGTTTCTTTTTCTTAAAATTATCATTTTCTAAAACTTCAAAATTGTATTATTTTTGAATAAATAAAATTTAGAAAGTAAAATAAACTAGAATTTGGGAAAACAAAATAAAATAAAATAAAATAAAATTAAAAGTGCAATTATTTGACGGCGACTTAAAAACTTGAGTTGAAACATTTTTTTTTAAAACACTGATCTAATCTCCATGAATTCCATGTTGAAAATTTTTCAAAAACAATTAAGATTACAAAAACATTTGAGTGTAGCAGCAGAAAATTATAATTCTTTATCAAAAATCAAAAGGAAAATTTTAACAGGACGACGATATCTATCAGACAATGGCAGCCCATGAAAGACCACGAGCATGGGGCCAGAAGAAATATACACAAAAATTCCCAAGCTTTAATGATTTCAAGTAAGTAAAGATATGTAGACTCATCTCCAAGTGCCACTTATTCTTAGAAAATTCTCACTTCTACAAAATCAAAAAATTACATAAAATTCTTTAAGCGTTTCATGTGTGTGTGCAAAAATTCCCAGTTTCTTGAAAATAGTATTGTGCAAAAATATCATCCTAATTGTTGACTTAAATAATTTGGCAAGTGACGCTGTTATACCCACATAAACACATTAATAAGTATGTACATACCTATGTATATTCCCACAAATATTTATGGCCGGACTCTTTGCGTCACTTTGTTTTGTTATGATTTCATATCATGAAATCAAATTTTTTGGCTTATTCACTGTGTCAACAGTTAGGCCACCAATATTTTTGTTTGTAATACAAAATGATCTAACTACATACATATATACGTACATGTGCACATATCTATGAGAGCCATTTTTTAAAAAGCTAAAAATAAAACGTGTTAAATACAAAGAATTAAGCCACGAGAGAGATAAAATAGTATAAAAAACTTATCAGTGAACAACTTAATTTGTTGGTGTCTGTGGTCATGTTGTTTTAAATCTTCCCTGCAGGAAATGCGAATAGTGAAATTGTAGTAATTTACTAGTGACATTGTCAGTAGTACTACTGACCAGAAAAAATCGAAAATTAAACATTTTTTGGCGATGACACAAAACACCAAGTAATTAAGTAATTCTTTTGGGACCACATTGAGACATTGGCACCAAAGATTCACTTGTAAATTTAAGGGTATCTATCTAGTCTATCAATATCGATATTTCCTCGTTCGATGTCAATAGTAGAATTGTAGTGATTTACTAGTGACATTGTCAATAGTACTAGGTATACCCCAGCCAATGTAATCGCCTATTGACATATAACAGAGCTGTCATTGAAAGTCTACCGGTAGACCTTAACACTCTTCTTTAACGATCATACGCAGACATTTGAACCAAAGATTCACTACCACATTTTAGTGAGCCTCATCTACAATTTTATAAAAATTGGGGCAAAAAAACAACAAACAAAGAAACACATACATACATATATATTAGTTTAATATAATTGAATAGCATAATTAGAAAGAAAAACCAACTATTGACGCGTTCATTCACAATGTCATCAGAAATACACTTGAACTGTTGTCTCTAGTGTTGAAAGTTGTCGAAATTTCAAGTAGTGCAACTTTCGCTAGAGAAAAGAGTGTTGCCATAGAGGCTGACTAGACGGTTTTTACTAATAAAGGGTCTTTCATTAGGAATTTGAAGGTTTTGACAGTTGATTCTTTTGCCAAATTACCATTCTGTTTTGCCAAATCACCATGGACGAATATATTTATATTGTTCGAAGAACGTTCCGATCTCTTCGTCCAGCATTTTAATTCTGTGATTGCCAGTCTTTGTGGCCAGATTTGAATGATGTAGACACCAAAAAAATTTAGTTTTAATACAACTGCGCAAGGCGATTCAGATTCAATTTTTATTGGTCAAAATATCAATATTTTCTTGAAATTTATCCTCACTGCCGTATTCAAAAAAAAAAACATTAATTTTGGCTTACAAACAACAACAACAACAAATTTTTAACCAACTTCAAAAAAGGAGGTTATCAATTCGTATGTATTTTTATTTTGACATTCTGGCTTCATATTTTTGTCTGAGTATAGCTCCAATTGGTCACATTGTAATATATATACAAAAGAGCCTAGAATATATTTATCACTGAAAAAAGCTGGGTTTATGTATTAAATTTTCAAAAATCTACTTTCTTGTTTTTATTAAGATGATTTTATTTTCATTATTAGGTAAATTTTTACAAAAAAAAAACAAACTATAAGAAAGCGTAAAATTAAAAAAATCAAAAGTTAAATCTTAACCCAAAATAAATTTGTATGAAAGCTTAAGATATAATCTTTCCATTAAAGAAGTAATTACAAAAACATCTTCCATAAAAAAAGATTCCGAACCACTGCGCGGTGTTGTCTGACACACAATTCACGACACATTGTTTAGTCTGCGCGAACGAAAACTGTCTTACGTTTTATAAAAACGTAAGAACATTAGCTCATATTAATTATTTAACTAATTTTATTGCAAATCTGTGTGGTGGTAAAACCATTATTATATCACAAAAAATTTAGTTGTTATTGCATATGGGGAAAATTTGTTCATTCATTATTAGAATAATTAGTGGCAACGAATAGCGTAAGCAACTCAATAAAAAAGTTAATAAATAGATAAAAATTTGAACATTTTTTTTTATTTGATTGAGAGATTTGTTCTGCGAGAAGAGAGACTACGTTAATTTAAAATAAAACAATTTATTAGATGCCTTATTTTTAGAAATTATTCAGGAAAAAGAAAACTATGTGCACATGGATTATTAAATGCTAATTTTTTCGCTTGTTATTTATTTATTAAAATATGCATGGAGTCTTTATTATACACTCTGGTATCTTTATAAATTACAGAGTATTGTAGTTTTTTTTCTATTTCCCTCTCAGAGAATTTTTTTGTTTCGTTATTTAGTAAAAAAAAACAATTGTGTTCGATTTGTTTTACTTCCAATTAACCAATTAATTTATTAAATTTTAATTCTAGTTATTATCAAATGCAATTAAAAAACAGCTGAAGTTCTATTTTACAAATTCATCTAAAAAAAAGCGAAAATTAATTTTGATATTTGATTGGGTTTTAATACGAGTATTTTACATATACCTCTATTTAAATACATACCGTCAGCTGAAATTCCAAACCACGTAATTAATTAAAAAATTCAAAACAGACTTTTTAAATAATTATTAGGTTTTATAGCGAAATACATGTTCCTAAAAATTTTCAAACATTTATCATAACAATCAGACGAATTAAAATTGAAAATAAAAAATTTTTACTTCAGTCACTTAAATAATTTTTATTAATTTTTTCTCTCTCCTATAAAATTTAAAAAAAGTTAGTTAAATGATATTACATTTCAACTAACGATATGTGGTTATTTGCAAAAAGTATTTGACGAAACTTATGACGTTATAATTTATATGCTTAAGAATTTAACTAATAAACAAACAGTATTCACACATTTTATGATTTACAAATAAATGACAGCAGAATAATTTTATTTTCACACATGTGAGAGATAAAAAAATTCATTGAGTTGAGCGATAAATTTAAATAAAAAAATTAAATAAAGGTAAGCATTTACATAAACAGGGTGCTCCATTGTTCAACGACAAGCAAAAAATTGTTGAAAAAGCATTTTTTAGTTACGCGATATACATATCGTTACCTTAATATAGAAAGGACCTAATTCATTATTTTTTTGAAATCGATTTTTTTGTATATTTCGATAGAAGAACATCGATTGAAAAAAATAATGAATTAGGTCCTTTTTATATTAAGGTAACGATATGTATGCATGTGCATACTATTTTTTTATATTTAATAATTTAATGAATGGCCATCATAAGCTACAACAAAATGTGAGACCCGAACACGGTAATATTTGGATGCGTCAGACGCTAAAAGGCCTAACTCCACTTTTCGAAAATTCTTCAATTTCGCTATTTTACTATCTAAGAGTCTGAACACAATGTAACAATAATTTATTGCGGTGCGGTTTTTCATACGATTTTGAAGTAAACAACCGCAGTGCGGAACGGCATAAATTTAAAATCTATTTTATTTTCATTTATTTCATTTCAATTTTTGACTCTCTTTCTCTTTCTGATGTTGCCATAGTTTTTGAATAATTGGCGGTGTTCACAACAAAAAACATGATTTTGAAGTTCAAAAATGTTTGTCACAAAATATAAAAGCTTAAAAAAATTATCAAATATATCTGCGAATGTATAAAATTTTAATCATTTTTTGTTTTTAGTTACTGCCATTACAAAATATTTAACAGAAAGAGTAAATTTTATTTAAAAATGTATGCACAAAAAAATTAATAAAAATTTAAACAAACAATGACAAGTATTGCCGTCGCCGTCTTCCGTTGTATTATGTTTATTTTTCTCTACCGCAACGAGAAATGGCACCGCACCGCAAACATTGTGTTTAGACTCTAACTAGTTTTGAACTCTTTGAAAACTATTTTGTTCTTCTTTTATTTAGACATTTTCTATTAAAAACATGAAAAATCAGCTTTGAATATTATTTGAATTTGTTCAAAAGCTACTCCAATTAATTCCAATTAATTAATTAATTAATTTAATTAAACGCATTAGTTTAATCAAGCAAGATTTCAATGTTATGAAATTTTACAAATCTAGCCAATGTATCTGTTACGCAGGAATCCCCCCTCCTTTTTTTCTGTTGCACGCCTTTTATAATTTAAAACAATTTTGGAAATCTATTTGCCAAACATTACTAATTTACTCAACTTTTTATTTTAAGGAGTTAGGCCTTTTAGCTTCTCACACGTGCATTTATCAATATACATACATATATATTCAATTCCAGTCATTCTAAAATTTATATTTTACGATAGTGTACAGCTGTTCTTTATTTACCATATAATTCAATATCTATTTGGCATCTACGCATACTTCAACGTTAAAATATGTTAGTGGATAGCAAAATCGACAAGTTGTCGTTATATTTAGCGATACGATTATCATAATAAATCCAGGTAGTGAACGTTTTCCTCCGATATCTTGAAACTACACACATACATTATCGAGCCATAATCGCTAAAAAAAATAAGCTTAAATGACACATATTTAGGACCACGTTTTTTTTACGAAAATCCATTTTTTACCATCGCAAATGATCAAATTTGGTCAAAAAATTAAGTTCGAAAATTATGTCGCTTGAGTTGTTTTTGCGGTTATGACACGATATGTTTGTAATTTTGTAATTTTATTTAAGTTTAAATTAAAATTTTTTCAATGAAGATGGCTAATGGATCTTTGGCATTGCGTTGAATTTTGGAGCGCCCTGTACATATGTTCATACATACATATGTACATACATACATACGCAAAGCGAAATTATCTATGTACGCAAATAAGATCCAAAGCAAACAATAAAATCTAAATAAAATAAATATAGGGTCTTACAATAAGGGCAAAACTACCAACTCTATTTAAACATCAATTCATATATAAAAGTAGTTTTCATATAGTTTATTTTATTTTTTATATGAAAATAGCTTTCATATATGAATTGATATTTAAATAGCATTGGTGAACTTGGCCTTAAGAAAGCTTAATTCTAATATTTAAAGAACGAAAAAAATTAAATCTCTTATTGAAAGACCCTATATATTTTTCTTATTAGCAAAAACCGCAATCTTCGTGTTTTTTAAAAGATAAAAAATTAAATAAATTTTTGTGCACTAGTGTCCTGCACAAGACTATTTATAAGACCTTTCAAGACATGAGAGACTGTTTCAAATGCTTTATTTACTACAGCGAAATATTCTAAACGAATCGCTAAACAACACTGTTGGCAAGACAAACAACCGAAAAAAATGTCTTGCCAACAGTGTTGCTTAACGATTCTTTTAGAATATTTCGCTGTAGTAAAGCATTTGAAAAAATCTCTCATGTCTTGAAAGGTCTTATAAATAGTATTGTGCAGGATACTATTGTGCACCACCAAAGTCTATATATGTATGTGCATATGAACCGAAGTTGAAAAGCACTAAAAGTAAAAAAAAATTTATTATATTTTTCGCAATGCAAAAAATTATAAATATATTTATGTTTATGGAGTCCCACAGTGATTTGAATTTCAAAAGCCGTATTTTTATACCATTTGAGGTCCGGTCAAAGACAGATTTTAAGTCATATCCAAACCATTAAAAGCGATATTTAACACTCTCTTATCAAACTTAAAATAGTGACTTACTGCCTTATTCATAAAAAATATTTCGCATTTATAAAGGCTTTATAAAAAAGTTTTGTATGAAAAACATTTTTTAAATCATAAATATTTTTTTATAAACAATGCCTTTAATGGGCCTGTGCCAGATGGTAGCAAAGTACTAGTGTAAGTAAATTTTTGACACTTCTGAGGTGAATAAAATTTCAGTAGCCCTGGGGGCTAGTAGAATTTTTGACACAACAGATAAATTTTTTACAAGCAGCAAATAAGAAGCATTGTATCATAAAAGGCAAAACCATCGCCGTCGCTTCGAGCCGTCGCCTTTTACACACATTCTCACGTCTCTTAAATGTAGTTAGACTGGGAAAAATTCATTGTTTATTTTCATTTCTGAAAAATTTTGCATCATTTATATAATATTATATAATTTTTTGCTACGAGAATATTGTTTTATAAAAAAATTTTCTTTTAAAAAAAATTATAGTAGTCGGCGGCTTGTAGTCAAATTTTTTGTTTCGCCGCCGCAGCAATTTTTTCATCAGCTTCTTTCTATGCTAAAGCGAATTTGTCAAAATTTTACATTGTCAAAAAAGATATCATTTGGCACAGCAGAAAAATTAAATTTTTTCCCCACAGGCAAATATTTTTTTACCATAATACTTTTCTACCGTTTGGCACACACCCAATATATAAAAAATTAAATATGCTGCATTTTGACGAGTGGCAGAAATTTCTTCCAGCTTTGGAAATGTCCTCGAAATATTTAACAGCCTATGGGCACTGGCACATTTAAGTACGTGTATAGTAGCCAACTGTGTCTAATTTACGTACTTTCTGTCTTTAATCCTTGAAGTGGTCAAATGGTAGTATAGAGAATAAAAAATATGTACAACAATGTAATAAAACTGCATTTTTAACATTTGTTAATACACTAATTATCCAAAATTATTGTTTTACTATCGTTTGAAATCCCCAATTATTCAAATAATTTTTTTTATATAATTTAAAATTAATTGTTCATGGGCTTAGCTAGTTTCTATGCGCATTACATAGTTGCAAATGCAGATCATTAGGGAATCTTTACCCAAAAATTTATTATACCATGTACAGATATTATTTTAAACTTTAATGTAAATACATACAGTTTTTGTATGTTTGTACTCAGGGTATGGATATATAATCAGACAAAAAATACGCTGATACTCGAGTTATTTATTCATTATCCGCCACCGGATACCCACATTTATGTATATAAAATGGAATGGAAAATATGTAGGTGTGTGTGTGTGGCTGTGTGGCTATTTGAAAACATGCTTAATGGGAGCATGTAAATAAAATAGCCCTGTATATACTCAGGTATAGCTGATTAATACTCGTAGTCAGAGTATTTTTTTTTACTCATGAGCATCATTGCAGCTCACAAAGTTTATAAATTTTAGTTGCTATGGTTTAGGCTGCGTAATTTAAAAAATGTGTGGAAACATAGTTGTTGCATGTTATAGATATTTAATTATAAACTACTTCCTGTGCTTGTATCTGAAGGTTTTTCTTAGTTTTAGCTGTACGCATTCATAGTTGTTTAGCGGCCAATATTCAAAATTTTACTTAAACCCATACTTTTGTCAGTCCATGTTGCAAGCAGCCTTATTTATAAAAATTATTAAGACTTAATAAAGGGCTTATAAAACAGATTTTTATGTAAATTTTTTTATTAAGCCCTTATAAAGCCTTAATAATTTTTATAAATAAGACATAAAGATTTTGACACTTCTTAGTCTGGCCTTTCTTTTCGTTAATTTGGACAATGGTAGAAATTACTTTGATTAAACACCGGATATAATAGAGTTGACAAATAAACGTATAATTGTCCAGTATATCTTTAATTTATCACGTAAAAGTATGTATGTATGTATTAGTGTCCTGCACAAGACTATTTATAAGACCTTTCAAGCCATGAGAGATTTTTTCCAATGCTTTACTACAGCGAAATATTCTAAAAGAATCGCTAAGGAACACTGTTGGCAAGTAATTTTTTTCGGTGGTTTGTCTTACCAACAGTGTTGTTTAGCGATTCTTTTAGAATATTTCGCTGTAGTAAAGCATTGGAAAAAATCTCTCATGTCTTGAAAAGTCTTATAAATACTCTTGTGCAGGACACTAGTATGTATATAAAATGTAATATTGTAATTGTGACATATCATATTAGTTATTTTATTATTATGCTTATATTTTTAGATTAATTTAAACTATTTTTATTATGCATTGTCCAATAAATATTACGATGTCTTAGGGCAATAGACAAAAATAGTTTACCTTTTTTTATCGTAGGCGAAGCACATGTTCATAAGCATATTTTTAGCTCATCTTTCATTTTCAAAGAATTTTTTTTTAATTTCTTTTTTAATGACGTCCACTGTGATAAGAAAGAAGGGTGTGTATTGATGTGTTAAATTTAACAAATTTTAAAAATAACTAATTCATCATTATTTGTGACGATATAAATGACGATATACATATGTACATACATATGTACTCGTATGTACATATCCAATACAAAAATTTTTTTTTTTGGAGCTATTGTGGATGTGGGATAGATAGCAAGAATGACTAAATAAATGAGCAAATTAGCATTAATTACCAAAAATAAGAATAACAAAACAATTAATTTTTGGTAATTTGTGCTGATAAAATTATAAATAAAATACACACAGTGGGAGGAAGCTGTAGCCAAAGTGTAGTCTAGAGGACATGCATTTGTTTACATTTTGCTTTCTATCGAAACTATTTTTTATACTCTTTTTTTTTCCAAGGAATTGTGTGTATAAGAAATGTTGTAATGTAAACATTGTGTGCATACCTACATACATATGTATGTGTAAGAACACACATACATATGTATGCATGTGCTGCTGATTTAAGTTTAGCAGTTCTTACTTTTATGATTAATTTTTATTCCATAGTAAAGTTATAATGTTTTTTTTTTTCAAAGGCGCTTTATATATTTACACATTGAATACATTTGGAATCTTGGAAAAGATTTATAATTCTCAGAATGTTTGAACGGTAAAAATTACACGCCAAACAAAAAGAACACCTCTACAACAAAAACATTGCAAAATTTGTGCTGTCTTGCAATAGCATGAGCGAGAAAGAAGTTCAGGGGAAATATAACAACGTCACACATTATATTTTCGAGCTGAAATAATGCAATGATCAGGTGGTGATTTTTTTTTAATGCACTTGTCCTACACCCATATACGTTTGGATTTTTAAAGAGAAATTCATGACTACAATTACATGATATTATTAAAATATATTACTGGGGGAAATTCAGAAAATGTTGCAAGTAAAAAATGTTAATTTGCATTGAAAGTGAATTTAAGCAAAATAACACAATTTATGTAATTCTTATTATTGTTATTAGAAATTCCAAAAGCAAATAAATAAAACTGACCTAGAATACAATAAGGGTTTTCATGAGATCTCTTAAAATTCTCATTTGTGCATTTGGGCAAATATGCGAGACTTGTTTCATGAAGTCTCTTTTCAACTTTTGCACAAACAGTAAAGTTAATTTGAATGAAATGTCAAAAAAATTAATATAATTAATAAAATAATAAAAATAATAAAAAAATTAAATTTCAAGCAGTTTTAAATTAAATACACCTTTATATATTTATATTGAAACAAAAAGTGAGTGTGTTTATCTAAAAATGCCTCAAGGAAGCAAAGAAAACCAACAAGTTGTTGTTTAATAAATGCACAATTGCACAGCTTAAGTTTACGTAAGAAAATTGTTGGGCAAAGTTAAAAGGTTTGTGTAAATAAATTTCCATACAATTTTTGACATATTATTTACGAGAGTGTAAAAATGAACAATTGCACAGGTTGTGAGACTTTTGAACATGCTCATGAAAACCCTTAGGGCCATTTTCACAACTTGCCTTTAGTTAAAGGTAGGATTTTGTCTGCCTGATAAATATCATTGCATTATTACATCTTAAATTTTTAATTGTTATTATTACCAATAATAATAATATTTAATGGATAAAAAAATAATAAATGAAGGTTTTATAGTGCAAAGCCATTTGTCAGGCAGACAAAATCCTACCTTTAACTAAAGGCAAGTTGTGAAAATGGCCCTTAATGTTATAATATAAATACAAAACAAAAACATTAACAAAATGAAATTTAGGGTTATCACATGAAAATAAAAAGCAAAAAGTGGCAGGAAAAGATAACAATAATTTTCTGATGATTAATAAATAATTGCCCAATGCATAAACTATTGTAGGACTTGTATGTCATACATGAATTCTTGTTCATTTCAATAAAAACATTATTAATAAATTTAACAATTTTATAAATAAATTATCAACAACGCTTTTACGACGTACGACTCCTACAATTGGTTATGAATTGAACAAATAAATTTAAAAGTATACTGAGAAAAATATCACGTCTTTCAAGGATCCACAAAAGTATTTGAGAATTTTAAAAAAATTCTGAATTGTGGGTGCACAGCCCCACTAACATATAACATTACAAATCACATATAAAAATCATAAGTGTGTGGTCAGCTTTAGTGGCAGTATCGATAGCACAGCTGAACTAATTTTTTAAATGCCCCAAAAATAATAAAAAATTTTTTACGAAAGAGAAATTAAAAAAACGTAAGAAGAAAATTTCAGCACGAAAAATATAAAAAAAGAAATTTAAAAACATAAAAAAACATATTTTTGGAAACTGTGAAACATTCTTAAGAATTAGTATTTGTTTATCTTAGTAAGAGCCTGCCTTGGGAGGCATTATCCCCCTACATTTTATTTTGTCCCACCTGAAGTTATCAAATATTTTTTGTAATTATTTTAATATTACTCACAGTCTTAATGTCCCTCGAAATTTTTTTTAACCACTCAGTGGCTCTTAAGTACCGATTGACTTACGAGTAATTATAATCTATCATATAATTGTATAAATTATCTCTTTTAACAAACTTTCCACAGTATGTCACTCTATATGACGAGAACTAAATAATAAAGAAACAATGTCGCAATGTTCTTTCGTCTAGTACACTCAGGGAAAAGCTGCAACTTAAGAATAATTTTCGATATAATAGAAATTATATATTGAGATAATTAAAAATAAATAAAATTAATAAATTAATAATGTAAATTAATATTTTTCCATATTGAAATAAGAAATTGCAACATGACTAGACTTTCGTTAATGTTTCTTATTAATTCAATATGGTTTTTATTGATTTCAAGCTGTTTTTTCTCTGGGTTAACAACACTGTCTTAGTCGAAGTCAAAATACCACACTCGGCACAATACTGAACAATAATTCCAGGGTCCTTCACACCGTGCCATGTTTTGAATTAATACTATGAGTACTTTAACTTTTCACACTAATCAAACAATTGCTACAATTCATATTTTTTATATTAATTTTGTGTGTATATTATATACGAAAAATTGCGAATTGGCAAGAGAACAAACAACAGATTGTGTGGTCCCTACTTTAAACATTATTACAAATAAAAATAAACAATTAATTTAACGCCATCTGCTTACATTAAAAATAGAAAATTACTTACAACAAATTAAGTAATATGCATTTAAATTTGCTGCAGTGATAAATTAATGAAAACGAATTGATGAATTAATGGCTAAGTTACCCTCCGACCGTGTGATGATAAATCAAACAAAACCGCGTGTAAGAATTAAATTTATATATTAATTATAATGTAAAATGGATTTATTAGAATTTATCTATCATGCAATTAAAAATAGAGATGAAAATTAAAAGTTAAACATTTTACTCAATAAATTATAGAAAATTTTTATCATGATGATGTTTATTGTCTAGGTTATGGTTTTATTTGCAATTTTATTTTATAATTTCTAATGATGTTTGTTGCCATTAGCTAAGCGGTTTAGTTTTAAATACGGAATTTTTTTCATTTGGATTAAAACCTATTGGCTTGGCATTTCATAACATTTAGAAATTGGAAATTTCGAAATAATCTTTTTTGTAGTTTACTTTTATGCATTGACGTAGCTGCTTAACCACAAAATGTTATTCAACTATTTTTATTATTGCATTATATTTTAATTACACTAAAACTTTTCATCGTATAAAAATAATTTTTAATAGTAAGAGAAAAAATGCTCAACTTAATAACAAATTAGTGTATGTATTGCAATAATTTTTCATGTTCTAAGGTAGATATTATGCTGGTCTCCAATGTAATAAAATATTATTTTTCCCACCTAAGGTTCTACTAAGTGATTCTGAAAATTCTTCCTTATTTGTAGACTTGCAAGGTAATTATAACATTTTCTAATTGATGACACATCGATTACAAATTTTCGAAACTTGCAGTTGAAAGTTTTCAATTACATTTTGAATTAATTCTGTCGGAAAAAATCTCAAGCTGAGATCTTGGTAATCCTCAGCGCCATCGAACTAGGGGCCAGAAATGTGGTTCAAGAAAAGCTGGCAACCTTATTCGTTGATAGTTAGGCAGCGCTAAGAGTCTTGAAGGCACACAATATCAAAATGAAACTTGACTTTAGGAAAGCCCTCAACTTGCTTATCGACAAATATAGTGACAGACTTTGTTGAATTCCTGGTCGTAGCAATGTTGAAGGAAATAAAATTGCCAATGAGCTGAACAGAATAGAGTCGTTGTTAGATGAGGAAATGTTTGACAGAACAGTGAAATTAACGATAAGTCATTACTACCGGGAACTCAGTAATTGGGTGGAGAAGAGGACTAACCATTCATGGAGAAGTAGGGAGGTCTCTACAATCTCGAGGGCTATGGAGACAAAACTTGACTCAGGAAGATTCAAACTGTTACTGGATATTAATTGCAAGGTGAAGCGGGTTGTGATAGGCGCGTTGACTGTCCACTGCTCAGTCAGAACAAGGACAAGGCAGTTGGGAAACTGGCACTTCAGATTTTTGTAGAATATGCGGGGAAGAAGAGAAACCAGATGTAATTGAACATACCGACAGACGTTTCCATGAGAGCAGTAGTGATATCGCAAAGTGTAAAGTGGAGGATATCAGGTACTTCATGACAGATAATTGAGGCTTTCTGGGTACAAATGGGGGTCAAAATTATTATTAACCGGAATCACAATCCTAAGCAAAAACTAAATGCATCTTAATGTGCTTAACCAACAAGAGATTAAAATTATTTTACTTAATAAGTGACAGATTATAAACTTAATTTCTTCATAATCCACATATATAAAACTGATTAAGAGAACTGCGGTTGCCCCTTCTGCTGCTTTATATGAAAACGACAGGTTGCACCAAGTTTTGAACCACAATTTATGACAAAAAAAAAACGAAACGAGTACACATTTTTTTTAATATAAAAGCATTTGGTAATAACTATAAACCATTTTTGTCAGTTTATTTTGTTGTGAGACACACTTGCAATTGGCTTCATGTAATGTTGCATTCTTAAGTCTTTTGTTTTATTTGCATTTTTGTTTATTTGTCAAGCTGACATGTGCAAATCAATTGTAAAAATCTTTCGATAAGTTTTATCATTTTTGTTTTTATACACTTTTAAATATAAAAAATTTAAAAAAACCAATGGTATGAATGAATTAATGAATGAACAAATATGTGTGCAATCATACTCACAAAACATTGAATATAACAAATGCATACATGAATTATGAAAAAATAAAACAAAAATATGAACAAAATTTAGTTCGCACCATTGACTTTGGTAGACGCTACACTGAAGTTTTAAGTTGAATCCCTGTCATTGACTGAGGTTGTAATATTGCATAGTATTACATGAACACCTGTCTTTTGAACAAACCATAAGTAACATTTAAAATACTTGTTAGTTGTTGTATGTTGATTTGCTGATTATTGAAACATTTGCATTACACATTTTCATTAGCATTTCTTGCAAAAAATTTTACGTTCATATTGTATGCATGAATGTGCGATTTAATGAGGAAGAAGAATAAGTATTGGTAGGAAATGCAGAGTTGTCATTTGTAGCAGCTCGTTTGTTGTAGGTGCCTTAAAACGTTTGTCATGATACGGCGGTTGAAGTTGAAGTGCGCTGCTGCCTGGCTGGTGCTCAATTAAAGTTGCAAGTTCTTAAGAAATTTCAGTTTTACTTTGTTGATCGTTTAAGAAAGGTGTTTAAATGAAACTTAAAATATTTTTTACTAACTAAAAGTTCAATTATTTTCAATACAACTAAAAAGAGTTTTATAAAAAAAATAGTATATCATTTAATAAATATAAAATTCGACTTGTAATTAAGAGTTTAAAAAAACGTAAAGTGAAAATTAAAAAAAAAATATATATACATATATATATAATGCCAGTGCAATTAATAGCAAAAAATATTCCAACTTCATGCTTAAAACAAAAAGAAATAAGAATAAGAATCAAGTGTGAACATGTCATTCAGTGTGCAGCTTTTCCTTGTTTAATGAATATTAATTTTGTTGTAGAAAACATCGATTAATCATGTTGTAAAGCTGTTGTAATTCTGTGTTTCTAATACCAAATTTTTAACACTTTTCCCTTTCAAACTGTCTAACTATTTATCTTGTTTATGCCACACAAGAGCTTGCAAATCATATTCAACCAAAAAATGAGCTTTAAAATGATGCATTCATAATTAATATGTCAAAATCGCTCTCTCTGCAAACATTTTACAAGTTACAGAAGCAACAATAGCACAAACATGAAAGCAAATATTTTAAGATTCAAGGATGATCAATAAACAAACAAACAAAACTATCAATTTATTAAATATGTAGAGTTTAAAGTATAGTTCTAGCAAACAAAAAGTGAAAAGCATTCTCAAGAAGTTCACATTTTTGCAATTACCAAGAAGTCATGTTGGCAACTTCCAAGTTTATAAATAAAAAGGGTGTTACATGTAGTGCACTGCACTCAATAGACATGATCATGTGTTATAGAAATCTCAGTTGATTCAAGCGGTTACGATTGGTCATTCTAGTAGAGCTCTGCATAGCCGATTGTTAGATATTGCAATATTGTCATATCTGTCAAAGTGCTGTAAAATGCACCGATTTGTCAGTTCACACGACTGTACAAAATTTGTCAAAAAAGTTTTCAATCTGTTGCCATACAATTGTCTGACAATTATGCAATTGTCACATTCACATTGACAGTTTGTTGTCAGTTGGCGGTAGTCTGACAATGTACTTATAATGCTTTTTCTGGTAACGTTATTGTACAAAAATTACCAGTTCACAAGTTTGTGAAATTTTTTTAGCTTATTTTATTCATAATATGGTAAGATCTGACAACTGTGTGTACATAACTGGAGAACTAATAAACTGACTTGCTAACACTGCGTATTTGGTTAAATTATTACATGTGTAGTTATCAAAATTAAAAATAAAAAATTTTTTGCTTCCTCATTGGAATAAATATTTCATAACTTACTGACTCCTTTGAAAGTTCGTTTTTTTATGGAAAAAACAAAAACTTTTTGACAAATCCAAATAAACATGATATGATTTTTTAAATAACCAATGGAACAAGCAATATTTAATTGTTAGATAAACACAAGAAAAACGGAGGGGGCTACACAGAAAAAAATTTCCTGAATCAGGCATGTTTAATTGCAAAAACAACCAAAAATCAATTTAAAATTTAATTGAGTCAATTAAACTTTTATTTAAAATTTCAATTCAATTAAAAGTTTAACTAACTCAATAAAATTTTTAATTGATTTCTGTTTTTTTTTAATTAAAGGAGCATTAATGCTTTTGGCCCACAGTGTGTGGTGTCTGTTGATATAAATTTCAGTCCTTTATGCGGAACTTTGAAATTTTTTTGTAACAAAGTTTGAATTATATCAGCCATAATTCGCTTAAAATAATTATATTGTAGAGGAATATATAATGCTTTCTATTATAGTGATCGAAACACCTATCTCCTACAGCAACGTAAAGTTTATAAGATCTATACCACAAAGTAATGAAGTTTTACTCTAACATTTCCCATAACAAATGCATTTGATGAAAACACAAATTTGTTTCTCCAATAATATTAAGAATGTCACAATTGTTTTTTTTCTTTTGGAAGCCAATAGTTGTATTGACTCACTAATGGGTAATCATGAACGTAACGTTAAATTTTTTTTTCAGTGCGTCATAAAACAAAAACACTGACAGAAAACTATAAAACTGTATTGGGCCATCCGACTTAAGAAATGCAGTATTTTACGGAAGTTAAGAAGCTGCTGCTAAGATATTAAAAGTCTCTTACGCATGATTTAACTTTCGTGTGATCCTTTCTTTGCATTCCAGTAGAAAACAATTTGAAGAACTTTTTAAGGAACTACGTTTTCCATGCTTCCAAAAAATCGATATTTTTAATGTGCAGAATAATAAAAGGAAGTGTTTCTTAGCTTCGCTTCCATTTCGGTGATTAGGAATCCAAAAAGGGAACTTCTTGCAATAACTTTTTGCCTTATTAGACTAAAATGAATTATTTGTAAAAGGGAGATGTGTATTTATGTGCGTGCATACAATAAGTATGTATATATCGTTACCTTAATATAGAAAGGCCCTAACCCATTATTATATAATGTATCGCAAACTTTAAAAATCTCGATTTAAAAAACAACCTGAGTTAGGGCTTTTCTATATTAAGCTAACGATATGTAATAGTAGATAATGAAAATTTTGCATAATGACTTTTCTTTTTGTTAACAGGTCTTATTAAACAAACTAGGGTTTATGGTGAATTAAAGTAATTTGCACCTATTCGCTTGTGATGAAATTTTTGCAAAAAGCAAATTCTACAAATCATTGAAACCATTTAATAATTCAAACGAAAAAAAACAAGTTTAATGAACAAATTTAATATATTCGTATCCATCTCGTATTTCTTAAAGAAATCATTATTTTAAACTCTATGGAAAAAGAATTTATGAATGAATTATTAAAGAAGGCCTCAAAGAAGAATTGCAGAATTATAAAAAAAATCATACTACTCATTGAGAAGTAAGATTGTAGATAACAATCATACATATGTATGAATATGTATGTACATGAATATACATACGAATGCACATGTTAAATTATGTTTGCATGTAGCCGTATATACAGACGGTTGTCGTAGCCGCAAAGGCGGCGGACTTACTTCCGTTTTGTGAGTCTACTGTGTACACATACAATGTAATGCATATAAACAACCTGCTGCGTACACATACATACATATATACACACATATTTACATACAAATATACATACATAAGTACATGTACGTGCAAATGCAAAAAAAAAGATCGCAAAAGTAAAATGTGCAAATAAAATTAATGAACATTAAAACAAATGTATGTAAGTAGAAACAATAAAAAATACAGACAAATAAAATGACAAATTATATAAATGCAACAATAAAACAAAACGCAAGCTTACATTTTTGAGTAAAGAGAGCGAAATAATAAAAAAAAAATGTTGTATGCGAAAAACAAAATAAAAACAAGATTAATAAACATTAATTGCTATAAAATAGCAAGACAACAACTTTGGAAATTGTATGCAATAAATTGGGCAACAACAACAACAAAAGTTAAATCGTAAAACGTGAGTCGAAACGTGTGATCACTTGTCCAGTCAAACTGAAGGTGTGCTAAACAGCACGCTCTATATCCATACACACACATACATATACACGAGCACCTATGTATGGGTGTGCCTAAAAGCAACAACTACAAAATAAATCAAATCAGTGTTGCCGGAACCGAAATTCAGTTTTAGTTTAATATTTTCAATACAGAATTTAATTGATCCAATTAAGTTTTTAATTGTATTAATTACTATGTGTGGAAACACCTAATTGATACTATCAAATTGTTTATAGGTGAAAGCTTATATAATTTTTAAATGGTATTGCAAATATTTTAATTGATATTACAAATTTATTCATATTAAAAGCGCTATAAATACCCAGTTTTCTAACTGGCAACACTGATGCCAATGTATAGCTCGAAAGTGGCAAATAAAAACATCGCCAAATTTTGTCAAACTGAAAAATTTTATAAAAATGTTTGGTTGTCGCCTTACGAAATAATAATTAAATAAAATTAAATAAATAAAAATAATTTTTAAATAAAATAACAAGTTTTGTTTGAAAAATTCACTTACAATAACACAAAGATTTTACGATCCCAAGAAAATTGTTCAGAAAAATAAACATTTCTTTGTCCCATTTTTGGATAATTACATATAAGTCGGCAACGCTGAATCAATTTGTTTTTGTTGTTACAGCTGCTGCAGGTTTATTTTATTTTTAATTTATTAACTACGTCACACTTTCAGTTGCCGATAGTGTATGCGTGTGTGCGCAATAAAATGTGTAAGTAGATACTAGTGATATAAATAATGTTAATTTTTAGGGTTCCGTACACCAAAGGTGAAAAGGAACCCTATTGTTTTCGCTACGCTGTCCGTCTGTCCGTCTGTCCGTCACGCGGTATTTTCTCAGGAACCGTAAGAGCTACGGATCTGAATTTTGGAAACAGTATGTAGAACCTTGGCCGCTACAACAACAAATATATGAGAGTTAAAAATTAAAAACGAGCAACGAAAAATGTTAAAATCCCATGTAATATACACACAATTGTATATATGAACATATGTATATTGAAACTTGAAATTTGTAAAATTATTGTATTTTTATACAGACTACAACAATTAACACTAAAATTTAAAAAAATTAAAATTAAAGGGTGGTTCATCAGTTAATGCAATTTTGACTATGTAATTTTGACAATTTGCTATATCTTGGAAACCGTAAGAGGCAAACACTTGAAATTTTCAAAAACGGTAAAACTAAAAAAACCGAAAATTATAAAATCGCCAAAAATTAAAAAAAATCGCCGAAAAGAAAAAAATCGCCAAAATTAAAAAAAAAAATCTAACACTAAAATAAATCGGCAAAATCGAAAAAATCGCCAAAATGAAAAAAACGCTAAAATGAACAAAATCGCCAAAATGAAAAAAATCGCCAAAACAAGAAAAAGTTTCAAAACTAAAAAAGGAGCCAAAACTTTAAAAAATCGCCAAAAACTTGAAATTTTCAAAAACGGTAAAACTAAAAAAACCGAAAATTATAAAATCGCCAAACCAAAATAAAAATCGCCAAAAATTAAAAAAAATCGCCAAAACGAAAAAAATCGCCAAAATTAAAAAAAAACGCCAAAATGAAAAAAAACGCCAAAAATCGAAAAATATCGTCAAAACGCGAAAATGTCGCCAAAACTAAAAAAAAAATTAAATAAAAAAAAATCGCAAAAATTAAAAAAAATCGCCAAAAAATAAAAAAAATCGCCAAAATGAAAAAACGCCAAAAAGTGAAAAAAATCGCCAAAACAAGAAAATAAAGTGTCAAAACTAAAAAAAAGAGTCAAAACTCAAAAAAATCGCCAAAACCGAAAAAACGCAAGAACCGCCAAAACAAAAAAAACCGAAAAGACCCCAAAAACGAAAAAAAAATGCCAAAACTATATATTATATAGGATGAAGTTTGTATTAAATTACATATCTAGTGTTCGTACGGAACCCTTCGTGCGCGAGTCAGAGTCGCACTTTACTGAATTTTTTATATAATCGCGAACACGAATATGAATTTACATCTGTGGAAAAGGTATTTAGTAACTCTGGGTGAAGTTCCAACTACTTGATGGGATTTTTTGGGAAGTTATAGCGCAATGACTTACTGCTTACACACACAGAAGTAATATGAATAATTTTTTAATATCAATTAAATTATCAATTAAAAAATTAATTAAACTTTTACCTGTAAGCAATCTGATAATGTCAATTATATGTTTTCACTAAAATTAAGTTAATACAATTAAAAATTTAATTGAATCAATTGAATTCTTAATTGGAAACATTAAATGGTGAATACTTTTTTCTACGTATCTTATTTCGATTTAAATTCTCATATGGATTAACTTCTTAATTTAGCTTATCGTTATCTGAAGTTCACTTTTTTGAATTTTAGAAGAGAGAGAAAAAAACTAAATTAAAACTCCTAGTGCAAGTTTACACTATGCAAGTCTTATTGCTAAGCTGATTAGTTTGCGGGAGAGAGCGAGATGAGGGAAACAGAAACGTTTCTTTTCCCATCGTCTCTTTCTCCTAATATTTTTATTTTTAACTCGGCTGAGCATCTGAAAATTAAATTTTGAGGTAATGCCCAATAATTAATTTAAAATATGATTTTGAATTTTTTTGTCAGTTACGTGGTTTTGCACTTCAGCTGCTTTTGTGTATTTTAAATTGAATATAATATTACTTTTTAACCCCCGACTAAAAAAAGGGGTGTTATAAGTTTGTAGTGTGTGTCTGTGTATCTGTGTGTCTGCCCGTGTCCACGTACAGGCCAAACGTCTGTACCGATTTTTATTTAGTTTTTTCTGTTTGAAAGATGACTTAATCGAGAGGGTTTTTAGCTATGTTTGAAGAAAACCGGTCCAGCTGTTTAGAAGATATAACATCTTTTCTGAAAAAAGACGGGGGATTTTAAAATTTTTAATTTTTGTTATTATTATATTTTGTAGAATGGAGTTTTCCTTAATAAAGTAAAAGTGACCACCGAATTCGCGAATTGAAGGCTGGTACTGAGTTCTTACAGAAATTTAAGTTGCCATAAGAAATTTCAGTTTATTAGTTCGGACTTCTATGAGAAAAATACGCAAAATTTTTGAAATTTATGGGGATGTTACAAGTGTATGTGTAACTTTACAAACCTGAAATTCCGTAAGAACTACGTTTCAGCACTCTACTGCTCTCCTACTTAAACATTTTTTCCTTGTTGCCACAGAAGATGATAATATGCAAAATTTTAATTGCATACAAAAATACAGAAAGCTCCCATTTAATTTTTTTTATTAAAAATTATAAAAACATTTTAATTAACTTCCAAACTGTAGTTTTTTTAGACTACTATATTGAACATATAAGATACATAAATGTGTATATTTATCAGATTTTAGAGGAAACTGCATTCGTCATGTAATAGATGAACATTTGCGAATACGAATACCAATATTCGAATACATCACTACTAGTGGTTTAAGTAAAATAAAGCTTTAAAAATAAATTTTCTTAATGAATTTCCTAATAGATGCAAGTTGTTGATTCAGTTTTTAATCATTTGAATTATTTAATTCTCTCTAGACCAAATTGTCCATGCCAAATATCGACCACAATAGTAGTGGCAATGTGTGTTGTTTTTCTGTTTTGTTTTGATTACTGGTTTTTGTTTTATAATTATTTTAATCTTGTAGTTGCTTTTCATGTTTTTTTCTCAATCACGTTTAAGTTCAATTGTTGTTAAGTATTTCTCTACACTTGTTATTATAATTTTTTTCTTTATTTTTTTTTTCATTTTAGTAGGTATCATTTTGGAAATTCCCGACACATATTCACAAATGACTTTTTTGTTTAGTTGAGAGAACTTCAAGGCTGTTACCAGTCATATTGGTTTTAATTGTGATTCATCATTTACAGTTTTTTTATTGCTTAAGAAAAATATGATCATGATTATGCTCTTAAAATTTAAGCTAACAAAAAATTTGCAAATTTTCCGCAAGCACCAAAACGGATGATCTGTGAGCAAATGTTATAAATAGTTATGTGTATGTATGTTTATGTTTGTACGTATGTATGTATGTATGTCATATTTTAAAACATGCGAAATTTATTGGTTCTTAAATAAATAAAAAAAAAGAATTCTGAATGGAAGAAAACGTATGAATGGAAGAAAACATACACATGTAGAATTTATTAAAAGTTAAAAAAAAAAAATTAAAAACTAGTTGATAGTCAGCAGAGTTTGCTTAGCCGGCAATTGTCAGCGTCACGCTTCTTATAATTAACATCATGCCGTTTGGGTTTGATGCATACCAACACAGCTGAGCAGCGTTTGCCGCTTTGTTGCGTGTAGTACACATACAAGTATGTGTGTACGTATAATTAAATCAGGGATGGCAAGTTGATGCGATCATATATTTTTATACTATCTCTGTATTGGTATGATATCATGTAGGGACACGTACTGGCAGTTATAGCACTAATTGTGTATCATAACTAGTGCGAAGTTGAACATATGCTGTCAAATTCATCCTACGCTTTTAAGCAAGCGCCTATACCTCAGCCGTAACGAGACTAAAAATTTCAACAACATAAGCTGATTATACAGATAGTTCACATAGAGAGACAGTACATTATTCACTCTTATTCCAGTTGTCAACATCGACGTCAAGTCTACTCGCTCTCGAGAACAACTTCAAGAGTTTGTTAGGAAGGGTAGTGCTATACCGCACCTCCACTCGGAGACCCAATTGGGTCCATTGTGATAAGCAAACGAGCAAGTT
Organism: Tachina grossa; assembly: GCA_949987645.1. Lineage (NCBI taxonomy): Eukaryota > Metazoa > Arthropoda > Insecta > Diptera > Tachinidae > Tachina > Tachina grossa. Next base: position 125,013,848 of record OX465277.1, on the reverse strand, counting down.
TTAGAAATTTAAAAACTGAAAAAAATATTTATGGTCGATTTGTTTTAAATGTCATAGAAATCGCACTAAAAATTAACACAGAAGATAATTGAAAAAAATAATTGAAAGCCGCAGTTATGGCTGTTAAAAAAATAACATATTCCCTTTAGTTAAAAATGTTTGCTCTTTTGAAACAAAAATTTAATTCACTTCATCACTTCATCAAATTAGTCACGTTAAACATGAAAATGGTTTGTTAATTTAAATGACAACAAAAATATTCACTAAATATAAAATTAAAGAGTACAGAGAGGCGAATTACGGCTTTTGATACCGACTTAATTTTTAAAATATATTTATATGAGCTCATTTAAATATTTTTTAATTAAGTTTGTTATCGAGTGCCGTAATTTGAACTTAAAACATTTATGTTATTGATGTTTAATTAGTCAAGTCATTGAACTCTATAAAGAAACAGCAAAATCAATAAAATAGTGTAGCATATATTTCTCCAAAATCTTCATAAATCATATCAAACGAGTAACGTTGCATTTTGTGAAATCTATTTCGACTAATAATAACGACTAAAGCTGAGTACACATTATGGCAAATTGCGATATCGCAATAGTGTGTACTAGTAGCTACGTTTGTCATTTGCGATATTTTTCGTTGTGCTGCATTGCGTTACAAACAAAAAACACAATATGAATGGCATTGGACTCATTTTAAAACTGGCATCAAAAGAAACGCCAAATCGGAAGTATTGCTTAAATAAATGAAGCATTAATTTGAAAATGTTTTTAATACAGACTAAAATATTCGATTTCCATCTCTGTATAAATATCAACAATAACAAACTTGATTGTTAATTATCACATACTTACTAGTAGTAAATTTCGGATTACCATGAATGAGTTGAAATTATTTGTATTTGCATGAATCAAGCCGGCAGTTAGTGACTTCAATTACAAGAATTGTGATTTTAAAAAAAATACTCTTCGTGTGCCTCTTTAGTGGATAATTGGTGCTCACACTTCAACTTATAATGAGTAATGCATTAAACACATACACAACAGCAGACTACCGACTACAAACTGTAAAAAAATCAATACGTGTTTTGTTTTTATATTTTTAAATAACATAAGTTCATGCTAAATAAGCAATGATATGTTAAATATTTGAAAGTAGCACCACGGAAATATTTATATATACATATATATTTCAATGTTAGGTGCTTTTAAGTTGTGTGGTCGTGTATCCTGCTGCCTCCAATTTGCTTACTGCAAAAAATTTTGCGTTTACTGGACAGAGAAGAGGGAATAGCCATAATTTTTTATTCTCATCCACTCTACAATAATACAAAAATACTCACCAAATGTGATGAGATATCAAAAAAAAACAAAAAAAAAAAAAAGAAGAATGGAACACAAATCTGGGGGCAAATTACGGCATTCAGTATCGAACGAAATGTCCATACAAACACAATTAAAATTGTATGAAAATTTTTTCGTTATCGAATGCCGTAATTTGGACCCTGTATATGAAAACCGATAAAGGGATACTGTAGAGGTTTCGGCAAATACTTTATCATTCCATGCTATTATTGATGGACGGAATATTAATAAATATACTTATGTATTTCACCTGTCGCTTAGAAGTAAAGATATCCCGTTTTCTATATAGGTATGTAACATGTTATGAGCTTTCGAAGGATTTTCAAAAATTCTTGTTGCTTTGCACTTTTCTCAAGCCTATGTCAAATTTTCAAACAAGTTCTATTTAATAATTCCATTTGTTTCCTAAATAACTGAAAGTCAAAGTCTGATATAGATATTTCAATGCATTTAAAAATAGATAAGGTACCTGCAAAGATTTAAAACAAAAATTTGCTTCTTCTGGAATTTATAAATACACATACAATTTACAGATGTTTTTGTTACCAAATATAAAATTGTTTTATCCATCCTTGCACTTGTTCCTTTTCACTAAAAATAGGAATACCTACAAGGAATATTTGCTATATTTTTAGAAATAACAAATAATAATCGCACTCACCCACCCCAAAACGGTCAAGCTTTTTATATTGCACTATTTAATTATACAACATCATTAGGGTCATTATTAAGTTAAAACACAAAACCATGGAAACAAACAAGTGCAAAAACCGAATACTCTGAGAATATGTGAGCGCGAGAAAAAAAAGCAACACTTGATCTTTCTTCCAGTAACTGAGCGAGAGTGTGTATGTGTGTGTGTTATTACCTGTTTCAATCAACACATATTTACACACACACAGACACTAAGTACATTTAAGAACGCTTGTGTTTGCTATTGTTGCTCTGTATGAGTGGGTAGCAAAGCTAAAGCAATCTAATGATTGGTTATTGAGAAAAGCTTGTTGTTGTTGTTGTTGTCTCTTCATACATCAATTGTATGCACACTGTTGTAATATTTTGTATGGATGTGTTAATGCGTGTACATATTGTGTATTTGTGTGTATGCATGTATATTGTTGCTGTACGCTGCGCTTTCTTATATTACTAATTTATCTCCCAAACAAATACGATACAATATTATTAATGAAACCGAAGCAAAAATAAATAACAACAGCAGCAATATATTTAAACGATTTGTTTTGCCAATAATACTCATTAGCCGAAGACTTTTATAAGACTGGGTTTAGTAACACTTTAGTATTAATATCAATTTGGTTGTCAAACAATAAACACTTCCATTGCAAAATATCAACACAAAAGTAGAAGTTTAATTTAGAAAGAAAAAATAAATAAATAACAATGCAAAATATTACATTGAAAAAACTTAAATACTTTAGTCAATGACATTAACCAAGCTTTTAAATTATAAAACAAATTCAATAAAAAAGTGTTAAAGAAACATATAGTATACAATATAGTATTAATAAAGAAACAAACAAAAAGTATTAATTAAAAGTATTAAAAAATAAAATATTTAGACATAAATCAATTCTTGCAAATTAACATGGAAGATAATTATCCTGAAATTGCATTAAAACAGCCCAAGGCTGATCCGCGTACAGTGCTGTTAATGAAAAGAAAATTTATGGAATCCTCGTCAGATCATATACAAGACTTTTATAGAAATTCCATAATAAATTCGTACACAGTATCAACAGCAAATTGTGATAAAACAAAAAATTTGTGTAATTCTACAAAAAATGCATTGACAGCAACAAATATTTGCAAATGCACCACAACAAAATCGGCATTAGTGTCAAAAAGATCCTTAACATCAGTATCTGCATCTACAAAATCATCCCTATCATCACCGCATTTGTTACAGACAACATCATCGTGGTCGTCGTCATTACTGTCACCAGTGTCGTTATTATCTTCTACTTTAGTTAAATTTTTAAAATCCTGCCATTTCAATTCTAGTTTTGTTAACCACTGTTTATGTAAAATAAAAAAGACAAGTGAGTAAATAAAATTGGTAAAATTTTAACATCCTTATATATAAAAGTATTTTAAATCAACCTTTATTAAGCCTTAATAATTTGTATAAATAAAGCCTAAACAATAATTTGTTGATTTCCTCTAAATTTATGTGTGTTTTTCATGAACTGAAATTAATTAAAATCTTTATTATTGAAAAATTAATTTATTTTATAACATTTACTTTGTATTTTATTATTATACACACGTATTTATTTTAATCTAGTTTTTTATATTTTATATGATTGTTTTATTTTATTTTAATTTAACTTGTTTTATTTTATATTTTATTTTAATTTATTTTATTTAATTTATTTAATTTTACTTTTTAACTATTTTGATATTATTTTCGTTTTATATCATAATATAAAAATATTTTTTTTTTAATTAATATAATTTTAATTTACTTTATTTTTTATAATTTTTTATCATTTAATTTAATATAATTTTATTTGTTTTTGTTTTATTTTATTTTTTATTTTATTTTATTTGGCTTTCTTCTGTTTCAGTTTATTTTTAATACTATTTTGTTTTACTTTATTTAATTAAATTTATTTTTTTTATATATTTTTTATTTTGTTTTAATAATTTATTTTATGTTATTTTATTATATTATATTATATTTTCGTTTATTATATTTTATTTCACTTTTCTTATTTTATTTAATTTAATTTTGTTTTATTTTATTTCATTTCATTTTATTTTATTTTATTTTATTTTTTTATATATTATTTTATTTTATTTTATTTTATTTTATTTTATTTTATTATATTTTATTTTATTTTATTTTATTTTGTTTTATTTTATTTTATTTTATTTTATTTTATTTTATTTTATTTAATTTTATTTTATTTTATTTTATTTTATTTTGTTTTATTTTATTTTACTTTATTTTATTCCGTTCTTTTTAATTATATTTTATTTTATTTTATTTTACTGTATTTTATTATACTTTATGTTATTTTATTTTATTTAATTTTTTTTATTTAACTTTTTTTATTTTAATTAATTTTATTTTGTTTTATTTAATGTTATTTTATTTAATTTAATTTTTTTTTATTTATATATTCTGTCGTATGTATGAGGCTTAATGCACAAATAACGCCACAGACTAATAAGGGGCCATTCACATAAAACGTTACGCTATTTTCAGACTTACTTATGCTTCATCCCCACCCCTTATGTAACGAATTTTATAAAATTTTAAGTATAAATTTTGTGAACTCTATCAAATCTTATCAATATACGTTGATATAACACATATACCCAGTTTGCCAAAATAATTGTGTGCTAACAAAAAAGTGTCATTGTGAGACTGATGTCCTTTTTGTTCCTATACAATCAACGAGTATGATTATTTAAGCCTGAGAGTAAATTAGATGAAATGCATAGTGACAGTGCTATTCTCACTACATCTTAAGAAATATCATTCAATAAGGAAATTAACGTTTATATTTTATGCGCTTTTTTATATTATATTATGTTTCCTTACCCTGCATCTACACTTGATATATTTTTATCATAACAAAAGTCAAACTTTATATTGAAAAATTATTTTTTTTGTTAGCTATTTTTTCTATATGAAATTTGACATTTGTCGTGATAAAAATATATCAAGTGTAGACGTAGGGTTATATTATGTGTAACTCTTCGTTAATAAAATAAACAATGGCATTACTTACGTAAAATCTTTCGAGAGTTTTTCATACATCAATTAATTATTTAAAAAGCGTTCCGTTATTAAACTCGTAACAAAGACTATGAATTCACAAATAATGTACCTTTCTATATATCAGATATATCATACAACAGAAAATAAATACCTTGTAACAAATTTAAGAACAGAAAGTTACATATTACTCCATTTATTATAGCGTACACGTGCTGATCATTAACAATAAAATTCCAACTCCGGTAGGACATATTCGGAATATATTACAATCGATAGACTACGGATTTTTTACTACGATCTGTTTTTACATACACTGAAACAGGGAAAGAACGAAAAACTGGCATGAAGCTATGATAAGTGGCAAAACTGAACATGGTCCTAACGAGTTTTGCCATAGAATTTTGTATTAAAAATCACTTTTGTACTTTAAAGTGGGTAAAAACTACATTATGTGGTAATTTTTTATGACCTTGCTCAATTTACTCACTTATGCTACATCAAACAAGAACATGCACAGCACGTTCAGAAACATGTTTTTTGTTGCAACTTCTAGACGTTTTTCTATACAACTTTTAAAGGAGTCGAATATATCATTTTTTGTGCTAGTTTTCCTTATACGTACAGTAAAAGAAAAGAAAGCATTCCCTTAATTTTCGGGTATCAACTATTGTTATAAATATATATGTATATATGACTGAATATATGACTTATTATCTGTAAGTATGTGCGATTGAAAGATACGAGTCTTATAGCATTAAATTTTTGTTTATAACTTTTATATTACATATGTCCACTTCCCACAAATCTCTGCTGGCCAATTATTAGTGAAAATTATTTGCGTACGTATCATCTCTTCAATAACTAGAAAAATCTATGAAATTTTTTGAAGTCTCAGTCTTCAGGGTATTTTCTCTATTAACAATACAACAGGTGGTTCATAAGAAATAGTTTAAGTTTAATGATTTGACACACACATTTTGTATGAGAAAACTGGTTTGAAGATTGCTTTAACTTTATCAATCGTTTATGTATAACAGAAGCAAATTACGGCATTCGATATCGAAAAAGTTTTCATAAAATCTTAATTGTATTTGTATGAAAATTTCGTTCAATATCGAATGTCGTAATTTTCTCGCTGGTGTTTATTCACCTGCTGCCTATTTGTATTTAACACTTATTTTGAGGGGAGAAAAACAAGAATAGCTCTGCATATTTTTCGCAAATATAAAAAGATTCCTTTTTCTTCCAAACTACCGTTCCTATAGTGAAACAGGAAATTTGAAACAATCACAAGTAAAAAAAAACAGGTCACACATTGGCAATTAAATAGAAATAAGAAAACAGAAAAATATCATGTGTGTGCCTGTGTGCTTGATTTCTTTCTATTTATTACTTAAAATAATTAGCCGGTATTAATCCTACAATAATATTTGTAACTACAGAGAAAGTTATTGAATATAATAGTTCTCTTTTTTTTCAAATAAATATGAATAAGCAAAAGTACTTGTGTGTGTGTGTGAACTGCATGTTATATCAAATTTTGCTTTATAGCTACGCAATTAAAAATACATATTACAAAACTATATAACTACACGCAAAGAAAAAATATTGTTGAGGCAACCATAATCAAACAGCAACATACTCTGATTGAATTATATGGTTTCAGTCAAATCATATTATTGTTTATAGAAAAGCAAACTTTAATTATATTATTATCTGAGTTAATAATAATATTATCTACAAGAACAATTGACTTTGTCGTACATAATCATATTATTGTTAATATGACAACACTATTGTAAGATGTGACTAAAATATAATTGAGACTCACCATACCATGATCTAATATTATATTAATATTGTTAAATACGACCACAGTATTATTTAATGTAATAATACTATTTTGTTTTTTAATCATATTTTTATTGTAGAAACAGCTGTGCGTTAAATTCGAAATAAAAATAAACTAATATTATTGACATAAAATGTATATATATATAAATGTATACTTACACGACATACATACATGGCTGTATAAAGAGATACACAAATGTTTATATATTTTTATTGGCCAACCCTTTTGTTTATACTTTATTTATTTATTAATTTGTTTAACACCACCCGTGCACTACCGATAGCTTACAAACGAAGTACTGAACTGACAGATGTTTCTGAATAAGATTTTTTTTTAACTTAAAATAGTATGGTTTTGGATAACATTATATTGTTATTACATCATATTATTTTTAAATAATAATACAATTTCTAACAAAACTGTATTGTTAAATTCTAACCATATCACACTTTTTTATGGATGTGATAATGTAATTATTAAATTCAAACATTACTCTGTTTATCGTAACCAAATAAATGTTTAAAATAACAATAACTAGTTTTCAACGACCACACATTTGTTTCAGAGAACATAATATTGTTTTTTCAATCATTCTACAACCATATCTTTTCTTTGCGTGTAGGTTAGGCCCGGTATGCTTCTCTACACCATATCTCTTGTGCAAAACTTATTTAAAAAAATTTTTTTTATATAAAATTAATTCGTTTAAATTATTATGATCGTAATATAATCATTTCAACGCACACTGTAAAATGCTTTACTCACATAAAACTTCAAGTTTCTTGCAATCAAAAAATAGGTTTCGCATTTTATAGGACTGCATAGCACTCAAACATACAGACAAAGGGATACTTAATTATATGCATATGTATGGAAGATGAAATATATATTTTTTTAAAGATACATAGATGCACAAGTACTTTAATTATACATTTCTCCCTCTCATTTTCCTAATTGGTTTAATGGCAATTGCATTACAAGTATAAATGTCCTTTTTCCAATTGAGTGTTTAACGAGTTGATCTAATTTTAGTCCTTCTTGTTCGCTTCATATTTTTCATGCTTGTGTGAGTATACCTATATATTACATACATACATACATATTAATGTATATATGTGTGTGTATGTGTGTGTGTGTGTGTGTGTGTTAGAAATCCTTATTAATAATACGCCTTGTTGTACTTTGCACATTTCCATTATTGCTCGTTATTATACAATTTGTATTTTTGTTACATTTGTTATTGTTATTGTTATTTACATTATTATTATTATTATTATTATTATTATCATATTTCATTTTATTTCTATTTCTTGCATTTAATGAGATATACATTGTTATTATTTTTATTTTGTCCTTATTTTCTTAAGATTCACGATGATAGTAATTAAATTTTGCTGACATTTTATAAAACCTTTCTCTTCATTTATACAAGCAAGACAGAATTTGTTAGAGCCCACACGCATACGGGTTTTATATAAAAATTTACTTGTTAATTATTGATTTTTTTTATGCGAACTTATGCGCACATACATACGTCCATATGTACGTGTGTATGTTTTTGCGTGTGTATCTATGCTTGTGCCATCTAGGCACATGCATGTACGCATTGGATGTGGGCAATTAAGTGAATTTCTAATGCTTATCTGGTAAAATTTCATTTATGTAGACTGGCAAATATTTTCAATATACTTGCATACAAATTTTTTTTCTTCTCATTGGCCTGCAACGTTGCGGTAGGTTTGGTATGTATTGCACATGTAGTTTAGTAGTAGTTACTAGCTGCCAAAGATAATTATTACATCTCTTTTAGTTTATTAAGATATACATATGGGTAATTTCGTTAGAGTAGGAAACACAATTGTAAGCCATGGATATATATAAATATAAGTGCAGAATTTTAGAAACAAGTAGCAAGCTCTATATTTTCCCTACAACAATTAATTTATAATTTCATTCATGCTCTAAGGTTTTCATGTAATTCTTATAGTAAAATATTTCTGGCTCGATTATGTAATATAAGTATGTTGTATGACAACTTTCTCCAGTTGCCAAAAAGTCATCGAATGATTAAGATATTTTTAAATTTTAAGCTTTTTTTAAAGAAAAAAGTAACACTCATACATTTAATATGGCTACCAAGCATGCATATATATATACACAGAAAAAAAGCCAAGTTTGTTTGCTTACTTTCAGCACGAGTAATACTTAAAAATTTAAGTACAAGTAATACTTAAATGTATTTTAAGCAAACCCAAAACAGAGTTAGTTTAGTAAACAAATTCTATAGTTTCTTAAAATGATTCTTAATCTTTAACTATGTAAAAAATCTTGAATCTAGAACAACGTACTTGAATTGAGTGAAAACTTTTATTTTAAATACGACTCTTTGTCAAGGGTTTATACTAAGAAAGAAGGGAATACAGTTATTTTTCCAACTGTTGTCTCTTTGTTCATTTACTTCAGTAATGTCAACTAAGCCTTTCTCAGGATAGATTTATTTTTTTTTTAATCTCGAAAACCGCCTGTAATTCTTACTTTATATCATTATATGGAAACAGTTTCTTAAATTAACCTTCAAGTACTGATTCGGGCCTAGATCAACTTGGAAATTTTTGAATCAGGGAGTATACTCTATAATTCGAAAGGAAAGCAAAAGCTTTCGAATTGTAATATAAATGAAATACAAATTCGAAAACATATTCTTTCGTTTCCATATACAGAGTAAGCCACCACGATTATGATTCTGTCTCAGTTTTATTTCAAGTACGGATTCGATATTCGGTATTGAATAAAGCCTTCAATGCTCGATTTCAGTAAATCCATACTTACCGCACTTATGATATCGCTTTGCATTTACTTTAGCACCGATATATTGATTTTTGTTTTGAATATATGAATGTTATCTTCTTTAGAAAAAGGACGTTAAAGAGAGGAAAGATGGTAAAATTTTAAATTGTTAAGCTTAACTCGTTTTACTACTCTGTTAATGTGCGTTTTGTTAATTTTTATAGCATCAGTGCAGTGCCTCTGGTGTTACATATATCAACGAAGGTTGATGTTTCTCTAAATGATGATTTGTCACTTAATATATGACAGTAGTATGGCGGCCAAATGATTATTCATTTCGAAGGACAATTTACTATCTTTAGCGGTTGCAGATGAGTTTTTGATTTTTTAAATTTTTACTTGTTAACCATGAACTTCATAGTTCTGCAGCTCAACGAGAGAACTAAACATTTTTATGACTTGCAGCTTACACATTAACATTTTTTAAAGAGCATAATAAAACAGATATTCGATATTTGCAGTAAGTAGGGCCCTTGCTGGGAATTGAATTCGCAATCCCCACATATTTTCCAAAGGATCTCTTTATTGTTTAAACAACCTGAACATATAATTAATATATTAATTAATATAAAAACACTATCTGGTATTAATAATGTAAGCATACAAAATGTTTTGGTGGAACTACCCATATTTATGCATGATGCTGGAGAAATATTTTCATTACAAAAAAAAAAATAAAATATATTTAAAATACACCTTGAACTTGTTTCACTGATATTTACACAACTAATAGTCTTAAACAATCGAGGAAGCTGGCTGGCACAAAGCCGGCCGGTTACACATAAAATTACAAGAAGCACACACAATACATGTGGCACAATTTAACAATGTGCAGCAAACAAACTGTTTTTTGTTTGTTTTTTTTTTTTTTTGCTAAAGCAAACAACAACTGAATGAAAAATTAAAAAATTCTTAAAATACGACATGTGCACTGAACGTTTTTGCACTAATTACCGCATTTTGCTTAATTAAAGTTGGCTAAAACTAAGAGAAATGAAAGAAAACTAAAAAAAAACGGTGATATTGATCAGTTCATTGATGAGGACGTGACATAAAGATTTCATTCAATGGCTGACAAATATACCACACGCAACATGATTATCAGTGGGATAGGACTTAAAGCACAAGCATACAAGCTGCATATTTAAAGCAAGATTCGATGGAAAGTTGAAGGAAATTTTATTTCAAATACACTTAAGATCGATTATATTAAGGCTAAAAATTAGTTTCTTTAATTTTTTTTATATTATTAATAACAAAACTAGGATATGCCGGGAAATTTTTACCAGTTGCTCAAAGTATGCTACAAGTGCAATAATTTAATATCAATCTTTCAATATATTGAACATATTATTACATACATATTTACATACATATGTATAAAATATTTAATATGAAATTTTTTTATTTCATTGCCTTTGCAGAATTAATATTTTTCCTATTACTTATTTGGTGTGCCATATTATTACAAACAACACAAGCGGTGCCGGTGCGTCGCATCTCGACCTCAGGACGAAAACTCATATTACATACAAATGGTTACAGAGAACATTACCATCAAAAGTTGCTAGAAGAGCAAAGACAACACAATCAACGCCAGCAATTTATTCAGCAACAGCTGCAAGAACAACAAAGGCAACAACAGCTGCAGAAACAACAACAACAATTACTGCCACAAACGCCAGTAATATATCACCAGCAACAGCAACAGCAGCAATTACAACAGCACCATATATTTTCGCCAAATCAAATACTTCGACGACATCATCCTACGCTGCCGAATCATCACCATCATTTGCATCAACGTGCTGCTCCCGTTATTTCGCCCCACCACTATATACAACAGTACAAAATGAGTTATTGCAACGGCAATAAAATCTATCAAAATTTGTATCAACAAATGAATGCTTCGATGTTGTACATCAAACAATTATGTGCAAACTATGTAAGTTAATATTTAACTTTAATTTTTTTATCGGTTAACTAGATTCAAAAGAAAAGTGAAGTACTTGTACAGGGGATTTTTTAAATATAATTAATCTGCTTTTATATGCAAATGTACTGTGAGTATATGATTGGATGATATTTATAAAATAAAACCGTATCTACATATATATTTTAGAAATGCCAAGATGCAAATATTTGTTGCTGACAAGCATCATAAAAAACTTAAACTTCAGTATAACAATTGATACTTGCAAATCGTAAAATGTCATTGGTAAAAAGATAATTTCCTTATCTTTATTGAAGAGCGATGTAGGAAGAAACTTATTATTAAGGAACTAATTTTATGTTCATTGTTCTTTTTCCTGTAATCTCACTTGTCAATTGTTTAATTATAAAATTGATCACATAAAAGAAGATGATTACTTGAATAATTTTATTCGATTATACGAATAAATTTTATTCGATTATACGAATAAATTTTATTCGATTATACGAATAAACTTTATTCGATTATACGAATAAACTTTATTCGATCATCCGAATAGATTTTATTCAAATATCTATAAAAACTTTATTCGATTATGCGTTAAAATTTTATTCGATTATACTAATAAACTTTATTCGATTAACCTAATATATTTTATTCGATTACTTGATTACTCGAATAAATTTTATTTGATTATGCGTTAAAATTTTATTCGATTATACTAATAAACTTTATTCGATTAAACTAATATATTTTATTCGATTACTTGATTACTCGAATAAATTTTATTCGATTATGCGTTAAAATTTTATTCGATTATACTAATAAATTTTATTCGATTAACCTAATATATTTTATTCGATTACTTGATTACTCGAATAAATTTTATTCGAATGAACAATAGAAGAAATATTACAATAATATATTGGAAACATTTTTGTTTAAAAAAGAAATATAACCAATTAGCAAAAAACTTAAAACAAATGTATAAATTAAAAAAAATTATAATTACACAGTACAACAGGAAAACAAATAACGGAAGTCTGACAATGAACTCTGGTAGCGTAGAGCTTTGAAAGATCATATAGAAATTTCATTTTGGAGAGGTTAAAGTTCCTCCTTTGGTCCGTCTGTGCAGCAAATCGGTATATGAAACGATGTAGATATTGTTTAGATTTGAGGTGTAGGGTTTGCCCCGCAAATTTGTAGGAAACTGTAGTTTATGTCAAATTAATTTACTTCATATATATATATATATTTTCTTGTGTTAAAATATTAATAACTTATCTTTATTTGCAGTTAAGAGATCGTGGCAATGAAACTTTTGAAGACATGTCGGAGACATGGAAACTAATTAGTTTGGAGACTAGAAATCCTAACCGCAGACAAATTTCTATAGAAAATGAGGTAAGTTAGATGAAAAAGTACAATATGAACTACAAATTCTAAAAATAAATTTTTAGTCGTCATTCAAGTTGCAAATTACCTTAACACGAGAATTTCAAAATCGATTTTTTTTTAAAGATTATGTAAAGTGGCTTATGTCAAAATTCAGTCAAGATAGATAACAAAAAGACAGCCAGTCCTATTCTGACTAATAAATCCGCAAGAATTTTTCATTTATTTTATAAGTTTAGCTTTGACCTTTTAAATATAATAATACAATTAAGAAATAAAATTGATGACTTCAGAAATTAGAAAACCACTTTCGCTTTTTTTGCTATTGACATCGTGGGCCAGGCTGTTACAGTTTCTTAGAGTCAATTTCACCAACTTATTTAAATAACAATTCATATAAAAAGGTAATTTTTCCACACAAAAATTAATAAAAATCGGCATTTAAATATGAATTGATATTTAAATGGAATAGATAAAATTGGCCCTTAGTATTTGTTTTCTATAAAAGTACTACTTTAATTAAATTTTAAGATAAATTAAGTTTAAATTATGTGCTAATATTTTTCTCATTTCTCTTTCATTTAAGCTCCACAAAAAAATTCACGAATTTTATTTAAATCTGCATACGTTCGATCAGCTGATCGATTATGCTTCACAGGACACAAATGATAATAAGACTAAAATCGAACATGGCGAAGAAATATCAATCGATAAAATTATAAAATTTTTGCAATTGGTCAAAGCAGAAATTAAATTTAATATGAAAGAGGCCGAGAGTTTATTGGAGACTTTGGAGATTGAAAAACCCGACTTAGCTGACAACACTGTAATATTCAATTCCAATATTGGTCGCAGAGTACGAGATTTTCTTATCATTAAAAATTTGATTGAGGAATTTGAACATGTATTACATTTGGTGCAAAGTTATTGTGAAAATAATGATTCCGAATAAATCAAAAAAATTATAAAATTTAAATATGTACCAGGAGTATAAACGAAATAAGACACAAATATAAACAGTTAAAAGGAACTTGATAAATCTCATTAAATTTTAAGAATTTTTGATGTTAAATTGAACAAAAGGACTAAAATTTCTAAACGCACACAGTCACATAAACAATTTACGCATAAATTAATTGCCGTATACATACATAGTAAACATATGCAAAACATTGTTATTTTATTTATTTATAAACACTCACACATACATACATACTTACATACATGCATACATATTTATTAAACCATAAAAATCATCAACAAACAATCACATGTGCATACAGACTTAATTAATTATTAATAAAAATAAAAAACTTTTTTGTTTTTTGCGGAGGTTAAAAAAATAATAATTTCGCCTGATACTTCCTACAGCAGGAGCAACTCCTTCTTTCATTAATTTTTTATTTTTTTATAATTGTATTTTTTTATAAATATATTTTTTTATACTGCTCAAGTTGTCTTATCATTTGCTGAATTGTTAAAACTATCATCGTTTTTCATTTTAAAAATTTTCAGATTTAATTTTAATTCCGTTTCATTTGCTGTTTTTTCGTTATTTATTAATAAAATATAATTTAGTTGCAAGACAAGAATTTATTTTTTACTTTTATTTTTATGTTTATAATAATTTAAATTATTTTATTTATTCGTATTATAATGAAAAAAAAAAATAATAATCTATTCCTGTAAAATAGTTAAATATGTATGTTAAATTATGTTATATTGTACTTAGTACTTTTTAAATTAAATTATTTATTTTACTATAGTTAAATATATACAAACATAGATGTGTGTATACATATTTTTTTTTAATTTCAAGGACTTGAAAGAAAAATAATGAGGCCTGGCGGATTTACTCTGCATTTAGAGAAACGCAGAATTTAAAGCACAATTTGATTGCTTTAATATTCTTAAGTCGTTTAATTTAATTTATACATTTTCTGTTTTGTAAAATAAAATAAACGAATTAATAAACCCTTAAATGTTCTCTATTCCCATTATTTCCCTTCTTTATTCTGTTTAAATATTAAGAACTTAAAAATGTTAGTTTAATGCAATTATTGAAAATTTACTGTTTGTGTATTTTAAAATATGTAATAAAAAGTAATATTAAAATACAATACATATTCTAAATAATAAAATTTTGTGTCCCAATTAATTTATTCCCTTAACAAACAATTGTGGAATCTAAACTGAATGAATGTCATTTCTTTTACCATTGGCACTTAAATAGGGTAGTAAACAAAAATATTAGATTTTGAATAGATTTCCTACAAAAAAGCTCAAAGTCATGTGAGTTCTAGATTTCGAGACAGTGTAAATGTCCCATTATAATGCATTTACATTATCTCGAAATGTAGTACTTACGAGATTTCGAGTTAAATATAACAGCTTTTTACTTGATTTCTCATACAAAACAAAATCTAGTTAGTGAGTAGATTTGTAGGCAATCTACTCAAATTCTAATCACCCTTATTCCATTTGTCGGCAGCGACATTACTTTAACTCAATACCAAAAAATTAAGGCTTGTGTACCCCTTGTCGAAAACAACTGGCTCCTGTTGGCAGGTTTATGCTATTTTCTAGACCTTCCGTTCTCTATAGGGAACGCAAGTAGATTATCAGTTACACAAAATTGTTCTAGAGATCGACTAAAAAAGCTCAAATTTTTTGGTATGTTGTTAAAGTGATGTCGATGGCGACAACTGGAATAAGGGTGAATATTTTTATTTTATTTTTAGCTTCATTATGCTTAAAAAGGTGTGTGAATTGGCTTGATTGCAGTTTTTGGTTGTAGTTTTGGAAATTTTTCGGTTAATGGGTTTTGTTTTGGATAAAAAAATCTTGATAAGTGTCCAAAAAAAACATGGTGTAAACGGTATAGATAAAAAATTTTAATTAAGATATGCTAGATTTTGTGCTAATGTAAATGGCCTATTAAACTATAACCCAAAGAGTATCAACTTATCTCATTCATACACCTTTGATAGAAAATTGTTGTAGAGCGTAGCTAATTCACTCACCTTTTATCTAAATACGTTGTACAGGGTAGTATAAAGAAATACAAATATTAGATTATAAGTAGATTTCGTACAAACCTACTGACAAAGTAGGTTTCGTTTTGTATGGGGAATCTAGTAAAAATCAACTATAATTAGCTTGACATCTCAAAAGTATTAGATTTCGAGATAATGCATATGGCATATAAGAAAATAATAGTTTTCGGTAATAGCAAGTTTACTTTTGAGCAAAATTTAGTACTTATAGGGCATTTACATTGCCTCGACATCTAGTACTTACGAGATTTCAAGATTTTCAAGATGAATATGTATGAACAAGTTCATACTTCACTGAATAAGTAAAATAATAATTTAAGATTATTAGTGTATTAGCAAATTTTAAAGTTAAATAGTAACAAATCTAAAAAAAAAACGCTAATTATTAACTTGACTACACCCGATGAAAAATATTTGCGTGTCAACACTCTATTGTTGAATACGTGCTGGTCTTGTTTACATTTATTTTCTTTGCATACTTCTTACAACTACAGTTCGAGCTGAAAAGAAGTCAGTCAGCCAATGTAGCAATGGTAACGTAAAAAAAATAAAAAAAATATGTTGATTTTTGAGTTCTTGTTTTAACTTTGATATTTGTTTAAATGAAAGTTTATAACATAATAACTCTAGTTCTTCTATAGAAATTTTTGGCTAAAGGTTCCGTGGTGATCTGCATTAGCAACAGCAATCCAGCTAAACTCCTCAATAATCGATTTCAATGTATCGTTAATAAAACAATTTTACTGAGTAAGTAAAATAATATTTAATATAGAATTATTAGTGCATTAAAAATGTTAAAGTTAAATTTTGTTTTGCTAAATTTGTTTTAACTCATATACTTACTTTATATAATCCTCTTTTTATAATGCCTGATGCAAAACCTCTAATAGAGAAGTCCATAGTTTGCAAGTGCCTTCATTTTTTACGGTATATCTCGAAAACTAGAGCTGATAGAAAAAAAATTGGAGTGCAGATTCTCGGTTAGCGACCCAAATAACTATGAGGACCACATCAAGTTCTGGGGAAGAATAAACTTTGCCGAGATTATATTTATTTTAATAGTTATGGACCTTTAAGATTTTTGTTCTTTATTGTTAAATATGCGATTTAGTTAGGAGTGGTTTAGTTCACAGACAACAACTTTGTAGAAGAAAATGTTTCAAATTTATTTGACTTGTAGGTCATCATGCAGCATGGTATGGAAGGCGTGGTCCCGCGGTCGGAAAATTTTTGAAGTGTTATTTTTACATAAAGCTTCAACTTTTAAAAAGGTTGAAACATGAACGTTTTCTTTTAAAAAAATTGCTAATACAAATAACGGACAGATTATAACTGCCAGTTTATAGAAGACAAGTAAAAAATTCTCGTCTGTCTATTTATATTGAAAACAAAAGCATAGCATCAAATTTGTTTTTATTTTCAATTAGTTTTACTTGTCTTATATAAACTCGCAGTAAGTTTTTCCAGGCTTACTGCAGCCCAATTTTATAAATACAGGATTCATTGTATCATTATAAAAGTCTAAAGTCTGGCAAAGTTTCATAAAGAGTCCTTCAATGAAACTTAATATTAATGCCCTGATTCTGTTTAGCGATTGTATCGTCTTGTCTGTGGACGAAAAAAAGCTGCAGTTGTCATTCTTTAAAAAAATTATTATTTATTGTCTATGCTAGAAGGTTCGTGTATTTGCTTTATAATTTTCAAACTATTGTATAATACTTTAATTTAATTTTTATGTTTCAGAAACATATCAATAATATTATTATTTTTCATTATCAAAGGCAACAAGCCATGGTGTAATTATACAGGTGACTGCGTAAGGATTTGTTATGCAAAAATATGGCAACCATAGCTGTGTAAAGAATCGAAGAATATCAAAAGCACAAAAATAATTGTACTAAAACCAAAACAAAATCGAAGTTTTTGACATTCTTCAGCTACAAAGCACATAGAGCAAAAAATTATCAGCTGACGTAGCGCTGCCACCTAGTTAGATGCACCTTGCAACAAGCATTTTTGAAGAAAATAATTTATAGAATTCAATCAAAAATGTCCTAAATTTTCTTACTCAATTAGGGCATAAATTTTATTAGGCGTAACTTCGCTAGTTTTTCCAAGCTTGGAAGGTTTCGGTGAAAGTATGTACATATATAAAATTATATGGTGATCATGGTCAGACCAAAAAAAAAAAAAAGAAATTTTTCAAATCAATTAACAAACGATCGAGACATGAAGTAACAAATATAATAACAAAAATTAAAAATTTTAAAAACCCCCGACTTTTTTCAGAAAAGATGTTATATCTTCTAAACGACTGGACCGATTTTTTTCAACCATAGCTAAGAACCCTCTCGATCAAGTCATCTTTCAAACAGAAAAATGAACTAAAACTAAATGAAAATCGGTCCAGCCGTTTGGCCTGTACGTGGACACAGACAGGCACACAGATACACAGATAAACAGATCCACAGACACACAGACACACACTACAAACTTATAACACCCCTTTTTTTAGTCGGGGGTTAAAAATAATATACATGCGTACATACAAAAAGCACTCAATTGAAATGTGAATCTCCTCCATATTTTGAAGTCGGTTAAAAAGGAGTAAATGTAAGTAAATAACACAGCACGAGAATATCGTTATGAACTTGTGGCTGTTAAGCGCCATTACTCAGTAAAACCAAAAAACCGTAATGTCACATGAGACGCAGAGACCGTTATTAAAAAAATACAGACACAAAATGGATATCTTATATTTCTCACCATAATATTATATGTATAAAAAAATAATCTTAAAAAATAATAAAGAATTAATTACGCCAACGAACGAACACTTGTTTGGCTTTAACACAAAGTACCTGCTGTCTGCTATGAGATGTCGGTTATGCTTAAGTGTCAAAATAAATTAAAATTATTTGAGGTCAACTTCTTATGCACATTACTATCAACAGAACACACAGTTACACATACAGACGTCAAAAAAAAATTGTATATTTAAAGAGTGAGGCTAGGCTGGCTTAAAAATTACAAATGAGGAAAAAAATTCAACTTTTCATTTACAAAGTTTTATTTTGGCGTGCTACGGAAATGCCTGTAGATGCTGGCTATTTGACAAAAACAAATACACATAAACACACACACACACAAAATAAATATCAAATTGGTAGATACCCATTACAAATTAAGTGCTTATAAAGTCTTAATATAGCCAATATGAAAGTATGTCAACATTCCATACTGCTGAATCAACTAATCTTAAAGGAAATTTTTCGCTTAGAAACTTTATCGTTGAAAATAAATTTTTTTTTGGAGTATTAAATTTCTACAATTGTTTACATTGCAAATATTTAAACAATTCTGTGGCAATAAGGAAATAGTGTTTTATTCATATTTAACTGCACTTTTAAACTTTCGAGTCGTTTTTTCAAAAATTTATTTCATTTGCAGTCAAATTGGAAAATTCGTATAGTTCTTAAGTTGCAACGATTTTTATAAAATTTGATTTAGAAAGAAGTGTAGTTGGATATTTTTTTTACATGCTTAGGAACACATATGCATACATACTCAAGTAGAGTGAAAAATAGAAACGTATAGCTACCCAGGCAGAAAAAGACAATCAGCACGACGTTGCTGCGATTGTCTCCGGGTACAACTAACATCAGTACAACATTCGTTTACCAAGATTTTAATGTACTCATAACATTAAAATGATAACGCCGAATGACCGTCCTCCGACTCTTGTTTTCAATGTTGTCACAATACTCTAAAGGCTCAGTTAGCCGACTGTAATGTAATGTAGCTGTAGAAAACAGCTTATCGACATTTTTATATGAAAATTAGGTTACGTTACATTAATCTCTATAACCATTTTCATTACTTTTCACATAACAAAATCGATCAGCTGTTTCTTACTGTTGCAGTTACTTTACATTACAGTCGGCTAACTGATCCCTTAAATCAGCGATCTGCAAAACCGCGTACGCGTGCGAGTGCTCTCACAATAATCAAGAGAGCAATAAGAGATAATTTGTATTTTTATTTAATGTGTACTCAATTTTTACTACAATCAGAGTTACCATTTTAATTTCAGACTATTCATACGTGCCGGTTGTGTAGTCGCATGTTACTAGACAATAATGCATTCTTTTTAAATTAGTTTAGTTTCAAGTTTTTTTACTTTTTAGAGCTTGAATATTCATATCTGAAACAAAGCTATTATATACTATTTAAAATACATCAAATGTGCATTAATCTCTTTTTGAACACAAGAAATTGACTCAAATTAGAGTTTTACATATATTTATCATATATATCGTGGCAGCCCTGCTATAAGAAGAGAAATAGATATTACGCTCAAAAACGAAGCACCAACACAAACATAAGTGTGAATGTATGTGTGTGGGGATCGCTGCTCTACCCTGCAGAAAGTGCGAATAGTGAAAATGCACTGAGTCGCTTTTGACTTTGTCACCAGCACTACTCTACAATTATTCCCCATACAATACCTTATGCTATAGACATTTAGCATGTGCTTGTCATTGAAAATCTACTAGTAACACTAAAACAATTGACTATATACTGAATTCATAGTTCTTATGGGAACATGGAGACATACCAACCAGACATTTACTAGTACATTTCTATACCTTACGTACATACAAATTTATTTATATTGACAAGTTGTTGTAAAATCCACCAGAAATACACCACATCTGTTTTCTCTATTTCTTTTATACTGACGAATAGAAGAGAAATTGTAAACAATGTAACTACTACTAGAATTTTAGTGTTGACATAGAGACACTTGGCCCCAGTCTCACTGCAGGGTAAATACACATTTATAAGGTCGTCACAATGGAAGTTTTTCTCAACTTAAGTCAAATTTTTGTATTTATGGTGTTGCAGCGGTAAAGAATTATTGTAAACGGGGTATTTGGGGAACTAAAGTAAAATTTTTGTATTTACGGTGTTGTAGCGGTATAGAATTACTGTAAACGGGGTATTGGGAATTAACGTCGAATTTTTGTATACACAGTGTTGTTGTGGTATAGCATTACTGAGAACGCGGTATTTGTAAACGTTAAGTCATATTTTTGTGTTTAGAGTACTGCGGTGGTACAACAATTTTGGAAGAGTCGTAATTTTATATTTACAGTGTTGTGGTGGTACATATTTTTTGGGCAAAGTCAGAATTTCTGCCTGGGTAGCTATACTTATAAGCCTAGTTACCAAAGATAAATCAACAATTGTATGTACCATAAAACGTAGAGTGAAAAATGGAAATGAATAGTTGTACTTATGAGCTTATTTACCGATGGTAAATCAATTGTATGTAATCGTACATCAAAACCATTTCTCATATTCCATTTTATTAAAAATTCGTGTTAAATAGCTGATGTCGACAAGCCCTCTCTGACCTACTAGATATATATACATGGCTTCAAATGAAGTGCGTGGCGGCACAAAAAAAATGCCAGTATTTCTTCCAGCTAAAGTCTAGTTTGATTTTTCTTATCTGCTTTAGAAAATCACATTTATTAATAAAATACCTCATTCTATTGAAAAACAATGAACTTGAGCCTGATTAAGAAACTATCACTTGATTAAAAATTTATGTTTATGTGATGCTTTACGAATTTCTCCTTCCAAAATCTTGAGCTGTATGCCCGGCTACATACTTATGTACACACGTGCTTATATACAAACATTTGACTATGGTGGAATGTACATGCTTACCTCTAGTTTTGTATAAAACTTTTGCTGAAGGTGTCTACTGCACTTGTCACTTGTTTGAGTCCAAAATTTTTTTGAATAAAACAAAATGTTTATACGAGTAATTAAATAATATTTAATGTCCAAAATCTGTTCGACGATTGTATCGTCTTGTCTATGGATGAAAAAAGCCGCAGTTGTGATTCTTTAAAACAATTATTATTTATTGTCTCTGCTAGAAGGTTCGTATATTTGCTTTATGATTTTGTTCCAAACATTATTTACAACACATATTTTTTCATATATTTTTCAAACTATGTATAATACTTTAGTTTAATTTTATGTTCTAAAAACATGGTAATAGTATTTTTTTCATTATCAAAGACAACAACCATTTTTGAATAAAATAATTTCGAGAATTCAAACACAAGAACTCAAAAGTATTTTCAAACAAAAACGTCCTAAATCTTCTTACTGAATTAGGGCATAAGAGTCTGCTCAACCAATCGAATGAGTAACGAATGAAGAATTTTTTTCTTTTATTATTATTTAATTACTACAGAAATGAATAAGTCAGTGTATGAATATGAATGAATAAACTGTTTTTTATTACACGCTGTTTGTTATGCTTACGCGTTTACGCTGATTTTATGAATTAAATTTTTTACTATGAAATTTAATAGTACGAGTACGACTAAAATGATAAGGAAATGGTAACGTTTGTGGTAAAGTATCGTAATAAATATACACATACATACATACATAATTATAAACAAATTAGTGAGTCTTCTATTTCATATGAGTAAGATTTCTTGTTGTATATCTTTTAAAGTAAAGACTCATTCATATACACAGTACACGAGTATGAATCAATTGAATAAAATTAAGCATTGAGCAGGTCCGTTTTGTTTTTTATTAATCAGCTGTTTAGGTGACATGTACAAAAACTTTTAGGTTTAGTTTTGAGAGAAAAATAAGATTTTATATCAAAGCTGAAAACAAATTGTACAGAACGGTACATGTGTATAAAATAAAAAAATAAATTAAAAAAATTTGCAATTGTAATAAGACAAAAGAGTGCATAGAAAATAGGAAAGATTATGTGACAGTGATCGAAAATCTATTTGTATGGAAAATTTGAAAGCAGAGGATTTTGAAAACATTTTTTCATTTAAAATGGGGTAAGTTATTAGTTACACACATGTATACAAAATTAACTCTCCACAATATTTTACCAAAAGACATTACGTAGTTAAAAATATTTTCAAGGGAGGCAATATGATATTCATGCAATTTTTAATAAATCAAGGGTGGGGCAAAAGAAATTTTGTGGGGAGAGGCAATACCCGCAGAATGTCCTTTCTAAGTCTATGTCAAAAGACTACCTTGAAAGCGCTGTGCAGTGCCTACTGTCCTTGAGTTAGCTTCTGCGAACGTAGAATGTAATAACGGCGATGCACAGCGAATCCAAAAGAATAAAACCAGCGTTAACGATATCTGTGTAATAGAGCTGCAAAACTATCGATAGTCGCTCCACTCGATAGTTTCAATAGTTTTATGTAAAACTATCGATACTATCGATAGTATCGAATAGTTTTATAAAAGTTGCCACATAAACTACATTTGACTCGAAAAAAAAATCCAGAGTCCTCAACATTTTCATTAGTATATAAAAATATATCAACCCTTTTTTTTTGGATTTTATCGTAAGCGGCACATTATCGAAAATATACTTTTTTATTGAACTTATAATCTTATGGGCCTACCCATGGCTTAGAATTATCAAAATGCGAAAATTGTTGATAACTTTTAAGACACTAACTGTAAAGTTTTATCGTAAGAGACGATTGGCGGCCGTCGCGAAATCAGTACCACCAAAATTTATCTTTGTGTCGACGATGTTAAATTTATTAAGACACTTGTGACTACTATTTTTCGAATAACACTTGGATTTATAAATAAATTAATATATATACATATGTATTTAAGTACTTATGTATACAGAAGCAAGGATGCGATGTCATATTTACAAATTGTACAACTTTCAAAAAAAATTTTAATTTTTTCAGTACGATTGTACCTAATTCTTTATTTATATTTTTTTAATACTTGTACTTTTTAATTAACTAAAAATCAATTAACAAAACGCCAGAAGATGCACAAAGAATATTAGTTGCTGGGATCTGAATATAAAAGTAACATTTACGATATACTACATTTATAACCTTTTTTTTTATTCGATTGTTCACAGTCGACGCAAATAGTCGGCATCTCTGCTTGCTACGAAAATAAAATTTCCACATTTGCAGATGAATTTGGAATAAATAACATTCCTCCAGCAATTCTTTAAGTACCGGAAAACATCGTTTGATTTACTAAATTTTCTAATACCTTCGAGAGCTAAAGATTAACCCCCTTGTGCAAAAAAAAATAAGTGAACGTTAAAACCGGGTTTTCTATGGAAATTTTTTGTAATGTACACTTCAAGCACGCATTATTTTTTGCATAAGAGGGTTAATATATTTTAATGCTATTTTTGGCATGTAATATAATATAAAGAGATTCCAGTAGTGCTAAATGGGTCATTGCGGTGCTACGGTACTTTTGGCATTCAAATAGCGCTAAAATTATACAATTGTACCAACTTTTCAAAAGCTTAAATCAACTACGGATAATTTGCTTCAAAGCTGCCGGCTAATGTTTACTGACTTCGATTATTTTTACTCTTTTAATTACTTGTTTTTTTTGTTGCCGATAGTATCGATAGTAGAAAAAACTATCGATATTTCATTTACAACAAAACTATCGATACTATCGATAGTACTATCGATAGTTTTGCAGCTCTACTGTGTAATTATCCAAAAACGAGACAAAATTTGTTTCAGGAATTATTTTTGGATTATAAAGATTTTGGGTAATTTCGCCTCGACATTATACACAAGTAGAACTTTTAATCCGTAAATTTACTATCAAAAATTTATAAAATCTTTTAGTGATTTTGTTTGCCAAAGTTTTTCTTGTCTTGTCTTCAGTGCAAAAAAAATTTCAGCAAGTTGAAATTAACAATAACTGACATAAAAATTGAATTGTTGTCTATGACAACAATACTCTCCTCATCACGCATTCTTCACATACGGGTTGATGAATTAATATTAAAAAAAGTAAAGCTGGTGCTAAATTTGGTCACAACCGCATGAAAAGCTTCTTCGGTGGGTCAATTATGACCACCACAAAATGGACGTAGTTTACGAAACACATATCTCAAACAGCAACAATTTTGATAATAATCTTCAATGATTTACAAGTCTTGTTCGGTTGTTAGTTTATTTATAGTAAGTAAAATGGCAAACCTTACTGATCATTTTTGGAATCTTTTTACATTGAAAAATTTACACTGAAAAAACAAATAGCAATAAAATCACTCATCACAAAACGATCACAATATCGATCAGCTGTTTCCTACCATTGCAGTTATATTCCATTAAAGTCGGCTAACTGAGCCTTTCAAGAGTTCTAATAACATACAAGCACTTGTGGTCTTTGACATTTTTTTTTAAAGCAGAATGTGGCATCTGTGTTTGTTTCTTGATAAATACGTGGTACACAAGTGTGTCTACTATAATTGTAAACTAATGCATTATTTTGTAATATCAATTAAAAAATTAATTAAATTTTCAGCTGAAAACAATTTGATAATATCAATTAACTATTTCTACTCAAATTAATTAATACAATTAAAAAGTTAATTGTATCAATTAAATTCTTAATGGAAAACATTAATTGGTGAATACTTTTTTCTGTGTGCAGACATGCTCGTATGCGTCATAAAATATTGTAATATATGTATTTAGACAGAACACAATTTTCACGTATTAAAATTTTCAATTAAGAAATCAAATTAAATTAAATTTTTAATTGCTTTAATTAATACGAGTGGAAAAACTTAATTAATGTTATCAAATTGTTTTCAGTTGAAAATTCAATTAATTTATTTGATTGATATTACAAAATTTTTCATATTACATACTTTCTTCTGTATATGTTTATATAATCACACATTAATTACGTTAATTATGGTATGTAATTTCACAGAAAACGGGTTTAAAGTTCTCAATTTGCATATAACAATGTGAAAGAACATTTATTTTCTTTTCTAAAGACTTGATTGAATATACACGATACTTGTATGCAATTCTTACACTATGTAAAATATGATATGAGGATTAGTGCTGTATTATTAATAAAAAAAGCAATGTGAGTCCTATCACAGAGGAGATGTGTAAACATCTAGTAATGAAAATTTTTTTTTAAGTTGGAGTACTTATGCTTTTAGTATATTTTTTTTAAATTAATTAATTAAAAGTATCAAAACTTTCAATATTGTAAATACATAGGAATTTGTTGGTTTTTGTTTGTTTTATTAAACTTATTTGGTTAGTAAATGGGCACACTGCAGTATATGTAGATATATCTACTGCATTCAAAATTGCAGTAAGCAGTAAATTTACTGATTACTAAAAAAATTCAGTAAAATTTTTACTGCTAATGAAATTTAATTTGCATTACCAGTAAAATCGTAGGGCCGTAATCATAATAAAATTTCAGCAAGTGGCAAAGTATTTTCATTCAAATTTTGAAACTTTTGTATGAAAAACATTTAGCCACTTGGTAGAATTTCATTATGAATACGAGCATTACTGATTACTGTAAATTCAATGCACCTCATCATATAACAAATCATTTAGGCAATTTATAAAATTTGTAGAAAAAAATTTTAGTAATCAGTAAAAATTTACTTGTTAAACATTTTTTGTCGTTTTTACTGAAACTTTAGTGGTACTGCAGTGCTCATCTGTGGAAAATGCCTTTACTTTCACTTTTTAATTTTTAATTCCTGTTGTTCATAGTTTAGTTGTTGCTGTTCTTGTTGTTGTGTACAATTTCAATTTTTGCAATTTTTTTTCATTTTGGCGATTTTTTCATTTTGGCGATTTTTTTCTGTTTTTTGGGGTTTTTCATTTTGGCGATTTTTCCGGTTTTTCGCGATTTATTTTAGTCCTAGAGATTTTTTTTAATTTGGTGCTTTTTTTCGTTTTGGCGATTTGTTTTTGGCGATTTTTTTATATTTGGCGATTTTATATTTTGTTGATTTTTTAGTTTTACCGTTTTTGAAAATTTCAAGAGTTTTGCTCTTACGGTTTCCAAGATACAGCAAGTTGTCAAAATTGCAAAGTCAAAATTGCATTATGGAACACCCGTTGATTTAAATTTTTTAAATTTAGTGTTAATTGTTGTAGTCTGTATAAAAATACACTAACTTTACAAATTTCAAGTGTATATATGTACATACAATTGTATGTATATTACATGAGATTTTAACATTTTTCGTTGCTCGTTTTGGAACACCCTTTAGTTTTTAACTCTCATGTATTTGTTGTTGTAGTGGCCAAATGTCTAGACATTGTGTCCAAATTTCAAGTCCGTAGCTCTTACGGTTCATTTTCACCTTTGGTGTACGGATATATACAGAAAAATAACCGGCGGCGGCGCACCGTCGGCTTCGAGCAGATCGACTTGTTTCTCTGCTTGTTATTGCTTCTTTCAAACACTAATACACTTATACATAGCTAACACCGATTTGACAATGCAAAGAAATCTCAGCAAAGAAATCTCAGCAAATAAATCAAAGTCAAAAGATTTTTACACCCTAGCGTATAGATGTTTACACATCAAAAAATCTACTTATGTTTTGAGCCATTATCTAGTTCAAGTAAATAAGCAACATGTTTATAATTAAAATTCAAAAGGCTCAGTTAGCTGGCTATAATGGAATGTAACTGCAACAGTAGGAAACAGCTGATCTATATTTTTATATGAAAACTAGATTACGTTACATTACATCTTTGTAACCATTTTTATTACTTTTCACATACAGTACAACTTCGATAGTCCGGGCACGCGCCAGTCAGGTCACTCCAACCATTCGGACGCTTCTGTATTTCGGACAATTTAAAGTTTTTACCTCTACAATCCTCTAAAATCCAAGCAAAACAAGCGAGTTGACAGGAATTTTGGTTTTGTTTTGTTATTCGTAATTTGATTTACATTTTTCACTGTTATTGCTTCAATTTCGGTTCATTATTTCTCAACATGTTTGTTTAATTCCATTCGAAGTGCCATTGTTTTAAATAATAAACGCAAACATTAAAAACTAACCTTACATTAGCAGGTTGCCGAAAATTTCCATGTTCCTAAATCAAAGATTTATGACATTAAAAAAGTAGTAATGGATGCAAAAACAAAGATCTCTAATGCAGATGCAAAGAAAGCATTTCCAATTTGCATTCAGTGGGCTGAGGAGAATAAGAGAGAATAGAGCAAAAGGCACAAATCAACCACCTCAACAAAGTTAGTCAGCACAAAATAACTTCGTTTTTTTTTAATATATCATAGTATGTATGTATATGTGTACATACATATGTATGTATGTATTTAATTCACTTAGATTATTTTAATATTTTCAACTGCTATAGTCCGGACAACTCGAACGAGCCTAAAACCATATGTGTCCGGATTGTCGAAGTTGTACTGTAATAATATCGATGAGCTGTTTCCTACTGTTGCAGTTGCATTACCATACAGTCTTCTAACTGAGCCTTAGGGCTCAGTTAGCCGACTGTAATGTAAAGTAACTGTAACGTAGAAAACAGCTGATCGATATTTTTTTATGAAAAGTTCGTTACGTTACATTACATCTCTATAACCATTTTCATTACTTTTCACATATCAAAATCGATCAGCTGTTTCTTACTGTTGCAGTTACATTACATTACAGTAGGCTAACTGAGCCTTTAAACCAAATACTTGCGGGTACGTTTCTATGTTAATAGTACATACATACATATGTACATATAATTTAAAATGCTGCAGAAATTTGCTAAGTTGGTCACACTGCTTAAATAACATTTTCCCCATCCAGTGAATTACTCTTAAAATGTAAAAAAATCACTCTTTGAAGCTTGCAGCCATTAGCACTCATTTTCAATTGAGCACATTTAACCTGGAGAAAATTAGAGTGATTATTGCTTGCGTTTGTAGTTGTTCTCATTGTGTGCAAATGAGTGATTACTTTATATAATATCCGGCCAATCGGGTGCTTTTAAATCACTTACACAAATATAACAAATTAAATAATGCAACGCCTATTTTTCTTACAAATTTAGGTTAGGGAAAATATACTTGAAAGAAACAAAGAGGCGGATAGGTTTGAATTAAGTATATATTTTAAAAATCAAGTGAAAAATAATTATTTCATACCCTTGCAATTGTTTGCAAAATACATATTAACTTATTTACCCAAGCTGAAAGACAAGTTGTCAAATTTAGCGACATTTTAAATATTAGCGACAAATTACATAATAGAATAACGACATAGGTAGAATAATTTAATAGATGCGAGTTCGGCTAAGGAGTTCAATATATTTTTCATAGTTCAATTATGTCTTAAATTTCTTAAGAATACAACAAGAAGCTTAGCTGTGAATAAGTGGGAAGACTTGCTTAATAAAGCTTGACTGTCATTTTTGACTGGTATCTTATAGTATTTACTTACTTGAAACTGGAAAAATACTGCTCCACCAATAGGTTCTATTTTACTTCATAATAAAACTTTCTAATAACAATTCTGCCTCCACCTTAATTTAATTATGTATTCTCAATTTTTTTACACGGTCTTTTTTACACGATTTAGAAATAACACGGTTCAAAAATAAGAACAAATGATTTTCTGCACACATTTTTTAAACTTGCACGATATTTTTTTAATTTTTACATTTTGCATCCTGTTTGTGATAAACGTACGCACCTGTATTTTTAAGTTTGGAAAAGCATTCATAAAATATTAACAAAGTAATAGAAAAAATAGTTTAACTTATGCAAATACTATAT
This sequence comes from Tachina grossa, assembly GCA_949987645.1. NCBI lineage: Eukaryota > Metazoa > Arthropoda > Insecta > Diptera > Tachinidae > Tachina > Tachina grossa. The sequence goes on along the minus strand of OX465277.1, from coordinate 124,983,973 downwards.
GTGATGATATCTTTAAGACTAAAGCTGATAGGGAAAAACTAATGATTTTATCGTAATTAAGAGATAAAAATAAATAAATACATAATGATCGGTAATTTTTATTTAAACATCATAAAACCCTCTACTTTGTTATGTGGTGTTATTTATAGAAATTATAAGAAAATGTATTTGAGCTTACTCATGTAGCAAAAATTCATCAGCCTCCCTGTATTATATTTCTAAGCCTTTTCCAGGAATGCTATTGACATTCTATTTACATGCAACATAAACTAAACCAATAACCTTGTTTATTTTGGCCAACATGTCGATTATTGAGTTTTTAATTAAATCATTAGATTAATTAGATTTTGAATTTTCCCCATTAATTTCTTGATTAATTCAATAAAACAGAATAATTAATTTAAGTAATAGAATTTTAACTAATATATTTTTCGAAATTAAAATAAAAACTTCACCAATTGCAAAAAAATATACTTCTAATTATTAAGCTTATGGCATTTTCTTTTCTGGAAAAAAATATTGCACTTATTACACTTTTCAATGAAAATTCGCAATAAAATGTTTTTCTGAAATATGAATTTTATTAGAAATTATTTTATCATCCCTAGCGAGCTTCATTCAATTTTCTCTTTAAACGAACGCTAAATTGTATTTTTTTTTAATAAAAAGTTAAAAAATTAAACGCCATTATAGTTTCGGTAATAGGTGCACAAGTTAACAATTTTTTATTGATTCAAGCACAGAAAAAAAATTAAAATTAAAATGTTGTAATAGCCATTGGTGTAGCTAAAATTTTTTCAAGGCGGGAGGGGGGCATTTTTGCTGGTGACTTTCATGATTTCATGAGCAATATTAAAATCAATTACATGAAATTTTGAATAATTCTAATTCAATTAAAATATTATAATAAAATCTACACATGTTCTAATATCAATTAAGTTTTTTCACTCAAACTAAATATAGCAATTAAAAATTTGATAGAATCAATTAATTTCATAATTAAAAATATCAATTATTGAAAGATTTTTTCTCTGAAGAGTTTGACATATAAAATAATTTATTTCTTATTTTTTGTGCGTGTAGAAAAATTATTAGCAAGACGTATTTAACTTAAATAAATTAAATTTTCTCATATCTAAGAGTAATTCATTACTTTGTAATCCATTAAGCAACAATTAATCAATATTGTATATATTCTTAATGTTTATTCTTATCCGGGCACTAAGAAAAATAGCTAACAAGCCAACTAAGCAATTAATTTAGAATTTTTTTTGTAACTCTAATGATTCAATTAGAATAAGTTTAAGACCATTTTCCTCTCAAATGCCCTAGGAAGAAAATATACCTGGAACTCTGCAAGATCCACTCGTATTTAAAAGTCCATAGATTTTGTCTTATTAACACATCGTAAAATAATATTATCAAGTTACAGCAAGCATAAATATGTAACAGGCAAATGATTGTAGAAGACCACATTCTGTGAGAAAAAACAAGAATGACTTGACTGTAAACAAAATCACAGCCGAAAAGATTGAATGACAATAAAATACAAAGCAACACATACAAACGTATGTACATAATACAAAAAGATATGTATCATAGTTGCCTGAATCAATTTAGTGCAACCAACAGTTTATAATCTCGACAACTGAAATAAAATAATGTTGAATAGAGACATTTTGCAATATTAACTAAATCAAACAAATGCAAAAAAAAAACAGATAATGAGTTTACTTTTCGGTAAGATACAAGGCCCAGCAGGGCATGACAACCAAATCATTGCTCTTTTCTTGTCTTGCATTTACAATAACAATCCAAATATTTGGGTGGTCTTGAAATTTTTGAGATGTTGAGTTTTAAATGATCCATGTAATGTTAAAAATAAATAAAGCTACATATGAAGTTTCCAAGTTAAAGCATTGCTTGTTAAATTAACACCTAACAAGTTGTTAATGATTTCAAAAATATTTATGTAATTGCAATGTTTCAAAAATTGCGGTCAAATGGTTAAAGTGCAATAATCACATCCCTATACATAAGTGTTGCTTTTAATCCTATATATCCGTATATGTATATAATGAAACGACTTAAATTAAAATCCTTTAATTTATCTCTATTATCATGTGCTTATAACAAACACAAAAGTTAGCACAATAAATATACGATAAATATTTTACTAATATTTTGTGTGAGCCTTTAATTTTTGCTTCTTTTTTTCCACTTATTGATTCTTGTTAATTTTGCATAAAACCTATTTGTGTTTCTAACTGTCCATTGTCTTATCATAAGGAAAGAAAAAGGTTTCTTAGTCAAACCAATATTTTGGTTTAAGCCAACAGATACTCTTGTTAGGCTGGCCATATTGACCAAAAACCTATCAAACAATCTTCTGTAAAGAAAGATGTAAGCGCATCCAAGCACAGTTTTTCCATTGCTCATAAGCAGCAGGATATTTTGCTTGATGTCAGCCGACCAAACAGGAATCGAAAAAAATATCACCCACCACACACACACAAAATAAAAAGGACAACAATTGTTGAAATAATGGCAACAGCAATAACAACCAACATTACTGCAATAATAATAGAAAAAATATAATAAATTTTAATTTAGTGTCTTTTCTTTTCTTGATTTAACCAGGCTCAAGACATATTTGGGGGCTCACACGCACATTCAGTTATAAAATTTCGCACCCAGTAACCTGGATAAGATGAAACTAAACAACTCTATTAACGAAATACAAGAAACAGTGGTGCAGGTGGGAAAAAATATATAATTATATTCTCATTTGTGAACAATTATAAGCGCAATGGAACATATAAGGCCGAGTCACAAAGAATCCGTTATACGTTGAAAGTCGCCTTTTTAAAGTGATATTGAGCTCTGTCACATTCAGTATGCAAAATACTTAAGTTGGGCAACTTTTAACTTTAAATTTTTTTATTAGTTTGTTTATCATTTTAATTTTTTTGTGGCTGCAAAAATAAAATAAAAACTAAAGTAAAATACATACAAAAACTTAAGTTAAATAAAGTGTAGAACAAACCTATTAAAGCTGTGTAAATGTTTCCATCAACAAAGTACTCATTGTGTCAAGCTCCTGTGTCGTTACGTAAGATAAATTCAATGTATGCACATTCATTCATTTTTAATTTAAAACGCACAAAAATACTAAAAGTTAATTACAATTTTGTGAAAAATAAAAAAAAATGTCAAGAATTTTGTGCGCAAACCATTTAATGAACTTTAATTTTTATTTCAGTTGAATGAAAATAGTATCCATTTATAGTTATAACATACATATGTACCTGTATAGGCTCAGTTAGCCGACTGTAATGTAATGTAACTTCAATAGTAGGAGCAGCTGATCGATATTGTTATGTGAAAAGTAATGGAAATGGTTATAGAGATGTAATGTAACGTGACCTACTTTTCATATAAAAATATCAATCAGCCGTTTCCTATTGTTGCAATTACATTACACTCGGCTAAATGAGTCTTAATGGACAATAAATTCCATAAGAGCTCCGTATGAGCCTTAAAATCGGTATTTTTAAATTTTTATAGAATGAAATAATTTTATTAATAAATGGGATTTTCTAAAGTAGAGAAGAAAACTTACGTCCTGTTCCCTCACGATGTCACCAGAAATCGTTCGATCGAATACTTATATTGAAAACAACAACAAATTTTCTAATGTTATTATCATTTGCAATGCAAGTTGTCGATCGAACGATTTCTGGTGACATCGTGGAACAGGCCATTAAACTATACGTTTCGCTATTTAACATGCATTTCTAATGAAATGTAGTATAAGAAATGATTATATTGTGTATATTACTATTGATTTACCTAAGCAGGCCTTCAATGAAATCCGAAGTAAGAAACTCCTCTGCGTTTTCCCGCTGGCCATTTAATGTTTGAAAATACATAAACATTCATATCTACCCAGCTGGATAACTCAAAAGGCTTTCTTACTTCAGACATTATTAAAGGCCTGCTTAGGACGTTTTTTTTTATTAAATTACTATTCCTATATAACTGTTAAAGAATTCTTTATAAAAGGCCTCGACTCTTTCCCATAAAAGATAAGATATACAATCACATTTCCTCCTATGAGAAGAAAGAAGAGAAGGAGTAACATTTTTTTATTTCCCTTTTTACCAAATCAAAAGAAAACACAAAAAATTTAAAAGCCTTTCAGAAATCACTGGCTAAAGGAGCGTGAGTGGAAGGCCTGCCCCATAATGACAACGCAAGTAAAAAATATATGATTAAGGAATGTAACGAGCAGGCCTTGTGTATCCAAAATAAGGAGTACAGAGGCCTTCAAGAAGCTATTTTTATTCCTTCTTTTTCCCGCTAGGAAATAATACATAGAACTCATACAAATTTAAACGGAACCAATGCATATGTACATATGTAAGCATGTGCAATAAAAATACCAATAATACCTATAAAAATACCTATAAGTTTATATAAACATTAAATTCAAAGCTATATCAATAAATTTTTTCAAATACATAATACGAATTTAAATCTTACATTTTACTTTTCTTCTGTAGAACATTTTAGCAGAATTTTTTTACCGATTTAGCATTCTCTCATCATCATTATCTGACAAGACTGTTCTGGATGGCATGACATATTACTGCTAAAATTGAGTAACAGAGTGGGAGTTGTTTTGGAGGTGTCTGCTCTATATGTATAACGAATCTTTAAAGCACTGCGCATGTCACTGCTTTCAAAATTCTTGTATATCAAATTGATGACCAATAAAATCCCTGAAGAAAATGTGGGGTCAAGTGTTTCCAACTCGCCACTTTTGTCCACTATTTTGGAAAATTTTTGCTCACATTGTCAACGGAATGACTTAATATTAATATTGTTTTTGATGTATAGCAAAAATTTTGTCAGAAACACACAACTATGCATGCGTTTTTTAAATGTTTTCTGTTGCATTGTTGAATACAAAATTGGCATCAAGCTAAATTTAAGTTTTTATAAAAATTAGTTTGCTTATTTTATTTAAAAGGTTAATATACTGA